>CAMZMU010000033.1:78252893-78914943 GCA_947311845.1 Poa pratensis
TCTGTGCATCTTTTTGACTTTCGACTGCTATATTTTGTATGCAGGGCCCACTCGACTACCTCAACCCTTCCTCCTCTTCCCGAAGATGGCCCAACTTATGAAACAGAGGTGACAGTAGAAGCGAAGGGAGGGGATGAATCGCCTCTACCTTCGGCTACCACTTCACCCACAGAAGAGGTTGAAGAGGAAGGGGTAGAGGAAGCACAGGGCAAGGAGCCTGCCGCGACTGAGGATGTTAGCGAGGTTCCTGCTCGCAAGCGCCGTCGGGCAGCCCAAGTTATGTCTTCTTCCACGAGCTCACCCGCGAAGGAATCGGATGTGAGGGATGATGGAAACTCAGGTTCGTCTCCTACGACCACAGCTGCTCCCTTGGACGTGAGTCCTTTGAGCTCGGCTCCTCCTCCTCCTCAGTCGGGTGGGAGCTACTTTTTGGAGGCCCAAACTTTGAAGAGCTCGACACTGAGGATGAAGAAGAGCACAGGTTTGCTCCTTTTTGTACTAATTTTTTTTATGAGTTGAGTACTGTTTCTTTATGTTGCATGTCTTTCGGTCACTTGCAGTGCTGAGACTGTGCGACCTCCAACTCCTCCAACCGAGAGAGCTCCGACTCCAGACCAGCCAGAAGCTTCCCCTGTTGCGGCTGAGGTTGTGAGAACAGTAGCCACGGCTACTACCTTTGAAGCCGCCAAGATCGCGAGTTCGTCAACTCCGCAAATTGGGACTTCTGCTGCCAAGCCTGCGCCTTGGGTTGAACACGTAAGTGTCTTTTGTCGAGTCTTCATTCTAGGATTTATTTGTGTATAGCTTATGCTGGTTCCATTGTGCATGCAGCCCTTCTACCTCAACCTGGTTGAATCAGGCAAGGCTTTTGTCCAGGTTGAACAAGAGAGGGACAACCGCGCTGCCATGGAGCAACTCAGCCGTAAGTGTGTTTGACTTCTGTATGTCCTTGCTTTGTCGATTGTGAATGACATCTGTCCATCTATCTCAGGTGACAAGGCAACCGCTGAGTCTCGGGTTAAAGAGCTAGAAGAGGCACTCGCCAAACAGCGCTGAGTCGAAGAAGGCCTTGGATGATGCCAAGGACTCCGCCGCTTTGCGCGAGAAGAATTATGCTGAGCGCCTGGCGAGCCTCACCCGAGACGTAGGCGGTGAGTTGAATCTTTCTTTTTGCCTACTTCTTTTTGCCACTGAATAGTATGTAACATTTTCTGTTACTTCTGCTTTTTTGAAGGAGCTGTTGGCGCACCGGCACCTGTAGACCAATCGAGTGTCGATTTGTCCCTTGACCGCGCAATCGGCGACCTGGATGTCGTCTCCACCCAAGCCAAGGACACTCGCCAAGTCTACGAGCACGCTCGGCGCCGTGTTCAAGGATGTGTTCCCATCTAGCCAACCTCCTTCGACTGTGGATGGCTTCGCAGACGTCCTGGGCCCGGGAACTTCGACTATGGCGAACTTTGCTCGCACTTTGACGGTACGCGGCTCAGAGACCACCCTCAAACTCCTTTTAGGTCATGGGATAGAGGGTGACTTCGAAGCCGCTCTGTCTGCTTTCCCTCGTAAGCCTGGCGGGAAACTGGTGTCCCTAAAGCATTTGAACGAGCCAGCCGCAAAGTTGGCTGAAATTTTTATGGCCACCATGGAGCGCCGGCAGCAGAGGTCGCCGCTCGTGCGAGTAGGGCTAGGTCAGAGTCAATGTCTGAGAAGTAGGGCAGCCGCGCCTTTGATGTCTTGTAATTAAACTTATGACCATGCGAGTATGCATGTGCTTTTGCTACCTTTGTATGAATTTATGTTCCTTGTTATGATTCTGCTTGTAAAGCTGCGTGTTGTTACTCGCCTAAGCTTTGTGATGAGTTTCTTATGAAACTTTTATGATGCTTGGAACAGAAACGGCCAGCCGCCACTTCATCCAGTTCGTCGCGGCATCATGCCCCTACTCGATCTCGAGCTCAGGCGGCAAACGATGCCGCAGTAATACGTTATATGAAGGCTCGACTCGCGAAACAGGAGCAAGAGCTGGCGAGTGCCCGAAGTGAGCTGGAAAGGATGAGGGCAAGGCCTGCTTTACCCACCCAACGGGAGGAGTATGTGCTTGGCGAGATGGAGATCGTGAACAGACAGCTCGAGTGTAAGCATGACTGCCTTGATCTTATGAGTTCACAGCTGTTCTTTTTTGTTCACCCAACTTGTGTTGTTGCAGGTTTTGTTCAAGATTTCCAGGCGGAGCAGGCTCGCGTGAGCAGTTGAGCATGGCAACTGACGAACCCACGACTGGCCGTAGCACTTTCGCTTGGATAAGCACCGAGCACGCATACTCGCGACTCTGCAGGATCGGGTGTGGCGGAGCACTATGCTCTTGAGTTATGCAGGTCGGCCTTCAGTCGAATCAACCAGATGCTTTTTCCAGCTGGGCCGCAACCTCAAGGAATCCACGTTACTCGAGCTCTTCCGGTCAACAGGTTCCATTCGAGGCTTTATCACCCAGAAGCTTGTGGATGGCGCCAACGCAACCATGGCATATCTCCGAAGTCAACGTCCAAATTTGCAGCTACGTCCACCCGCCTGGATCGTCCTTGTCCCAGTCGAATCTTGACGATACATTCGATCATGCGAGGACATTGGTTGATTGCTATCATGCGCAACTTATGGGCCCTGTTCTTCCAGCAAAGGACGAACCGGAAGATTAGGGTATTTATGTATAGGGAACAGCCCCCGAGTGTAAATTTGCCAGTAGTACTTATTTGTTTATGTGTATGTATGCAGCCCCCGAGTGTATTGAGTGGGGTTTATGAAAATTACTTAATATGGAACATGAATTGCACAGCCCCCGAGTGCTCGAGTGGGCTATGAATTTTATGAGAGTTGAAGCTTCAACTTATGCCTGCAGGCTCAGCCCCCGAGTGATTGATTGGGGTTGAGCAACTTTTTCCTTTGTGTTTAGTTTTATGATCCAGCCCCCGAGTATTCGAGTGTGGCTGGAGTATTATGTTTGAAGGAGCGAAAGCTTTTATGTTATGAGGTAGCTCAGCCCCCGAGCATACGGGTGAGGCTAAGTTTGTGCTGATAAGTTATGCGAGTAGTAAGCAGGAAAAGTATGAGGAATTTATTGACTATATTCCATTTATGAATGTTAGGCTGCAGGCCGCCTCATTAAAAACCTTCCAGTCCCCTTAGGTACCCTGGTAAGGAAAAGAGCGCGTCTGAAACCTGCAGCCATCCGACATATGAGCCTATTACATTATGCGACTGAGCAATCTAAGCATAGAAACGGCGCAGCTGCGCAACGTTCCAAGGATTGTGGGAGAGTTCGCCGGTCTTCGCATGCTTCAGTCTGTATGCTCCACCACCATGACCTCGGTGATGATGAAGGGTCCTTCCCATGGAGAAGCAAGTTTATGCACCTTCTTTTGCTTCAGTCGAAGTACCAAGTCACCCACCTCGAAGGACCTGGTACGCAGTCGACGGCTGTGATAGTTGCGTAGATCTTGCTGGTAGACAGCTGTGCGTGCTAGCGCCGTGTTGCGTGCTTCTTCAGCAAGTCGACTGCATCTTCGAGTGCTTCATCTGCATCTTCATTGTATGCTTCGACCCTTGGTGCGTTGAACCTTACGTCTGATGGCAGGATTGCCTCTGCGCCGTAGACCATGAAGAATGGAGTGAATTGCGTTGAGGCGTTGGGTGTTGTGCGTAGGCTCCATAGCACAGACGGGAGCTCTTCTACCCAAGCACCCGCAGCCCTTTTGAGTGGCACCAGGAGGCGCTTCTTGATTCCACTCGTCACAAGCCCATTGGCCTTTTCGACTTGGCCGTTTGATTGCGGGTGCGCCACAGATGCATAATTGAGCGTGATATCTTGCTCTTTGCAGAAGGATTTGAATTCCTCAGCCGTGAAGTTTGTACCGTTGTCAGTGATGATGCTATTGGCACACCAAAGCGGTATATGATGGATTTTATGAAATTGACTGCTGTAGTGGCAGTCGAACTTGTGATGGGTACTGCTTCAATCCACTTGGTGAACTTGTCGACCGCCACCAGAAGGTGAGTATGCCCTCCATGGGAGGATTTTTTGAGTGGCCCAACCATATCGAGCCCCCACTGGGCGAAGGCCAGGCCAATGGTATTGTCTTCAACGCCGATGCGGGTGCGTGCGGCTTTGTGGCGAATTTTTGGCAGCCGATGCACCTTTTGACTATGTCCTCCGCGTCTTTGAGTGCTGTGGGCCAGTAGAAGCCTGCGCGAAAGGCTTTGGCTACGAGTGATCGACTGCTGGCGTGATGCCCGCAAGTACCTGCATGAATATCACGAAGGATGGCTTGGCCATCTTCAAATGCTATGCAACGCTGGAACATACCTGATATGCTGCGTTTGTAAAGTTCACCGTTGATGACAGTGTATGCTTTAGATCGTCGAGTGACGCGTCTTGACTCTGTGAAGTCTTCGGGTACCTCGCCGCGGAGTATGTATGCGAGGAAGGGTTGAGTCCAAGTTGGCTCGATGAGGAGTACCTCGACTGGTGGGTCCTCTGTGCTAGGTGTTTTGCTCTTGGCTGGTGCGGCTGATGCAGGAGTTGCCCGCTTCTTTTTGATTGATCTGTGCTCGATGCGCTCGAAGAAGACACCAGGTGGCACTGGTGCTTTGGTCGCACCAATGTTGGCTAACTTATCTGCTTCTTCATTGCTCTCACGCCCTATGTGCCGCAACTCGCAGCCTTCGAAGCTGCCCTCCATGATGTTGTACAGGTCACGGTAGGCAATCATGTTATCTGCGATTGCGTCGCAGCCTTCATTGTTTGCTGCACCACCAGATTCGAGTCGCCGTAGATCATCAGTCGAGTGCACCCGAGGCTTTGGCCATCCTCATGCCATGGATCAGAGCCTCATATTCTGCTTCGTTATTGGATGGGAACTCGAATCCCATTTGCAGGATGTAGCGGAGCTTGTCGCCTTTTGGTGATATGAGGATGACACCTGCGCCTGCGCCTTCGTTTTTCTTCGAGCCATCAAAGTACATAGTCCAGGAATTGGACACATCTGGTGCTCCTGGGAGCTGAGCTTCAATCCACTCGGTGTGGAAGTCGGGTAAAACTTGTGCTTTGATGGCCTTCGGGTAATCATACTTGATGTCTCTTGGTGCTAGCTCGATGAGCCATTTTGCTACTCGCCCAGTTGCATTGGGGTTTGTGAGGATGTCCCCGATCCCTGAAGTGCTGATTACAGTGATCGGGTGCTCGGAGAAGTAATGCGTCAGCTTCCTTGAGGACATGAACACGGCGTATGCCAGCTTCTGATAGTGCGGGTACCGCTGCTTTGATGTGGAGAGCACTTCACTCAAGTAATAGACTGGACGTTGTATGCTTTGGGCGTGTCCCTCCTCTCTGCGTTCGACCACTAGAACAGTGCTCACCACCCTGTTAGTTGCAGAGACATATAGGTATAGTGGCTCGCGTTCCCTTGGTGCTACGAGGATTGGAGGGCTTGTGAGGACTCGCTTGAGGTCCGTGAAGGCTGCTTCGGCTTCTGGCGTCCACTCGAATTTATCTGCCTTCTTCATCAGTCGATAGAACGGGAGTGCTTTTTCGCCTAGCTTGCTGATGAATCGACTGAGTGCTGCTACTCTACCCGCCAACTTTTGCACGTCGTGGAGCTTTGAAGGCCTTTGCATCGTCAAGATGGCCTGTATTTTCTCCGGGTCCGCCTCGATTCCTCGAGCTGAGACTAGATACCCGAGGAGTTGCCCGGCTGGCACGCCGAACGTGCACTTCTTCGGGTTGAGCTTGATGTGGAAGCGTTTGAGGTTTGCGAATGTCTCTCGCAAGTCATCGAGTAGTGTGTTTCTTCTCTTGTGGTGATGACGATGTCATCTACATAGACCTGGACGTTTCGCCCAATCTGCTTCTTGAGGCAATCTTGCATCATGCGCTGATAGGTTGCGCCTGCGTTCTTGAGCCCGAAAGGCATTGTGGTGTAGCAGTAGACCCCGAGTGGGGTTATGAACGCCGTTTTCTCTTCATCCTCTTCCTTCATCCTTATCTGGTGGTAACCCGAGTAGGCATCCAGGAAGGACAAGCGAGCGCACCCGGCGGTGGAGTCGACGATCTGGTCGATTCGAGGTAGTGGAAAGTGATCCTTTGGACAACACTTATTGAGTGCTGTAAAATCTACGCACATCCGAAGGATATCTGTGCTTCTTCTCTACGAGTACGGGGTTGGCCACCCATTGTGATTTCTTGATCTCTCTGATGAATCCTGCTGCGAGTAGCCTGTCGACTTCGGCTTCGACTGCAGTTCTTTTTGGGCCGGATATGCGGCGCATTGTTTGTTTGACTGGTTTAGCACCTGGAAGTAGCTGGAGAGAGTGCTCGGCGAATTCCCTGGGAATACCTGGCATGTCTGCTGGACACCATGCAAATATATCCCAGTTCTCACGGAGGAATTCGACGAGCGCGCTTTCCTATGCGATAGGCAGACTCGACGAGACATTGACTGTCTTGGTCGGGTCAGTCGGGTGCACCTGATGCGATCTTGTGTCGTTGGTGGCATGAATGCTCTGTCGACTGCCACCTTTTTGTTCTGGCATAAGTGTTCGATCGTTGGAGACCGCTAGATCAGCGAGTGTTGCTTCCATGCCAAACATCTCAGAGATTTTGCTGAATTCTCGGTCACAAGAGTCAGACTTTTGGAAGTTCCCCTTGACTGTGATTACTCCTTTTGGTCCAGGCATCTTCAGCTGGAGGTATGCGTAATGTGGCACCGCCATGAATCGAGCGAACGTCGGGCGTCCAAGTATAGCATGGTATTGTGACTTCCAGTCGACCACTTCGAACTCAATCGACTCTGTCCTGAAGTGGTGCTTGTCCCCGAACGTCACGTCGAGTTGTATGGTGCCTTCTGGGCTTATTGCTTTCCCTGGAACGATACCGTGGAAGGTATTTGAAGATCTTGGCAGGTTTTCGACTGACCTGTTCATTTTGCGGAGCGTATCTGCGAAGATGATGTTTATGCCGCTCCCACCATCCATGAAGACCTTGGACATGGCGTAGCCTCCAATTTGCGCGTCGAGTACCAGAGCAGAGTGCCCTGGTCGAACAACCGATGGAGGGTGGTCCTCTTTGCTGAAGCTTATTGTAGTATCGGATCCCTTCAAGTATTCTGTTACCGCAGGAGGTGACATGACCGCCATGTTTACTTGTCGAGTGCGAAGTTTTTGCTCCCTGTTGGAAGGTCGACCTTTCTGTATCATGTACATCTGCCCTTGGGGCGGAGGGTACTGTGGTTCGTCCACCCGAGGTACGGGCTGTATGGCACCCGCGAGATTTCCGCCTGGGGCAGGCTGTGGTGGTGGAGGTGGTGCCATCAGAACAGGCACGTTGTTTGGCTGAGGCACGGGTGCAGGTGCTTGTGCGGCTGCTGCCTTTCTGCGATTTACGTAATCAGTCGCCATTTGGTCGAACTCCCTGCAGTTTCTCATCGAGTGATTGGATCGCAGTTTTCGTCCCCCTTGTACAGGTGGAATCTGCAATCAGCGTCCATCTTTTCTTCGAATGATCGCTCAGATTGTGCCCGTGACTTGCGCCAATCCTTCCTCTTGTAGCTATCACTGCGTTGGCCGTGTCTCGGCTGTCTCGACGATCATCTCGACTGTCTCGCCGATCATCTCGACTGTCTCGCCGATCTTCCGACCGTCGGTCGCTTCTGTCCTGTCATTGCGGGGTGTGGAGAACCCAGCCGCCATGAATTCGGGTCTGTCATCGTCGTAGTGACGTTTTGAACGTTTGCGCCTTCGGTCGTCTCTGTACGAGTCTCTGTGGCTTCGACTGCTATCTCATGTTTGTCACGGGGTGAGGACCCGCGTGTGGTGCGTGCCATATCTTCTCCATCTGCCCACTCAGTCGCGATCTGCAAGAGGTGAGCTACAGATTTTGGCTTTTGGCGGCCAAGTGCTTCTTTGAAGTCTCGCCTGGCGAGGCCCATGACGAAAGCATCCATGGCCATATCTTCTGAAACTACTCCAACTGAGTTACGTATCTCAGTCCATCGTCTGATGTATGACCTCAACGTTTCGTCTGATCGTGAACGCAGGCCCGCAGCTCCTCGAATGTTTTCGGGCGCTCACATAGAGGCTCGAAGTTTTTGACGAAATCCCTGCGGAAGTGATCCCACGAGTCGTATGTTGATGGAGGTAGGGCCTTGAGCCAGTCGCGGCTGCTGTGCCTTCGAGCATGAGTCGTATGTACTGCATGGCTGTGTGTTGTGCCCCGCTGGCACGCAACAGCCAGCCTGTAATCTTCCAGCCACCCGGAAGGTTCCTGTCGACCCGTGTACTTGGGCTGTTCGATGTGAGTTTGAATCCTTTGGGCATCCGTGTCTCGCGGACGCGTCGAGTGAAGCACAGAGCTCCATGTGGCTCAGGCTCTCGATCAGAGTATGAGTCGCTACTGTAAGATCTGCGTGATCTGCTCCTGGACCTGCGCCTTCGCGAGCCGCTTCTTTCCTTCGAGTGGTGGCGACGACCACTGTGATTATGCTCTTCCCGAGGCGCGTCGACTAGGGCACGGTCTCGACTCCCACCTGGAGTTCTTGGAACTTGGCGTATGGCCTTTGCAGCTAAGGCGAGTGATTTGATCTGTTGGCGGTGTAGTTTTGCATTGGGGTCATCCGCTGGGGGCTTGATTGCCTCCAGGTATGCTGCAGCGGTGTAGAGAGCACCTGCTGCTGTTTTGGGCACCGGCAGTCCTTCCTCGTCGTATGTCATGAAGGAGTTGCCTAAGTTGCGGGTGAGTGCCGCCTTCTCGCCTGGCGAGAGGTGTGACAACCTTGATCTGGGTCTTGTGTCTGCTCGCCCGGTGGAGCTCAGGAGAGCTGTCTTCTGCGCGCACTCGACAAGCTAGCTTGCTTTTTGCGTTCTTCGAGTGTGCTCTTATCTGCCAGTCGAAGTGACTCCTGCCAGTTGAAGTACTGGAAGGTCAACATCTCTTCTTGTGTTGCGTCTGCTGGCATCATTGTGCACTCCTTGATGACTTTATCTGCTTTTGCTGCCATCTCAGCAGTGATTGTGAGAGTTGTGACTCCATCCGGCATAGTAACTGTGCACGGGAATTCTGTAGGCCTGCGACTGGCCGCAGTGTCTGATGTTTCTGCGGCGATGGCAACGTAGACCTGCTGGGTATGACCCGAGGGTATGTATGTACTTTCGAGTCCCGTCATGGACTCGACATCTTCATCGAGGCTCATGTCTGAGCCGTATGTTCATCGAGTGGTCGTCTGGACGGATCTCGCAGTCGACGCTTCGTCGCCTATGCTCATCTCGGCGTCGGCGAGGTTGTTATGAATCTCGAAGTCGAGGTTGTTGTTGGCGCAGATCTCGGAGTCGACGTGGTTGTCGATATGAGTTTCAGGTTCGTCGAAGTCGCTGAGGGAGATCCCGCAGTCGAAACTATCCTCGAGTGGGAGATCCAGCTCGGGATCGTTTGTGCGATATGCTGATTCGGCCTCCTCGCCCTGGAGTTCTTCAATGAGCTCGCGCATCTCTCGTGTGGACATGGTTGTTGCAGACGAACAAGCTTGGAGGGTCGACGATGGTATGGACACAGTTGAGGGATCCGCAGTCGAAGGAGCCGCAACCGATGGAGCCTCGGGTGCGGAAGTCGCGAGTTGGCGTGGATCCGTCAAGTCCTGCACACCAAGCTTGTTGACGAAAAAATTGAACGAACCAACGGTTAAACCCAAACCTGACTCGAGATCGGAGAAGGCCTCCTGGAATCCTGGCGAGTGTGGCTCGAAATCCATCAGAGGATCCGATGCTTTTTGCGGGAAGAAGCTGGCGTGTTGCCGTTTGTTGAGTGAACCGGCGAGTTGCCGTGTGCCGCCTGAGTCGGCGAGTTCTGGTTTGTCGATGCAGCCGGCGAGTTGCCGTTTGTAGATCCGATCGGCGAGTCGCCGTTTTTCCGATGGAACCGAAGAAACCGCGAGTCCAGCACTATTCTTTCCCACAGACGGCGCCAATTGACGAGGTGTACCCTCATCAAATCCCATGGTTAAGGACCTAGGGTTGAGATTATGGGGAGAGAACGTGGTAGTACTGGTAGTTTCGTCGGCTGACAAGCAGAGGCAAAGATTTACCCAGGTTCAGGCCCCTCGGGTGGAGGTAAAGACCCTACTTCCTGCTTGTCTGGTATTGATTGTGGATTATGCGATTACAGGGGAGCTCCGGCGAGATGACGATCTCGCAAGAGCTTTGGTGGTTCGAGTATGGCTTGGTCCTAGATCGGCACCCCTCCCAGCCTTTAAATAGGCTGGGTCTCGGAGTTTGTAACCGACCTAGTTTACAATAAGGAAAGTCTAAACCGACTACGTCTATATCTAATCTTGGAGGGTACTCCATCTTCTTGGGCCTCTTGTCTTGGGCTTCGAGTAGGCTCTTCGATATTGGGCCTTAGTCGTTACGTGCACCAGGTACCCTCATGATAGGGTACCCGATATGTATACCCATGTCACACCAGAATCCGCAGTGGATTCCGGTGCCTGCGATTTCGGCCAGCGGCCGGGCCAGGGTGGTGGAGATCGCGCGCCGCCGCCGCCTCCTCCCTCCCGACCTCTACAACGACCCCGCCTACGCGCCGGAGTCCCCCAACTGGGACCAGTGGTTCGCGGACGAGCACGACGACCGCCGCCGCGCCTACTTCGCCCCGGCCCTCCTGCACCGCCGGCGCAACCAACCGCGTACCCAGCGCTGCCAGCCGGCCAAGAGGCGATGTGGCTCGAGGAGGAGGCCATCGACGACGACGACCCCGAGATGCAGGCCGCGCGTACGAGGCCTCCCGCCGCTCCCTCGTCGAGGAGGAGATCAGGTGGTGGGACCAGGTGCTGGCCCAGGCCCTGCCGCCGCCGCCGCTGCCATGGTGGCAGCACTTGGCCCAGGAGCTGGAGCAGGAGGAGGTGGAGCCGCTGCCCGCGGCCTCCTTGGCCAGTCCTGGGTCTGGACTGGTGGCAGCTGGTCGCCGGAGCCGCACCAGGAGCAGGCGCCACCGGAGCAGCCGCAGCAGGAACAGGCGCCACCACGCCACCGGAGCAGGCGCCCCCAGAGCAGCAGCCGGACAGGAGCCGCCGGCCCATCTGTGGGTCCGGCCTCCCTACATCGTCCTCGACGACTAGGCCCTTAGGCCCTTCCCTATCTATGTAAGAGCCGGCCATTAGGCCGGCGGCGGCCGTTTGTGGCCACCCTATCTATGTAAGAGCGACCATTAGGCCGGCGGCGGCTGTTTGTGGCCGCCCTATTGATACCCACAAGTATAGGGGATCGCTGAAGTCTTCGTTGGGAAGTATTACCCAAATTTATAGTTTGACTCGATGGTAACACAAGAATATCAATAAGACCTTTGCAATTGAGCGTCACTCTCAACCACACCTGTATATCAATAACTTGCAGCAGTAATAGTGATGGGCAGTAGTATGATTCAAGTAACAAGCAGAACAGTAGCAGTGAACAAGTGTTTTCCCAGTTTTCACCGGAAAAGTGAAAGTGTAACTCAGAGATTTAAAACGTAGGCATGAGGTGATAAGCGGGTGTTGCAAAATGAGATTGATCATATAATAAGAAACAAATAACAATGGGACCTATCTCTAACTCCGATATATGTAGGTATGTGTTCCATATTTAGTTGTGCGTACTAACCAAGAGAATTTGCACAACATCTATTGTCCAACCTGCCCATTTCACCGGGGCCAACTTGGAACTACAGGTAATTAAGGTCTACCCTTTGGAATAGACCGAATAATGCATTAACACTTCATGAACACATAGAATCCTCAAACTAAAACATCTCCCCCTTGTTTTCCCCTATATGTCACGTTTAGGGTTCGCAGGTTCAACATAATAGCAGGTGATACACTTTGCAGATAAATACTAAACTCAAATATATGATGGGGCAATATAATTCAGTACTGAAATCATGCCACTCGGGCCCTAGTAGCAAGCATTAAACATAGCAAGAGTGCATCAACACAATACAAAAGTATCCTCAAGATAAAACCCTAAAATCCCGAACAACGGGTAGCATTACATGATCAATCTCATCCAATCCCCATCCACCTCACATGCCTACAGCGGACTACTCACACATGGTGATGGTGAAGGGGCTCATGGTCGATGGAGATGAAGGCGGTGATGAAGGCGGTGAAGACGGCCTCCGGATCCCTCCACCGGAGAAAATCCTGGATCAATCTGTCCCCGAAACGAAGATCGTGATGGTGGCGGCGTTCTGTTTCGCGAAAACTCCTCTCCCATCTTGAACTGCGCAATGAAAACTCAAATCCGCCGGAAAATGTCACTGCATACAGTACTGTTTTTACCCTACCTAGACACCTCAGAAAAATCTCATATTTTACGTGTGTGTAGGTTATGATGTGTTGCAGCAGTGGTTAAAATTTCAGCTCAATCGGAGTTACAGAGAAAAAATGAAAAATAAAACAGCGAGCAGATTTCAGCAATTTCTGCACCTCCGTTTTTGCGTTTGTTTCAAGAAAACGAAAATATTTTTGTTATTTTTCGTTCTAAGAAACAAAAGACAAACAACCAGAAGTAAAAGAAACAAATAAAATCTTTTTGTGTTTTTGCGTTTTCAAGAAACTTATCATAGCAATATAACGGTGATATAAAACAATGAATGGAGAGTAAGAGAAGTACTCCCCCAAGCTTGCGATCAAGCTAGTATCCTGGGTAGTTGCCGTATCCACTTCCACTTCCAGGGTAGTAACTATATGGGTAGCCTTGCATGCTTGGGTACAGGGGCTCCGCCTGAGGTATGTACCCCTGTGTCTCTGGAGCTTGTGGCTCCTCCTGAGGCGGCGCCTCTTCCACTATCCATTTTCCGGTACTCCTGTCAAAAAGGTCAGTACGGGGGAGCCTAATGGACACTCGCTGCCCACTAGTGCTCAAATAGTTATACAGATAATGTTCCCCATACAACGTACTTATATCCATGCGAGTAGTCAAAGCAAAATCAAGTAATTTGGACTCTCGCACTAGAGTACCCATGTTATCACCATATCCTCTCTCGTTTTTAATGTAATTGTACACCATAGTAGCAATAGCACCAGCATAAATAGGAGTTTGATCAGTAATATTTCTACTCACAGCAGTATGCAAAGATCTAGCAAGTATGACTCCCAAGTTATATTCACACGGTGTATTTTCTTTTGCACATTTTAGTAGATAAACCATTGGTCCAGTGCAAGCAGAATTGTTATCCCTAGCAAGAAATCCTCTTGCAAGAAACAACGCAAAATATCTCAAACTTGGGTGCTGTATATGAGTAAATTTACCCCTATTTAATCTATCATGAGAGTTTACAGATATAGTATGCCAAAACTCAACAAGCTCATGGTTGGTATCAGCACGAGTTTCACTCCAACTCCCTGAATTTTCTACACCAATAGCATTGCAAAATTCCCCTAGAGACATAACAAGGCGCTCACCTCTCATAGTGAATTTGCAAACAAAGGTAAGAGAAGGTGCCTTACTTTTCTTCCTGTGCTTGTAGGGCTCCGGGCCCTCAAACCTGAATGTAGAGAGAAATTCCCGAGAGAGTTCCTCATATGTATCTTGTGGGTTCTGAGCAAACCGAAGTAAACCAGTTGTAGCAGCGAAGGTGTCGAAGTCCTCTTTGATTCCCCATTGCTCAAGAACATAGGGATCTTGCCATCTTGTTGTATGGATCTTCAACTTCTCCCCTACAAAGACTGCATCATCCTCCCAAAGATGGTGGTCATCATAATTGAGGGAGACTTTACACACTCTTCTTCTTGGTCTTGGGCTCATCCCAAGCAATGTCTTGCCCTTGCTAAACATGATACCTTGCTGCCCAAAAACAATATTCAACAAAAATCAAGTGTAACACCGTAAAACAACATTAAGCCGTCCATAAATAGTCTCCACATCAATATCATGCATCAATATCAACTAAAAACTTGAATCTATGGATTTCTAAGCATAAAAGGGTGATACCTAGTGCAGCAAAATACTTCATGCATGAGGCATAAGAACAAAAAGTAATTGGATGAGTGGAGGAGTCACATACCAATGAGCAATCCCACCAAACAGATTTGAAAAATCTGCCCTAAACTTGGAGATCCAAGGATAGCAGGAAGAGAGCTCGAGAAAATTTGGGAAAAATACCTGGGGCTGGTTTCCTGTCGAGGGGAAGGAGATGGGCACTGGATACTCACCTAACCCCCTCTGTGGGCCAAAATAGTGGGTCCCACGCGGCCAGGTACTGTGGCCGCGTGGGACACCCCCTTTTGGGCCCTGGTGGCCCTCTGGTGTCTCCCTTTTGGCTGTTAGTTCCTCTGGTAAAATAACTTACCTCCAATTTTTCTGGAATTTTTAGAGACAATTTCTGAACAGAATTTTTCAAACTTCATTTGCTGGAATTTCTGAACTTTGAAATAATTATATCCATGTAATTACTCTAAAATTCTATAATGAATATAACTAAAATGCAATAAAAATTTTTATGGGAATCAAGTTTGCATCATTTTCACATTAGAATGAGGTTGATCAAGTCTCATTAATAATATGTAAAAGATATAACACAAGATTCTTTATTTTATATGTATTCTGAGCAATTTCAAGTCACCTCATATTTGATTGGAATAGTTCCAATCATTAAGATAGCATATTTTGGTTCAGGAGGTGGCAATGCAAACTCAAAGCTTCCTATTATAAGAGTATTCCTTTTAATGGAGTTCACACTCTGGCTTACCATAGTAACAGATTTCTTCTTAGGAAAATAGATAGTGTGCTCATTTCCCTTGACATTGAATGTTACCTTGCTCTCAGTGCAATTTATAACAGCCCCTGCAGTGTTTAAAAAGGGTCTTCCAAGAATAATAGACAAATTATCATCTTCAGGCATTTCTAACACAACAAAGTCTGTAGGGATTAACACATTAGCAATAGAGATAGGGACATCCTCACATATTCCTATAGGCACAGCAGTTGATTTATCAGCCATTTGTAATGATACTTCAGTTGGAACCAATTTGTTTAGGTTAAGTTTCTTATATAAAGAAAAAGGCATAACACTAACACCAGCTCCTAAGTCACATAGAGCATATTTCACGTAAGTTTCTTTAATATGACAAGGAATAGTTGGAATACCAGGATCACCACGTTTTTCAGGCATTTTCCCTTTAAAGGAATATTCAGCAAGCATAGCAGTTATTGCATCAGTAGGAATCTTTCTTTTATTAGTCACAATGTCTTTCATGTATTTGGAATATGGAGGGATTTTAATAGCATCAACAAGAGGAATTTGCAAACACAAAGACTTAATCAACTCAAAGAATTTCTCAAATCTAGCATCATCCAAAGTTTTTATTACCTCTTGGGGATATGGTATGGGTTTTTGTACCCACGGATCCCTATCTTTACCTCTTTGTGGATTAGGATGGCTCTTCTTCTTATTCTTCTCAGTAGAGTGGAGGGTCTTCTTTATCATTAGGTTCAGGTTCTTCAATATTTTCATCCTCTTGTGGCTCTTCTTCAGGTGAAGGTGATTCTTCTTCTTCATTATTATTATCTTCAGTCTCAGCATCAGAAATAGAAATATCCTTATCTTGCTCTTCAGAGTCATCAATGTCCTTGTTTTCATTGGGAGATTTTCCTGCAGAAGATTTCTTCTTGAGAGCTTCTTGTTCTTTTCTCTTGGGATGGTCTTCAGGAAAATCAGGATCCTGAGTACTTGCACCTCCCCTAGTGTTAACTCCACAAACCTGTTTCTTCACCATAAGACTTTCATACAATTGATTTTGAAGAGAAACCATTTGTTCAACTTGATTATTCATCATCTCACAGTGTTTAACAATTCTTTTTACCTCTCCCACACTAGCATGTAAACTTTCTCGAAGAGATTTAATTTTGTGAGAGTTCTCCATAATAGTCATTCTAATATTATGCTCCTCAGGATTATGATGATAAGCAAAATCATTCATGTAGGATACATCAACAGGAGGTGTTACCTTTTATGGAGCTAATAGCATTGACTTGAATTGGAAAACATGGTTGATCATCAGGAAGTTTAACACCCATTTCAGATAATTCCTTAAGATGAGAGGTTTTAATTCCCTTCTCTTTAATAGCCTTGGAAGCTTCTTTCATTGTTTCGTTATCCAATTTGAGCATGCCTCCTTTCTTCTCCGGAAATATCTCTTCAATATTCCAGTCTTCATAATTCCTAGAGATAGTCTCCAATAGCTCAGTTGCTTCATCAACGGTCCTTTCCCTGAAAACATTACCTGCAATACCATCAAGATAGCCTCTGGTGTTTTCGGTTAGACCATTGTAAAATATATCAAGTATTTCATTACTCTTGAAGCCATGGGTAGGACATTTCCTAACCATCTTACTATACCTCCCCCAAGCTTGGGGTAAATCCTCCTTCTCTTTCTGTGAAAAGCTGCTAATCGCAACAGTCAAACCATGAATCTTATCAGCAGGGAAATACTTATTATAGAATACCTGCAAACATTCTTCCTTGCTAGTAATACATCCAGGTTCTAAACGATTATACCAAGTTTTAGCACTTCCTCCCAAAGTAAAAGGAAACAGCTTTAAGAAATAGTAGCGTTGATGGATTTCATCTTTACCAAATAACACAGATAAGTCATGCAAGACAGCAATGTGTTCAAAAGGAAACTCATCCTCTCTACCATAAAACTTATATTTTTCAGCTTTTTCAATTATTTCAGGATCAACACTAAACTCATAATCTTTATCTTTAATTTTAATAGCAGGAGCATTCATTTTCTCAGTAATAGGAAAATATCCATCAAGAGGAGAATTTTTATAGCTATCAAGTTTATCCAATTTATCAAAGTCAGAATTCATAAAAGCCATAGTAAATGCCTCCTCTTCCTCAGAAGAAGTTTCAAATTCATCATCACAGTATTCATTATCTTCTAACTCAGATTCCACATTTTCATTAGTAGAAGATTCCAGATTTTCAGGTGTTTCAGTTATCTCAGATGTTTCAGGTGTCACTTCTTTGTCTATGCTACCACATAATAAATCATTTTCATTACTAGTAGACATTTTAGACAATGGTGAACTAGATAAAACCTTTCCTTTTTCTTAGGAGCAACAGCAGAAGCAACATTAGGTGAAAAGTTTGGCCTACTTGGCAAATCCGTACCTCTGCGAGTAGTTGAAGGCCTCACTTCCTTCGGAGTAGTCTTTTCCTTTCCCATGGTTAGGAACAAGCAAAAGCAGCAAATAGATGATAACAAGTTGTCTTACCAATAAAGCTAGGTTCCCCGGCAACGGCGCCAGAAAACGTCTTGATACCCACAAGTATAGGGGATCGCTGAAGTCTTCGTTGGGAAGTATTACCCAAATTTATAGTTCGACTCGATGGGAACACAAGAATATCAATAAGACCTTGGCAATTGAGGCGTCACTCTCAACCACACCTGTATATCAATAACTTGCAGCAGTAATAGTGATGGCAGTAGTATGATTCAAGTAACAAGCAGAACAGTAGCAGTGAACAAGTGTTTCCCAGTTTTCACCGGAAAAGTGAAAGTGTAACTCAGAGATTTAAAACGTAGGCATGAGGTGATAGCGGGGTGTTGCAAGAATGAGATTGATCATATAATAAGAAACAAATAACAATGGGACCTATCTCTAACTCCGATATATGTAGGTATGTGTTCCATATTTAGTTGTGCGTACTAACCAAGAGAATTTGCACAACATCTATTGTCCAACCTGCCCATTTCACCGGGGCCAACTTGGAACTACAGGTAATTAAGGTCTACCCTTTCGAATAGACCGGAACAATGCATTAACACTTCATGAACACATAGAATCCTCAAACTAAAACATCTCCCCCTTGTTTTCCCTATATGTCACGTTTAGGGTTCGCAGGTTCAACATAATAGCAGGTGATACACTTTGCAGATAAATACCAAACTCAAATATATGATGGGGCAATATAAGTTCAGTACTGAAATCATGCCACTCGGGCCCTAGTAGCAAGCATTAAACATAGCAAGAGTGCATCAACACAATACAAAAGTATCCTCAAGATAAAACCCTAAAATCCCGAACAACGGGTAGCATTACATGATCAATCTCATCCAATCCCCATCCACCTCACATGCCTACAGCGGACTACTCACACATGGTGATGGTGAAGGGGCTCATGGTCGATGGAGATGAAGGCGGTGATGAAGGCGGTGAAGACGGCCTCCGGATCCCTCCACCGGAGGAGAAATCCTGGATCAATCTGTCCCCGAAACGAAGATCGTGATGGTGGCGGCGTTCTGTTTCGCGAAAACTCCTCTCCTTCTAGGGCACGCACTTTTCTGTATATATGAGGGGGTACGTCGAAGACCGAAGGCGAGGCGGTGCCCGAGGCCCATTTGGGTGGGCCCACGCGGCCAGGTACAGGGGCCGCGTGGGACCCCCCCTTTTGGCCCTCGAGCGCTTCCTTGTGTCCATCTTTGGTCCATTGCCTTCCTTTTCCATAAAAATTGACGTGGTATTTTCTCCCGATTTAATTTCCTGCAAAATAGCCAGAGAAGAGACTTTGCTAAAAACAACGTCAGATTCAGCAGTTTTATTCAAATATGAGAAGATTCCGGAGCAAATTATGAGGCAAAGTACTTGGAAAAGTAGATGCATATTGGATGCATCACCTATTAATAAAATGTTCTTAGCAAAAAAGTTGTGTTCTTTGTCACCGCCGGCGTCGGCCCGCCGTGGTTTGGGGTCCGCCGGCGAGATCTGAGGGATAGAGAGAGGAGGGCACGGGTCGGGGCGAGCTCACCAGGGGGTCGGAGACGGCCGCACTTGCCTTGCTCGGGGAATAGCAGGGACGGCCGCGCGCAGTACAAGGGGCGGCCGGGGCCGGAGAAGGAGAGGGCGCGGTGGCAACGGCAGCGGGCCAGAGCAGGAGATTGCGGCGGTGGCCTGAGGGACGGCGACGACGGCCGTGGCGTGGGGACGAAATCCGGCAGCCTGGCAGCGTGGGGGCGGCGTCGGAGGGAGCCCGGAGGCGAAGTGTCGATTTGGGGGACTTGGGAAAATTTTCGGCCAGAGCCACCCAAATCAGCGCCAAATCGACCTCTAGTACCGGGTCGTGGCTCAAACCAGTACTAGAGGGTCTGTAGTACCGGGCCGTGTTACCAACCGGTACTAGAGGTCCCTCGGGCCGCGAAAATTTGCGCGCGAAGCCCAGTGGACCTGTAGTCCCGGTTGTTAACACGGCCCGGTACTACATGGTTTTTTTTTTCTTTTCTTAATTTCATATTTATTTTATATCTTTTGATTTAAACGTCCAAATCAACTAAAATTTGTTTCTTTTTTCTGTTTTCTGTTTTGTTTCAAAATCAAGTACTACATGCGCTTGGTTTAAAATCAAGTCAAATATTTATAAATCATTCGGTTTGGACTGTATGCAGGGGATCGAGCACTTGTAAGCCGTTGGAGTTTTTAGAAACAAAAATCAGTGTTTGCAGAGTTCTCTTCTGAGTTTTCAGAACACAATTACATAAAAGTTTAATACATTATTACACATCACCAACAACATCCCTATCTAGTGTTCACTTTTTCTTCATGTGTGTCCTTTTCTTCTGATTGCGCCGTAACCATGGACACTGTTCTTCATTTAACTTGAGACTTGGGTCAGTGTTCACTTTGAAGGGCGGAATTTCATGAAACTTGTTGTAATCTTCTGACATGTCTGTCTTGTCCTCCACTCCCATGATGGTTCTTTTCCCTGAAAGAACTATGTACCGCTTTGGCTCATCGGCTGATGTATTCGCTTGCTTATCTTTTCTTTTTTTTTTTGGCTTGGTAGACATGTCCTTCACATAGAAAACCTGAGCCACATCATTGGCTAGAACGAATTGTTCGGTGTCGTATGCAAGATTCGTGAGATCCACTGTAGTCATTCCGTACAATGGGTCTTCCTTTACCCCGCCGCCTTTCAGGTTGAACCATTTGCACCAGAACAAAGGGACCTTAAAAGAAGGTCCATAGTCAAGTTTCCATATCTGCTCTATGTAACCATAATATGTGACCGTGACCCCCTTTCGCCCATTGTTGTTTGTTGAATCATCAAAGCGGACACCACTGTTTTGGTTGGTGCTCTTTTTATCTTGGGCGTTCGTGTAAAATGTATTCCCATTTATCTCGTACCCTTGGAAAGTCCAAATAGTCAAAGATGGTCCCCTAGACAACAAGTACAGCTCATCTGAGACAGTGTTGTCATTGTTGAGTTGTGTTTGCAACCAACCGCCAAAATTCTCCATGTGTTCCTTCGTAATCAAGGACTCATCCATCCCTGGGTTGTTGGAGCGTACAATATCCTTGTGTATCTGGATATACGGAGCCACCAAACTGGAATTATGTAGAACTATGTAGTGTGCTTTTGTGAAAGAATGCCCGTCCCTACATATTGTTGATTTCCTTCCTAGAGTGCCTTTTCACTCAGTCTCCCCTCATGTCGCGATTCAGGAAGACCAATCGCCTTAATGCCAGGAATAAAGCCAACACAAAACTCAATGACCTCCTCTGTTCCATAGCCTTTGGAGATGCTTCCTTCTGGCCTAGCACGGTTATGAACATACTTCTTCTAGACTCCCATGAACCTCTCAAAGGGGAACATATTGTGTAGAAATACAGGACCCAGAATGGTAATCTCGTCGACCAGGTGTACTAGGAGATGTGTCATAATATTGAAGAAGGATGGTGGGAACACCAACTCAAAACTAACGAGACATTGAACCACATCCTTCTGTAACCTTCCTAGAGTGGCTGAATCGATTACATTCTGCCAAATTGCATTGAGGAACGCACATAGCTGAACAATGGGTAGTCGAACATTTTCAGGTAGAAGCCCCCGCAATGCAACCGGAAGCAATTGAGTCATAAGCACGTGGAGTCATGAGACTTCAGGTTCTGTAACTTTTTCTCTGCCATATTTATTATTCCCTTTATATTCGACGAGAAGCCAGACGGGACCTTTATACTGCTCAGGATTTCAAAAAATATCTCCTTCTCTTCTTTGGTAAGAGCGTAGCTAGCAGGACTTAGATGTCCTTTATCCGTCTTCATTGGATGCAGGTTGTCTGGGTCTTACATAAGTTGCTGGTCCTGTCGTGCTTCCGGAGTATCTTTTGTCTTCCCATACACGCCCAAGAAGCATAGCAGGTTCACGCAAAGATTTTTCGTCATGTGCATCACATCGATTGCAGAGCGGACCTTTAGGATTTTCCAATAGGGTAGTTCCCAAAATATAGACTTCTTCTTCCACAGGGGTACGTGTTTGTTAGCGTCCTTCGGAACAGACTGTCCGCCATGATCCTTTCTAAAGATTACTTCTAAATCCTTGACCATATCATATATAACATCACCAGTACGGAGGGGTGGCTTCATCCGGTGATCTGCCTCACCTTTGAAATGCTTGCCTCTCTTTCTTACGGGATGCTGCGGTGGAAGAAATCGACGATGCCCCGGGTACACATTCTTGCTACGTACATATTTACTTTCAGTCTTATCTAAACAGTGCGTGCATGCATTGTATCCCTTGTTTGACTGTCCTGAAATATTACTAAGAGTAGGCCAATCATTGATGGTTACAAACAACAACGCTCGTAGGTCAAATTGCTCCTGTTTGTACTCATCCCACACACGTACCCCTTCATCACGCCACAACTGTAAAAGTTCTTCAACTAATGGCCTGAGGTACACATCAATGTCGTTGCCGGGTTGCTTCGGGCCTTGGATGAGCACTGGCATCATAATGAACTTCCGCTTCATGCACAACCAAGGAGGAAGGTTATAGATACATAGAGTCACAGTCCAGGTGCTATGACTGCTGCTCTGCTCCCCAAAATGATTAAATCCATCCGTACTTAGACCAAACCTTAAGTTCCTTGCGTCACGTGCAAATTCCTTGAACTCTGTATCGATTTTTCTCCACTGCGACCCATCAGCCGGGTGTCTCGACATCTCGTCGCTCTTGCGGTCTTCTTTGTGCCATCGCAACAACTTGACATGCTCTTTGTTTTTGAACAAACGTTTCAACCGTGGTATTATTGGAGCGTACCACATCACCTTGGCAGGAACCCTCTTCCTGGGGCACGGATCGCCCTCAACATCACCAGGTTCATCT
This sequence comes from Poa pratensis, assembly GCA_947311845.1. Classification (NCBI taxonomy): domain Eukaryota; kingdom Viridiplantae; phylum Streptophyta; class Magnoliopsida; order Poales; family Poaceae; genus Poa; species Poa pratensis. The sequence goes on from CAMZMU010000033.1 coordinate 78,275,077, forward strand.
CGTCTGATCTTATACCGCAATGCACCGCATACCGGGCATTCATTCATATTCTCGTACTGCTCACCGCGGTAGAGGATGCAGTCATTAATGCATGCATGTATCTTCTGCACATCTAATCCTAGAGGGCAGATAATCTTCTTTGCTTCATACGTACTGTCAGGCAATTCGTTATCCTTTGGAAGCTTTTGCTTCATTATTTTCAGTAAATTTCCAAATCCCTTGTCAGATAAACCATTCTCTGCCTTCCATTGCAGTAATTCCAGTGTGGTACCGAGCTTTGTGTTGCCATCTTCGCAAGTTGGGTACAACTTTGTTTTGTGATCCTCTAACATGCGCTCCAACTTCAACTTCTCAAGTGCAGTTTCTGCTTCGGTCTGTGCATCAACGATGACCCCACGTAAATCATCATGCATGATGGGCTCATCTGGTACCTCTTCATCTTCAGCTTCCCCCTGCATTGCCACCGTATTCAGGGCACATATAGTTGTCATCGTTCTCTTCTTCTTCGTTGTCTTCCATCATAACCCCTCTTTCTCCGTGCTTGGTCCAACAATTATAGTCAGACATGAAACCAAACTGAATCAGGTGGATGTGAATGGTTTGTGAGTCCGAGTAATCCTTCTCATTCCGACAGTTACGACATGGACAACACATAAAACCTTTCCGCGTGTTTGCCTTAGCCACCTTGAGAAAAGAATGCACGCCTTCCATCTACTTGGTAGAGCGTCGGTCAGCGTACATCCATGGATGGCTCATCTGCAATCACCGCTAAAACCCATTACGGTAAACGAACATAATAGAGAACCGACCATATTCATTAATACAAGTTCATCACATTAAAATCAAAGTAGAGTAGTGACCAAATGTAATACATAGTTCTCATAAAACATAAATTAATTAAAACTAGAATACAACTATCTAAAGAATTTAAATCCAACAACAAATGCGATCAAAATCGCAACTAAGGTAATTATTGAACCAACAGCATAATGATACCAAGCCTCTTGATTAATGACATATTTTCTAATCTTTTTAATCTTCAAGCGCATTGCATCCATCTTCATCTCGTGAGCACCGACGACGTCGGCAAGCTTGAACTCGTGTTCATCGACGATGTCGGCAAGCTTGAAGTCCAATGCCATCTTCTCTTCTAGGCATTGGAGACGAAGATCTTCACTTCTTTCCAATTTTGCTTTCAAATCACTGTTTTCTTTTTCTAAAAAATTTATCATCTCGACAAAGGGTCGGTTGGAACATCCGGTTCAACTACCTCCTAGATAAAAATATATCTATGTCAAGTTGGTCGGCATGATTGTCATAAACACGAAATGAAACAAATAGTTATAAAAATATACCACATCCGAATCATAAACCGGACGAGGGCCGACGGGGACGGATATCAAAACCATGACACTATACATATAAAAAACATAAGAAAATTATACAAGAAATAATTATGCATTTAAATCATACAAGTAATTTTTTTAAAATAAAAGATAAAAAAAGAGGCTCACCGAGGTGGTGCCGGTCACGGGACGGCGCGGGCTATCGACGGCGGTGAGGACGGGGACGACACTAAAATCCACAAATCATAAATTAATTTGAGCTCAAAATGCATATAAAAAATGAACTACCTAACTTAGGCATTTCATCAAACACCTAGGTAGCACTACAAAAATGAAATGAGCTAAGCTAGTATGAAAATGAGCTAAAATGAGCAACGCCGGATGAAAGGATCAAGTTGCTAACCCTTGGAGAGATGGGTACCGCTTATCTTGACAAATCGTGGAAAAAAATGGGGATAAACTTGAGCTTGAGAGAGGAAACAATGGAGGAAATGGAGATGAACTCGAGCTGCCCCGAGGTGGAAGATGATATAGCGGGACCTCTAGTCCCGGGTTGTATCACGACCCGGGACGAAAGCTCCACCCTCCTGTCCCCTCTCTGCGGCTGCCTGCCGCGGTCCCGGGTGGTATTACGGCCCGGGACTAGAGGTGCTCTACGACCCGGGACCGGAGCTGCGCGGCGTCATAGCCGTTGGACCGGGACTAGTACCCTCCTCTAGTCCGGGTTCAAACCACACCCGGGACTAGAGCCCAATTCGGCTCTCGACCAAAGGCCCTGTTTCCACTAGTGTAGGGCCCCCTCATAGACCTCCTTAGACTTAATAGCCGCAATCTGCTCTAGGCGCGGCCCCCGCTCACCGCGGAATACAACGTCGCAATCTGTCGCGACCTGGGCCAGGTGGTCAAGAGGAACCGTGTCGAGAACTACCTTAACACGTCGCAATCAATCTCATACTCAAGCTGTAAATTTCTCTTTTGAGGCAATTGCTACCTTAACATGTGTATTCTGCTTTCAGTTTTTCGACTAGTTCAACATGTCTCAAGAAGAGAAACATGGAGAGCATCCTATGGTTAGTTCCGACCCACTAGCTGCTGATGCAGCTGACACTGGGGATGCAACACATGCTCATGGTGTGCAGGAGTTGAAGCCATTAGCTGATGGAAACGAGCCAACAGCAGATGCTGATGATTTGCAGAAGAAGCTTATTGCTGCTGAGGAGCCCCTTCACAGCAGAACTGAAGTCTCACGTTTAACTTTTGTTAAACAAATGATGGAACTACAAGCAAGGCACAATATGTCAGATAAGTGTATTGACTGTTAGGTTTTAGCACAATCCGGTCTAACCGCCATTCTTCGATCCTTTTCCGTGGTGCCGCTCACAATGATCAATTTGAGGCTAGGGTTTAGGGACCTTTATATAGTGCTAATTCCGGTTTTATTTAAACCGTAATTCCGCAGATATTTATTCCAGAAACTCCAGGTTAACCAAACCAACCACGATCATCAGTAACCATCTAGGAGTTTCAATCTGCAATTAGTCCCACGAGCACACGTGTGTGAATCACGTGCCGAATTTGAATATTTCAAATTCGCAGGCTTTAATCAATTCATATAACCAACATATGAACAACCTGGCTTTCCATTCTATACTGTCCCGGGTATAATTCCAGCATATTCACATACACTGTATTCCAGTATAGACGTACCGGCTTCCTTAAGTATATTTTCTTAAGTACAATTCCACATCATTAGTTCCCTGTTATTTCCATGATACTTCCACATGAAGTTTAATTCCGGAGAATGTAGTGTACAAATAAAATGTTGCAAGACACAAATTTCTACATCTCCCACTTGACTGAAAACATTTTATTTCAACAAGTGAATTCCCACACAATTAGCATGGTTATAAAATAATTCCTTCCTTCAGTGTATTCATGTTGCATATATAAACTTTGTGACTTTAGCACTCATATTATCATAAAGTAACAGGTTATGATGCGTCTTTCCGCGACCTTAAGTTTACGAAGAAAATTCCTTAACCATAGACCTTCCTTCAATGCTTGAGATGCATTGAAGTATTCATATTTCGTAAATAACGAGTATCTAAATCATGTTTCCTTTGTACGCCATAAAGACCTACAAAAGTAGATATTAACATATAACATAAAACAAAATTACCTTTTTAGCGAGATCCTCTTTTCGAAAGTAGCGTCAATATATCCACGCGGTTGAAGGTTGAGATCGCCAAAAAATGAATAATCCACGTTCCTTGGCATGGAGCAACAAGTCTTTTATTTGATTGCAGCTATCTTTCCAAGATTCATATTCCATTTGCTAATAATTCCAGCAAATCATTTTCCGTGCTAATCAAAAGCAACAATTATAGCGGAATGGCTAAGTTCAGGTCGCACAAATAATGTCCCACAATAATAGTGGTATGACAATTACTATTCCTTTTTTCTCACGAGTTAAAGTATAATTCCTCGCAGAGTATCATTCCCTTTACCAAAGGTATTTGACAGGTTTGCAGTTTTCCATAGAAAAATATATCAAAACATTCACTATGTAATTCCACTACCAAAACGCAGGAAGCTTTGAACATTCCTTTCATAAGAAAGTTAGAACCAAACCAAGCTTTCACTTTGTATATGAATATCTTCCATCAGTAATAAAACCGTATGACCTGATATACCATTGATGTGAAGCTTGTTCCAAGAACATGAATGAACCTAATCAGTTAGCAAACCATATCTTTATTCCCACTTCCTCTAAATTTTAGAGTTTCCACAATGTATAATTAATTCCATTGTGTAAAGAATAAAACAACAACACATTCCTCTAAATTCCAGAGTTTCCACAAAGTATAAATATTTCCTTTGTGTAAAGAATTAAACAACAAGCTTAGAATTGTAACTTACACTAAGCATGTTGCATTAAACTTCCATCTAAATAAATCCATTAACAACCAATAGGCATGCGGTTCCTCCACATTGAGTTTATTGCTTCCCGCAATGCTTCCATCCATAGTTAACATCAGCAACAAGTTTCAGTATATTCTTTCCTCTAAAATATAGAGTAACTTCCTCAAACAATACACAATAGTAGCGAAGATATGATGGTCCAATTTAATTCCTCCCACTTTTCCTAAACATGTTAATGTTGGGATAATTTCTCCCACTTTTCCTACGCATGTTAGTGTTGGGATAATTCCTCCCACTTTTTCTAAGCATGTTAGTGTTGGGAGTTTAACTTGTGTCTTCCTTTGAGTTTAACACATATAAAATTCCGATGTGACTATTAGAACACACCCTTCATGAGAAAATATCATATTCCTACTTTCCACCAATTTCCCATTTCCAGATCAAAACAAAATACCATTTGATCCACTAGAATATGTACATTAAAAAAAATTGATGTGCTATGTAGTAAACAATCATTCCAATTCCATACTACCGAAATATAAATAGAATAGTTCCTTCCAGTTCACAAAATATAAACAGTGACTGTGATAAATAATGACTTACTCAACAAATAGTAGTATGTAATGCTTTCCAACATAATCAAGAGAATAACCAATAGTTGTATTCCTCCATTCAGCCACGGAGTATATGATATAAGACAGCGGTAATAATTCCATGCTCATCACATTAGTTTCAGTTAATATTCCTGAAGTGTACTTCCCCCACCAATCAGTTTTCAAACCTTTAAATCATTTGATGAACTGATTTTCCACTTCAGTATAGAACAAAAACCTTCCGACTTGTATTGTATAAGATATAAATGACCATATCAAGTGCAATCATGAAATAAAACAAATATAATCACCTCAAGTAGGAGTGTCAAAAAATACCATAAATATATGTTCATGAAGTATCATAATCCTCCCACTTAAGTCAAGAATTCCAGAATTAAAAATCCACTAATTATGTTCCTTGATATGTTACCAAGTCGTAAGTACCATCAACAATAAATTCCGAGCATGTGTTCCTATTACAAGTATTCCTCCCCATGGAGTTATCTTCACAAAATAAACAATTTGTCCACCAACTTCCAATGGGTTGTCAACAAGAAATGAGACCATTGTGTTAAATTCCATAATGCACTAATTTTCATTGAGCAATAATTCCACTCTTCCTTTTCCAAATAACATACATAACCAACAAATTCCGATAGAGAAGTATGAATTAAATTCCTTCTCATCGTAGGGGAATATTCATGTCCTACAAAATAAAATGATACCTTCCCTCCACAAAAGAGTATATTGTCATAATTCCAATTCCAATAATGAACTATAAATTCCTTCCCATTGTATGTGAATATATAAACAATAATAATTTTCCTCCACAAAAGGAGTTTGATGGCATAATTTTCCAATTCCAAAGTTACACTCATATTTTCCTTTGAAATTGTTCACATATTACTAAATTTTTCATTTTATTCCATCAAATTATGATGCAGAGACAAAGTCCGTAATCCAACTATATGGAAAAGTAGTCACAAACAAATATTTAGTGCAAACAAAAATAATGGACATACCGTCGAGTAAATATTGATTTCCTTTTCCATGGAGTGCTCTGCCATTTCCTCCAAAAATAAGTGATGCCAATTTCAGTATAAACATGATTTGATGCCTTCTCGTCATTGTTACACCGGTAAATTCCAGCAAATTTGTATGTACTCTGATAGGTTCCATTGTATTCCGACGAGTTGCAAATATATTCCGGGACAAGAGCAATCCCGTATCAATTAAAATCACTTAATATATAAAAACCCATCCAGCAAAGATTATCATTCAATTTCCTTGGAGTGTGTTCCAATTTCCTCCGGAACCAAATAATACCGAGCAAAAGATAAGCCAATTAAAAAGTAATATATATTCATATCCCTTTCCAGATTACGCATAATATTCCACGTAATATGTGCACTTTCATATTCAACAACTAAAGTATCAAATATTGATATAACTATGTGAACCAGTATATTTTCCTTAGTCCATATTTCATAATTTTCCTATTCCTTTGGCTTTTCCGGTTTGGACATATCAATACCATAATCAATACTCACACATGAAAATAAATACATGTTTTCCTTCCAAACCGTGTAACTAGAACCACCAGTCTAGTTATTTAAATAGCTCAGAGTAAACAATATTTGATGTCATGAAGATACATTGTTACCGATCTGTAGAAGGGGCGAGGCAGAAAGCCGATGCGCAGACTTGAAAGAAGTAATTCCTTCGGATATTCATAACGGCTCATGGGTCTAGATGATCCCACTATGTAATTTTTTTTTAATTTTTTTTCAGAATGTCAAAAAATTCCGAAAAAAAATCCGGATGTAGATTACAGCGTGATGTGTTCGCACAAAAATTGGCAAGGTGAAAAAACTTTTTTAGCAACCTGTACAAAAAGACAAAATTCGGACACGTATATATACGTTTCGATACGTCCGAATTTGTCTTTTTTGCACAGGTTGCAAAAAAAAAAAATTCACCATGCCAATTTTTGTGCTGACTTGAAATGTGTTGGACTACATGCAAATATTTTTTTTTGAATTTTTTGACATTTGGAAAAAAAAATTTGGGGCAGCGGGTGCAGCTGCACCCGTGTCCCAAATCGCCGTGTCCTAATTCCTTGCTGTTCTCTACCATGATTGCTGATATATTAGCTCCATGATTCCTTGGTCCACGTGAATATCTTTCTAGATCGTGTATGGTAGAAGTACCAACCGATCCTCCAGAACTTGTACTAGTAATTCCTCGATTTTGGAGAGGCCGTTTTACTGGTTCTTTTAGACGTTCCGTCGAACTGGTTCCGTGCACTACAGATGGCAGGGAACAGAGCAACGTGTGCTTGATGTTGATGATTGCTGGCCGCGTGGATGACTTGATGGTGAAGTTGGCTTGACGAGGCAGCGGTCGCGGGCTTGTGGTGAGATCGGAAGGTCGGCGAGTTGGTGCAGACCCGGACGGCGGCGGCTACGCGCAACCTGCGCGCAACAGTCCAGGGGCGACGGCGGCGACGGCGGCGGCGGCGGCGAGAGGGGCAGCGGTGGTGGAGTTGCGGTCAACGGCGAGTTGTTCCTGAAGCTGGGCGGCGACAGGAGCAATCCAATTCCAGATCGATGTATGCAACCTTGGATTAGATCGTATCCTTCCTCAAGACTAGATCGTGTTGAGTACGCAGCGGATTTCGGGTAAAACCCGTGAACTAGTTCCAATCAAGATCGATTGCAGCTTGGCGTGCGTGGAGAAGATACCGGAGACAAGTCTTGCAGCGGGAAAACGGGCGAGCGGCGGCAGAGTTGGAAGCCGATCTTGATTCCGTCGGCATCAATTGATCTGACAGGACCTTTGGTAGACGACGACCACGGCACAACGAGAAACTGCGAGGGGACGGACCGCCTATGTGCAGCGGGACATGGTGGGGATCGTGACGGCTCATCGCCTCACCGGACGAGCGTTGCAGCCGGCCGGCGATCAACCTTCGGTGGCTCTGATACCAATGTTAGGTTTTAGCACAATCCGGTCTAACCCCTATTCTTCGATCCTTTTCCGTGGTGCCGCTCACAATGATCAATCTGAGGCTAGGGGTTAGGGACCTTTATATAGTGTTAATTCCGGTTTTATTTAAACCGTAATTCCGCAGATATTTATTCCAGAAACTCCAGGTTAACCAAACCAACCACGATCATCAGTAACCATCTAGGAGTTTCAATCTGCATTTAGTCCCACGAGCACACGTGTGTGAGTCACGTGCCGAATTTGAATATTTCAAATTCGCAGGCTTTAATCAATTCATATAGCCAACATATGAACAACCTGGCTTTCCACTCTATACTGTCCCGAGTATAATTCCAGCATATTCACATACACTGTATTCCAGTATAGACGTACCGTCTTCCTTAAGTATATTTTCTTAAGTACAATTCCACATCATTAGTTCCCTGTTATTTCCATGATACTTCCACATGAAGTTTAATTCTGGAGAATGTAGTGTACAAATAAAATGTTGCAAGACACAAATTCCTACATTGACACCCTCCTGGATCTATTGTGTGAAATGTGCCCAGAGGGTCATAAAGTGCCTGCAAACGTGTCCGAGTGCCAGAATTTGCTGACTGACCTTAAAATACCAAGTTTCAAGACCCAGGGAGAGACGAGCTCGAAGAGAAAACGCGGCCATAAGGCTCGAAAGTGATGCGGTACACCTACTGACAATACTGCTTCTACCTATGATATTTATTTGTTGTTCAAGTATCTAATGGTATCGTTTTTGCAGCCGGGTGGCTGAAGAAGTGTCTGGTGGTGGCTTGGTCGCAACTGATCCTAGTGTTGGAGTCCCACTTAACCACGATTAGTTCTATTATGAGATATAAAGTTTACTGTTGAATCCTCCCGTAGTATGTTGAGTGTCGTACTTTTGTTGATCAACTTGGTGTGAGCTCTCAAGTGCTAGTTAACACATCGATGATGTCTGAGCTCCAGAACTACTCATTAGAGACGCCTACCATCAGGCTTTTGATGATGTATGAGCTCGTAATTGCTAGTTCACGCATTTGATGAATATTCTTCATTACTTAGTGATTTCCAGTACGTATCTATGTTACATGTATCTATCCGTCCAGTTCTTTCTCGGTTTCTTTGCATGCCTAACTAGGCGCCGAAGGAATCACAAATGTATACATACATGCATATGGACACAGCCACCCACACAGTACCCTAACGGTTCACTTTGGAGCTGCGATACCGTTTTTTTCTAAATGCTTTTTGAGAGAGCGGTTTGGTCATACTTCGTAACCAAAACATGTGTAGTGGGGCTTATGGAATCACAGAAGAGTAAAGTTGAACTTGTGGAGAAGCTTGAATTGCTGACAGAATGGCCATTTGGTGTGATCTGCTGCAGGTTGTCACATTTCTACTTCCCGAAGAGTATCTGGTAGTAACCACCATGGGAAACCTCATCAGTTGGTAAAATTGATGAGCACATATTAGCTCTTTTGTGTGTAAAACTATAACGCAAGTATTCTGAGTAGCGAAACATGGAGCCCTAACAGTGTAGAACACTTGACCATAACAGAAGGAGCCCTAACAGTGTAGAACATTTGACCATAACAAAAGGAGAATACAATGCAGTCAGTCACTCATCAACAAGAACACCATTTCGATGAGCATACTGTTACAACAAAATACAGCCTCAGAGGGCCAAAAGACAAGAATAGAAAGAAAAGAAAACAAAAGAAACAACCGAAAAAGGACAATCTATACAGAGGACATAAGAATGTGGTGTCATGAAATACATATGCAGGTTTTGTTCTGTTCTGTTTCTGTAGAGCTATAAACTGCACTAACATTTCAGGCAACACAACTTAAGTGAATATCTCTCTGACAAGCCAATCCAAAGTGGGATAAGCAAAGTAGAGGATCAAAAATGATGGCAGTGCAAACAAAAATGTGATAAGGGCATACAGGAGCAGAACCGCGGCACTAGCAGGTACAGCATAGAGAACTATGAGAAGGAACATTATCACAAGTGGAAACTTGGCTGTCAACTGTAGAAAGCACACCATAAGCTTGTGGAGGGACACATTGAAGCTGTCAGTACTGGAAGTGTTGCCGACGACGTTTCTTTCTCTGGCAGAAGAGATCTCTGCTCGTGCAGTAGGGGTTCTTCGGGAGTGTTGACTTGAACTGGTGCCACCATCAGAAGGGCACGACGAATGGCGCTCTTCATGACTAGAGGAATGAAATTTTGCTCTATCACCATTCATGCTCTCAACCATCCACAGCAGGAAGTAGTTCTTGCGTGGGAACCTGAGGTTGCCCTTATACACCAGCCGGAAAGATAATAGGTTGCACCATGGACATGAGATGAAGAGAGGCAGCTGGATAGGAAGGGTTGGGAACTTGACAACGGCCCATTGAAGACCTAAGATGCAGTTCTTGCACATTGTGTGACCACACCACAAGACATAAGGAATGTTCTCTACAATGTTGAAAGATTCACAGCATATTGGACATTCAAGACATTCCTCTCTACTTGCACATGAAGAAACATCATCGTCAGAGCAATCAGGATTGGATTGGCTGCATTTTGATGCATGTGACTTTTTCTTTATGCTTCCAGCTATGGCATTTGATGCAAAACTCCACATGTTGAATGGAAAAGAGCTGGTAAACTATGTCGTGTGCATCTGCAATCCTGCTATAGAGCAGCGAATAAGAACACTGAGTGAGTGAACAAACCCAAACTTAAATAAAAGGCATTTTATCCAGTCAAGCTGACCAGTATTATTTATGTTGAGACAAAAAAAAACTCAAGTGTAAGATACTCTCACAGATGATAAAAACATACTTCAACAGATACAGAAGCCGAAAAGTCTATCAAGACATCAAGTTCATCACCAATTTCTTTTTGAAAAAAAAAAATACAATACCAGGTGCATTAGCAATTCCATTGACTACATAGCAAACACAGAAATCCTGAAGGTACCGAATGAAGTTACTGACTAAGTACATACCTACTGCAGTAGAGAGGATATATTAGTAATATGTGGCATAGTTGATTAAGTGGATATCATCTAAATCGAGTTGGTAGCTACCTGGAGTCAGAACTTAATGTGTATATATTTTCCGGTGCATATATAAACTTCTCAAATAAAAATAAACTATAAGATAGATTGGCAAGAACTGTGTTATCTTTTTTTCCTCGAAAGAAGGTGAGAAACTTAGCAAGTAACAATCCATGCTTTAAAGTTATTATATACGTTCTTATTTCTGGACACTAACCACGAAGGTGCATCATTCAATAGTTTTACACATAAAGTTTTTAGACAAACTACATCGTGCTATCACATACAGGCCTGCAGTGATGGTTCAAGCAGTTAATTATCAATAATGTAACATGTAGATGAAAAGAAAGTAAATAAGAGTTGCAAAATCGTGGTAAAAGAAAAAAGGAGATCCACTATGGGTTATGAAAGATCATGAAAGTTTACTGCACACCAACAGAAAACAGATATTGCCAGGACGTTGTTCTAACCCATTCGGTCAGCCTAGTACTACACACTACATGGAACTAATGGCTCACAAATCATTTAACGGTTGCAAAAAAGGGAAGCCACTTGACGCTTATTCGGAACATGAATCACAAAATGCAGGACTAGGAGTCTTATCAGCCCTACAAGATTTATGAATAACAGGTCCTGGGTTGTGCTAATACGCCTAAATTGAGCTGTTCTAATGTGTCACAACAGATACAGCCAAATGTACGATTTCTTGTTTTCAGCAAACTTGGGAAAATGAAATAGCCATTCGCATGATCGCATCATGACGCGTTCACAGTCATGCATGATCCAGAGCATACTTCATGGAGCTCGAGAGATAAATCTGATGACTCCTCAAACAGGTTCACTCAGAGATAGTTTAACTCTAGCAAACTCAGAAACTACAACACTATCCGGCCTAGTGGTTAACAAAATCAACTGAGTATCGTCATGCAAGGTATAGAGGTTCCACTGCTCATCTTTTACTGAAAAAGAAATCCAGCCGGACATTTCGTGCCTACACACAACCGTGCAAAATCTCCAATCGGGGAGGCCTCCACTCTAGAAACGTCCTAGGGTGAACAAGGATCCAAATCCACAGTTCAACCACGCATCTAGTTATAACTAGAGATTCCCTAATATCACAAACGGGCAGGCAGGAACGATAAACGAATCAGACGGATCACTAGGGGGGATAGGGGAAGGGAGAGCCAGCAGCGTACCCAGGAGAGCCCGGATCCCTGTCAGCGCGGCGGAGGGGCAGGTGGGGCACTCGGCGGGAGGTCGCGTCCGGTCTGCTAGGAGGCGGTCATCTCGGCGACGGAGTGGGGAGTGGCGGTCGGGTGGAGAAGATGGGGAGGGAAGGAGTGTGCGAGGGGTGGAAGACGAAGATGGCCACCCGTCCTGATGTTTCAGTTCCGTTTTCCGTACGCTCGTGGTTGATCTGGGTCGCTCGTTCTTTCTCCACGGCTTGGATGAGGCCACGTCTGTGTGTACCTAGAAAGGACCTTGTTCCTCTTTAGTGATCACCGATCTGATGATCAGATGATATCTAGACGAATTTGAGTGTATAGCTTCATGCTGAAGAGTCTATGTGAATTGGTTTAGCTCTTTTCTATCTGTTTGGATTTTTGCTCGAATTGGTTAATACATTAAACAAAGCATGGTATCAGAGACTAAAAGTTTCGAGGTCGAGTCCTGATTTTCGCAGTTTACTTAAAATTGTTATTGCAGCCCCCCTTTACTTGTGATTCGTGCGCACAGTTTCTTCCTTCTGGTTTGCATGTGTCGATTTTTCGCGTCACACATGGGGATGTTGAAATGTAGCCATTTTCATCAGTTCGGACTTCTAGTTGCGTTAGCTAGTGCATAAAACTTCACTATACAAAATATTTATAATTGGAACCAGAGAAAGTAAATAGGCATTTCGTCTCGTTGTGTCGGGTAAGCAAGTATAGTCGGCAAAAATGATAATACTGGTGGTGCATCCAACTCGAGATATAGAAACCCATATGGTGGATCTTTCAAGAAGCAAAAAGAAAGTGATGTCGTGTCATGTCATGTCATGTCATGTCATGGTCCTTGACAAAAGAATGTCCTAATCGAAATCATGTATGGCCATCCTATTAATAATTTGGCGGTTGGAGTATGAAGGGTCTAGTGCAGTGCCGGCCTGTGCAGCCTGCTTATGAAGTCAGCAACACCACCTTGCCTCAGACCTTCCATTAATTAAGTGTCACGGGAGAGGGACCGCCGGTACTGCAAATTCGTTGAGGTGGCGCAGTGACTTTTGTAAAGTTAGCAACGATGACCCTAAACAGCAACGAGAGCAATGGCGAACGCTCTGCCTGCCCATTGTCCTTTTTTTTTTAGAAACCCATTGTCCATGAATCAATCCTCTTTTTTTTTTAGAAACCCATTGTCCATGAATCAATCAGGGACCCAGGGGCGGTTGTGATCGTTTCAGAGTGGTACGATGATTGGTTGCACCAACTACAAACTACGGTAGCGTTGTCCATCTAGTACTCACTCTGTTTCTAAATATAAGATTTTTAGCTTTTCGAATTAAGTATCTAGACGTATCTTAATGGATAGTTCCCTCATTTTACTCCGTATTTGGTATGGATTGGCATGTCCAAAACATAAACAAGGGAGTACGTCGTACAAGCACTTTTACCAACAACGATACATCTCGCCGGCTAAAGATGGAGTTTATAATCCACCAAAAACAAGACTGGCCTTTTTTCTGAAACTTCAACACAAAATTATTCTTTGTCGAAAATAATGTTGAATTTTCATGAAGCTCGTCACGAAGATTTCATGCTCGTGATGTTCGGGTCAAAGGCTTCATGCCCCATTTAACATAAGTTTGGTGTTGAGCTACGGATCATGACGCAAGAGCTTCATGCTATAAAGCTAGGTCCTTTTTGCCGAAATCCTCGAGTTTCTCATATATTCCTAACTCAACTTCTTTTTTTTGTTGTAAATCCTATATACCGGCACACCGCTATTGCATTTAGGCCTGGCCCAATTCTTTTTGTGGTGTAGTCGTTTTTCTAAATATTCATCTCCCGGTTTTCTGCTTTGCCAGTTTTGTGTTTTTTTCTTTTTATTATTGCTTTTTCCTTTTTGGTTTTTCTTCTCATATTCAATTTACTTTTTTCTCTTATATCTTCTTTCCTTTTTTTTCCCTATTTCACTTCCCATTTTTTCCCCTTTTCTGTTTCTTTCGTGTTAAAACTTATTTACGTAGTTTGAAAATTGTTTATGAGGTCTAAGAAAATTGATTATTGAGTGAAAAGTAGGTTGACCGATTTGAAACAATGTTCACGAGGTTAAGTTAACAGATTCGAAAGTATTCATGAGCTTAAAACAAATTGTTTGTATATTACAAAAATAAGTTAACATATTCGAATAATATATATGTTCTTGTACGTTAAAAGGTATTGGTCATTGTATAGAAAATGTTCATGTTCCATTTTAAAATAGAAGTAAATATGTTTTCGAACAATGCACAGCTTTTTTAATATCCATGAACATTTATATTTCAAAAATTGGATAGTTTTAGTTTGTATAATAAAGATACAAGGATAGATTTGCCTGCATCGCAGCGGGCGGTGTAGAGGACCGCCATTTTTTTCTTAAGAGAGGGAGGGGGTGAAATAAGACCACAATGTTTTTCTTTTCTTACCCGAGTAACTTTTTGCGTTGGTGGGCCTTCGTGTGCTTGCTATCGTGTTGGGCCTGAGTAATTTGGTTATGCAAGTTTTGTTTTTTTGAAAGATCTATGCAAGTTGGGGTTGGGAATTGGGATTACGATTCTGACCGGATTTTTTTTTTTTTTTTGAACAAGGAGCGGCCCAGAAGGGCTTGGATACCATTTCTATTTCCGGCGGCGGGTACATTTTACATTAGGGTCCAGAAGAAAAATAGGAATTACAACCAAGTCCCTAACTTTTACATAGAAAACCCTACACAAAAAAAGAGAAATGCAATTGGGTCCTCCGCCGTCGACGAGGAAGAGAGAGCTCGAGCCATGGCCGTCATCCTCCGCGTCGGGGACTACACCACTTGACACCAAGGAGACGTCGAACGCCGCAGCGAGCTCTGCAGAGGGCCTCCTGAAGGAGGTTAGTTGCCGAAATACTCCGGCGAGTCTAGCCACCAGATGGCCTCCAGGGTCGGTCGGCTGCAAAAGGCCGCCGAGATTGTGCACCAAATTGCGGTATCGCTACTCCATGATAGCCGAATATCAACATCGCGCCCGGCAATTTGCTTCCTCTCAACACTTCCACAGTGAGCAGAGGAAACTGCAGTTGCCTCTTCCATTAGCAAGTTCAGGCTGCCGGCCTTCTGCCACCGCATCTGTATAGTCGGTCCGCCGTCAAACTCCACGCTCCCGCCACGAGCCGGAGGAGGCAGACATATAGGAGATTCGCAGCAGCAGAAAACCAAAGATCGAGCTTTATTGAAGAAGCTGCATGGTACCTTCGCCGTCGCCGCCTCTGGCTCCCACCATGGGAGCTCCGCTTCTTGGAGAAGAACGACCACGCAAAGCCAGACTTGGCCCGAAAAGCCTGGCTCCAAAGCTTCGATGCAGTCCTTATTTTGAGGGATGCGCGGCTTCCGCAGCCTCACATGCGCCACCGCCTGCCACCAGCGATGCGCAGCTCGGCGGAGAAAGCCCACGGCACCATGGATCTGGCTACAAAGATCCAAGTCCCTACCCTCATTCGACACATGGCCACACTCATCTAGAGCTAAACCTAAGCTGCTACTACTACTATGTACAAGGATCCGACCTCCTATTCCATCCTCTCGCCGGTCAGCCTCGCCGCCGGAGAAAGAGAAGAAAAGGGGCGGAGAAGGCAAAGGCAAGACGACTCTCAACGGGGGCAAGCGGTGGGAGATTTGATGATTTGCCAGAAAATATTTTGCAATTTGATCATTTGCTACACCCTGTTATCACATACGAGCGCGCGACGGCCCGCTTCTGGGCGGCGTACATCGACGGCGAGGTGCTCAAGCCGTGGCAGGGGGTGTTCAGGGCCAAGACGGACGAGGAGCGGGCCGAGGCGATGGCGCGGGCGCAGGAGGCGGCGAGCGCTCTGGAGGGTGGGCTGAGGGAGTGCTCGCGGGGCAAAGACTTCTTCGGCGGCGACAGCGTCGGGTACGTCGACGTGCTGCTCGGGGGTAATATCCCGTGGGTGCGCGCCACCGCGGCCATCACCGGCGCCGAGCTCTTCGACGGCGCCAAGACCCCGCTCCTGGCGGCGTGGATGGGGCGCTTCGGCGAGCTCGACGCCGCCAAGGAGGTCTTCCAGGATGAAGACATGCTGGTCGACTACGCCAAGATGATAATGGCACGCTTTGCCGCAAAATAATTTACTCTAGTGGAGCGTCAAACACGGCGGCGTGGCTAGTACTCCACCATGTATCGCATACAGAGTGTTTGGAACTTGTGTAGTCGTCGCTCCACTCCTCTCGGTTGAGTCTCGTTTCAAATTTTTGTTGTGCAATAAAAAGAAGGTCAACCTATGCTTGCCTTTTCTCTGACCAGTTTTTGCAATGAGAATAACACACTCAGATTCAAAAATTGTCAATCCTGAAGTGGAAGTTAAATAATTTAAAATGTCAGAGAAATAGAAAAAATGTATTCGGAATGGATGTGACTAATACACTAGGTAAATTTGCGCGGCGATGCCGCGCATGTGTGGGTAAATTTCAAATTTAGAAATGCGGGCATTTAAGTTTGTTGAATATTTGGAAATTAATGAAATTTAAAGAGAGTTTACGTCTGAAAGGTTGTTTAGATTTTTTGGAAAATTGTTCAAAATGGGAAGTTATTTAGATTTGAGTTGTTTTTACGTGTGTGAAATGTGTAGGTTCGAAAGGCATCTATAATTTTGAAAAAACTTGACGGATTTCAACATTTCAAATTGCAACACGTGCAGCCCACGTCAATTTTTTTTAAATCCAACCGAAATATTAAGCGCACACTTCTCTTTAATTTACCCGATTTCTTGCGTCGGATAACTACCTAAAAAGATTTCACCTAAAAAAATCAGAAAATAAGAAGTTTACTCTTCAAACTCCATAAGTTCACCATGTTAATCCTTTGTTTATATTAGTTTAAAATCGGGGTCTAGAGTATGTTTAAATATTCAGTGAATTGAAAAATAAAAATATAATTGCATGTTGGCATTAATTTTGTATTTTAACTCAATGTTCAAATATATTTGGATTGTGGCATAAGTAGCTAGTATTTTTATTTTTATTTTGTCGTGAGCATGTTAGCATATATTTTTGGGAGCAATGTTAAAGTATTTTTTTCTTTAAGCAAATTAAAATGCTCAAATATGTTTTTTTTAATTAATTTTTAAGTTATGGCTAGAAATGAGCGGAAGCGTCATTTACTGAATTGATTTCCATATTTAGATAAAGCTCATCTAAATTTCGTCCAAAAATATTTACTAAATTGAAATGGTCAATTTAAGTCCGTCGCTTGAGAAGTGTATTGTGTGAGCATTTAATAAGTTTAACTCAACATATTTAGAGGGAGTGTATTTGTTTTTTGTCAAAATATTCGCCAACTCAAATTAAGTAAGGTTGTTTGTCTTTTTAGCATAAATAGTTAGCATTTTTTTGCTGATTTGTTTTGTCTAAATAATTGGCATTTTGGTATGTTGAACGCATTTTCTAGAATAATAGAACAAAAGATATTGAATTTGGAATTTTGAGATAGGGCTGAATCGTAAACCCTACACATGTTTAGCAAATTAAATGGATTTGGAGTGCTTAAAAACTTACAATTCCGCAAACTCTATATTTAAGAAATAGGATTAATTTTGTTTTTTAAAAATGGTTTAGATGATTCTTGAACATGCATGAATTTGATTTAAATAGATAGATATTATCTTTGTGAACATGTTGACATATTTTTTACATTCATCTGAGTTGGAATGAATAAGTTATAAATTTTCAAATTTTAAATAAATTTTGAAGGATTAGTAGGAAATAATAAAAAAGATTGCTGACGTCATGTGTGATGTCAGCAATGGGGATTTGCTCCGTGCTCAGCAACGGATCCGGCGATTCCGGTCGCGAGAGGAGGCGCGGCTACGCGCTCTGGACGCGCGCGAAGGCGCCTGACCATCTAGGAGCGGCGCCGCTCGGATTTGGTCGCCGGAGCGGCGCCAATGGCGTCCAGACGCGGCGGAGGATGCCGACCGCGGCGGCGGCGAATCCAGCGCGCTCGTGGAGTCCCAGGACGCCGCGCTCGGGGAGGGGGTGGAGAAGGCGACGGCGGAGCTGGGCGTCGGCTTCAATCCGTGCGGGGAGCGGTGGAGCAGCGGCGGCGTCGACGGCGGCCTCCGTGCCGCTCGCGAGAAAGAGAGGAGAAGATGAATTCTGCTGGCATTTTTTCATAAAAGTCCTTGTGTTTCTAAGAAATCGCGGACAGGTCCCTCACAGTGTTGAAAATTGGACTGCGGGTTATTTTGCGAAAATTGCGAGAGTTGTTTTGCAAAAACGTCACGGGCGTGCGGTGCGTACCGTCGGATCGGTGACCAACGGTCTGGATCGCGCTACTGTGCACTGTAGCGGAGCACAGTGTTAGCTGCAGTAGCACAGTAGCGCTCTCAGGCCGGCGTTTTGCACGAACTTAAAAAACGTCACGGGCGTAGCGCTCTCAGGCCGGCGTTTTGCACGAACATAAAAAACGTCACAGGCGTGCGGTGCGTACCGTTGGTCGCAAAAACGTCACGGGCGTGCGGTGCGTACCGTTGGTCGCAAAAACGTCACGGTCGTGCGGTGCGTACCGTCGGATCGGTGACCAACGGTCTGGATCGCGCTACTGTGCACTGTAGCGGAGCACAGTGTTAGCTGCAGTAGCGCTCTCAGGCCGGCGTTTTGCACGAACTTAATATATAGAGGTTATGAATATATAGAGGTTATGTCATGATCAATGTGGCAAATGATCATAAACCTTTACATGTTAAGGACCATTCTTTCTCTCGTCATATTTTAGTTCCTCACCTATGAAGTACTCCCTCCGATCCTAAAAGTGTGTCGCTCCTACAGCTGTGATTTTGTGCGTGGCACGCTGAAATCTTCCGACACTATATGTGGTGATTCCGCGACGATCAACAAGCGTGTAATTTTCTTCACTGAAAAACAAGCACGGTTGTGCTATGGTTCTTTTTACATGAAGCTAGAGAACACATATACAACAAACAAAACACACACACCCTGAACCAAAAAAGTTGGGTCTCTGCTGCAGAGATACTTTCTCGTTCAGCTTCATCTTATTATTGAACAAACACCACGTGGATCTGGAACAGACGAGGAGTTTCGAGGCGTGGCCACGATAGCAAACAGCCAGCTGGAGCTAGCGGCTTAGTGCTGCCCGGGCAGCTTCTTGATCTTGTCCATGAGTCCTTTCTTCTCGCCGGTTGTGTTGGTGCCAGTCATTCCGGCGTGCCCTTGCTGCCCGTAGGCATCAGTTCCGGCCGCCGTGTGCTGCCCGTAGGCTCCTCCAGTTCCCGTGGCCATGTCCTGCTGCTGGTTGTCCTTGTGGCCACCGGGGAGCTTCTCCTTGATCTTCTCTTTCATGCCTTTCTTCCTCCTCCCGCCCATGCCGTCGTCCTCATCGGAAGACTGCAAAAACGCAAGCAAGGTCGGAAATTAAGCTAAACGTACTTGAAGCGGACGATCATACTATCCGAGGGGAGTAGAGGCACTTATGGAGCTGGAGCTGGAGCTGCCGGAGCGATGCAGTATGCCTCCGGTCTTGTGCTCCTCCCTGCTGGGCTGGAACTGCCCGCCGGTGCCGGGAGCGGCGTGTGCGCCCCCCATGCCGCCGTGTGCGGCCAGCGGGAAAGGGTTGCCGTGCTCGTCGACGCGGTTGGCCGGGTTGTCGCTCTGCCCCTGGAACTCCATTTTCAGCTGGTAAAGCTGTCGCTCGGTCTCTCTATCACAACAAGTCGGCCTTGGCTAGCTTCGATCTTTGTATAAGAAACAGCTCGAGATCCTGATGCAGAGTGACATGCCGGAGGAGGATATTTATGCTGCTGCGTGAAGCCGGCAGAATTGTAGCGGGATTTGTCAGCCGCGGCCCACGTCAGGGGTGTACGTGTGAGCACAAGACGAGTTGGGAGGCGCGTGTTGTTGGGGTGCACATAAACAGAGGGGGCACGTGTGAGGACGCCGTGGCGCCCGGGCGTGTCGGCGGCAACACGTACGCATTCGACTGTTCTGGAGGCTAGTGACTCGCCAGATCAGCTCCTTGCTCTGTTTTGGCACTTTCCAGCAGCGGTTCCCTTAAATTTTAGTCCTCCATATGGCTCCCTATCCCTTACCTATTTATATTCACTCCCTTAAAAATAAGCAGTTCCACTGAACCCCTAAAACTTAACTTTCGATTTTTTTAACACAAATTCATTTGTTTTTAGCTATAGAGTTAAACTTCGCCACTCAATTATTTCATTAAACGACATGTTGATAACATACTTCACCCGTTTCTTGTTAATAAAACCGATTCAAAGAAAAATTACACAATTCAATAGGATTACAACTTTTTTTATTGCTCCAAGTCCCATTAATAATTTCTCTAACTCCTATGTTTATTGGCACATCTCCTTCTCCGCATCCTCAGTTTTGGACATTGTGTCATCTATAGTCTCAAGTGTAGCAACTAGTGCACCAACATCTAGGATAATTCTGTTGTCTACCAAAACACGCAACCTTTTTACATAACAATAAAGCAAATAATGAGTTTCAAATTGCACCAAATCAAAAACAACGGCATAATATTACACTCATTTTGTCCATTTGACACTTGAAAAAATCCACCTGCAATGTTTCTCCGTGTTAGAGACCCACCGCTGCACCAAATGCCTGCATCAGGGGCGGAGCTACATACGCTCACCATGGTGCACAGGCACCAGGGTAGCAAATATTTTTCTTTGTACTTACTACAAAAAATCACCCAGTGCACCACCCTATACTGTCTAAAATGCACCTGGGTGACTCAAAATTCAACCAACAAAGAGGTCAATACACTGTGCGGTGAACCACAGTCGATGTCACTCTAGCTCCGCCCCTGGCCTGCAGTCAGGCTGGCGAACAAGCTGCTGGGCGAGGGTTGAGACTAGACAACTGGTCGTGAATGTGCTGACGATCGGTTGAACGGCGAGACGCGAGCACCTAGAGGAGCAAGGCATACCCGGAGGTGGTGCAGAATGGTCGGGTTGGTTGCGCGGTTTGGTCCTCGACGAATCCTAACCGAAACGCGACAGCAGCGGCCGTAGATTCATCGAATCCGGAGACGACGGCAACGGTCGTAATTTTTTTGATTTGGGCGGTGACGACGAGCGACGACCGAATCGAAGTGGGGAGGAGAGCGGCAGCTGCTCCGGGGTGTCGGCAGTGGTGCGTGGAGGCCGACGGAGGCATGGAGGGTGGCACCACAGTGAACACAGCCGAGCGGGGGCAGTGGGCGGCCAAGAGGATGATGGGATTCTTTTTTAACTCCGAGGTCGAATATATTTAAGCTGACGGTTGTCTTAAGAATTTTACTCCTCTAATACCGAATTGGATTACTCTAGATGCGGTATAGAGAGTAAAACGGTTTTTTTACTCCTCTAACCACATTTTAAACCATGTAGAGATGCCCTTTAGTCGATACTGAACAATGTTGTAGAGAACAACACGGAAAACTGACAAGGTGTTTTGGGTCTGAGGACCAATCTAGTCCCATTATGGGAACTCCATTTCAAAATATTTTAAAATGTCAAAAAATTCTGAAGTAAAATTTTGGGTGTACCCGAACATTTTATGTTGGCACACAAAGTTTTACGAAAAATAATATTTTTTTGTTCTATATAAAATGACAAATTCAGTGCTCAAAATGGCTTTTTACTACATATTCATTTGTCTTCTTTACACAGGACATAAAAAATGTCCTTTTTGACGAAAATTTATGTGTCTACCTAAATGTTTGTATTTACACCAGTAGTTGTTCTCGGAATTTTTTGACATTGCGAAATATAATTTTCTACAATAGAACCATCTAGTACTAGGAGCCAAAATGGATTTCCAAAAACAACAGTGGTCTTATCTTCTCGTCACCGAATAGCGATGAACTCAGCAGCGTCGAGTGCCGCTCAAATGTGGTAACCCAGTTAAGGCACTGACACTTACACGAATACTAAGTGTAATTAACTACTCCCTCCATTCCAAATTAATTGACTTCCTTTTGTATACATATAGATGTATCTAGACATGTTACACGTATAGATACATCCACACGTGGACTAATGGAAGTCAATTAATTTGAAACGAAGAGAGTAGTACGGAGTACTATATTGTACTAGTATGATTCTAAGATTCACTGCCGCTGTCTCCGGGCACGGCAAGTGCGAGGGCCAGGCAGAGAGGCACGACGGCGTAGGCGCCGAGCTTGAGCAGCTCTTCGGTGTCCTTGGTGATGGCGCCGATGCGAGACCAGTCCCCGCTGTACCTGCAACCATGCCGTGTATGTGCCCAGCAGGCAGTAGTAATCAGCAAGGGGTTCTCGAATCTGTTCACGGATGCGTGCCAACGTGGGCTCACGTACGTACCCGGCGTCGACGAAGCCGAGGGCGAAGATCACCGCGCCGGCCCGCAGCAGCAGGCTCCTGCTGCGGAGCACGCCGGACAGAGCGTTGCCGTCGCCTCCGCCTCGCTCTTCCTCGGGGTTCTTTTTCGAGCTGCTGCGCGGGCGGAGGAGGTGCCGGTTTCGCACGGCCGGGGTACGCGGATAAGGGACTGTCTTGGCGGCGCCGCGGCCGCCGACGACGCCGGACCGCAGCATTGTTGCTTGTGCGCAAGCTTGCCTTGCGACTTCTCTTCTCTTTGCTCAGCTTTCTCTCTCGTCCACACGTGCGTTAGCGGCGAGAGGCTCGAAGCTGATCTGTGAGCGTTTTGAGGACTTGCACGCCAACTCACAGGCGACAGGCCGTGCAGTTGTACAGAGCACTGAGGAATTGCGTCGACTACATACACGAACGCCCCCACGCATTTATTCACAGTAAAATTGTCGTTTTAACTTTTAAGGAAATTACTCACTATATAAAAGTTGGCTCGAATCGCGGCTTGTGAGAGCTCGCGGCACTGTTCATATACTGTTCATCTACAGTGTTGAACAGTGCCGCGGTGGGCTCCATATGTCAGCCACACGACGCTGGACGTTTCGCAAAAACAGCCACGCGAGCCCGGAATTGTTACAGCACAACCCCCCGCCGAAGGACGTATTTGTAATTGCTGCAAAATGGAGGGACTTTTTTACAAAAGCGTCACAACTCCCCCTTCTTCCTCCTCTCTCCTCGCGCGGCCGGAGATCGGCGGCGCCGCCAACGCACCGCGACGGTGCTACGCGCCTCCCCGCTCGAATCTACGCTAACGGGGACGTCTGCCGTCGCGCCCTCTTCGTCTCCGCCGACGAACGCGTGCTGGGACGGCCCCGTCGCACCGCAATCATCGCCGCCGCGTTCGGGAGCCGCCGGCGCCGCTCCGGCGACCCAAAACGGGCGGCGCCGCCGCTCCCGGGTCGCCCGCCTCCTGGCGCATTAAACGCGCCCAGCCGCGTGTCCTGGGTCGCTGTCGCGCGGCGCGGGCGTCGACGTCGCCGCCGCGGAGGCTCCGTCCCCGTGTGACGTCGTGGCCGCGTCACGCCGGCTTTGGGCCGCAAGCTGGGCCGTTCGTGGGCTGGGCCGGCTGCTCAGCAGCTCGACGGCCTTTTCATTTTTTTTTTCGTTTTCTGTTTTTCGAAAACTTTTGTACCTTTTGAAATACATTTCCAAATTAATTCGGACCGAATTCAAAAAAATTTAAAAAAATAGCCATTTTAAATACTTTGTGACCTTTTCAAAATTATTTCAAACCTTAAAAATTTTAAATAACATTTAAAAACTCATTTGACACCTTTACGCTGTTTTGCAAAAAAAATGAATTTCATAGTTTTCTTCTGGGAAAAAAAATTAAAAATAGAACATGCTCCAAACAATTTGAGACGATTCATATATATTGTTCTACGACATTCGAACAATTTTCAAAAACTACTCAATGCTACTTAACAGTGACTTTGAATATATCCATCAATATATCGAAATGACCACGAAATTAAATACTAACTATTTACGGCATACGATCAAATTTAAAATTTGGATACTTCAAACATTTAAATGCCTTCAGAATCTGATTATTTTACAGATGTAAAAAAAAATCCGAAACTGCAGAACTTTACAACTTGAACAAATTACGAAATCTGAACACTTTTGAAAGTAAGCTTTCTTTTAATTTCAACTGTTTTCAATCCTAAAAATATTCTTGAATACGTCCATTTTCAAACTTAAATTAAATCTCAAAGTGGTTAATATTTGCAGATAACCATAATATACTTCCTATGAATATAGTGCTAAATAAGAAAATTATAGCAAAATTAAACCAAATTTGATCATTTCGATTTGTGGAACATATTTGGAAGCAATATAACTTAATATTCTCTAATTATGTAGTTGCATTCACAAAAAAAAACTTGAATAGACACGTATTTCGAGAAAATACAAACTCATTTTCTCTGATATGCTGATTTCAAATTGAATTTCAGCTAAGTACATTACAGAAATTAGAACTACCGCCTTCACTTACAATATATATAACGCAACTAAAACAATAAACATATTATCACAAATATTGTCATCAAGGCCGCGGCGTGTCGCCGCGCCAATTCAACTAGTTCTCAGCAATAGCAAGACCGTTTACTTCATCATTGATGAAAATTGTTACTAGATGAAACTGAGCAGTCGACCGGTACATTTCATTGCATCCAAATTGTCCCAATCTTCTTTATTCTAAAGCTTCCCCATCCGTAATAGTTTTAAAGCGGATCCATTTTCAACATCTTGAGGACAAAGTCGCGAGGAAAATCAAGGGCCGCAGTGGGAAGAACTTAACAACTGCGGGGCACAAAGTTTATGTTAGATCGATTTTCACTGTGTTGGCCATTTATCACCTCACAAAACTTGTCATTCTCGTGAGAGTGAAGTGTAGTTTCGATAAGCTTGAGATGGCCTTTCTTTGGGTTGGGACCAACAAGATTTCTGGTGCAAAATGTTAAGTCAGCTGGGAAGTCGTTTGTCGACTCACTAAGTTTGGATGACTTGGCATCCACGCCTTGCACCTAAGATGGCCGTGGCTTGAGTAGACTGCTCCAGAAAGAAACTGGGCCGGGTGGGGAAACCCTTGTGATTATACATGGAGATGCTTTATTTTGCCACGATGATTTCTGTCGACAACAGGGAAATGGTTTTTGGCACTCCGCATGGATTGGGGGCAAGAGACCCAAGGACATTACCCGTCTCATTTTTAAGTTTTCAACACCACCTAGCATCAAAAAGTTAGCCCTCATTTGATTCATAGGACAGGAAAAATGTAGAAATAGGGAATCCATAGGATTGGGATAGCATGTCTAAGGAACCATATGGGAAGAGCAATTTTCTTTGATTGTGGTGAAGAAATTTTCCATGAGGTTGGACCTCATGTTATTTTCCAATAAAGTTTACACTATAACATTCTTATGGGATTAATTTCCTATATAATTCAATCCTACAAATCAAACGGCTGCCAACGTAGGAAAAAATCTTAAGGATTCCTATCCACCAAAAAGCTTATAATTTGTTTTTGAATCAAAGGACCTATACGCTAGCTTAGGAAAAAAAACTGTTAGGATTCATATACAGTACAACATCCATGTTTTTTTGTGTGTGTGTGTGTGGGGGGGGGGGGGGGGGGGGGGTTTAGAACCTCCATCCACTTCAACAATGCTGAAATTTTTGTCGCCGTCATTAAAGATTACATCCTCGAGATAGCTAGGTTCCTCAAGAAGTTCGTGGAGGTCACTAGCTAGGTTTGTTAACAACTTCTAGAAGAGCCACGTCACTCTCATCTAGTGGCATGAACTAATCCCCAATGACATCATCCAAAGTTACTCGTCGTTATTACCCTTTCCCATGAGATTTCTTTGGCGGCCCCTATATATCCGACCATAAGCTAAATCACATCCATTTTCAGCATCTTGAGGGCAAGATTGCGAGTAAGTCGGGAAGATCAAGGGGTCGTAGTGGGAAGAACCTAATGACCACGTGACGTAGAGTTTATGTTAGATCCACCATGTTGGCCATTTATCACCTCAGTGCCACTTGTCATTCTCCCTAGCTAGCGTGAAGAGTAGTTTCGAGAAGCTTGAGAGGCATTTCTTTGGGTTTGGAGCCACAAGGTTTCTGGAGTGAAATGTTAAGTCAACTGATTTTGTCGACCGACTAAGTTTGGATGATTTGGTTTTCTTCATCTCGACAGATTCTCTCACACTTTGCGCCTGAGATGGCCGTGGCTTGAGTGCATTTCACTCTGAATGATGAAAACGCCCACACCAACCTAGAAAGACAAAATGAGTCAAAAGGTAGGTTCAATTCCTGCCGGGTGCATTGCATCTTAAAGTCAGAAACATGGGAGGTAAAGAAGGTAGTATAGGGAACTTGCTTTTGGATTCTTACCGAAAGTGAATACTAGAAAATGAATTAGATCGGGTTGGAAACCCTTGAGATTAGACAAAATTGGAGATGTTTTATGTTGCCACGACGATTTCTATGGGCAACAGGAAAGGGCCAAATTTTGGCACTTCACATGACTTTGGGGAAGTGACCCAAAGAAATTAATCCTATCATTTTTAGACCTTCTTGGCGTGAAAACCTAATGGTCTAGTAGGCTTTTCACCACGACACATGGATTTCCCACATTTGCCTTGAGGTTGGCCTCTCGCTCGACCACCTTCAGTATTTTTTTTGCAATCTCCGGTTATTGGTACATGACGTAAACTTAGAACCCAGCACAGAAGACACGATCACTTTGCATTTGACCTCCAACGCTACCTATTCTTCCTCCTCGTCGTACACAACCCATGCTGACGCCACCTTCACGAACTTTTATCCCACAGTATGGAAGGTATGGGCGCCATCAAAATACAAGATGTTTGCATGGCTTTTTATCCAGAACCGGATTTCGACATTTGACTGTCTCGAGCGTCGTGGTTGGCCCAAGCGGAGCGTGCCTGCAGGTGCCCCCTTTCTCTCGGGCTCTGAAAACAGCGGCGCATCTTCTCTTATAATGGGGTTTCTCCAAAGTAATTTTGGGGCATGGCCGTCAGTTGGTTTGCCAACTGCAGTAAAGGGCCATGTGCATCAGCCGATGCAGAGACTAGGGTAATCCCTTTTTTAAAAAAAAAAATTGCCATGTCTATACCTTAAGCCGAGCGAGTGAACGTCCAGAATTGTAGGACATCTACCACTACCTCAGGGCACTCCGATTGTGCACAGGCTTGAAGGCACAGTGACAACGTCCAGAATTTTGTTTTTTACAGGCTGGCACAGGGCATGTCTCTGGGTATGTCCAGATTCACACAGAGTTATGACAGTCTAGAATGTAAAAAATACTACGGAAAATAACAATGAAGTACAGGGCAAAGTACGTCTGAAGATTCAAAAAAACATCTCAAACATATTCAACGCAGGGTTGTGTGTTTACAACATTAAAAAAAAAAAAAAAAAAAAAAAAAAAAAAAAAAAAAAACCCGCAAAAAAAAAAAACATTATAAAAAAACAAAAGCAATGACCAAATATTCTATGTGTGAGTTCCTCTTCACCTCCATTCATGGGGTGAGAGTATTACAAGCCTATCTGGGCAACTTCATTTCTTTTCTTGCTGAACATCAGGCTTCAGTTTTATGTCCAGTGTAAGTGCAGGGTTTAAGAGAGTGCTTCATATCAGCCGAATTCTGTGAAATCAGATCTACAAGCAGTAGAAGGGAGATAGGTTAATTAAATGATTGCACCCACCCTTGATGAGCAGAATCGTTTAGTAACATGTGGAGTTCCAGCAGCAGATTTGTATGCGTTGGATTCAGCTGGAACCTGACTAATAGATCGATGAGCAGAAAACGTTCTAATCCTCATAACTGAAATACAAGATGAAGGCTACCTCAAACCAACCAAACAATATAAATACAAGATGAAGGATGAATTCTTCAGTCCACGCATTAATTTGCTTAGGGGATTGCGGTTGCGGGTAATTATTTGTTTAGGGGATTGCGGTTGCTAATTTGCTTTATTCGCTATGCTGCAGGTCGACACGTAGGGGCTGTGATGTTCTTGAAGTGGTTTAGCAAGGCAAAAATTGTATGCTACTATTTACAGGGAAAGAAACCAGATGTGGTATAGCGATTATTGCGGTCCCTTTCTTACTACATTTCTACTTCTCAGAGAAAGAGTACGAGAGGAGGCAATGCCAAAGGAACCCGGAGAAGAAACCTGATGTTATTGCTGCACATTTGAGAGGAGAGGCAGGTAGGCGCAAGAGGAAGAAGAACAGGCAGGCAGGTTTTGCTACCATGGAAGAGGCGACCGCTGCCTTCCCGGACCTGTCAGGTTTCGAGTTCTTCGTGATCATCCTCCAAGACTCCTCGGACAAACTGGTACCGTAGTCGCATATTGATCCTCTCCCTAGCTGTTCCTTCCATCCATCTTTTCGGTTTTCTGCACTTTGATGCCTGCAGTTTGGTCGGTTCAACTTTTAAATAAACTCTGCTCGATCCTTCCTTGCTGCAGAGGCTGCCTGACAAGTTTGCCAGGCTGCTGGACGGCCAGGAGCCCCGGGAGGTTACGCTGCGGGAGGCGAGCGGAGGACGTCGCGTGTGGGACGTGGAGGTGGTGTTCGACGGCGTCGGCCACATGTACCTCGAGCGCGGCTGGGAGCAGTTCGCCCGCGTTCACGGCCTGGAGCTCGGGCACCTCCTGGTCTTCAGCTACGACGGCGACGCCGTGCTCACCGTCAAGGTGTTCGACTTGAGCATGTGCCGCAGGCACTACCATGAGGAGGAGGAGGACGACGGCAGTGCGACGCCAGTACCGCGTTCGTTGCAACCTGTAACGATTAAAGAAGAAGAAGATTCAGGCAGTGAGAACAGCGCCGACAGTACGCGCCTCTTCTTGCTGTTGCTGTTCCCTTTTTTTTCGTGCCGCGTCTATTGCAACTTGTAACGATTAAGAAGAAGAGTTTCGCATTTCTCCAGGCAGTGAGAGCCCCGGGAAGTTACGCTGCGGGAGGCGAGCGGAGGACGTCGCGTGTGGGACGTGGAGGTGGTGTTCGACGGCGTCGGCCACATGTACCTCGACCGCGGCTGGGAGCAGTTCGCCCGCGTGCACGGCCTGGAGCTCGGGCACCTCCTCGTCTTCAGCTACGACGGCGACGCCGTGCTCACCGTCAAGGTGTTCGACTTGAGCATGTGCCTCAGGCACTACCACGAGGAGGAGGAGGACGACGGCAGTGCGACGCCAGTACCGCGTACCTTGCAACCTGGAACAACGATTAAAGAAGAAGAAGATTCAGGCAGTGAGAATAGCGCCGACAGTACGCGCCTCTTCTTGCTATTCTTTTCTTTTTTCGTGCCGCGTCTATTGCAACTTGTAACGATTAAGAAGAAGAGTTTCGCATTTCTCCAGGCAGTGAGAGCAGCAGCGGCAAGAACAGCATCGACAGTGGCGGCACGAACAGCATCGAGAGCGGCAGCAAGAACAGCAACGACAGTGGCAGCAAGAGCAGCAGCTGGGCAGAGATGGACATCGACGACGCGCCGACGTCTCAGTTCACCGTCATGCTGAGGCAGTGCAACTTGGGCGTGAGGCAGAAGCAGTACCTGGTGAGTGCGTTCATGGCTAGCTCCTCTACTTCGATTCATGTACCTGCTCTGCTCGTGCTATCTAGACTGATTCCATCCGCCGATGGCCGGACCACACGCAGAACGTGCCGGTGGAATTCCAGATCGCGCACAAGTACCACAACAGGAGCAAGGTGGTTCTGCGGATGCGCGGCAAGTCGTGGCCCGTAACCGTGAAGTGCACCGGCCGGCCGGCGACTGGCATCTCCCGGGCAGGTGGCAATCCCCGCACGTCGCTCAGGTACGGATGGCACCAGTTCTGCGTCGACAACCGCCTCGGCGTCGGCGACACCTGCTTCTTCCGGGCTCTGCGCGGGAGTGACGGCGAGGACCACAAGCTCAAGGTGGAGGTCCGCAGGCGAGACGGCACCTTCGTGGACTAGCTGCAGGCATCATCCTGGCTCCGTGCCGTCACCTCGTCCGTGGTAGTCGGCCGGCATCAAGCCATCAACGCATCAATCATGTTACAAGTTCAAAATGATACGGAGTTCTTGTTTTATTTCAGTTGATGCGTGCCTTGCTTAATAATTGTAAGACCATAATTCTTGGTACTCGACTGCTGATGCTAGGAGCAGAGTGACTAGAGATGGTTCTTCAGCTCTAGCTCTTGATAAAACCACTAGTACGTCGCATTGCCAACAACGAAGTTTACACAAAAGTAGATGAAGCAAACATCCAGTTGCATGCATCGTAAGCTAAGGCAAAACATGCCATCCTTCGGTTGTGCTTCAATTGCAACTGCCCCACCGCAAACCCCCCTACCTTTGCCCTCGTATAAGCTGACACTGCAACTGCGCCGTCTCAATTTCACCAGGATTGCAACTGCCTCAGGGCTTGCCCCTCTCTCGATCTATTATATTATTAAAACAACAAACAATTGACGGTGGAGATTTACCGACGTAAAGTTAAGATATCTCAATGGTAGAGATTTACAAACGCGATCTGAGGATACCGTGTCACGGTTGCATACGAAACGGCTACGTGACGCAATTGGTTTCTGCTAAGCATGCAATCGCTTTGCTGATCACGTGTACAAGACAAACACCACGCTTTGGATTATACAATTAGATTCTGGCATACCCTATGAAACAGACGTTCCAAGTCTGATCTGCCGCGCCGCCGCTCCGCACGGCTCTGCCGATCTTCCATCGCCTCTGTTTCGTCCATGGCCGCTGCGTCGAGCTTCTCGCCGCCGCACGACTATGCTGGATCTCCCGTCGCCTCTATTTCTCCTCTCTGTTCCTGACCACCGCGACGCCTCCGGCTCTTTTCCTAGGGGCGTTCTTCTCCGTGTTGTGCAGATTGTTTACCACTGCGCCATGGCTACAAAAGTCTAGCACGTTATTCTGCTGTCCCCACGTCTCAGCTCTGCCAACAGTCTCGATGTGCAAGCAAAAAGAGCAGTAGAGCACCCAAACATAGCTATGATGTCTATTTTTTCCCTGTGTTGGATTCAATTGAAAGCAGGGAGGCTGCTGCAGTTTTGACCACCAAGGAATCACACGAGGCTAAATTGATGATTGTTGGAGTTCGGACAATCTGTTTGTGGTTATAATATTTTTTCTGACTATTCTGGGCTTCTGCTGGCAGTTTAGTGTGTCAGAAAAATCGGAATGTCAATTTTCATCTGAGCACTTGCATGTTTTGTACGAATGGAAGCAACTCAGGTTTTAATTATACAAGCTAATGTACGAAGTTTTTTCTATTTGTTTCAGGTATATGTGAAAGGGAGGGCCACGGTTTTCACAGGAAGATATGGAATTTGTTTGATCTGGAGAATTGGATCATTCCCAGTCCACCATTGTTAAGGTAATAGGAGCAGCGGTGCTTTATCATTCAATTTTGGTAGACACACAGGTTGTTACACTGAAGTTACTTTCAGATTGAGTGAGAGTGTCTTTTACAATGTTGTTCATACCTTCTATATATTGAGGATAATCAATAAATGTGAACCTTTTTACGGAAATAGATTTTGCAATTCTACAAGAACTTTACACAACAAAACTGGCAAGTTCTATATTCTAGATTTTATAAGTCAACTGATAAAGATGGGAGTATTCATGTTTATAGCCTATTTTAGTAACATGGTGACATATATAAATTGTGACGTAGTGACATTAACTTTCCTACAATGTTCAATACTAAATGGTTTTTGGTACTACTATTGAAATTTCATTGTGTCTTCCATAATGTTCAGTACAATATTGCTTAGTGTTTCATTCTGCTTCATATTTCCAATGGTTTAAGTAAATCGGAGCAAAACATTCTGACCTCCCTTCGGTCGATTGCTTCCCAGGTTCCATTGCATAATCCATATAGAAAATATAGAGTGCTTATAATTATTGCATACCTCCCTTGCCTCCCGAATACAGTTTTCTAAGCAAACGAAAATGGCATGCCTATATTTTAATCAAAATGATGGTTCCACCTGATAAATATGAGAGTAATATATCCCCCAGCGGTAATAAATAATGCCTCTTAACATCTGTTATCATATTAATCAAGATGCCATCGAGTCTCAGGTGAACACAAGACAGTAGCACCTGCAAGATTAACCAGAGAACCTCCCGCTGGCCGGAGATAGAGCACATCAAGAAAGACACATGCGGCGATCAAATGACAATTGCGAGGGACACCAAATTGATGAGCTTCATGTGCATGCAGACGAAGCGTCACCGGCGAGAGCTTCCGTCAATCTCTCGCCGAATACAGAGCAACAAACTCGATATCGATCTTGGCGTTAATAGATTCGAAGATGGAAGCGTCAACCACGAGCTTGAGAGGTAGGCGGCGAGAGCTTCTGTCGATTTCACGCCTAATACAAATGGCATCTGAGCAGCAAACTCGATATCAATCTGACGAGAAATAATTGCATCGGCAGACCTGGATTACGATCTTCAGAAATCCTATGGCGACAAACACACCTCACCACACTAGATTCGACTACCTGCACGCCACCAAGGTATCCATTAGTTTGGGTTCTGATAATTTTTTGATCACACATGGACTAAAGTGAATGTCCAACTCCATACTCCAGAATAGATGATCTGACGGACTGCTCAATTAATCACGTCAATTCAAACTGGCTATGTCTGTTTCTTAAACCAGCATGCACCTGGCATCGCGTGCATCCAGACAATTTGATGAAGGTATGTATACATGTGTTGAATTATATATAAGAGGCCGATGCATTGTCTGGAAGAGAGAATAATTAATACTCAGAATGAGAGAAGTACAAGGGCTCCCATGGAAGCGAACAAGTGCACATGCAACATGGCTGGATAGGAGGTACAGATTTAATAATATCACTCCAATTTTTTATATATGAAGAATTAATAAAAACTACAATCGATTTTTCATATGAACTTCATTTGAAGTCACTAGATAGGTTTTTTTTAGCTAACTTTATATGAAATGAAAAGGTGGATTTAAGAATAACCACTGTTTCAGATACGAAATTTGAAATAACAGTAGAGAAACTAGCAATTAGACCTTTTTCACGTTCTTCATTTGAATTGCATGAATAGTAAGGGTATAGTACAGTGTGTATCTTATTACACAGAATAAAAAAAGAAAAAATTATACGATCAAATCATAGAAATGTTGTCTTTTCAAAAATAAGGTCTTAGGAACACCTCATTTAAGTGCATGTGAATAGATGTTGTCGCAAAAACATGCGGGCATGATTGGAAAGAGAAGTAGTCAAGGCATGCCAGAGAAAGGGAGAGGGAAAGCGAGTGAGAGAGGTTTAAGAAATTATTTTT
Source organism: Poa pratensis (assembly GCA_947311845.1). Lineage (NCBI taxonomy): Eukaryota > Viridiplantae > Streptophyta > Magnoliopsida > Poales > Poaceae > Poa > Poa pratensis. The sequence goes on from CAMZMU010000033.1 coordinate 78,308,539, forward strand.
GTGATTGTACATGTACATTTCTTTAGTGGGCAGGGGATACATGCAATTAAAGTATGCACTAAAAATATTTAAGTCGTCAAATTTCAAAAACAAAAAAATTGCGTATTATTAATTACGATGACGGGATGGATGAAGGGAAGATACAATATTTGGATTTAGTTCCTGGTGGGAAAATCTTAAAATGATATCGGTAATAAGATAGACAATACATGGCGGACTTAGGAAGAGCCCGATGAGACGAATCTAAATATTAATCAAAAGACTATAAGCATAATGGAGGGCCATGGGTATTCAGTTCCATCAAACCAATGTTCTTGCAAACAACCTTATAACTAATAGAGTTTTACCGTGCGATGTAGAGGTGAGTTAAGTTGATAGTATTTTTCACATAAATTGTCTTGCTACAAGGTTTTTATATTTTGAGGTTTTATCTAATATCACACTAACATCTCCGAATTAATATGTTGAATACATAAAAAAATATGTATTGCAAGAGAAAAATATCAAATAAATCTAGCCGCGCAAATGCGCGGGCCACCCAGCTAGTTACGCAAATTTAACCACATCCGAGTTTTTCTTTCTTTTCAAAAGAGGAGTATGACTCTGACCTCTGCATTAATCAACGAACACAGCCGTCTTTATCTTTATCACGGGATCAAAGATGAATCAACCAGCGAAAAAACTGTTACATAGCATGTACTCCCTCCGTCCATATCCAGTGCGTCACTAACTAACCTGTAAAAAAATAGTACGCTCCAGTCTTGTTAAAAATGATATAGTTTCTGCAATTCTAAATTTACCAACATTTTAACTGAAACTACTATGTGAATGCTAGCAATTTGTTTGTTAATCTTATTCAACCAATTTCCAAATATATTGGTAATATTGGTTGGTGGGAGAAGACAATAAGTAATATGAATTGTGCGCCATACAAGATGCACTACGGGAAAGCCACACTACGCCGACGGCCAAATGTCGGGGCCGTCGGCGTACATCACGAGCTAGGGCATACGACCAACAAGCCGTCGGCGTACGAACCGCCGTCGGCGTAGCCATCTGCGGCCCGACGGCCGCCGTCGGCGTACAGGAGGCCGTCGGCGTACGCACGCCCACCGTGACGGATCGGGGACGGACGTGTAACTGCGTTGATACGCCGATGCCGTCGGCGTACTTGTATACTGTTCATTTTTTATTTATTTGTGTAGGGTTTAGGGTTTAGAGTAGGTATAATTTATATATAAATTGGATCTATAATTTCTCTCCCAATATCGGTATCCCACCCGCATAAAATAACGGTTTGAGTTTCCGGAACCCGACCGTATAACATATACATGTAAAATAAATAAAAACAACAGATGTAATATACACCTACAACATAAATATTAAATATTAAACACACCGCTGATCCAACGGCTCACAAGCACTGGAAGGAAACACACGATCCGTGTGCTTCTGCCTGATCCAAGGGCTCACAAGCGCTCGAAAGAAACACACCGATGATCCAACGGCTCACAAGCATTGGAAGGAAACACACGATCCGTGTGCTTCTGTCTGATCCAAGGGCTCACAAGCGGTCGAAAGAAACACACCGCTGATCCAACGGCTCACAAGGACTGGAAGAAAACACACGATCCGTGTGCTTCTGCCTGATCCAAGGGCTCACAAGCGCTCGAAAGAAACACACCGATGATCCAACGGCTCACAAGCACTGGAAGGAAACACACGATCCGTGTGCTTCTGCCTGATCCAAGGGCTCACAAGCGCTCGAAAGAAACACACCGCTGATCCAACGGCTCACAAGGACTGGAAGGGAACACACGATCCGTGTGCTTCTTCCTGATCCAATGGGTCAGCAGCGCCAGAAAGAAACACACGACGCCTATAAATAGGCCACTCCTCAGACATGTTACTCACTCACACAAAACATTCCAGCGTCAGTCGGAGAGGCATCTTTGGGCAACCAGCGGCAAGACGTCTCTGATGATCTACAACCGTCCGACAGATCATCAGAGATGTTTTGCCGGACGGTTGTAGATCATCAGATACGTCTTACCGCTGCTTGGATCGAAGTGGCGCTCAAACACAAAACATTCGGGTTCCCTAGCTATGCCCGACACTGAATGCAACGACATTCGACCGTGAATCAGTGTCGGGCTGTAGCTAGGAGAAACCGTGTGTTTTGTTTCCCAGGTTACTCGTCCCCTTATATAAAGGGCCAGGGGCAGACCCCAGATTTGCTATCAGTACCGCGTCACCACCGCGCCGCCGCCGCCCTTGTCCACGCCTCTCGACGACCTCTCCGCGCCTGTGGCCTCCGCCGGCGCCCCTCCACGCCTCTGTGGACCTCCCCTAGTCCGTCCCCATGCCAGTGTACGGTACCCTTTCTCCCTGATCCCCTCCTCCCCTCCGTAGGTTGCATGTACCTTAGGTGTTTGATCAAATTCCCCACTATTGGTTTCAGATCTCGGGCATATACGTCGGCGATGGCCGCGGCCGGACACCCGTTGGACAATAACAGCCCTGTGCGGGATTGGGCTTCGCCGGGCTGGCACTGGGAGTTATCTTCCGGAACGCGTAGCTTGGTAAGAAATCCGGGCGAAGTCGCCGACCCGGATCTTGTTTGGTGGAGGTCGCGTGGGCCAGGGAGCTTCCAGAGGGAGCCGGCCCCCGAGGAGGAGGTACGTCGCCGTATAAGGGAGGAGGATGCGCACGTCCATCGCTACATGCATCTGTTGGATACGATGTATACTAATACATGGCAGACAATGCAAAGGAATCCTTATCATGTGAGTATTGACCCTGTGATGGTTCCTACTCTTTGGGTGAGGAGCGCTCCCCGTGATGCACCCCGCGGCCTAGTACGAGGCAGAAGTTAGTTAAATAAAAATGGCATGAGGACGATCGATCCAGATGTAACCGGAGATTAAATAAAGATGTAACCGTCATACTTTTTGCATATTAATTTGATCTATGTTGCTTTTTGCATAGAGTATTTTTATGTGTACTTGTTGCTATGTGAAATGATGAACTTGATTTTCGACAAAAGTTTTACAAACATTCTTCACAAAAAGCACTATCATGTAGAAACATCTACAAGTGCTCATATTCGACACATAGGCACTCTACAATGTGCAATGTGGAATCTTGTGTTGATTTGGGGTAGACTTTGGTTTCTCACCTTCCTATGGCCTAACATAACACAACCAAGCAAAAAAGTCCACTTTCCTACCCCCTTTCGACGCACGTCTATGGGGGTAGACGAAAACGTTAGGGTTTTCCCAGCGGATTCGGGGTTTCGCCGAAGCGGGGCATCGGAGCATCGGAACCCCACCAAAACCTAGGTTGTGCCATACCATATGTATACAAGTGTGTTGTGTGTTGTAAATGTGCAATATCCTACTCCGGGGTGTGACCGGCTTCACCGGCTTCACTTTCTCTCTAGTGAGTTTCTGCACTTGGAGGTGAAAACTCCCGTTTCGGGAGAACCGGATGGAATCTTGTGTTGATTTGGGGTAGACTTTGGTTTCTCACCTTCCTATGGCCTAACCTAACACAACCAAGCAAAAAGTCCACTGGCCTACCCCCTTTCGAGGCACGTCTATGGGGGTAGACGAAAACGTTAGGGTTTTCCAAGCGGATTCGGGTTTCGCCGAAGCGGGGCATCGGAGCGTCGGAACCCACCAAAACCTAGGTTGTGCCATACCATATGTATACAAGTGTGTTGTGTGTTGTAAATGTGCAATATCCTACTCCGGGGTATGACCGGCTTCACCGGCTGCACTTTCAACGGGTAGACCGGAAGTTTGACTTTTTTCCTACGGGTCTAGAGTTTCACCGAACCGGGGCCGCGGAACCCCACTTAACCATGCATATGTCCTATTATATGTATAAAACGTTCTATAAATTAATTACAATTGTTTTAGAAAATAATATTTGATTTGTTTTTTAAAAAGAAAAAATTCAAATTCAAAAAAAAAATCAAAACCCATACGCCGACGGCAATGCCGTCGGCGTATGCTTATCCACTTAACCAAACGCGCGGCCCGCACGGTCGTCCCCAACCACAGAACACCCTGCAGCCCGCATCTCATCCCCACACCTCACCTCCACCCGATCCGCCGCCCCTCCGCCGACAACCCCCGCGCCGCCACAGCGCCGCCGCCGGCAACCCCCGCTCCGCCCACCTCTGCTCCGAGCCCCCACGCCCCCACACTGCCCTGAGAGCCCCCACGCCGCCTCCCTCCTCTGCGTCCCGAGAGGCCCCACGTCGCCTCCCTCCTCTGCTTGCCGCTGCGCCGGGTTAGCGCGGAGGAGCACTTCCACGGCCGCCGTCTTCCCCGACATCGACCGGTCGCCGTCCTCGTCTCGGGCTGACCCACGACACCGGCTGCCCCTTGGTGAGCACCACCGCCGCTGGGCTACCCTCTCCTTCCCACCCCCCACATGCTCTGGATGCCGCCGTCGTGCGCATCATTCTCACCGTCGACCGCCGTGTCAACCACATCCACGGGCACGAGCAGGAGCACACAAGCATGTCCACGGGCACGGGCACGAGTAGTTTAATTTTCTAGTTGGTAGATGTAATGTGTGTCATGGCAGCAAGTAGTGGATTGGTTCCCCGTAGGAAATAAATTGGTACTAATTATGTGTTTGGCTAGGTTTAGTTTAATGGATTGATTCTGACTAATTGTTCTATGTGTGGTTTACAAATATGGTGTATGTCTAGCTGTCATAATTGTTCAAACTTTTTCATAAGAGTTTTGGTGTATGCCAATTTTATTTTGGTGTAGCAATTAACATTCTTTATTTTGTTTCTCGTGCAGGAAGATCTTCTTCGCCGTCGATCACGCTTCGAGGGTAAGAAATCACGTAGGCCTGCTTTTTTTTATCTATGCTTCCTTGACTAACCCGTGTATCAAATGTTTTTACTTAACTAAGTATCATGTTGGAGCCGGAGCGAAAGTTTCGTGCTGTTCATCGGAGACACACGAAGATCCCGACTTGGGCAGCTCAGATCACAGTGGATCACAGGAAGATCCAGCTTGGTACTTTCAGGTGCCCGTGGCAGGCGGCCCGCGCCTACGACTGCGCGGCGGTCCAGCACTTTGGGGCGAGAGCGATCCTCAACTTTGAGGATGAGCGGAGCGTGGCGCATATGTTAGCGCCAGATGGCATGAGGATCGCGACGAAGGCCGAGGAGAGGGAGCACCGGCAGGCAGAGAGGCTGCTCAGGGCGCGCCACCAGCGCGAGGAGGATGACCCCTTGGTCAAGGATCTCCTCCTTGATCCCTAGGTGATGGCGGTCCAGTACTAGGTCTTCACGAGAGCCGGCAGCAGCGCGGGCAGGGCGAGGCCGGCCCCTCCGGCACGCAGCAGCAGGGCGAGGACTCTAGCAGCAGCCTGTCCTCTTGTTGGGCCCGCTTGGACGACGTCACTGACACCGGCGCGAGTCGAGTTTAGGATGTCTATCATCCTACCTGTCGTACTACTAGACTTATCTTGCTACCTGTTGTACTGCTAGACTTATCATACATGCTACCTATGTATTATTGTGCTACTTGTCTATATGTGTTATGTTTAGCTGATATGGTTACATCGTTCTATGGTTTATTCTGTTTTATGTTTAATTATTAGGTAAAATGGAGGGATATTTGCTTATATATTTCGATTGTTTGTACTTTTTAGATGACGTAGCTTCCCGCCAGCCAGCACCGTCGGTCCCGCGCGTCGTCGCGGCTTCTCCTGCTGAGGAGGGGCCGCCTCGGTGCCCTTTGTTTTCTCGCCCTCTTCCGGAGCACGTCCTCGACCTTCTCCGGCCACCGATCACGCTTCGAGGGTATAAATCTTTCGCCTCTCTTGCTGCATAGGTTTATTTTGGTCTAGATCACCAAGTCAGTCGCGTAACCCGAGTCAGATCCCATCCGGAAGGGTTACAAATTTATAAATATGCAGGATTGTCCATCTTTGCGTACTATTTACTTTTCAACATGCTTAGTCTTTCAAGATGCTTCTTCTTAATTGCATTACGTCTTTATTCTTATTTACTACATTTTTCAACATGCTTAAAAGTTTATCCTTTCTCAATGCAGGTGATTGACCAAGATGAGCCAAGGCAAGAAATCATCGGCCTCGGGCTCTCGGGAGGTGTAGGATGTGTTCGGGTGTAGCGTGTGTGAATTCGAACTTGTTTGGAGTTTGTATGAATGCTTGGATGAATTTGAATCATGTTTGTGTCATTTGGATATGTATGTGATGTTTTATTTGATGTTTCTGTGATGTTTTATAATTTGTGCAATTTCAATTGTATTTAAAATGCGCCAGAAACCAGCAGCAAAAAGTTCCAGAAATTGAAAATATGGTCAAGGCTACGCCGACGGCATTGCCGTCGGCGTAGGATGCTGTGGGACGCACAGGATGGCGCCACGTCGACGCTGGAGGACCATATGGTCATACCTACGCCGACGGCAATGCCGTCGGTGTCAGGCTCCTCCCAGACGCACCAGATCAGCACACGTGGACTCCTAGGCCGACGGCACTGCCGTCGGCGTATAGGTGGAGCAGACGGAGACGTTCGACGTCCGTTTTGTGGGACCCACTGAGGCGTCGCCGACGGCATTTTGCATACACCGACAGCGTCCTACGCCGACGCCGATACACCGACGGCGATCTTTGCTACGCCGACGGCGGGCCGCCGTCGGCGTTTTGACGGTTTCCCGTAGTGATGAGCTAAATGTTAGAGAAACAAATGCTCAGTGGTCTCCTTCCAATCACAAAAATAATAGTACATTTTACACATATTCCTTCTTCAGGCCATATTATACTTAAAAGTATAATGTTTAGTGGCTGACCACGTGAGCATACGTCGACAAGGAACTTAGTCATTTGGCTTGAAAGTTATGAATATCCATACATGATATGATAGACTATTCTGTGAAATTTTTCTCAAATATTTCAAATAAATGTTCATATTTTTTCCAGCAACCAGTGCACATAAAAGGACTCTAAACCAAAGTATTTTATTTTTTGATTTTTTCTTCATTTCTTTATTTTTTAAATGAGGTGAAATCATCGGCAAAACTATTCATAGAAAGGACACGAATCTTTTAAAACCCTATCTGGATATTGCGTATATTCTTACTTGGGTACCTTCAAATTAATTTTTACAAAATTACGAGCAAACTAGAACACACTTCTAGTTTAAATTTGAACTAATTTGGATAAATTAGTCAAAATTCATTTAAGTGGACGAAAGTAACTAGAAAGTCATAAATTCTTACTACATGAGAATTGACCATCCAATATGGTATACTTTGTGTGAAAATTGGAGATTATCCATATTATACTATATTCTATGCATTTGCTTGAAAAAACTATTCGACACTCACAAACAAATTTAATAAAAATTGGAAACTGTTTTTGACACTAGTATTTAGCATGGTTTAAGATGCACCTATGTCTGATACATTATCATAAACTAAGTCAAGGATTCGGTTTGAAAGTCATGAATGTTCGTACATGGTATGCCATATTGTGAATCTTTCTTAAAATTTCTAAATCCATGTTTATCATTTTTCATAGCAGTTTGTGCACATATAATTACTTCATGTCTAATAATTGAATTTTTATATTTTCTTCATTTTTTATAGGGACAAAATCGAAGGAAAAAATATTCATTGCAAGTGACTGAACATTTAAACACCCTCGTGGCTATTTTACATATTATTATTTGGATAACTTGAAATTAATTTTGTGGTTTTTTAGAACCAAACTAGAACAAACTTGTAGTCTGAGTTTGAATTATTTTCAAGAAGTCAGTTGAAATACGGTTAAATGGGTGAAAATAGCTAGGAAGCGAGAGAAAAATCATCCAATGGGTGTAAATAGCTAGGAAGCGAGAAATACATTTGAATTATTTTCAAGAAATCAGTTGTAAGAATGAAAAACACCTACTTAAGGGGACCTCCCTCCTCCCATGCATACTAGTTGCCTATGTGGACAAAAATCAAGCAAGGTCAAGCTAAGACTAGTCTATCCAAACCCATAGTGATGACATGGTCAACAAGTCAAAAATAAAGATAATAAGAGATAAAAGAGAGGTTCAAAGATGAATCCCATGAAGTAAGAAACCCATTAGGTGGAGGATGGAGGTATAGTTCTTCTAGTCCACCATGGACCATGGCACATCCTCCTCTTTAACAACATCCCTCATGGTCTAGTATATCAAACATTACAGTTGTAACCCTCCCACCTATCACCATGGACCTTAGTCATGTGTCAAGGACCCCCCCTCCCTACATAAACCCCTCAATGGGGTGGAGGGGTCATTCACTCCTCATTCAACAAAAAAGGGGAGAGGGATAGAGTTTCAAGTCTCGTTCTGGGAGCTCTAGTTTCATATCCGAGGAGCCTCGCAACAAAGATGTGTGGGACCTTGACTTTGTCCTCGGGAAGCCTTGTTCGGCCCGGTGTCCATGCGCAAGCCCTTCGACACTCTCCTAACGTAGGATTAAGCCCTCCAATGAGTCAGCCCAACCTACTAAGGAAAACTTAGTCGTGTCAACACTACAGGAAATGGGAGATACGCCGACGGCCTCAAACCGTCGGCACAGGCCAGAAAACCGTCGGCGTATGATACGCCGACGGCAGCCCTCGGCGTATGGCCCTTGGCGTTATACGCCCTCGGCTCAGCCCGGTTTGTCGTCGGCGTATCAATTGTCATCGGCATAGGTTTAGTGCCGAGGGCCGGGCCAGGCCGTCGGCGTGGTTGAGGTGGGGCCCACGACGAGCCGCTGACGTTGGCAGCGCCTACGCCGACGGCAAAGCCCTCGGCATAGCTTTTCCACGCGTCATAAAAAAAATCCCCGCTGTCCCTCGTTGGGGACGGGCCGGGGATGGGCTGCTCATGCTGGAGCGGTGCGGCGTCCCGGAGGTGTGGGTGCTCGGGCTGGAGCGCTTCGACCTGCTGCACTAGCGCGGCTCCTCGCTGGACGGAGACGTTCAGGGTGCCGGAGGGGTGGACGGCGGCGCTTAGCGAGCTGGGCGGGATCCCGTCGGTCGGCAGGTTCTCCCGCCCACCCTACTCGCGGTCGACCTCCACGACGGCGTTGGCGATGACGAGCCCCTCGGCGCGGCGCGAGCCCGCGGTGTCGAGTATGGAGGCGCCGCTGGTGATGAGGTCCTTGGCGCGGAAGGAGCCCTCGTTGGCCGCCGACGTCGCGCGGCTCGCGAAGGAAGGCGAGCAGGGAGACGAGAGCCCTCCGTGGCCGACCCGCCCGAGGACGTGCAGTTCAACGGCGTCGGAAGCGAGGCGTGTCGCACAGAGGACGAGGGGTTCGTCGGCGCGGCTCCACCGGCAGCTCGTGGATGAGCTCTTACCGGCGGCATGGAAGCGGTAGGGCGGGAGCGGACAGAGACGAGGGACGACGCAGCCGGCTTCCATGGCGTCGGGGGCCGCGGTGTTCGTGGAGAGGAGATGGCGCCGGCCGCGCTCCAGGAGCGTGTGGATGCGGTTCGTCGTGGAGAAGATAAGGAAGAGAGTTGCGTCTCCGCACGGGATAAGGAAAGAGAAAGGAGAAAAAAAGGAAAAAGGACACGTCACCTATCCATGCCCTCCCAATCTACAAAGGCGATTTGAGCAGTTGGATCCAGTGGATCCAACGGCTCAGAAGCGTGATCCGCGTGAACTCTCTTCTGGCCAATCAGAAAGCACGGTTTGTTGTGTGTTTTCTCCACCAATAAGAATCAACCAATATACATGGCATAATTTGTAAAAAATCAAGTTTATTATTTCCCTAGCAACTAGTACACATAAAAGGACTCCATGTCAAAGGATTTCATTTTTTGAGTATTCTTTCACTTTCTTTTATTTTCTTGAACAAATGGTCAAAATGGTCGCCGTACCTATTCATTCAAAGGGGTCAAAAAATTTAAAACTATCGACGGTTATGTGATATAATCACTACTTGTGTAGCTTAGAATGATTTTTTCACAATTTGCAGAGGAAACTATCATACACTTTTAGTTCAAATTTCAATTACTTTTGGAAAATCGGCATAAAGTCATTTAAATAGGGAAATTAGGTAGAAATCAAGAAAATTCCTAATACTTCGAGATTATCCATCAAATATGTACTACTCTTTGTGACAATTAGATGGGTGCTTTTTGCAACATATTTTGATACTTGCTTCATAAAAAAAGTCATTTTTAACACTTAAAAAATGGAAAATTATATTTATAAAAATAATTTAGAAATTGTTTTTGGCAACAATGTTTGCCATACCAAGACACACTTATGTGTCAAATATGAACATTTTATCACAAACAATGGTATGGGGATGACCATAACTTGGTCATTTGGCTCGAAACTTATACATGTCTATAGATGATAGACCATTTCGTGAACTGTTTTATTGGAAAGTTTGTCGAATCTCAAGTTTATCATTTTGCTAGCAACTAGTACACATAAATGGACTCCATGCAAAAGGATTTCATTTATTGAATATTTTTTCACTTTCCTATATTTTTTTGAAAAAATGGTCAAAATGGCCGCCGTGCCTATTCATTGAAAGAGGTCGCATTTTTCAAAACTATCGATGGTTCTGTGATATAGTCACTACTTGTGTACCTTAAAATGATTTTTGTAAAAAATTTAGAGCAAACTATCACACACTTGTAGTTCAAATTTCAATTACTTTTGGAAAATCGGCATAAAGTCATTTAAATAGGCGAAATTAGGTAGAAATCGAGAAAATTCCTAATACTTGGGGATTATCCATCAAATATGGACTACTCTCTGTGACAATTAGATGGTGTCTTTTTGCAACATATGTTAGGTACTTGCTTTATAATAAAAAAAGTCATTTTTAACACTTAAAAATGGAAAATGATATTTATATAATAATTTGGAAACTCTTTTTGGTAACAATGTTTGCCATGTCAAGACACACTTATGTGTCAAATATGAACACTTTATCACAAACTATTGCACAGGATGGCCATAACTTGGTCATTTGGCTCGAAACTTATACATGTCTATAAATGATAGACCATTTTGTGAAGTTTTCTTTTGAAAATCTTGTCAAAAATCAAGTTTATCATTTTCCCTAGCAACTAGTAGACATAAAAGGACTTCGTGCCAAAGGATTACATTTTTTGAGTATTTTTCACTTTCTTTGATTTTTTTGAAAAACGGTCAAAATGGCCGCCGTGCCAATTCATCGAAAGGGGTCACATTTTTCAAAACTATCTATGGTTCTGTGATATAGTCACTACTTGTGTACCTTAAAATAATATTTGTAAAAAAATTAGAGCAAACAATCACACACTTGTAGTTCAAATTTCAATTACTTTTGGAAAATCGGCATAAAGTCATTTAAATAGGTGAAATTAGGTAGAAATCGAGAAAATTCCTAATACTTGGGGATTATCCATCAAATATGGACTACTCTCTGTGACAATTAGATGGTGTCTTTTTGCAACATATGTTTGGTACTTGCTTTATAAAAAAAGTCATTTTTAACACTTAAAAATGGAAAATGATATTTATATAAATAATTTGAAACTCTTTTTGGCAACAATGTTTGCCATGCCAAGACACACCTATGTGTCAAATATGAACACTTTATCACAAACTATTGCACGGGATGGTGATGACTCCCAAGTGCAGGAGATCAATTGTAGTACCTTTCGAATAGAAAAGGTTGTCGAACCCACGAGGAGCTGAAGGTATTGGTTATTAGAAATGATAAATAGACAATAAAAGATGCAAGTGTTTTTGGTATTTTCGATTGTATAATTGCAAGACAGTAACAATGCAGCAGGTAAATGGTAACAAGTAAAAGCTCTCAAAGAGAGAGAAAGCCCAATCCTCTATGTGTAAGAGGACAAGCTCAAGTGATGTGTAACTTATATGTGGAAAACGTTCCCGAGGGCGGCATGGATATTGCTAGGCATATAGATTTATTAAACAACACGTTGAATATCTTGTCTAGTTTTAATCTTCTTCGGACGGAGCTATTATTAGGTACAGCTAAATAAATAGACTAAACCCCTTATGATGGATCATGTGGCCAATTAAATGACAGCACAAGAATTATTAAGATATAAAATCCCACCATAGCATTACGCTCTAGGTCCCCGATACTAATACCCCGTAAAGTAACTTAATGATTCGGTCTCAGGCTTTCGTGTCCTCCCAAGTCTCCCTCACGCCATTACACTACGGTGTTCTCCTATGAGCCCATATAGGTGAAGTGTTGTGCAGTCGACGTTCGCACAACACCATCATAGAATCACACAAAAAGATAAACACTAGACAAAATACCAACACATGTCATATATAAATCATTGCCAATTCATCCTATGCCCTCAGGAACATACGGGAACTACTCACAACGTGCAAACATGGTGATATTCAGTGGCATAAGTGGTACAACACAATCTGAAAATATAACTTCACCACCAAATAATGACAAGTACTCAATCACAAACATGAATAGTAGCACAAGACAAGTATCTAGGGTATAGCAACTCTCAAACTACGAGGGGGACGGAGTGGATCACGGAGATGATGATGGAGATGGTGCTGGTCTTGGTGATGGTGATGATGTAGAGGCCTCCTCCCACGCCAAGGAGGAGAGGTGATGACGATGACGATGATTTCCCCCTTCTCCGGAGCTCCGGAGCAGCAGGATCTGATCCCCCTCGGAGGGAATCAGGAGTTTCGCCGCCGCCGCGACCTCGGATAGTCTCGTAAAAATTAGGGCGTTACTTTTCGGGCGAGACGGAGACCTGTTAAAAAGCCCCAGGCGAGGAAGTGCCCGAGGCTCCAGATGGTGGCCCACGCGGCCAAAGAATCTGGCCGCGTGGGCCCCCTCTTTTGGGCCTCGTGGCTCTCCTCCCTTCGATCTTCTTCCCACTGCGTTCTCCGATGAAAAACCAGCTGTGCAATTTTCCTTTTTATTTGGGTCCCTAGCTCCTGAAACATTAAAAACAAGAAAAAGGAGGTTTTCTGCCTCCCAGAAATTAAATACCAAAAATAGGGACTTTGTATGAAAGTCCCATAAATCATCTAAAACATGTAAAAACAATGATATAACAATGCAATAACATTCTAATATGATAATATAAGTTGTATAAATGATGATATAAAATGCACGTATCAACTCCCCCAAGCTTAAACCTTACTTGTCCTCAAGTAAGTAAGGACATAGATCATTACATGCATCAATGGACTTATGGTTGATAAATAAATACGAGCATTGTATCATCATCATATTCAATTGCAATGTAAGATTAATGAATTAAAACTCATACACATAAGGGCAGCATAAGTAGAAGCTCTAGCAATCACCCCTTACACTTTGAAAGCAAATAACCATTGTATGTTGGACAATTGAATCACACTATTTTTAACATGCTTTTGCTCTTATGGCTAGCATCATAATGTTTAATACTTTACTGAAGTTTAAAGACAAGATAAACTCTCATTGGATAACAAGTTAAAGAATACAAATGAAAAGACAGATATAAAATTATTTGCACCCTTGCTTCACTAGTAACTAGTGCAAACTTTAGTCATGGATGTTTCAATCAAGTTCTTATGCTCAAACAACCTTTATCTCACACTTTCCATGGCTAACCGAATCCTCGGGTGCCTTCCTTTCATACACTTTACAAGAGCATAAGTATTGACACATCCATGATCATTCATTTGCTCAAAAGATACTAGATTCTAACAAGAGTGTTTCATATCCTTTTCATTAACTATTCCCAACTTTTTATGCTACAAGACTATATCTCAACCTTAAACTTATTAATTCTCAAGTCATAATGACTTTTCTTATTTATATTGAGCTAGATTCTACAATTGTCCAACATACTCAAGTTAATTAAATTCAAGGCAAGATGTGACTGAAACCTCTAAAATAAACCACGCTCATTTGCATGAGTGTTACCCATAAATCTCCAAACAAGAGAATCATGGATGACACCATACTTTAATATTCATTGATAAACCATAAGATAGGGATACATGATAATGCTCCATGAGCTCACACAAGCCTAAAAGAGATTGATAACTAAATGATAAAAGCAAAACACACCATGACTAGATAGATATGATAAACTAGTAAAGATAAAGACTAGGTGGAACTCCCCCAAGCTTGACGTCTTGCTAGAACCACTTCTGCTCTTTCTTCTTGTCTTCATAATAATTATCTTCAAGTTTTCCAACAATGCTCATCATAAGGTTGTAGGCTTTTCAAACTCCCTTGCAGCTTCTCCCAGTTTTTCCATGAGATTCTTCTCCACCGTCTTCTTGCAGGCTTCCACTCCGGGCTTGGTACTTTACATTAGGGATCTTACGATCCCATTCACCAGGATAGTTCTCTTGGGTGGCACGCTTGAATTCCCTGTCAATAAGAGTAGAAACCACGTTTTTGCTAGCAAGTGCGTGCCTAGGAGCCTTCCCTCCTGTGCTCATGCGAGCCGTCTGCCTCTTGTTTCCAAGAGACACGTTCACCCTCACACCAGCAACGGAGATAGGAGAAGGTGGTGCTGTTGCAATAGGTGCGATGTCGACGAAGGGCTTGTATTCTTTCTCTTCCGCTTCCTCCTTCTCCATCTCCTCCTCGTCGGGCTTGTAGTCTTCATCATCGAGTAGTCCTTCCTCTTCCTATTCCTCCTCCACATGGACGTGGGGCTGTTGCCCTCGAGTCATCATCTCTGTCCATGGAGGAGCATTGGAAGGAGTCTCCCGAAGACATGCTAAAAACCTGACAGGCAGAAACAGCAAAAGCAAAGATCGCTCGAGAACGCTCGGTGCGAGATTAGATCAACGAAAAGGGGTATATATTGACGGTTTTTAGGTCAAGACGAAGCGTCGGAGTCGAAAACGAGACGGAACGGGACTCCGAGGGGCAAAAGGAGTGGGCCCACGCGGCCAAAGAATCTGGCCGCGTGGGACCCCCTCTTTTCCTTCCTCGGGCTCCGTTCCTTCCAGTTTTCTTGTCCCACACGTTAATTTCCATAAAAAATGATTCCGTAAAATATTACGCAATTCCGAGAAACTTTCCAGAGTAAAAGTTACCTTTTATTGATTTTGGATTTCTGAAACTGCAAACTTCTTTGCAATTACCTCCTCCGGTGTCTTAAAATGAATTCCTCCACCTTTCCAATGAAGCTTTTTCCTGCAATATAATGTTTAAGGCGTTGTCCATTAACTACATGAGGTTTACCTTTCATATCACCATGAAGACGGATAGCTCCTGAACGGTATACTTCCTGTATCACTAATGGTCCCTGCCACTTTGAAGCTAACTTACCTGCAGAAAACTTGAAACGAGAGTTGTATAATAGCACTTGATCACCTACTTTGAATTCTTTCTTTTTAATTTTCTTGTCATGCCAAATCTTAACTTTTTCTTTAAACATCCTGGCACTTTCATAAGCTTCATTTCTCCATTCATCTAGTAGGTTTAAATCAAGAATTCTCTTCTCTCCAGCAGTTTTAAAATCAAAGTTCAATTGTTTAATAGCCCATCTAGCTTTATGTTCTAATTCAACAGGTAAATGACAAGCTTTTCCATAAACCATTTTATAAGGAGACATTCCCATAGGATTTTTAAAAGCAGTTCTATAAGCCCATAATGCATCGTTAATTTTAAGTGGCCAATCAGACCTAGACTTATTCACTGTCTTTTCCAAAATGAGTTTAATTTCCCTATTACTTAATTCAACTTGTCCACTAGTTTGGGGATGATAAGGTGATGCAATTCTATGGTTAACATCATATTTTGCCAAAGTTTTCCTAAGAATACCATGTAAGAAATGAGAACCACCATCAGTAATTAAAAACCTAGGAACACCAAACCTGGGGAAAATGATGTCCTGAAGCATCTTCATTGCGTGGCATGATCTGCACTTTTGGTTGGAATTGCTTCCACCCACTTTGTAACATAATCCACTGCAACCAAAATATGAGTATGCTTTGTCTTTGATTCGGGAAAGGTCCCATAAAGTCAAAACCCCACACATCAAATGGTTCAAGTGGTAAGGAATAGTTCATAGGCATTTCATTTCTCCTACCAATATTTCCTACTCTTTGACATTTATCACAAGATTTAACATATTCAGCACAATCCTTAAATAAAGTAGGCCAATAAAAACCAGATTGTAATACCTTTGCACCTGTACGATCTCCTGCATGATGCCCTCCATAGGGACTGTCATGACAATCTCTTATAATAGCCTGTTGTTCATACTCAGGTACACAACGTCTAATAATACCATCCACACTTTTCTTATAAAGGAAAGGATCATCCCAAAAATAATGTCTAAGATCATAAAAGAATTTCTTTCTTTGTTGAGTGTGAAGTGTGGAGGTAAAACTTTACCAACAATAAAATTTGCATAATTGGCAAACCATGGAGATGCAACTTTAGCACTAGAAACATTAATTGCAAGTTGTTCATTAACAAAACTATCATTAATAGGAATAGGATCATCAGGTATATTTTCCATTCTAGAAAGATGATCAGCTACTTGATTATCTTCCCCTTTCCTATCAACAATGTGTAAATCAAATTCTTGCAATAGAAGTACCCATCTTATTAATCTAGGCTTAGCATCTTTCTTATGCATTAAGTATTTAATGGCAGAATGATCAGTATGCAATGTGACTTTCGAATCAGTAATATAAGGTCTAAACTTGTCACAAGCAAATAGCACTGCTAAAAATTCTTTTTCAGTTGTGGCATAATTCCTTTGAGCAGCATCAAGTGTTCTACTAGCATAATAAATAACATTCAGTTTCTTATCAACACGTTGGCCCAAAACAGCCCCAACTGCATAATCACTAGCATCACACATAATTTCAAAAGGCAATTTCCAATCAGGAGGTTGAATAATAGGAGCACTTATTAAAGCATTCTTCAAAATATTAAAGGACTCAATGCAATCATCATTAAAAGAGAAAGGAACATCCTTTTGCAAAAGATTGGTTAGGGTTTTGATATTTTGGAGAAATCTTTAATAAACCTACGGTAAAAACCTGCATGCCCAAGAAAACTTCTTATACCTTTGAGTCCCTTGGGATGGAGCTTTTCAATAGCTTCTATCTTTGCTGGGTCAACTTCTATTCCTTTCCAGAAATCTTATGCCCAAGAACAATACCTTCAGTAACCATGAAGTGACACTTCTCCCAGTTAAAACTAAGTGTTGGTCTTCACAACGCTGCAAAACTTTGTTAAGGTTGAACAAGCAATTATCGAAGGAAGTACCATACACAGAAAAATCATCCATAAAGACTTCCATTATCTTTTCAATATAATCAGCAAATATAGCATTCATGCATCTTTGAAAAGTAGCAGGAGCATTGCACAAACCGAATGGCATTCTCCTATAAGCAAATGTACCAAATGGACATGTAAAAGTGGTTTTCTTGATCATCTTATGACAGGAATTTGGAGAAACCTGAATAACCATCTAAATACAAAAGTGAGAGTGTTTAGATAACCTTTCTAACATTTGATCAATAAATGGCAATGGGTAATGATCTTTACGAGTTGCTTTATTTAACTTCCTGAAATCAATACACATCCTATAACCAACAACAGTACGTTGAGCCACAAGTTCATCCTCATCATTTGGAACAACAGTCATTCCACCCTTTTTAGGAACACAATGAACTGGACTAACCCACTTACTATCAGCTATGGGATAAATGATACCAGCTTCAATAAGTCTTATTACCTCTTTCCTTACCACTTCCTTCATTTTTGGATGGAGACGGCGTTGATAATCAACAACAGGTTTTGCATCCTCTTCCAAATTAATTTTATGCATACATAGAGCTGGGCTTATACCTTTAAGATCATCAAGAGAGTATCCAATGGCTGGTCGGTGAGCTTTAAGCACATCAAGTAATTTCTCTTCTTCTTCAGCTGAAAGGTTAGCACTAATAATGACAGGATATATGCTCTTCTCATCCAAATATGCATATTTCAGATTTGTAGGCAAAGGTTTTAATTCAAAGCTAGGATCCCCTTTAGGTGGTGGTAGCACTCCTAAATTATCAGGTGGGATATGCAATTGTAATTGTGGTGGTTGTTGCCATAATATTTGTTCTAAAGCATCTTTTCCTCATCATTAAATGGTTCATCTTGATTAAGCATATAACGTTCTACAACATCTGTTGAAGCTACAGCTACATGAGCAAGAGTTTCAATTATATCTTCAGAAATTGGCTCTTTCACAACATGTTTATCAGCAAATTTGAAAAGTTGAATCAAGTTTTTCACCAGCACATTTAATAAACACTTTCTCTTTAGCAAATTAATTTCAGCACCAACAGTGTTTAAGAAAGGTCTACCAAAAATGATAGGACAAAATGAATCTTGAGGACAACCAAGCACAATAAAATCAGCAGGATATTTTATTTTGCCAACCAATACTTCAACATCTCTAACAATTCCAAATGGACTAATATAATCTTTATTAGCAAGTTGAATTGTCATACCTGTCTCTTCCATAATGATAGGATCAATATCAGGCTTGATTTCAAGATACAGAGAATATGGAATGACACTAATGCTTGCTCCAATATCACATAAGCCATGATAACTAGAAGTCCCAATAGTGCATGATATAACAGGCTTACCAACCTTGGCCGAATTGCCTTTAACAACTTTAGTAGCATCTTCACATAGATAAACATCAACAGGATCTTCTTCATTTAATTGTTTGATAATAGAGATTTGACTGTTGACTTCCATCTGTTCATAAGGCTGAGATCTTCTTCTTTTACTCTTGTTAGAAACAGCAATAAGTAAATTTCCTTGACTTGGTTTGGATATGGTGGTGCCTCAACATACTCCTCAATTGTCAAGGATGACACTGGTTCTACCTGTTTAATAACTTTGGGTACAACAATAGATTGTTTAACAGGTTCAACATAAGCTTCAAACCCAGTTTTAGGAATACCAATATGATTAGCAAAAGATTTAGCTACCTCAATTATAACATAAGGATCAAGATTAAAAGTATCACTCAGATTTTTAAACAAGGTAGAAGTAGAGAAATTCTCTACACATGAATACTCATAGTCCAGATAGGGCTCATTACCTTTATCAAGATCCCAATGACCAGTATTCTCAGAAATAGTCTCCAATAAATTCCATGCTTCTTCTTCAGTATTATTTGTAAAGCTTCCACTAGATGAATTATCCAGAAATTCCTTTTGTTGCCTTGGTAGCCTCACATAAAAGTTTATCAGAATAATTTTCCTTGTAAGATCATGACAAGGATTCTTGCGGAGGAGTTCCTTTAACCTCCCCCAAGCTTGAGTAATACTTTCTCCCAGATGTGGCCAGAAATTAAATATATAGCAGCGGTTCTCATAAGCTTCTCTAGGAGTAAAATACTTAAGAAAGAAAACCTTCCTCAAAATACTCCAGTCCATAGTGACTTCTTCATCTAAAGACCTGAACCAAATACGAGCATTACCAGATAAAGACAGATATAACAGCTTCCTTTTTACCTGATCTTCAGAAATACCAGGAAGTCTAAATAAACCACATATAGCCTCAATTGTTTCCATGTGTTCACGTGCAGATTTAGTTCCATCCCTGTAAATGGATTTTTCATAACTCTTTTAACATGACCAACGGGAATTTTATATCCCACTTTAGGTATCTCAGGCACAGTAGTTTCAACACTTTAGGATAGCATAAGCACTTTCATATAGAGCAAGATGCAGCGAGGCACGATTCATAAATGCCATAGTAACAATGAGATAAAACAGTAAATAAAATTCACCTTTCAAGTTTCCTTACCAAACTTCTTACCAATAGCGCTACGCTCCCCGGCAACGGCGCCAGAAAAGTATCTTGATGACTCCCAAGTGCAGGAGATCAATTGTAGTACCTTTCGAATAGAAAAGGTTGTCGAACCCACGAGGAGCTGAAGGTATTGGTTATTAGAAATGATAAATAGACAATAAAAGATGCAAGTGTTTTTGGTATTTTCGATTGTATAATTGCAAGACAGTAACAATGCAGCAGGTAAATGGTAACAAGTAAAAGCTCTCAAAGAGAGAAAGCCCAATCCTCTATGTGTAAGAGGACAAGCTCAAGTGATGTGTAACTTATATGTGGAAAACGTTCCCGAGGGCGGCATGGATATTGCTAGGCATATAGATTTATTAAACAACACGTTGAATATCTTGTCTAGTTTTAATCTTCTTCGGACGGAGCTATTATTAGGTACAGCTAAATAAATAGACTAAACCCCTTATGATGGATCATGTGGCCAATTAAATGACAGCACAAGAATTATTAAGATATAAAATCCCACCATAGCATTACGCTCTAGGTCCCCGATACTAATACCCCGTAAAGTAACTTAATGATTCGGTCTCAGGCTTTCGTGTCCTCCCAAGTCTCCCTCACGCCATTACACTACGGTGTTCTCCTATGAGCCCATATAGGTGAAGTGTTGTGCAGTCGACGTTCGCACAACACCATCATAGAATCACACAAAAAGATAAACACTAGACAAAATACCAACACATGTCATATATAAATCATTGCCAATTCATCCTATGCCCTCAGGAACATACGGGAACTACTCACAACGTGCAAACATGGTGATATTCAGTGGCATAAGTGGTACAACACAATCTGAAAATATAACTTCACCACCAAATAATGACAAGTACTCAATCACAAACATGAATAGTAGCACAAGACAAGTATCTAGGGTATAGCAACTCTCAAACTACGAGGGGACGGAGTGGATCACGGAGATGATGATGGAGATGGTGCTGGTCTTGGTGATGGTGATGATGTAGAGGCCTCCTCCCACGCCAAGGAGGAGAGGTGATGACGATGACGATGATTTCCCCCTTCTCCGGAGCTCCGGAGCAGCAGGATCTGATCCCCCTCGGAGGGAATCAGGAGTTTCGCCGCCGCCGCGACCTCGGATAGTCTCGTAAAAATTAGGGCGTTACTTTTCGGGCGAGACGGAGACCTCGTTAAAAAGCCCCAGGCGAGGAAGTGCCCGAGGCTCAGATGGTGGCCCCACGCGGCCAAAGAATCTGGCCGCGTGGGCCCCCCTCTTTTGGGCCTCGTGGCTCTCCTCCCTTCGATCTTCTTCCCACTGCGTTCTCCGATGAAAAACCAGCTGTGCAATTTTCCTTTTTCCATTTGGGTCCCGTAGCTCCTGAAACATTAAAAACAAGAAAAAGGAGGTTTTCTGCCTCCCAGAAATTAAATACCAAAAATAGGGACTTTGTATGAAAGTCCCATAAATCATCTAAAACATGTAAAAACAATGATATAACAATGCCAATAACATTCTAATATGATAATATAAGTTGTATAAATGATGATATAAAATGCACGTATCAGATGGCCATAACTTGGTCATTTGGCTCGAAACTTATACATGTCTATAAATGATAGACCATTTTGTGAAGTTTTCTTTTGAAAATCTTGTCAAAAATCAAGTTTATCATTTTCCCTAGCAACTAGTACACATAAAAGGATTTCATGCCAAAGGATTACATTTTTTGAGTATTTTTCACTTTCTTTGATTTTTTTGAAAAACTGTCAAAATGGCCGCCGTGCCAATTCATCGACAGGGGTCACATTTTTCAAAACTATCGATGGTTCTGTGATATAGTCACTACTTGTGTACCTGAAAATGCTTTTTGTAAAAAAAATTAGAGCAAACTATCATACACTTGTAGTTCAAATTTCAATTACTTTTGGAAAATCGACATAAAGTCATTTAAATAGACAAAATTAGGTAGAAATCGAGAAAATTCCTAATACTTGGGGATTATCCATCAAATATGGACTACTCTCTGTGACAATTAGATGGTGTCTTTTTGCAACATATGTTTGGTACTTGCTTCATAAAAAAAGTTATTTTTAACACTTAAAAAAATGGAAAATGATATTTATATAAATAATTTGGAAACTCTTTTTGACAACAATGTTTGCCATGCCAAGACACACCTATGTGTCAAATATGAATAATTTATCACAAACTATGGCACGGGGATGGCCATAACTTGGTCATTTCGCTCGAAATGTCTATAGATGATAGACCATTTTGTGAAGGTTTCTTTTGAAATCTTGTCAAAAATCAAGTTTATCATTTTCCCTAACAACTAGTACACATAAATGGACTCCATACCAAAGGATTACATTTTTTGAGTATTTCTCACTTTCTTTGATTTTTTGAAAAAAGGTCAAAATGGCCGCCGTGCCAATTCATCGAAAGGGGTCACATTTTTCAAAACTATCGACGGTTCTGGGATATAGTCACTACTTGTGTACCTTAAAATGATTTTTGTAAAAAAATGAGAAAAAAATAACACACACTTGTAGTTCAAATTTCAATTAGTTTTGGAAAATCGGCATAAAGTCATTTAAATAGGCGAAATTAGATAGAAATCGAGAAAATTCCTAATACTTGGGGATTATCCATCAAATATGGACTAATTTTGTGACAATTAGATGGTGTCTTTTTGTAACATCTGTTTGGTACTTGCTTCATAAAAAAAAGTCATTTTTGACACTTAAAAAATAGAAAATGATATTTATATAAATAATTTGGAAACTCTTTTTGGCAACAACGTTTGCCATGCCAAGACACACCTATGTGTCAAATATGTGCCAAGACACACCTATCTAAAGCGTGCTTAATCTCTTTGTAAGTTGTTATTTTTTATTACTATCGTATTAAGAATAGATATATACCCGTGTGTCTCTACCTTGGACACGAAGCAGCTGTAGGATAGTTGGTCAGTGGACCGTCTCTAAGGTACCCTGTGCTAGGTACAAGGTTCGATTCCTCATCCCTGTCGAGGGCAAAATCTACACCGAGGGTGGCCGTCGGCGTTGTGACAAGGATATACATCTCGGGTACCCTACCGTGAGGGTACCTGGTGCACGTGATGACTAAAAGCCCAATAGCGAATAGACAACTCGAAGCCCAAGACAAGAGGACCAACAAGATGGAGTACCCTCCAAGTTTAGACATAGACATAGTCGGTTTATACTTTCCTTATGTGTAAACTAGGTCGGTACAAACTCCCGAGACCCAGCCTATTTAAAGGCTGGGAGGGTGCCGATCTAGGACCAAGCCATATTCAAACCACCAAGGCTCTAGCGAGATCGTCATCTCGCCGGAGCCACCTTGTAACCTCATAATCTCCAGCGATCAATAACAGACAAGCAGGAAGTAGGGTCTTTACCTCCACCCGAGGGGCCTGAACCTGGGTAAAATCTTTGCCTCTGCTTGTCAGCCGACGAAACTACCAGTACTACCACGTTCTCTCACTATAATCTCAACCCTAGGTCCTTAACCATGGGATTTGACTAGGGTACACCACGTCAATTGGCGCCGTCTATGGGAAAGAATAGTGCTGGACTCACGGTTTCTTCGGTTCCATCGGAAAACGGTGACTCGCCGATCGGATCTACAAACGGCAACTCGCCGGCTGCATCGACAAACCAGAACTCACCGACTCGGGCGGCACACGGCAACTCGCCGGCTCACTCGACAAACGGCAACACGCCAGCTTCACCCGCAAAAAGCGCATCAGATCCTCTGATGGATTTCGAGCCACACTCGCCAGGATTCCAGGAGGCCTTCTCTGATCTCGAGTCAAGTTTGGGTTTAACTGTTGGTTCGTTCAATTTTTTCTTCAACAAGCTTGGTGTGCAGGACTTGACGGATCCACGCCAACTCGCGACTTCCGTACCTGAGGCTCCATCGGTTACGGTTCCTTCGACTGCGGATCCCTCAACTGCGTCCATACCATCGTCGATCCTCCAAGCTTGCTCATCTGCGACAACCATGTCCACACGAGAGATGCACGAGCTCATTGAAGAGCTTCAAGGCGAGGAGGCCGAATCAGCATACCGCACAAACGGTCCCGAGATCGATCTCTCACTCGAGGATAGTTTCGACTGTGGGATCTCCTTCAGCGACTTCGACGAACTCGAAACTCATATCGACAACCACGTCGACTCCGAGATCTGCACCAACAACAACAACCTCGACGCTGAGATTCATAACAACTTCGTCAACGCTGAGATGAGAATAGGCGATGAAGGCATCAACAGCGAGATCCGTCCATACGGACCACTCGATGGGCATATCGACTCTGACATGAGCCTTGATGACGATATCGAGTCCATGACAGGACTCGAAGACACACATACGCATCCTCGGGTGATACCCCAGCAGGTCTACGTCGCCATCGCCGCAGAATCATCAGATGTTGCGGCCAGCCGCAGGCCTACAGAATTCCTGTGCACAGTTACTATGCCGGACGGAGTCACAACTCTCACAATCACTGCTGAGATGGCAGCAAAAGCAGATAAAGTCATCAAAGAGTGCACAATGATGCCAGCAGACG
The DNA here is from genome assembly GCA_947311845.1 of Poa pratensis. Lineage (NCBI taxonomy): Eukaryota > Viridiplantae > Streptophyta > Magnoliopsida > Poales > Poaceae > Poa > Poa pratensis. The sequence continues at coordinate 78,332,972 of CAMZMU010000033.1, forward strand.
CAACACAAGAGGAGATGTTAACCTTCCAGTACTTCAACTGGCAGGAATCACTTCGACTGCGGCAGGTCAGAGCAACACTCGAAGAACGCAAAAAGCAAGCTAGCTTGTCAAGTGCGCGAAGAAGACAGCTCTCCCTGAGCTCCACCGGGCGAGCAGACACAAGACCTTGATCAAGGTTGTCACACCTCTCGCCAGACGAAAGGGCGGCACTCACCCGCAACTTAGGCAACTCTTTCATGACATACGACGAAGAGGGAGTGCCAGTACCCAAAACAGCTGCGGGTGCCCTCTTCACCGCTGCAGCATACCTAGAAGCAATCAAGCCTCCAGCTGATGACCCCAATGCAAAACTGCATCGCCAGCAAATCAAATCACTCACCCTAGCGGCGAAGGCCATACGCCAAACTCCAAGAACTTCAGGTGGGAGTCGAGATCGTGCCCTAGTCGACGCACGTCAGGAAGAGCATAATCACAGTGGTCACCGCCACCACTCGAGGGAAAGAAGCGGCTCGCGCAGGCGCAGGTCCAGGAGCAGATCACACAGATCCAACAGTAGCGACTCATACTCTGATCGAGAGCCTGAGCCACATGGAGCTCTGTGCTTAACTCGACGCGTCCGCGAGACACGGATGCCCAAAGGGTTCAAACTCACATCTGAACAGCCCAAGTACACGGGTCGACAGGAACCTTCTGGGTGGCTGATACGTCTCCAACGTATCCATAATTTCTGCTGTTCCATGCTTATATTATACCATTTGCTACATGTTTTATATACACTTCGTATCACTTTTATGCATTTTCCGGGACTAACCTATTAACAAGATGCCACAGTGCCAGTTCCCTGTTTTCTGCTGTTTTTGGTTTCAGAAAGTTACTTCTGGAAATATTCTCGGAATTGCACGAAACAAAAGGCCGGGTCCCTATTTTTCCAGCACGTACACGGAGTCCGAAGGAGAGACGAAGATGAGCCACGAGGTGGCCAAACCACCAGGTGGCGCGGCAGTGGGCCCAGCCGCGCCTGGAGGTGGTTTGGGCCCCTCGGGGGTCCGCCGACATCGCCCCTTCGCCTATTTATTCCCCGAGACGCGAAAACCCTAAAACACCGAGCCTTTCATCCAGAACATATTCGCTGCCGCCGCCGTCGTCAACCCTAACTCGGGGGGTTCCTGAAGCTCTTCCCGGCACCCTGCCGGAGAGGGGAATCATCACCGGAGGGCTCTACATCGCCATGCCCGCCTCCGGAGTGATGCGTGAGTAGTTCATCCTTGGACTATGGGTCCATAGCAGTAGCTAGATGGTTGTCTTCTCCACTTGTGCCATCATGTTTAGATCTTGTGAGCTGCCTATCATGATCAAGATCATCTTATTGTAATGCTACATGTTGTGTTTGTTGGGATCTGACTTATATTGATACCTATGTGGAGCTGAATATTATATTATCATGTCTATGTCATTTGTGATCTTGCATGCTCTCCGTTACTTGTTGAAGCCTTGGCCACGTGAATACTTGTAACTCCAAGAGGGGGTATTTATGCATGATAGTTGGGTTCAACCTCTATTTAACCTGGGATAGTGACAGCAAGTTCTAAGGTTGTAGATGTGTTGTTGCCACTAGGGGTAAAACAGCAATGCTTTATTCAAGGATGAATGTATTGTTTACATTACGCACATTACTTAATGCAATTGTCTGTTGCTTGCAACTTAATACTGGAAGGGGTACGGATGTTAACCGGAAAGTGGACTATTTAGGCATAGATGCATGCTGGATAGCGGTCTATGTACTTTGTCGTAATGCCCAAATGAATCTCATAGTAGACACCACAACTCACACATGCATATTATATGCACTTATCAATTGTCAATTGCCCAGCTGTAATTTGTTTACCCAGCATGTTAGTTATCTTATTGGAGAGACACCACTAGTGAACTGTGGACCCCGGTCCATTCTTTTACATCTGAAATACAATCTACTGCAATCATTGTTCTCTACTGTTTTATGCAAACAAACATCATCTTCCATTCGATACGTTTAACCCTTTGTTTTCAGCAAGCCGGTGAGATTGACAACCTCACTGTTAAGTTGGGGCAAAGTAGTTTGATTGTGTTGTGCAGGTTCCACGTTGGCACCGGAATTCCTGGTGTTGCGCCGCACTACACTCCTCCACCAACACCTTCGAAGCAAACCTCGTTTTCCTACTGGTCCGATTAAACCTTGGTTTCATACTGAGGGAAAACTTACTGCTGCACTCATCATACCTTCCTCTTGGGGTTCCCAACTGACGTGTGACGTACAAGCAATTGTTTCTGGCACTATTAACCTAGAGCCACCAACAACGTTTTCTGGCGCCGTTGCCGGGGAAAACAAAATTGCTTCTGCAAGGGGAGTCTCTCACACCCAATCTCTTTACTTTGTTATTTGTCTTGCTTAGTTTATTTTTATTTTGTTTTGTTTGCTTTCTCTATATCAAAAACACAAAAAAAATTAGTTACTTGTCTTGCCTAGTTTATTTTTATTTTGTTTTGTTTGCTTTCTCTATATCAAAAACACAAAAAAATTAGTTACTTGTTTAATTCAGTTTAATTTTGTTTTTCAAAATGAATGCTCCTGAAGTTGAAGTTCGTTCTTTTAGGCAACTAGGAGGTGAAAATTTGAAAGATGCTTGGTATAGAATTAGTGATGCTCATCATAGATGTACTAAGAAACACTCTACCACTATCCTCCTTAGGAACTTTTATGTTGGTATCTCTAGTTGGTATAGGTATGTTCTAGACACTCTTACAGGTGGAAATTTCTTGGGTACTCCTGCTTTAGAAGCCTGTAATATTATTGAAAGTTTGGTAGGAACACCACCCACTAAAGATATTAAAGTTGAGATTACCTTGGAAGATGTTATAAATAAGTTAGACTCTATGGAGAAATTTTTTCCAAATTTTCTTGATTGTATTGGTAAGATTAATGAATCAATAGCCACCATCAATGAAAGAATTACTGTTTTTGAGGATAATCATATCCATGACACCCAAAATCATAGAATTGATGAGTTAGAGGAAGCTATTGAAACCTTAAGTTCAACCTTTACTTCTCTTAAGTCTAAAAAGGAGAAAGTTTATGTGGGTAGAGAGCAAAAGTTTATGTATGTTTCTAAAGTGCCAAAACCAAAGACTCATTATGAGCTTAAAATTGATAAAACTTTTAGTACGGTTAAAGGTAATGAAACACCTCCAGGAACATCTAAGATACTCATTGTTACAAGCTGTGTGTTGGAAGAGGCTTTTGATGATTTGAATGATTTGCCACTTGACAACACTTGATTTTCACTTTCTGCGCCTAGCTGAAAGGCGTTAAAGAAAAGCGCTTATGGGAGACAACCCGTCATTTTTATTTGCTGTTATTTTTGTTTTCTTTGAGTCAAGGATTTTTGTTACTTCTGTAGCAACTCCTTTGTATCTTTATTTTATTGTAATGTTGTGCCAAGTAAAGTTCTATATTGAAAGTTGATGCAAGATTTGGATTTCTGCGCAGTGACAGATTTTTAGCTGTCACGGATTTGAGCTTAACTCTCTGTAGAAAATTCAAAAAATTCTGAGAAAAATCACGCATATTCCTGAGATATGTACGCAACTTTCATTATTTTAGGCCAGATCCATCTAAGCAACTTAAGTGCCTCGAAAAAATTCGTTATTCCAGACTGTTCTGTTTTTGACCGATTCTGCCTTTTGTTTTGCATTCGCTCTTTTACTGTGTTTGTGTGGATTTCTTTGCTCCGCAAAGCATTGGTGGCTGTAGCTAATGTCCAGAAGCTTTGGGATTGATTGTATCATTACAGAATATGAGAATTTTTTTATTATGCACTAACCCTCTAATTAGAACTGTCTTGAGTTTGGTGTGAAGGAAGTTTTCAAGGATCAAGCGAGAAGGGTGATATTATGTGATCAAGAAGAGTGAAAAGCCTAAGCTTGGGGATGCCCCCGTGGTTCATCCCAACTATATTCAGAGAGACTCAAGCGTCTAAGCTTGGGGATGCCCAAGGCATCCCCTTCTTCATCAACAAACTTATCAGGTCATCTCTAGTGAAACTATATTTTAATTCTTTCACATCTTATGTGCTTTACTTGGAGCGTCTGTGTGTTTTTTTTTTGTTTTTGTTTGAATAAATTCGGATCCTAGCAATCCTTGTGTGGGAGAGAGACACGCTCCGCTTTTTCATGTGAATACTCATGTTCTTCACTTATATTTGTTGAGTATTCTTAACTAGCTACTGCAGTGCTTTTAGCTCCTGTTTTTCATGCATCTCTTCGAGCTGTTAGCACTTGTTTATAAATACTCTCTTGCTGCATTATATTATCATTTGGAGAGTTTATGTTTAATTAAAGTTATTGGTGTTTGTTTGGAAGAAAGAAAATGCTACATGTAGTAGTTGGTATTGGAAAAGACATATGCATTCTTGTAGATCATTGTCTTGTTTTGATTTGATGCTTTGCAATTGTTTTGAGCTCTCAAGTAGATCATGTTTAAGCTCTTGCATCATGTAGTTAAAGCCTAGTAGTGGAGAACTACCGTAGAGCTTGTTGAGACTTGTGATGCATATTTGTTCTCTCTAAGGTCTAGATATTTTCTGGTAAAATGTTTGAGCAACAAGGAAGACAGTGTAGAGTCTTATAATACTTGCAATATGTTTTTATGTGATTCTTGCTGTACCGGTTTATACTTGTGTTTGCTTCAAACAACCTTGCTAGCCTAAACTCTGTACTGAGAGGGAATGCTTCTCGTGCATCCAAAAGTTGAGCCAAAACCCATGCCATTTGTGTCCACCATACCTACCTACTATGTGGTATTTCCTGCCATTCCAAGTAAATATTTCATGTGCTACCTTTAAACTATTCAAAACTTTATTACTCCTTATTTGTGTCAATGTTTTATAGCTCATGAGGAAGTATGTGGTGTTTTATCTTTCAATCTTGTCATTTACTTCTGACAGACTTTCACCAATGGACTAGTGGCATATACATCCGCTTATCCAATAATTTGCAAAAAGAGCTGGCAACGGGGTGCCCAGCCCCAATTAATTACAACTTTCATTAATAATTCTCTTCACATGTTTTGCCCTGATTTATCAGTAAGCAACTTAATTTTGCAATAGACACTCCTCCATGGTATGTGAATGTTGGAAGGCACCCGAGGATTCGGTTAGCCATGGCTTGTGTAAGCAAAAGGTTGGGAGGAGTGTCATCTATAAAGAAACTAAAATACATGTGTAAACAAAAGAGAAGAGGGATGATCTACCTTGCTGGTAGAAATAACGTCCTTCATGGGAGCCGCTCTTTGAAAGTCTGGTTGACAAGGGGGTTAGAGTGCCCACTACCATTCGTTGACAACAACAAACACCTCTCAAATACTTATTTTGTGCTCTCTATATGATTTCGAAAACTTAAAAAGCTCTAGCACATTGTCGGCCCAGTGAAATCCAGGGTGTGCTGGGCCTGTCCTATACGGCCCTCGACACTTGATGGCGAATTTTCGCTAAGGACCAAGCCTACGGCCTGGAGAGCCTCGTGAGGCGAATTGCCTCGCGAGGGCATTTGAGGCAGCAGAGGCCTGCGGAGGCCATATCCACTGCTGCCCCCTCTTCAAGGAAATCTCCCCTGGGGAGAGGTCAACGCCGAATTCTCTACAGGGCGTCTAAGCCCTCGTGGAGATCGCTTCGCTGCAAAGCAACCTCTGCAGAGCGCACATGGGCTCTGCAGCGGCCGCAGAGTGACGCGCGCCCCTGCGCGCGGTGACGACGACGCCGCAGTTGCCATTTTGGTGATTAAAGGGGTCAATAAAGCTGTGCCACCTGCTCCGGACTACAAGGATTTCGTCTTTGGTGTTAAGGGGACCGGCCGGCGCTACGCTCCAAGGCCAACGTCACCGTGGGCACCCCCACGTTCCTCTGCGGCCCCAGCTGGCCGTCCAGCATGGACGGTGGATACTCTGCTCCAGGAGTCAGCTTTACGCTCATGGACCGCGTCCATGGACACCGGGCTGCGATGCACCACGCGCCACCTTCTGCGCCACGTGACAGCCCTACCACAGTGCGAGAGCAAGGAAGGAGCACGGGGCGCCTATAAAAGGAGGACGAGGTGCACCGTAGCAAAGGATCGCATTCTCATTCCAGCATAGCCACTTACGCGCAAGGAAGAAGAAGACCATTGCTTCCCTTCCTTGTGCACACCATTGCCAAAAGAGAGCCCTCGGCAAGCTCATTGTACTGTAACCTCTACAAGCAGTGCAATACAGACAAGCAGGAGTAGCGGTATTACCTCCACACGAGGGCCGTGAACCTGGGTACGGGCTGGTGTTCATCTCTGTCGTGATGTCCCTCCACTTGCTCGACGAGCACCGTCGCCGTGCAGGTTGAGGGTTGTTTGACCAACGTGTTCAGCCCCTTACACGAACTCTCTTCGTGAGCTTGACTACCCCTGTTTCGTGGGAGTCATTCTCCGACAATTGGCGCGCCAGGTAGGGGGCTGAGGCGCGTCTTCAACCTTCATCGACCTCTGCGCCATGGCGGACACTCGCGCAGCTCGCGCCACCCGGCGGGCGTCAGGCAGGGCAACCACCGAGCCCGCTGCCAACACCACCAACCCTCGCGGCCGTCCCCGCGCCAGCCGTGCCACGGGGCGCAACACCGCTGAACCGTGGGTGGAGCACCCCGAGGACGACGACGGCAACCACGACGACCGCTTCGACGACGACGTCGACCACGGGCACGGCGAGGACGCAGAGTCCTCGCACCCGTCCCAGCGCCACAGCGCCTCCACTCTTGGGCGTCCAGCGCCCAGCCCAAACACCGCGCTGCTCATGGCCGCGGAACTCTTCCGCTACCGTCCCACAGCTGAGGCGCACGACAACTGGCTCGGCCGCCTTCAGCACCTCGTCGACATTGCGGCGGCACCGTGCGCTGCTCCTGCGGCGTCGCGCTCTCTGGTGCACCACAACTCCGGACGCGCTGGAACCACCGCGCATGGCGCACCTCCGCCGCCGCCTCCGCCAGGTCCGCCTCCAGCCGCGGCGCACAAGGCCGCATCCCACGCGTCTTCGCCGCGCGATTGTCAAATCGTGCAGCGGACACCCCCAGACGCGCGGGTGGAGATGGAGCGCCAGAAGGACCTCCAGAAGCGCATCGTCGAGGAAATCGGCCAAGCCGGACGACAGAACCGCCGTGCTCTTCAGGGGGCATCGCCTCGTACGCCACAGGTTGCGCGGCCTTCACCCGCAACCTGCGTCGCGTCGTCTGGCCACAGAAGTTCAGGCCTGACCTACCCAAGGGCTACGACGGCACGAACAACCCCATCGAGTTCTTGCAGCTCTACACCACCTCCATCCAAGCTGCGGGGGGAGACGACAAGGTCATGGCCAACTGGTTCTCCCACGCTCTCAAGGATTCCGCCTTGTCGTGGCTCCTGAACCTTCCCGAGGACTCCATTGACTCGTGGGAGGAGCTCTGCCAGCAGTTCGTTGCGAACTTCAAGGGCACGTACGAGCGCGCCCTCACCTACAACGACCTGCGAGCTGTGCGCCAGAAGCCTGGCGAGACCCTCCGCAGGTACATCCAGCGCTTCAGCCAAGTCCGCAACAAGATCCCGAACATCCCGGACTCGCACGTCATTGCGGCCTTCAGAGAGGGCGTCACCAACCACAGGATGCTCGAGAAGCTCGGCATCCATGATACCCTCTCCTCCGTGGTGAAGCTCTTCGACATCGCAGACAAATGCGCCAAGGCAGAGGAAGGGCTCCTCTTCGTCAAGGTGGGCTCGACAGACGACCCTGTCGAGGGATCCAAGACCCAGAAGAGGCGTGACGAGATCAAACGCAAGCCTACCGCAGTCCTGGCAGCTGAACCCGACGCCAAGCATGTTCGCGAGGACTCTCCAGAGGCTGGCGAGAAAAAGGTGGACAACCGCCCGTTCTGCATCTACCACAACAGGCGCGGCCATGCGACGGAGAACTGCTATGACCTCAAGCAGTTGAGCAAGAAGCGTGAGCAAGAAGAAGGCAGCGGTGGCCGCGGCAGAGGCCGTGGTTACCGCAAAGGTGGACGCAAGGGCAACTTCCAGAGGCCCAGGGAACTCAGGCGAATGCCGCCGAGAAAAACAACAATCTTCCGACGAAGAGCCTGGAGGCTACCAGGCCCCCAAGGGTGCCATGGCATGCATCCTCGGCGGATCCCAGGCGCCCAAGTCGAACAACCAGTTCAAGCAGTTCGCTCGCGAGCTCAACGCAGCGCTTCCCGGGGTCGAGACGTCCCGCCCCCTCAAGTGGTCCCAGTACACCATCGCCTTCGACGCCAAAGATCACCCCAAGTCTACAAAGACTGTGGGCACCCTCCCGTTGGTGTGCACCCCCACCATCAACAACATCGCCGTCGGCAAGACGCTCATTGATGGGGGTGCAGGCCTAAACGTCATCTCTGTCGAGACCTTCGAGACGCTTCAAGTGCCCTACGAGTGGCTCATGCCCTCCAGGCCCTTCACCGGGGTCACCAGCGGCTCAATCTCGCCTCTGGGGCAAGTGAGGCTCGCGGTCACTTTTGGCACGCAGGAGAACTACCGCACCGAGCTAATTGACTTCGACGTCGCGCACATTGGCCTGCCCTACAACGCCATCCTCGGCTACCCCGCCCTCGCGAAGTTCATGGCCGTCACGCACCACGCCTACAACATGGTCAAGATCCCTGGCAGCGGTGGCACCATCACCATACGTGGTCACGTACAGGACGCCACGCGCGCGTCGAGATCGCCTACAAGGCCGCTGCCATGGCATTCCCCGCTGACGAGGACATGGAGCCTCTCGAGAGGCCCAAGAAGAAGAAACAACTGTTCACTCAAGAGCAAGCATCTACAAAGAAGGTGTCGCTGAGCACCAGCGGCTCGGGGGCTGAGGCTCGGGGGCTAGCGTCACCATAGGCGCTGGCTTGCCTCCCAAATAGGAAAGCGCGCTCGTCGCCTTCCTTCGGGCAAATTCTGACATGTTCGCATGGACTCCGTCAGAAATGTCCGGTGTACCAAGGGAGGTGATCGAGCACCACTTAGCCGTGTGTCCAGACGCACGCCCTGTAAAGCAAAAGCGCGGAAACAAGCCCCCGAGAAGCAAGCGTTCATCATCAAAGAAGTAGAGAAGCTGAAAGCAGCAGACATCATTCGAGAAGTTGCCCACCCCACTTGGCTCTCCAACGGTGTGGTTGTCCCAAAACCCAATGGAGGAGGCCGGCTCTGCATCGACTACACAGACGTGAACAAGGCTGCCCCAAGGATCCATACCCCATGCCAAGGATAGACCAGATTGTGGACTCCACCGCCGGCTGTGATCTCCTCTGTTTCCTGGATGCCTTCTCAGGCTACCACCAGATCAAAATGGCCAAGGAAGACGAGGAGAAAACAGCATTTCTCACCCCTTGTGGTGTGTATTGCTACACTTGCATGCCCTTTGGCCTGAAAATGCCGGCGCCACCTTCCAGAGGCTCATGAGGATCGCCTTGGGGGCTCAGATGGGAAGAAATGCAGAAGCTTATGTCGACGACATCGTGGTCAAGTCTCGCGAGGGAGACACTCTCTTGAAGGATCTCGAGGAAACCTTCGCCAGCCTGCGCAAGGTGAACATCAAGTTAAACCCCGCCAAGTGCGTCTTCGGGGTGCCTTCAGGCAAGCTCCTCGGGTTCCTCGTGTCCCACCGCGGCATAGAAGCAAACCCTGACAAGATCAAGGCTATAGAAGACATGCAGCCACCTCGCCGCCTCAAGGACATGCAGCGCCTAGCAGGATGCATGGCCAGCTTAGGCCGCTTCATCTCCAAGTTCGGCGAGAGAGCCTTGCCATTTTTCAAGATCATGAAGAAATCCGGCACCTTCAAGTGGACTCCAGAGGCTGACGAAGCATTTGAGGACTTGAAGAAATACTTGGCTAGCTCACCAGTCATGGTAGCCCCCAGGGCAGGCGAGCATCTGAAGCTGTACCTAGCAGCCACTCCACAAACTGCTAGCGCCGTCCTGGTGGTGGAAAGAGAAGAGCCAGTTCTCCCAAGAAAAGCACTGCCACACCAAGTCCAGAACCTCCCGACGAAGGAACAGTCTCTCCAGACCCAGTGCCAGGCCCACAGCCTCAAGTCGAGCCCTCCACGAGCACTCCTGCCGAGGCTCCTCCACAGGCAAACCTCGCCAAAACTCCTGAGGAGCCTCTCGAGGGAGCCGACGCTGCCGCACCATCAACGACCCTCGTCGAGCATCCAGTCTACTTCGTCAGTACTGTACTGCGAGATGCTCGCGAGCGGTACCCAGTGCAGCAGAAGCTCCTCCTCGCGCTACTCATCGCCTCCAGGAAGCTGCGCCACTACTTCCAGGGTCACCCCATCACGGTGGTCACGTCCTTCCCCCTGGAGCAGATCCTGCGCAACCCCAACGCTACTGACCGCGTCGCAGGATGGAACATTGAGCTGCAGCCATTCAACTTGCGCTTCGACACCACAAGAGTCATAAAAGGGAGAGCGCTGGCGGATTTCGTCGCCGAGTGGACAGACCCAACTCCTGAAGAGCCTCGCGAAGAAGAAACCGCGTCATCGGGAGATACAATGCCAAGTCACTGGACCATGCACTTCGATGGAGCTTTCGCCTGCCGCAATGGTGGGGCTGGCGTTGTCTTAACCTCACCAAAAGGTGACAAGCTCTACTACGCCATCCAGCTGTGCTTCACAATAGACAAGATCTCCAACAACATCGCCGAGTACGAGGGCCTCCTCGCCGGGCTCAGAGCCGCAATCGCCCTTGGCGTCAAGCACTTACTCATAAAGGGTGATTCCCAGCTCCTGGTTAACTTCTCCAACAAGAGCTACACGCCTAAGGACGACCACATGGCCGCCTACCTTGAAGAGGTCCGCAAGCTCGAGAAGCACTTCAGGGGCATGGAGCTCATGCACATCCCGCGAAAGGAGAACTAAGAGGCAGATGACATCGCCAAGCCGAGCGAGCAAATGCTGAGGTCCTCAAGGGCCTCAAGACAAGAAGCTTCAATCGCCTGAAGGGCTACGGCAAGGGCTGGATAGACGAACTCCCGTCCGTGCTCTGGTCCATCCGCACGAACCCACGAAGCCCACTGGTGAGACGCCATTTGCCCTCGTGTATGGAGCTGAAGCAGTCCTCCCACAGAGATCAAGCATGGATCCGCACGGGTCCTTGCCTTCAACGAGGACGATCAAGCAGACCTCCACAGCGACGACTTGCTGCTCCTTGACGGGTTGCGCCGCCGTGCCGCCCTCAGGGCAGCCAAGTACCAGCAAGACCTGCGACGCTACCACAGCCGCCACATACGTCCGCGCACTCTCGAGACAGGCGACCTCGTCCTCAGGAGAATCCTCTCCAGGGAAGGCCTCCACAAGCTCTCGCCAATGTGGAAGGCCCCTACAGGTCTCACACATCGCCAGGCCTGGCGCGGTATGCCTCGAAACGGAGGACGGCATTCCCGGTCAAGAATCCATGGAACATCGCGCATCTACGCAAGTTCTACCCGTGATCATAGTCACGCCAGACATTTTTTGTCTCTAGAGGGAAGCACACAACTTCACCTCCAAGCTTCACAAAAGCTTCTCCTCCCGAGGGCCAGCCCCTCTGAGCTCTCCTGATTACGTGCCGCCGCAGGCCGTGAAGAGTCTCAGCCACTGAATGTGATCCCCATGCCTCGACATGGAAAACTTTATCTTGGTCACACCAAGTGTAATGAACCAATTCGTTTCTCGATGAAACATTGCGCTGATGCGCCGCTATGTAATATTTTGGTGGTGAGTTTTACTTTTCATCATCTTAGTTCATTTCGCGCTCATATTCTTCCCCATGCGCACCTCGCGAGCGGGGGCTGAGTACGGTGACTGTGCCTCAAGAGCACCCCAACAGCACCGCAAAATCCAAAGGATCCGAGCTCTAGCACGTGAGCACGCTCTCACGCCTGTTACCTCCCCAAAGAGCTCTGGCCCATGGGCTTGCTCCCAAAACACGCCACCTCACCAAAGGACCTTGGTACTTACTCTCCTCGCGAGATACCCATGAGGAAGCCTATAAGCGCGCATGGGTGTTTACTACCATGTGCTTGCTTTGGGTCTGCCTCTCTAACCAATACAGGGAACAAGAAGTCCTCCCCAAGGTCGAGAAGTCACGCTCCGACCCCTAGAAGGGAGCGCACCATCAGGGAAGCCAACGCCCTCTACGAGGCCAAAGTCTCACCAAGCTAAGTCTAGCGCTCGCGCTCCTCAGAAGTGTTTTCTCTCCTCTCACGGGCACCTGTCGCCCCTCGAGCGGTTTTTTCTCTCTCACACTCCATGGACTGCTTGTGCGTCAAAGGGGAGCCCTCGAGCACCGCGACTCGAGAGCCCTTACCTCTCCAAGCCTTAAACACCCCCCGGCCTTGCCGAGTCACGCTCCGGCATACCGTAGCGGCGGTGTCATAGCGCAAAGAGATGGGTCCTGACGACGTAGAGCGAACAAAGACATGGAACAGGGATAAAGGACCCTTCGAGGGGCACACACACATGTTTGCATACGATCAAAGTATCTTACAAGCCAGCGTGAATTAAAACAAGTCTTAAAACAAAGATAATTGCGCCAAGCACATCTTGTTGCAGGAGTGGACTAGGCAGAGGGTTCACCATCGCCGTCTTCTTCAGCCTTCTCTTCTTCGGCGCCTTCATCCTCCTCAGCGGCCTGCTCCGCCTCAACCCTCTTGAAGCGGTCGACGTAATCGTTGACCTCTTCTCGAACCAAGTTGGAGAGCTCCCAGGCCGGATCTCCCTCGATGGGCTCGGTCACTGACTCGAAGTCGAAGCCGGGGTGAAGGCGCTGAAGGTTGGCAAAGACGCGATCGATCGCCACGGTCAAGAGCTTGCGGCACTCCTCATCACCAACGTCGCCAAGTTCCGCCACAGGGCCCTCGAGCACAGAGAAGAGCTGATCGAAGTAGGCGAGGTATGTGGCGGCGTCAGCATTCCCATTGACGGGAACAACAGGAGCATCCACTCCTAGCTGCCCCGCAAGAGTGTTCCCCCGGGTCACCAAGGACTTGAACACGCGCTCCCGCTGCTGCGTCAGGACCCGCGCCGCCTGCACGCTGTGCTCATCCTCTGCAGCACGCTCCACAGCAGGGCCCGCCTGCGCAGCCAGCTCCCTCATATCAGCCATCAGGGAGGCGAGGTCTTGATCAGCACGTTCGCGAGCCTCTTCCGCGCGGCGACGACCGTCCCTGGCGCGCCTCACCCGGGAGTTCAGGTTGGCGTTCTGGTGCTCCAGTTGAACAATGCGGGCATTGTCATCCGCGCGTTTCTTCTTGAAGCGGTCCTTCTGCTTCCTGAACTTCCCGGCTTATTCTTCGGCGACGGCGGAGCGTATTCTTCTTGTTTGGCGGCGGCATCCTTCTCAGCTTCTTCCTTCCTCGCGGCGAGCTTTCGTTGGACTTCTCTACAAGCTTTTTGTGCCTGGCCACCTCCTCGTCATGCTTGCTTATGGCCTCGGCCAGTTTGCCCTCCCACGCCTCAAGATCTGCGCGCTGCGTGGATAGCTCCTTGCCAACCTGCGATTGCTGCTTCTCGCGTTCGAGCACCTCCGCTTCGCGCGCCGCCAGAACCTGCTCACGGGCATCCAAGGACACGCGGTGTTGGTCCAAAGATTTCCGCGTAGCCTCCGATTCCGCAGCAAATTTCCCCTCGCGGTCGGCAAGCTCTTGGCGCTGAGCGGCTAGCATGGCCTCGAGGGCCGCGCGCTCTGAGGCAGCGGCCTGGCGCTCCGCCGCGGCCGCCTCGCGATCTGCTGCAGCGGCCTGGCGCTCTGCTGGAGTGGTTCTAGGGTCTCTTGAGCCTCGCGAACCGCGCTCTCGCGGACCTCCTTGGCGAAGCGCAGCGCCTCCTCTCGCTGCGCCTGCATGGCCTCGTTGTCGTGGCAGCGTTGCTCCACGACCTCGAAGAAGCGGGTCCACGCCCTCTCAAGTTCGTCGTACTCTCTGGCGAGCTCGGCCTCCTCGAGAGCGAGTTGGGCCTCCAGCCCATCCAGCGCACCCCTCGCCAGGCGGAAGGTAGAGCTGCGGCGAGCGCCGCTCCAGCTCGTGCCACCCAGGACCAGAGCCCGAGAATTCCCACGAGACATGGAGGCTCCCTCGTGCGCACTAGTTTCGAGGGTGGGAACCTCCAAGCTTGGGCCCGCGTCAACCTTGGCCTGGGGGCTGTGCGAGCCCTCTCCGTCATTGGGGCCATGGGCTCCAGTACCGTCGTCTTCAACCGGCGCCTCCTCTCGAGCTTCAGGGGCAGGGGAAGATTGCCCAGCCACCGTGGGATCTGCCGCCGCCGAGCCCGCTGCGACCCCAGAAGAAGCCGCCGCCCCCTCAGCATCTGCGATAAGTGGGGGCGGCGGAGGGACATTTTCCTCCATCGCGGCGTCAGTGCCGTGGGGCGGCGGAGTAATGCTCTCCCCCATATCAACGTCATCGCCTCTCTTCGCCGGCGAGCCGCTCCCCGTTTTCTCCGCGGCGACCTCCTCTTGCCGCCCTGGTGGAGTGACGGGACGTGGTGGTGTCGGTGTCCGCACCACCGCCTCCTCCTCGGGGCGCGCCTCCGCGGTAGAATCCGCCACAGGCTTTGTGGCCTCCTCCGCCACCGGCTCCGAGGCCTCGGTCACTACGGGCTTAGCAACCTCTTCTGCTGAGGGCGCCACGGGCTCCTCGACGGATGCCGAGGCCAGGCCCCGGACCTCCGCAGCCTTGCGGAGCCTCCGGCGTTTGGCCGTCACAAGATCCCTAGCAAACAAACAATGAAGGTCAGAAATAGGAGAGCAAGAAAACTCTCGAAAGATGCAAAAACAGGGGCCAACGCTTACCCAGATGACTTGGCGCGTGAGTCGACCCACATCGTAGTGGATGACCGCCACGACCTCGACGAAGCAGCTCCAGAGCCGGGCCCCTCAGGAGCAGTCTCAGCTTTCCTCTTGAGAGGGGTGCCCACTGGGCTCTTGGCGGCCCTGTCGTGGAAAGCCTTGGAGCGGGGGTCGCAGCGTCCCGCTACGGCCTCCTCATCACTGTCTTCCTCCCCCTCCGCGACCTAGCGCGAAGGGGCCACAAGGAAATCCTCGTCCCCGCTGGACGAAATTTCCAGAACATCTCCCTCTGGAGGAGCAGGTTTCGAAGAGCTCGCCTCCCCTGCCGAGGGATTCGCCCCTCCACAGGTGACGCCCAGATCCTCGTCAGATGCGGCGGGTGACTCCGAGGCCCAGTCCTCTTCCACCACGGGCGCCGCGTCCTCTTTCTTCTCCTCCCCAGCCAGGCCCTGAGGGGTGAACTCCGGCATCAGCTCCAGGATCGCGAGGCGCTTCTTCGGGGTAATCTGATGGAGTGGCTTCGCGAGCTCACTGCGCGGCACAGGAACCTCCGGGGCGGTGAAGAGGATGCCCATTATGGAAGCTACGACTTCAGGGAGGTGGGAGCTGCAGTGCAGCCGCATTGCGTCCGCCGGGCCTGAATACATCCACATCGGCTTTGTGTGCTTCTGGAGAGGGGCGATACAGCGCCTCACGAAGTCTTCAGCAACCATCTGCCCCGTGAGGCCAGCGTCGCGGACGAGCTTCATGCGTGCGACCAAGTCCGCAATCTTCGGGCTCTGAAGGGTTGCACTCGACCAATTCGAGTTCTTCAGTGGCGGCGCCTCAGGGACGTCGAAGAAGGAATTCTGCGTCTTGGCGTCCACGAGGAACCACCGCTGGCGGAAATTGTCCACCTTCTTCGTCGCCCGTGTGACGGGTTTGTCGCCGTCCCAGGACATGGGGATGTAGATACCTCCCATCCCATCCGCGATGCGGAAGGACACACAACTAGACCGCTCGCCAGGCGCCGTGGAGCGGAGCGCATAGAAGCTCCGGAAGAAGGCCACGGAAGGCATCACCCCCAAATACGCCTCGCAAAGATATGCGAAGATGGCGAGGATCAAGATGGAGTTGGGGTGTAGATGCAGGAGTTGGATCTGATAGAAGGCCAGGACCTCCTCCAGGAAAGGAGAAAACGGCGGCACCAAACCAGCGAAAATGGTCGGGAAGAAGATGGGATATAGCCCCGCCGCGAGCTTACCGAATCGCGCCGCCTTGAGAACGGTGGCGCCGTGCTCGTTGTTCTTGCCTGCGGCCATCAGTCGGATCTTGTCCAGCGCCTCAGCAGTGTGGATGCGAGTCCCCACCAGCGCCGGCGCGAGCTCGTCCTCCTGCTGCGCCTCGGCCGGTACATTCGCCATTGCCGCCTTGCCCTTCTTGGGACCCATGGTCGAAGAGAGAAGGGCGGCGGAGCTCGGTGAAGGAGGAGGTGCGTCGAAGACACAGGAGCGCAGGCGTCAAGAGCAAGGAGACGGGCGCGCAAATGATGCAGTAACTGCTGCCTGAACTGGCGCTGCAGGCTTTATTCCCCTCAGAGCAGTTACCGAGACGTGGTGGGACCCCCCACTACGCCCATCATCTCCGAGGAGAACGTGTCGTCGCGGCGTAACTGCCCTGCACGTGTCTCAGGCCGGCCGGACACTTTGGGCCCATGACGATTCGCCTGCGTCCATACGACTACATCGTGCCCATCATGGGCCCGGGGCTACTGTCGCCCAGTGAAATCCAGGGTGTGCTGGGCCTGTCCTATACGGCCCTCGACACTTGATGGCGAATTTTCGCTAAGGACCAAGCCTACGGCCTGGAGAGCCTCGTGAGGCGAATTGCCTCGCGAGGGCATTTGAGGCAGCAGAGGCCTGCGGAGGCCATATCCACTGCTGCCCCCTCTTCAAGGAAATCTCCCCCGGGAGAGGTCAACGCCGAATTCTCTACAGGGCGTCTAAGCCCTCGTGGAGATCGCTTCGCTGCAAAGCAACCTCTGCAGAGCGCACATGGGCTCTGCAGCGCCGCAGAGTGACGCGCGCCCCTGTGCGCGGTGACGACGACGCCGCAGTTGCCATTTTGGTGATTAAAGGGGTCAATAAAGCTGTGCCACCTGCTCCGGACTACAAGGATTTCCTCTTGGTGTTAAGGGGACCGGGCCGGCGCTTCGCTCCAAGGCCAACGTCACCGTGGGCACCCCCACGTTCCTCTGCGGCCCCAGCTGGCCGTCCAGCATGGACGGTGGATACTCTACTCCAGGAGTCAGCTTTACGCTCATGGACCGCGTCCATGGACACCCGGGCTGCGATGCACCACGCTCCACCTTCTGCGCCACGTGACAGCCCTACCACAGTGCGAGAGCAAGGAAGGAGCACGGGGCGCCTATAAAAGGAGGACGAGTGCACCGTAGCAAAGGATCGCATTCTCATTCCAGCATAGCCACTTACGCGCAAGGAAGAAGAAGACCATTGCTTCCCTTCCTTGTGCACACCATTGCCAAAAGAGAGCCCTCGGCAAGCTCATTGTACTGTAACCTCTACAAGCAGTGCAATACAGACAAGCAGGAGTAGCGGTATTACCTCCACACGAGGGCCGTGAACCTGGGTACGGGCTGGTGTTCATCTCTGTCGTGATGTCCCTCCACTTGCTCGACGAGCACCGTCGCCGTGCAGGTTGAGGGTTGTTTGACCAACGTGTTCAGCCCCTTACACGAACTCTCTTCGTGAGCTTGACTACCCCTGTTTCGTGGGAGTCATTCTCCGACACACATGATTTAATCCCTGCTTCCCTCTGCGAAGGGCCTATCTTTTACTTTATGTTGAGTCAGTTTACCTACTCCTTTCTATCTTAGAAGCAAACACTTGTGTCAACTTGTGTGCATTGATTCTTACATATTTACTTATTGCACTTGTTATATTGCTTTATGTTGACAGCTATCCATGATATACATGTTACAAGTTGAAAGCAAATGCTGAAACTTAATCATCCTTTGTGTTGCTTCAATGCCTTTTACTTTGAATCTATTGCTTATGAGTTACCTCTTATGCAAACTCTTTGATACTTGTCTTGAAAGTATTATTCATGAAAAGTTTTGCTTATATGATTCATTTGTTTACTCTTTATCTATTGTTACCAACTATAGATCATTGCTTTGAGTCACTTCATTCATGACATGAGCCTTGCAATATATTGATCAAGATTGTGTGAAAGCATGTCTCCTCAGAAATTATTTGTTGTTATCGTTTTACCTACTCGAGGACGAGTAGAACTAAGCTTGGGGATGCTTGATACGTCTCCAACGTATCCATAATTTCTGCTGTTCCATGCTTATATTATACCATTTGCTACATGTTTTATATACACTTCGTATCACTTTTATGCATTTTCTGGGACTAACCTATTAACAAGATGCCACAGTGCCAGTTCCCTTTTTTTCTGCTGTTTTTGGTTTCAGAAAGTTACTTCTGGAAATATTCTTGGAATTGCACGAAACAAAAGGCCAGGTCCCTATTTTTCTAGCACGTACACGGAGTCCGAAGGAGAGACGAAGATGAGCCACGAGGTGGCCAAACCACCAGGTGGCGCGGCAGTGGGCCCAGCCGCGCCTGGAGGTGGTTTGGGCCCCTCGGGGGTCCGCCGACATCGCCCCTTCGCCTATTTATTCCCCGAGACGCGAAAACCCTAAAACACCGAGCCTTTCATCCAGAACATATTCGCTGCCGCCGCCGTCGTCAACCCTAACTCGGGGGTTCCTGAAGCTCTTCCCGGCACCCTGCCGGAGAGGGGAATCATCACCGGAGGCTCTACATCGCCATGCCCGCCTCCGGAGTGATGCGTGAGTAGTTCATCCTTGGACTATGGTCCATAGCAGTAGCTAGATGGTTGTCTTCTCCACTTGTGCCATCATGTTTAGATCTTGTGAGCTGCCTATCATGATCAAGATCATCTTATTGTAATGCTACATGTTGTGTTTGTTGGGATCTGACTTATATTGATACCTATGTGGAGCTGAATATTATATTATCATGTCTATGTCATTTGTGATCTTGCATGCTCTCCGTTACTTGTTGAAGCCTTGCCACGTGAATACTTGTAACTCCAAGAGGGGTATTTATGCATGATAGTTGGGTTCAACCTCTATTTAACCTGGGATAGTGACAGCAAGTTCTAAGGTTGTAGATGTGTTGTTGCCACTAGGGGTAAAACAGCAATGCTTTATTCAAGGATGAATGTATTGTTTACATTACGCACATTACTTAATGCAATTGTCTGTTGCTTGCAACTTAATACTGGAAGGGGTACGGATGTTAACCGGAAAGTGGACTATTTAGGCATAGATGCATGCTGGATAGCGTCTATGTACTTTGTCGTAATGCCCAAATGAATCTCATAGTAGACACCACAACTCACACATGCATATATGCACTTATCAATTGTCAATTGCCCAGCTGTAATTTGTTTACCCAGCATGTTAGTTATCTTATTGGAGAGACACCACTAGTGAACTGTGGACCCCGGTCCATTCTTTTACATCTGAAATACAATCTACTGCAATCATTGTTCTCTACTGTTTTATGCAAACAAACATCATCTTCCATTCGATACGTTTAACCCTTTGTTTTCAGCAAGCCGGTGAG
Source organism: Poa pratensis (assembly GCA_947311845.1). Lineage (NCBI taxonomy): Eukaryota > Viridiplantae > Streptophyta > Magnoliopsida > Poales > Poaceae > Poa > Poa pratensis. The sequence goes on from CAMZMU010000033.1 coordinate 78,352,512, forward strand.
ATTGACAACCTCACTGTTAAGTTGGGGCAAACAGTTTGATTGTGTTGTGCAGGTTCCACGTTGGCACCGGAATCCCTGGTGTTGCGCCGCACTACACTCCTCCACCAACCCTTCGAAGCAAACCTCGTTTTCCCTACTGGTCCGATTAAACCTTGGTTCATACTGAGGAAAACTTACTGCTGCACTCATCATACCTTCCTCTTGGGGTTCCCAACTGACGTGTGACGTACAAGAAATTGTTTCTGGCACTATTAACCTAGAGCCACCAGTGGCTGGAAGACTACAGGCTGGTTGTCGCGTGCCAGCGAGGTACAAACACCACGGCCATGCAATACATACGACTCATGCTCGAAGGCACAGCCCGCGACTGGCTCAAGGCCCTACCTCCATCAAAGTACGACTCGTGGGATCACTTCCGCGATGACTTCATCAAAAACTTCGAGCCTCTGTGTGAGCGCCCAAAAACGTTCGAGGAACTGCGGGCCTGCGTGCAACGTTCAGACGAAACGCTGAGGTCATACATCAGACGATGGACTGAGATACGCAACTCAGTCGGAGTAATTTCAGAAGATATGGCCATGGATGCTTTCATAATGGGACTCGCCAGGCGGGACCTCAAAGAAGCACTCGGTCGCAAAAAGCCAACCTCTGTGGCTAGCCTCTTGATGACCGCGACTGAGTGGGCAGACGGAGAGGACATGGCGCGCACCACACGCGGGTCCTCACCCCGTGACAATCATGAAAGCGGCAGTCGAAGCCGCAGAGACTCGTACAGAGACGACGAAGGCGCAAACGTTCAAAACGTCACTACGACGATGACAGACCCGAATTCATGGCGGCTGGGTTCTCCACACCCCGCAATGACCAGGACAGAAGCGACCGACGGTCGGAAGATCGGCGAGACAGTCGAGATGATCGGCGAGACAGTCGAGATGATCGTCGGACAGTCGAGACCGCGGCCAACGCAGTGATAGCTACAAGAGGAAGGACTGGCGCAAGTCACGGGCACAATCTGAGCGATCATTCGAAGAAAAGATGGACGCTGATTGCAGATTCCACCTGTACAAGGGGGACGACGGAAAACTGCGATCCAATCACTCGATGAGAAACTGCAGGGAGTTCGACCAAATGGCGACTGATTACGTAAATCGCAGAAAGGCAGCAGCCACACAAGCACCTGCACCCGTGCCTCAGCCAAACAATGTGCCTGTTCTGATGGCACCACCCCACCACCACAGCCTGCTGCAGGCGGAAACCTCGCGGGTGCCATACAGCACATACCTCGGGTGGACGAGCCACAGTACCCTCCGCCCCAAGGGCAGATGTACATGATACAGAAAGGTCGACCTTCCAACAGGGAGCAAAAACTTCGCACTCGACAAGTAAACATGGCGGTCATGTCACCTCCCGCGTAACTGAATTCTTGAAGGGTCCTGAAACTACAATAAGCTTCAGCAAAGAGGACCACCCTCCATCGGTTGTTCGCCAGGGCACTCTGCTCTGGTACTCGACGCGCAAATTGGAGGCTACGCCATGTCCAAGGTCTTCATGGATGGTGGGAGCGGCATAAACATCATCTTCGCAGATACGCTCCGCAAAATGAACAGGTCAGTCGAAAACCTGCCAAGATCCTCAAATACCTTCCACGGTATCGTTCCAGGGAAAGCAATAAGCCCAGAAGGCACCATACAACTCGACGTAACGTTCGGGGACAAGCACCACTTCAGGACAGAGTCGATTGAGTTCGAAGTGGTCGACTGGAAGTCACAATACCATGCTATACTTGGACGCCCGACGTTCGCTCGATTCATGGCGGTGCCACATTACGCATACCTCCAGCTGAAGATGCCTGGACCAAAAGGAGTAATCACAGTCAAGGGGAACTTCCAAAAGTCTGACTCTTGTGACCGAGAATTCAGCAAAATCTCTGAGATGTTTGGCATGGAAGCAACACTCGCTGATCTAGCGGTCTCCAACGATCGAACACTTATGCCAGAACACAAAAAGGTGGCAGTCGACAGAGCATTCAATGCCACCAATGACACAAGATCGCATCAGGTGCACCCGACTGACCCGACCAAGACAGTCAATGTCTCGTCGAGTCTGCCTATCGCATAGGAAAGCGCGCTCGTCGAATTCCTCCGTGAGAACTGGGATATATTTGCATGGTGTCCAGCCGACATGCCAGGTATTCCCAGGGAATTCGCCGAGCACTCTCTCCAGTTACTTCCAGATGCTAAACCAGTCAAGCAAACAATGCGCCGCATATCCGGCCCAAAAAGAACTGCAGTCGAAGCCGAAGTCGACAGGCTACTCGCAGCAGGATTCATCAGAGAGATCAAGAAATCACAATGGGTGGCCAACCCCGTACTCGTAGAGAAGAAGCACACAGATATCCTTCGGATGTGCGTAGATTTTACAGCACTCAATAAGTGTTGTCCAAAGGATCACTTTCCATACCTCGAATCGACCAGATCGTCGACTCCACCGCCGGGTGCGCTCGCTTGTCCTTCCTGGATGCCTACTCGGGTTACCACCAGATAAGGATGAAGGAAGAGGATGAAGAGAAAACGGCGTTCATAACCCCACTCGGGGTCTACTGCTACACCACAATGCCTTTCGGGCTCAAGAACGCAGGCGCAACATACCAGCGCATGATGCAAGATTGCCTCAAGAAGCAAATTGGGCGAAACGTCCAGGTCTATGTAGATGACATCGTCATCACCACAAGAGAGGAAAACACACTACTCGATGACTTGCGAGAGACATTCGCAAACCTCAAACGCTTCCACATCAAGCTCAACCCGAAGAAGTGCACGTTCGGCGTGCCAGCCGGGCAACTCCTCGGGTATCTAGTCTCAGCTCGAGGAATCGAGGCAGACCCGGAGAAAATACAGGCCATCTTGACGATGCAAAGGCCTTCAAAGCTCCATGACGTGCAAAAATTAGCGGGTCGAGTGGCAGCGCTCAGTCGATTCATCAGCAAGCTAGGCGAAAAAGCACTCCCGTTCTATCGACTGATGAAGAAAGCAGATAAATTCGAGTGGACGCCAGAAGCCGAAGCAGCCTTCACGGACTCAAGCGAGTCCTCACAAGCCCTCCAATCCTCGTAGCACCAAGGGAACGCGAGCCATTGTACCTATATGTCTCTGCAACTAACAGGGTGGTAAGCACCGTACTGGTCGAGCGAAGGGAGGAGGGACACGCCCAAAGCATACAACGTCCAGTCTATTACTTGAGTGAAGTGCTCTCCACATCAAAGCAGCGGTACCCGCACTATCAGAAGCTGGCTACGCCGTGTTCATGTCCTCAAGGAAGCTGACGCATTACTTCTCCGAGCACCCGATCACTGTAATCAGCACCTCAGGGATCGGGGACATCCTCACAAACCCCAACGCAACTGGGCGAGTAGCAAAATGGCTCATCGAGCTAGCACCAAGAGACATCAAGTATGATTACCCGAAGGCCATCAAAGCACAAGTTTTACCTGACTTCCACACCGAGTGGATTGAAGCTCAGCTCCCAGGAGCACCAGATGTGTCCAACTCATGGACTATGTACTTCGACGGCTCAAAGAAAAACGAAGGAGCAGGCGCAGGTGTTATCCTCATATCACCAAAAGGCGACAAGCTCCGCTACATCCTACAAATGGGGTTCGAGTTCCCGTCCAATAACGAAGCAGAATATGAGGCTCTGATCCATGGCATGAGGATGGCCAAAGCCCTCGGGTGCACTCGACTGATGATCTACGGCGACTCGAATCTGGTGGTGCAGCAAACAATGAAGGCCTGCGACGCAATCGCAGATAACATGATCGCCTACCGTGACCTGTACAACATCATGGAGGGCAGCTTCGAAGGCTGCGAGTTGCGGCACATAGGGCGTGAGAGCAATGAAGAAGCAGATAAGTTAGCCAACATTGGTGCGACCAAAGCACCAGTGCCACCTGGTGTCTTCTTCGAGCGCATCGAGCACAGATCAATCAAAAAGAAGCGCAACTCCTACATCAGCCGCACCAGCCAAGAGCAAAGCACCTAGCACAGAGGACCCACCAGTCGAGGTACTCCTCATCGAGCCAACTTGGACTCAACCTTCCTCGCATACATACTCCGCGGCGAGGTACCCGAAGACATACAGAGTCAAGACGCGTCACTCGACGATCTAAAGCATACACTGTCATCAACGGAACTGTACAAGCGCAGCATATCAGGTATGTTCCAACGTTGCATAGCATTTGAAGATGGCCAAGCCATCCTTCGTGATATTCATGCAGGTACTGCGGGCATCACGCCAGCAGTCGATCACTCGTAGCCAAAGCCTTTCGCGCAGGCTTCTACTGGCCCACAGCACTCAAAGACGCGGAGGACATAGTCAAAAGGTGCATCGGCTGTCAAAAATTCGCCACAAAGCCGCACGCACCCGCATCGGCGTTGAAGACAATACCATTGGCCTGGCCCTTCGCCCAGTGGGGGCTCGATATGGTTGGGCCACTCAAAAAATCCTCCCATGGAGGGCATACTCACCTTCTGGTGGCGGTCGACAAGTTCACCAAGTGGATTGAAGCAGTACCTATCACAAGTTCGACTGCCACTACAGCAGTCAATTTCATAAAATCCATCATATACCGCTTTGGTGTGCCAAGTAGCATCATCACTGACAACGGTACAAATTTCACGGCTGAGGAATTCAAATCCTTCTGCAAAGAGCAAGATATCACGCTCAATTATGCATCTGTGGCGCACCCGCAGTCAAATGGCCAAGTCGAAAAGGCCAATGGGCTTGTGACGAGTGGAATCAAGAAGCGCCTCCTGGTCCACTCAAAAGGCAGCGGGTGCTTGGGTCGAAGAACTTCCGTCTGTGCTATGGAGCTACGCACAACTCCCAATGCTTCAACACAATTTACCCCATTTTCATGGTGTACGGTGCAGAGGCAATCCTGCCATCTGATGTAAGATTCAATGCACCAAGAGTCGAAGCATACAACGAAGAAGATGCAGACGAGGCACTCGAAGACGCAGTCGACTTGCTAGAAGAAGCACGTAACACGGCGCTCGCACGCACAGCTGTTTATCAGCAGGACCTCCGCAACTACCACAGCCGTCGACTGCGTACCAGGTCCTTCGAGGTTGGCGACCTGGTACTTCGACTGAAGCAAAAGAAGGTGCACAAACTCGCTTCTCCATGGGAAGGACCCTTCATCATCACCGAGGTCATTGGTGGTGGAGCATACAGACTGAAGCACGCGAAGACAGGAGAACTCTCGCATAATCCTTGGAACGTTGCGCAGCTGCGCCGTTTCTATGCTTAGATTGCTCAGTCGCACAATGTAATAGGCACATATGTCGGATGGCTGCAGGTTTCAGACGCGCTCTTTTCCTTACCAGGGTACCTAAGGGGACTGGAAGGTTTTTAATGAGGCGGCCTGCAGCTTAACATTCAAAAATGGAATATAATCAATGATTCCTCATATTTCTCCCTGCTTACTACTCGCATAACTTGTTCTCACAAAATTAGCCTCACCCGAGCACTCGGGGGCTGCGCTATCTCAAAAAGCATGAGCTTCCGCTTGTTCACAACATAATACCCCAGCCGCACTCGAATACTCGGGGGCTGGGTCATAAAAATCATACATAAACACAAAAGTTGCTCAACCCCACTCAATTATTCGGGAGTTGAGCCTAGAAGCATCAAGTGAAGCTTCAAGTACTGCAAAAATTCACAGCCACGAATACTCGGGGGCTGTGCAGCTTATGTTTATACTCTAAAGTATTTCTATCAACCTCACTCAAATGCACGGGGGCTGGATAGTCCTAATTTTACAGCAAGTTGCTTCATACACCCCAACAGGCTCGGGGGCTGCATAGTACAAACAATTACAATACTCACAAGTGTTGCGTTTTACACTTGGGGTCACCCCCCATACACATAACCTATTCAACAGGTTCTTCCTTGGGCTCGGTCCATTTTTCCTCCTCCTTCAGCACACGATGGATTAGGACCAATGCGTCCACCGTGTCTCTTGGTAGTGCTCCTCCATTGGCACAGGACCACCACCTGGTAGGGTGCGGGTCCCATCGCAATCCTTTTCAAATCAAGGTGCGGAAGGTGCGATCGCACAAAGGCAAGAGCAACATTAGCCCCGCTAATCAGTTGCTCGCGCACAAACTTCTTGATCGCCTTGCCTTTTCGAAATTTCTTCAGCAATGCAAAGGCCCTGTGGTTGCTCATTCAAAGGAAACAAAGCTTCGTGGACTCGAAATAAAGCCAACCTGCAAGTCTCCAGTCGAATGGCAGTGCGCCAAGCCCGGTCCAGAAGCCTTACCAAAATGGCGCTCCTCGCCCTGTCTGACCAAAAGGGGTGGGCGGAGTACTCAGTGCTACTCGCATGACCGTCGAGTCGATCCTGAATCCGTGCCTCCTCCTTTATCGGGTCAGAGCAAACACCTGCGCAAAAACAAAGGGCTCATCATCGCCCAGTCGAGTCACCTCGCAAAGAATAGATCTCGATGATCCAAAAATATCTTACATTCGAGTTGCAGATTTACTCTCTCCAACTCCTCAAGCAAAAAGGCCTCCCGTTCCGTAGTTGGGGATGGCCTCGACTGCAACTCAGCATACGCATCTTGTGTTTCCTTCAGCTCGCGAGTAACCTCGGAAAGCTTTTGCTGAAGGTAGTCCATAATTTTCTGGTCATTCACGCTTCGCGACTTCGAAGAACCACCCACAACAGGGCCAGTCGATGGTTTAGAGGCTCGGTTCTACAGTCAGAATAATTAAATGCATAAGGAAGCATGAAGAGCTCAAGCAAAAGGCTCGGGGGCTGCGCCTCCCGATCACTGAAGTTCATATTTCATAACAAGACAGATACGATGTCTGATAATTTACATATAGCAAAAGCAAAATGACGAAATTCCTAGACCTAGTCAACAAAGGGATCACTAGCTAAGTCGTCGACTTCTTGGAGGAAGCTTTCTTCGCCTGGACCTTGGCTGCCCTTTCTTCAACAGTTGTTACCAGCTGTTGGGCATATTTTTGGCGGCTTCCATCCAAGTGCCGAGCCCGACGGTTCTGCCATCAGAACCCCGTGGTAGCTGCGTCAAAATCTGCCTCGACTCCGTGCGCGAGCAACATGAGAAAAGTAGTCTGAGCACCACTTACCATTTGCTCGCGACAGAAGTCAGCGACGGCAGTCCCTTCAGGCTTGAATAGCTCAACCAGCTCTGCAAAGGAAGATGGTAGCTCTTCGCCGGGGAAGAAGCTGCCATGGAGGGCGCCCAAGGCACTCGCCGCCTGCGTCAGCATCTCCCCTGCTCTGCTACTGGTAACCTCCGAGACAGCCACACTTTCATCGAGTGAGGTGCCAAGGCTTTGCTTGCCAGTAGCAGTAGGGCCATCCATCACGCCTAGCATGTGGACAAAATAATCAGCACCATATATCAGAAACCTCAAACATCTAAGGAACACAGCAAAAATTCGTACCAGTTAAGCTGGTGCTGGCGGCAGAAAGTCGACCAATTGCCGACTCCTCTCTAACCTCGGCTGCTTTCAGCCTCTTCTCCAGATCAGCCACTCGACGGGTGGCGTTGTTCAAATTTTCTGCCGCATCAGCGGCGGCCTCTGCAAAACAAACAACATGGTCAGCAGACTGCAAGAGGAATCACCCTCAACAAGTGGTAATAGCATAAAGAGATACGCACTCTTCGCAGCTTCGAGTTGCTGCTGCAGGGTGGCGGCTTCAGTCTCCTTGTGCACATACTTGGCACCAGCCTTCAGCAACTCTCGCACAAATGCCTAAGTGCACGACATGGGCAAATTCATAACTCAATAACTGAGTCTAGGCAAAAAAATTGCACTCGATGAGGATTAAAACTACGGCAAGCATAAACTTACGTGCTCCAAGAAGGAAGAAGTCGACGCAGGGACACCTGCAGCCGCAGCTCCGCTCTCAGTTGCTGCAACCTCCGGCTCGGGTGGTGTAGCTGTGGCTGTAGCAGCAGGAGTCGCAGGGGTAGGCGGCTGCTCTGGTGGCAGCGTCCGTGCAGTGGATGCTGCGCTACTCTTTTCCGCCGTTGGTGGCGGAGGCATATCCTCATCCGAGGAAACACTGTATCACACATTATAAATATACAAGGTGGCATTATTCATAAAGTGACAAAGCATGGGCACGTAATACTTACTCTTCAGTAAGGTCGACCATCGACCAGGGTTAAGCACACCCACGCTCGGGCGCGATTTCTTCGGTGGTCGTGGGGGAAGCGAGCGAATCGGAGGACCTCGAGTGGCGCCGTCATCGACTCCGTCCTGTCTTCCTCCTTTTCCTCCGAGTCAGCGGTGTCTTCCTCGTCGCGCGACCGCTTCTGCTTGCCCTGCACCTCAGCATCGCCCTCATCGGCTTCTGGCGTGTGTGCGGTGGCGAGTGAGGCCATCTCATCATCAGAATCTGCCTCGAATGGCTCATTGTCTGGCACTGGGCCGCTCTCTGGCAAGGGAGGCATCGACTCATACATTTTGTGTCCCTGCACACATAAACAGCAAAGGATTCAACATCACACATGCATAACATATCAACTGAGATATAGTATCAACTGTTACCTCTGGTAGAGGGTTGCTGGTTTCATAAGGAGGCACAGGCGAGTTCATCTCGCAGGGATCTTCATCAGTCAATTTGGTAAGGCTTCTTACCAACTTCTCCGCCTCCGCATCAGAAAGCTCCACTGCGCGTGAGCGGGTTGGATCAGAAGCACCACTGTATCCCCACATAGCATGTGCTCGGGCTCGAAGGGGTTGCACTCGCCTCTTGGCCATAATGGCTAGCAGATGGATGCCCGTGACCTCTCGACCAACAGTGGTCTGAAGCTTCAGCACCTTCTCCATCAGAATGTCAGCCTCTTCGGCTTCGACTCCGGTCGGCTGGGCAATCCAGGATGGCCTCTTCTTCACCAGGGCGTCTGCGTCAAAGGCAGGCAACCCGAAGTTTGGGCGCCTATGGTCACATCCTTGATGTAGAACCACTTCTGGCGCCATCCTTGCACAGACTCCAGGAAGTTGATCTTGAAGTACTCGACATCAGGTCGAGCCTGTACTCCAAAACCACCAGGTCCCTTGGCGCTGTGCTGGCGCTTGACGTTGAAGATGCGGCGGAACAGACCAAAGTGGGGTGCGACGCCCAAGAAGCACTCGCAAAGGACGAAGAAACACGCAATGTGCAAAAGCCCATTGGGCGTAAAATCGTGCAATTGCACTCCATACACGTGCATCAGTGCACGAAGAAAGTTGTGAACAGGGAAGGAGAATCCCCTGTTCACAAAATCAACAAAGCAGACCCGCTCATTGGGGCCTGGGCGCGGGATTACCTCGGCGCCGGGGATGCGAACTTGCGAGGTGTCCTCAGGGATCAGCCCGTCGTTCCGCAGGCCGGTGAGCATCCTCTTGCTGCAGGTGGACTTGGTCCAGCGCCCTTGTCCCTCTTCAAACCGCTGGCAGCGGCTCCAGCGGCGCTGTCCCCGATGCGTTCGCAGCACTCCTGCCCTTTCGGGTGGTAGGCTTCGTCATCGCGGTGGTGGTTGCAAAGCTTCGCTAGAGGCTATGGCGATGCGCGAGGAGGAAGAAGAAGCAGCGGCGGCGGAGAGCAAATGGCAAGTAAAAAATACTATTTACGCCGCCGCACCCTTTTAACCTCAACGCAAAAGAATCCGCACCGTCGATGCGAGATCGTGGGCAAAGAAGCAAATCCAACCGTACACGTGGCAGCCACGGAGGGCAACCGTCGCCGGCCACTCCGCCCACTACGCACGGGAATCTAGGAACTACCATCATGGCCCCGGAGAAATCGTGCCTGAACGGTCAAATCCAGTCCAAACGGCTGCACAATGGGCCCACAAGACGTGTCACGTCCCATCTATCGCAGCATAGCGCACGCCACCGCGTGTCAGGTGGCGCAGTCGCCATAAAACGTCATCCCTGACGTCATTGCAGCAGATTTGTTCAGAAAAGATGTCGGGTTCGCCCAAAGCATATTAATCACTCGATTGTTTTCGAGTGTATGGTCACTCGACTGTCTCTTCGATCAAAGACATATTACTCCCATCGGGAGCGTATCAAAAATTTCTTCGACTAAAGATGCTCAAGACCAAGTGATTCTGAGATTATCCTCCATTACAAGTAATAAAGCACAATCTCGGGGGCTACTCCCATCGGGAGCGCTGCCGCGCACCCGATAGAATTATGGCAAAAGATTTTCTTCGACTAACATATGTAGGGTAAGAAGATTTTGAGATTATCCTCCATTGCAAGCAATAAAGCACAATCTCGGGGGCTACTCCCATCGGGAGCGCTGTCGCGCACCCGATAAAATAGTGTCAAAGGTCAGTCGACGAATATATCGACTACGTTCATATGCAAAATCATACTCGAAACATTCCCGAGTTGCGTCCGTCGCAAATACCTCGGATGCTGCACGCATAGTGCAAAGGTAAGACCCGCCGAACTTTCGAGCTGGGCTAAGGACCGTTCCAGCAACGTCAATCCTTATACTTTCCGTGTCAGCAGACATGATGAAAAATCCCGACGGACGCGTTGGGTAAAATTCAAAGTTATACTGCAGATCGACTCAGTAAGACCTCAGCGGCCTAGTCGAATCTGACCAGTTTGTTCCAGATTCGAGTCCGGGGACTCGAGTTTGATTGAAAGCTAGTAAGGTTTTACCCAAATGTGTAGTTAACCAGTCCCGATCCGTCGAGTGAACTGGGCCTGCTAAGCTATTATCCCTTGATCATCATAAGCAAAAACCACAGTCGATGAAATACTCGACATAGCCAACATGTGCTATTCATACAGGAATTCCAATTATAATATACATAATAAGCATATGACGTGCACTTACGAACGAGTCCATGCCCGATTCTTCGAGTCAGACAAGTACTCGGGGGCTACTGACAAGGATATACATCTCGGGTACCCTACCGTGAGGGTACCTGGTGCACGTGATGACTAAAAGCCCAATAGCGAAGAGACAACTCGAAGCCCAAGACGAGAGGCCCAACAAGATGGAGTACCCTCCAAGTTTAGACATAGACATAGTCGGTTTATACTTTCCTTATGTGTAAACTAGGTCGGTTACAAACTCCCGAGACCCAGCCTATTTAAAGGCTGGGAGGGGTGCCGATCTAGGACCAAGCCATACTCGAACCACCAAAGCTCTTGCGAGATCGTCATCTCGCCGGAGCCACCTTGTAACCACATAATCTCCAGCGATCAATAACAGACAAGCAGGAAGTAGGGTCTTTACCTCCACCCGAGGGGCCTGAACCTGGGTAAATCTTTGCCTCTGCTTGTCAGCCGACGAAACTACCAGTACTACCACGTTCTCTCCCCATAATCTCAACCCTAGGTCCTTAACCATGGGATTTGATGAGGGTACACCTCGTCACGTTGTCTGGCTACGCCGAGGGCAATGCCTACGCCGAGGACCAGGTCGATGGGCTGGCCGTGTCGGGGTCTATGCCGACGGCCCCGACAAAAAGCCGTCGACGTAGATCTCGGCCGTCGACACATAGCTTCATTCCTGTAGTGCAACTCTCGCTCCACTAACCGCTAGAGAGGAGATGGGCACACTCATACTAACCGCTATTTAACCAATTTCCGTCATGAATAATATTCGTACATGAATTAAGTTCATACATCATAGACCATTGTGAAAGTTTTTTTTTTTAATATGTCAAAATCAATGTTTATCACTTTTCCTAAAAACCTAGTGCACATAAAAGGACTCTGTGCTAATTGAGTATAAAAAATAAAAAAAATGTAAAAAATATAAATTGGCGGCATTTGAAAAAATATTTAAAATATAATCAATTTTTGGTAAAACTATTTGAAATGAGGTCGAAATCGTCGGCAAAACTCCGAGCACATTGATGTGTTTTTTGTTTACCGAATGCCTTGCCAAAAAACACTCGTCAAACCGTGTATATGTCTAGTGTTTTTTCGAGTATTTTATCCGGACATTCAGCATAGTCTCGCAAGTTTGTCTGGTGCCTAATAAAATACACTCCGAAATCGGGTGGCACTCGACAATGTGGTCGTTTCCGGTAGTGTTCTATTTTCCTATGGATTTATAACAATAGAAAATAAGGCACCACAATTATCCACATAGGATAAATTATTCGGTCCAATAATCGTATTGTGAAACCGAATTGTAACGGTCTAGATTTAAAGTAGAAATATAGAAATAATGCGTATAAGAGAAGGCGAATATATATGCCCTAACTAGGAACCAACCCAGATCGGACCCGACTGATGTTGAAGAATCAGTGATGAGTTGTCGGGCAACTCAATCGGAAATTGCGGTGGAAAGAGGACTGTGGATTGGTTTCATATGCCGATATACGTCCGTGTCTTTCTCCTTCCAGCAAAGTTAATCGAAGCCGCTGCTTGTCTTCTAGTTTAATAATAGTGGAAAGAGAATACATACAGGGAAGGACTCTTCGTACATTGGTTTCGTACGAGACCAATAGTTGTTCTAGTCCACCATGGGCCATGGTACATCCTCCTCTCTAACCACACCCCTCATGGTCTAGTGTATCAAACATTACAGTTGTAACTCCCACCTACCGCCATGAAGGATAGACTTAGTCATTTGTCAAGAACCTCCTCCCTATATAAATCCCTTAATTGGTCACTCCTCATTCAACACACAAAGGGGAGAGGGCTAGAGTTTCAAGTCTTGTTCCTGGAAGCTCTAGTTTTGATCCGAATAGCCTCGCTCGATTCGCAACAATGATGTGTGGGACCTTGACTTCATCGTCGGGAAACCTCGTTCGGCCCGGTGTCCATGTGCAAGCCCTTCGACACTCTCCTAACGTAGGATTAATCCCTCCAATGAGGCGTCCCAACCAACTAAAAAAACATAATTGTGTCAACTCTCGCCTCCACTAACCGCTAGAAAGCAGATGAGCACACTCATACTAACCGCTTTTAACCAATTTCCGTCATGTGTAATGTGCATACACGAATAATGTTTGTACATGATAGACCATTTTGTGAATGTTTATTTTTAATATGTCAAAATCAATGTTTTTCACTTTTCCCAAAATCCTGGTTCACATAAAAGGACAAATTGTGTATAAAAAAGTTTTAAAAAATATAAATTGACTGCATTTGAAAAAATATATAAAAATAATCAATTTTGGCAACACTATTTGAAATGAGGTCAAAATCGTCGGCAAAACTCCAGGACATTGCTGACTGTTTTTGTTTGCCGAATGGCTTGCCAAAAAAGACTCGTCAAACCGCGCATATGTCTAGTGTTTTTTCGAGTATTTTATCCGTACATTCAGCATAGTCTTGCAAGTTTGTCAAGTGCCTAATAAAATACACTCGTAAATTGGGTGGCACTCGACAATGTGGTCGTTTCCGGTAGTGTTCTATTTTCCTATGGATTTATAACAATAGAAAATAAGGCACCACAATTATCCACATAGGATAAATTATTCGGTCCAATAATCGTATTGTGAAACCGAATTGTAACGGTCTAGATTTAAAGTAGAAATATAGAAATAATGCGTATAAGAGAAGGCGAATATATATGCCCTAACTACCAACCCAGATCGGACCCGACTGATGTTGAAGAATCAGTGATGAGTTGTCGGGCAACTCAATCGGAAATTGCGGTGGAAAGAGGATTGTGGATTGGTTTCATATACCGTTATACGTCCGTGTCTTTCTCCTTCCAGCAAAGTTAATCGAAGCCGCTGCTTGTCTTCTAAGTTTAATAATAGTGGAAAGAGAATACATACAGGGAAATACTCTTCGTACATTGGTTTCGTACGACTGATGTAGTACAGTTAATCCAAATCGTTGCTGATACAGATGAGGTTTTGTGGTTTATATAAAGACGAAGAGTAGTCAGCTTTTGTGGTTAATCCATTAATTGCTTAGCTTTTGTTGCATACTCCAGCTAGCCAGTAGTAGGACAGCGCGCTATGTCGTCGCTCTCTCCCATGTCCCCAGCCCGCCTCCGCGACCTGAAGACCTTCGACGACACCAACGCCGGCGTGAAAGGCCTCGTGGACGCAGGCGTCACCACCATACCTTCCTTCTTCCACCACCCACCGGAAAACCTCCCCCAGCCTGTCGACGCCGCTACACATGATCATTCGCCTCGTCAAGCCGGCAACTTCACCATCCCGGTCATCGACCTCGCTGCCGCAACGACAACGACAGCAGATCGAGCCGATCTGGTCCGCGAGATGCTGGCGGCCGCGAAGAAGGTCGGCTTCTTCCAGGTGGTGAACCACGGCGTGCCGGAAGCGACCGTGTCGGGCATGCTGGCGGCGGTGCGGGGTTTCCACGAGGAGCCGGTGGAGGTGAAGCGCGCCTACTACACGAGGGACTACGCGAGGAGCGTGAGGTACCAGTGTAACATGGACCTGTTCCGGGCGTCGGCGGCCAAGTGGCGCGACACCGTATACATGGACATGTCGCCGGACGAGCCGGCGCCCGAGGAGATGCCCGCGGCGCTGAGAGGCATCGCGGCGGAGTACACCCGACAGGTCAAGCGGCTGGGCGGCACGCTGCTGGAGCTGCTGTCGGAGGCCCTGGGCGTGGAGAGCGGGTATCTGGAGCACGAGGCTGGCTGCCTCGACTGGATCCTCGTCGGGGGCCACTACTACCCGGCGTGCCCGGAGCCGCACCTCACCATGGGCGCCACGGCGCACTCCGACCATAGCTTCCTCACCGTGCTCCTCCAGGACGGCGTTGGCTCCGGCGCCCTGCAGGTACTCATCCAAGAGAATGAGGAAGAAGAAGGGAGATGGGTAGAGGTGCCCGCGGTGCCCGGCGCGTTCGTGGTGAACATCGGCGACTTCCTGCAGCTCATCTCCAACGACAGGTTCAAGAGCGTCCAGCACCGCGTGGTGTCCACCAAGGAGGGGGCCCGGGTGTCGGTTGCGTCCTTCTTCCAGACGTACGGCGAGGCCGCAGCGACGAGGGTGTGCACCCCGATCGTCTTCAACGATGGGGCGCCTCCGCGGTACAGAAGCGCGACGGTGGAGGAGTTGATCGTCAACTTCAGGAAGAAGAACGCTCGCTCTGCACTCGACAACTTTAGGCTCTGATCCATCATGATCAATCAGACTAGCTACGTACGTACGTATGTAGTCCTACGATCCTATCCAACTACTCCCTCCGTTCCAAATTAGATGACTTCAATTTGTACAAAAGTGGATGTATCTAGACATGTTACAAGTCTAAGTACATCCACATTTGTACAAATGGAAGTCATCTAATATGAAACGGAGGGAGTACGTAGCAGTATGCATGTTTGCTCTGCCAACCGCCCGCATGTGAGTGTCGTACGTCCACAGGACCCCGGCCGGCTATCTCAAAAAAGAAATGCGCTCTCAAACGTTCTTGCAATAAAGAAAAATTGTATTGTGCCTGCAAAAGTAAACATTGAAAAACAGAAAATCATGTCATGTACTTAATGAGTTGTTTCAGTTCTGTAAAAATATTGCAAACCAACCTGTGGTTGGATGGTTAGCAGGGTGGTTATACCCTCAGCCCACCAGAGTTCAAACCCCAGGTTTGGCATCTGTGTGTTGCATTTAGGCGGAATATTCTTTCAGTGGGAGGCGACGTTCCCGTCGACAGCGAGGCGCCCGTGGTGACTTCGTCAATCTCAAGACTCGATCCGCCGGCTCAGTATTTCGGAGGTGCTCATAGGGGTAGGGTGTGCGTGCGTGCGTTCATAGGGGTGAGTGTGTGCGCGTGTATGTGAGTGTCTGCGTTTGTACTGTGTTTCTCAAAAAAAAGTTCTGTAAAAATATTTAAGTCAATGCTAAGCAACGTGGGTATGACACGGTCGATTAGACGAGATTGAGGCACAATCTTTTGGAGTGAATATTTTTGGCTCCCGAGATCGAGTGCTCCTACTATTTAAAAAAAATCGAATATCATATTTACGAGTTCTGAAAAATTGAGGAAAAAATCTCGACGTAGCCAATGATGTAAAATCGATTTTAAATACTTTGTATTTCCGAGCTATACAAAAATGACAAAAGTGTGGATCTCGGTATGCATATTTTAAAATCTCTAAATTTTATCAGATTTTGTCATTTTTATGTAGCACGCAACACGACCGTATTTGAAATTGATATTTTACAGGATACACCATTAACTAAATCTGGATTTTTTTCAGAAGTTTTTGAAACTCGTAAATATGATTTTTGATTGTTTTTTAATAGCAGGAGCACTTGAGCTCGGGAGTCAAAGACACTATTCGAATCTTTTGGCATTTTCTAACTACTCTAATAACTACTTCTCCTTATAAAAGCAAGTGACATGGATGATTAGATTAAGACCATCGACGAATTAAGGAGAGGAAAATAACACCCAAAAAAGCAAGGGCTAGTTTGGAGCTAAACTTCACAACGTACCCGAGGTTGACTCGTAGTGGCTGTGATGTTCTTGAAGTAGTCTAGCAGGGCAAAAGTATATGTTACCTATTTACATGAAAAGAAACCAGATACCATACAGTAATTATTGTTGTTCCTTTCCTTTCTTACACATATCTACTTCTCAGTGAAGGAGTAAAGATATGTGTGGGTAGAGAGCCAGGAGCCCATGCTGAGGCATCCGAAGAAGAGGCTTAATGTCATTGCTGCAAATTTGAGAGAAGAGACAAGTCACAGGGAGGATCAAGAGGGTTTTGCTGATTCATAGTGTCCTTTTGGCGGGTCTGTTTTAGTTGGAGGCATGGTCGCTTGCTCCCTCCTCGCCTCCTGGGTGTATGAAAAAGTGAGAGAGAGTGAGTGAGCGAGCAAGCAAGCACCATGGCCGGCTCCATCAAACCAGTGGCGGAGCTAAAATATTTGGTACCAGGGCACCCATGGTGCCACAACACATTTAAAACATTTTTTGGAGTGTGGTTAAAATTTGCTATTTTACAAAAAATATTTTTTCCGGGTGTCCTATGCACCTGGCTCGCATAAGGTGGCTCCGCCACCGCATCAAGCACACCGCCGTGCCGCTGCGTAAGACCCTGCTGAGCGTCTTTCTCCTCGGGATGGCCGCTCCACAGCGCTCCCTGACATGTGGCGGTGGCCAGTACGTTCCAGTGCATGACCGCACCGTGTTTGTCTGCACTACGCTGGCCGCGGCGCTCGTCTTCTGGTTTGCCAAGATGGCCGCTGACGGAGGAGGCCGGCTGCTCCGTGGGCTGCTGCTGCTCGGCATCGTCCTGTCGGTCGCCTCCTGCTTCCTCTTCCTTGAGCCCGTTGATGTCTACGTGTGCTTCTATTCTTGTAGACAGTGTTGGGCCTCCAAGAGCAGAGGTTTGTAGAACAGCAGCAAGTTTCCCTTAAGTGAATCACCCAAGGTTTATCGAACTCAGGGAGGTAGAGGTCAAAGATATCCCTCTCAAGCAACCCTGCAATTAAGATACAAGAAGTCTCTTGTGTCCCCAACACACCCAATACACTTGTCAGATGTATAGGTGCACTAGTTCGGCGAAGAGATAGTGAAATACAAGTGATATGGATGATTATAAGTAGTAACTGCAATCTGAATAAAATGGCAGCAAGCAAACATGTAGCAGAACTTGTTGTAAACGGTGTTTCAATGCTTAGAAACAAGGCCTAGGGATCATACTTTCACTAGTGGACACTCTCAACAATGATCTCATAACTGAATAAGTAAAAGCTACTCTTAAACACTCTCTTGTTGGATAACAAACACCATTCATTGTGTAGGGCTACAAAAGCACACCTCAAGCCGGAGTAAACAAGCGCCACAACGTCATAAAGGAGTCACACACGGTGCACACACTGTCACCTTTACACCGTGGAGAGTACCGGAGTTCATATTAAAGTAACCTCTAGAGTGCATAATAGATAAAGAGTAACATCTACATATTCAACTAGATTAGCACAACTGAACACAAGTAAATACTACTCGGGATTATTCTCCTTCTTGATGAAGCAAGAGTACTATGCGTAGGGCTGCAAAAGCACACCTCAAAGTCTGAGTAAACAAACACCACAATTCCCAAGAATAAGCCATGATAAATGTCTAAATTATTCATAGAGTCACACAAGTACCCACACTGTCACCTTGATACCGTGTTGTCACAATGACTCCAGAAACTAGACAAAATCACTTGAGTAGCATAAACATTATTAATGTATTCAGCGATACTAGCAATACACATGATCACATAAAGATCACACCATGGGAGAGAGAGATGAACCACATAGCTACCGGTAGAGCCCTCAGCCTCGGGGGAGAACTACTCCCTCCTCATCATGGGAGTCAGCAGCGGCGATGAAGATGGCGGTGGTGTCGATGGAGATGACTCCGGGGGCAATTCCCCGTCCCGGCAGCGTGCCGGAACAGAGACTTCTGTCCCCCGAAACTTGTCGTCGATGGCGGCGGCGCTGCGGAACTCTTCTGGAAATATGACTTGGTATTAGGGTTTTCGCGTCTGAGGCAATATATAGGCGAAGGGGCGATGTCGGCGGACCCGAGGGGCCCAAACCACCTGGCGGCGCGGGGGCCCCCTGCCGCGCCGGCCTATGGTTTGGCCACCTCGGGCTCCTTCGTCTCTCCTTCGGACTCCGTGTACGTGTTGGAAAAATAGGGACGTGGCCTTTTGTTTCGTGCAATTCCGAGAATATTTGCAGAAGTACTTTTCTGAAACCAAAAACAGCAGAAAACAGGGAACTGGCACTGTGGCATCTTGTTAATAGGTTAGTCCCAGAAAATGCATAAAAGTGATATGAAGTGTATATAAAACATGTAGCAAATGGTATAATATAAGCATGGAACAACAGAAATTATGGATACGTTGGAGACGTATCAAGCATCCCCAAGCTTAGTTCTACTCGTCCTCGAGTAGGTAAAACGATAACAACAAATAATTTCTGAGGAGACATGCTTTCACACAATCTTGATCATAATATTGTAAGACATGTAAGCTGTGATCAAATCATTCAAGGCAAATGTATATAGTTGATATCAAAAGACAAAGCAAGAGTCAAACAAGCTAAAAGTTTTCATGAACTATTGCTTCAAAGACATGAAACCGTACAAGGTTCATTAAAGATGATTTAAGTATCCAGCATAGGAGTTCTATCCTTCAAACCAAGCATCAAGTAAATTTTCATAACATAGAAGGATTCAGCCAAGTAAACATAAACATGAACGTCATGAATCAACTGTTTCGAAGTCTACTCAACCGGTGAGCGCAAGCATTTGGTATTGGCACCATGATGTTATGGCAAAGAGAACATTAATGGGGGTTTGGAAGGCCAAAGGAAGAAAGTCTCACAAAGCTATAAGTGATCATTAGACAAGAGGAAGTCTTATAATCGAAGCTATGTAAGGAGTAGTGATTGCCATGCAACGGATGCACATAGAGCTATATGTGTATGAAAGCTCTCAATGGAACTAGTGGGGGTGCATCCAACTTGGTTGCTCATGAAGACCTAGAGCACTTTTGAGGAAGCTCATCATTGGAATATACAACCCAAGTTCTATAGTGTAAATTCCCCACATAGTTATACAAGTAGAACATGAAAACTCTCTCACATGGAGTATAGGTGCTAAACATGAGCACAAATGATGACTATGAATAATGCAGGTGCCATAACATGAGCACAAGTGTGAAAAGGATAGTAATGTTGCCCCCTTTTTCTTTATTCTTCTTTTTTTTTTTTTTTTTTTCTTTTTCTGTTTCTCTTTTCGATGGCTCAATGGCTCTTTTCACATTCAGGGGCAACACCTAATACAACAACACACTTTTTGGTACAAATAACTCATAATAAACTAACATGATGTATGAAACTGTATGCCTCTGCCAGTGTAGCAGGATATGCAATGATCTAGCGTAACATGGGTAAACCACACATCAGCTGTATAGAATCATGCAAAGCAATATGTATGTGATGAATGACAACAAGTCATGTAATGTAAGATGGATGTTGCATGGCAATATATCTCGGAACAGCTATGGAAATGCTGTGGTAGGTAGGTATGGTGGCTGTTTTGAGGAAGATGTATGGGCTTATGTGTAGGAGAACAAGAGGAAGTTCCCCACGGGGTTGGATGTACTGGCGAAGTATGCACAACTCTCAATGTGAGCAGAAGGCAATGCACAGCACCGAAGAGGCTAGCAAAATATGGATGGTGGAAGTGCCAAAAACCGTAGCTTAACATTAGTCAAAAAGAACTCACAAGCTTATTGCAAACAACTAGCAGGTTCAACATTAAGAGCATGATTAAAATTCACTCCAAGAAGGGCCGTTCACGGCGGTACAAGTACCCCGTTAGATCCCTCGACCTTCAGCACAACTTAGTTACTACGATGAACTTTCAGACATGGAAAGCTATCAAGTCCAACTACACCTTCAACAATTTTAGTATAGTTTGTAGTACGGTACAAGCTTAAAGACAACAATCCACTAATGTTTTTAACTTAATTAACCAGCAAGCTTTACCATCTAATACTCAAAACATTTGCAAAGAATCAAGTTATCAAAGTTTCAATGATCTACAAGATTATGCAAGTTTTCATCATACCACTACCACATGTAGCATTTTCTTTTTCCAAGCAAACACCAATCAACTTATTTAAACATAAACTCTCCAAATGATAATATAATGCAGCAAGAGAGTATTTATAAACACGTGCTAACAGCTCGAAGAGATGCATGAAAAACAGGAGCTAAAAGCACTGCAGTAGCTAGTTAAGAATACTCAACAAATATAAGTGAAGAACATGAGTATTCACATGAAAAAGCGGAGCGTGTCTCTCTCCCACACAAGGATTGCTAGGATCCGAATTTATTCAAACAAAAACAAAAATAAAAGCACACAGACGCTCCAAGTAAAGCGCATAAGATGTGAAAGAATTAAAATATAGTTTCACTAGAGATGACCTGATAAGTTGTTGATGAAGAAGGGGATGCCTTGGGCATCCCCAAGCTTAGACGCTTGAGTCTTCTTGAATATGGGGATGAACCACGGGGGCATCCCCAAGCTTAGGCTTTTCACTCTTCTTGATCACATAATATCACCCTTCTCGCTTGATCCTTGAAAACTTCCTTCACACCAAACTCAAACAGTTCTCATTAGAGGGTTAGTGCATAATAAAAATTCTCATATTCTGTAATGAACAATCATTCCCAAAGCTTCTGGACATTAGCTACAGCCACCAATGCTTTGTGGAGCAAAGAAATCCACAAAACATCGTAAAAGAGCGAATGCAAAACAAAAGGCAGAATCTGTCAAAAACAGAACAGTCTGTGAAGACGAATTTTTTCGAGGCACTTAAGTTGCTCAGATGGATCTGGCCAATAATGAAAGTTGCGTACATATCTGAGGAAGATGCGTGATTTTTTAGAATTTTTGAATTTTCTACAGGAGAAAAGCTCAAATTCGTGACAGCTAAAAATCTGTTCTGCGCAGAAATCCAAATCTTGCATCAACTTTCAATAAAACTTTACTTGGCACAACAATGCAATAAAATAAAGATACAAAGGAGTTGCTACAGAAGTAACAACACCTTGACTCAAACAAAAGAAAATAAAAATAACAGAAAATAAAAACAATGGGTTGTCTCCCATAAGCGCTTTTCTTTAAAGCCTTTTAGCTAGGCATAGTGATTTTTATGATGCCACATAAGATGAGAGTTGAAACATAAAAAGAGCATCAAGAAGCATATATAAAACATGTTTAAATCTAACACTCTTTCTATGCATAGGAGTCTTGTAAGAAAACAAGTAAATAGAACAAAGTGACTAGCATAGAAAGCAAAACAAGTGTAACTTCAAAAATTTCAACATAAAGAGAGAAGACTTAATATTATTGTGATATATGAAATCGTGTCTCCCTCTCTCATAAGGACCAGTAGGTCTTAAAGTACCCAGCAAATAAAAGCAAATCAAGAGAAAGCTCAAAACTTCATCATAAAGAGAGGTTTAGTAACATAAAGATTTCTATAACCATACTTTCCTCTCTCAAAATAATTTTCAGCGGCATCATGAATAAACTCAACAATATAGCTATCACATAAAGCATTCTTATCATGATCCACATGCATAAAAGTATCATTACTCTCCACATAAGCATGAACATTATCATTAGTAATAGTGAGAGTAAAAGTATCACATCCATCATTGTAATCATCATAAATAGGAGGCATAGAATAATCAAAATGATTTTTATCCTCAATAGTAGATGGACTGAGAATATCATATTCATCATTGTAAACATCATATATAGGAGGCATATCATAATCAACATAAACTATATCCTCAATAGTAGGTGGACTGAAAATATCACAATGATTATAATCATCATATATTGGAGGCAAAGTATTATCAAAGCAAATTTCCTCCTTAAAGCTTGGGGGACTAAAAATATCATATTCATCACAACCAGCTTCCCCAAGCTTAGACTTTTCCATAGCATTGGCAATAATGGTGTTCAAAGAATTTATAGTAATACCATTGCTACCATCATGCAAACAAGCCTCCATAGGTTTTTTAATTTTCTCTTCAAAAGCATCATGTCCTAATTCAATATAAAGTTCATAAAGATCTCTAATTTTTTTGTTGTTTTCCATTAAGCCTAACTAGTGAAAATAAAAACAAGAAACAAAAAGATATAATTGCAGAATCTAAAGGAAATAACTTCGAGCACTCACACACTAGCAACAATACTAGAAAATAGCTTTGTAGCCAGAGGATGTGAATACCTTTTACCTTACCTCCCCGGCAACGGCGCCAGAAAATAGCTTGATGTCTACGTGTGCTTCTATTCTTGTAGACAGTGTTGGGCCTCCAAGAGCAGAGGTTTGTAGAACAGCAGCAAGTTTCCCTTAAGTGAATCACCCAAGGTTTATCGAACTCAGGGAGGTAGAGGTCAAAGATATCCCTCTCAAGCAACCCTGCAATTAAGATACAAGAAGTCTCTTGTGTCCCCAACACACCCAATACACTTGTCAGATGTATAGGTGCACTAGTTCGGCGAAGAGATAGTGAAATACAAGTGATATGGATGATTATAAGTAGTAACTGCAATCTGAATAAAATGGCAGCAAGCAAACATGTAGCAGAACTTGTTGTAAACGGTGTTTCAATGCTTAGAAACAAGGCCTAGGGATCATACTTTCACTAGTGGACACTCTCAACAATGATCTCATAACTGAATAAGTAAAAGCTACTCTTAAACACTCTCTTGTTGGATAACAAACACCATTCATTGTGTAGGGCTACAAAAGCACACCTCAAGCCGGAGTAAACAAGCGCCACAACGTCATAAAGGAGTCACACACGGTGCACACACTGTCACCTTTACACCGTGGAGAGTACCGGAGTTCATATTAAAGTAACCTATAGAGTGCATAATAGATAAAGAGTAACATCTACATATTCAACTAGATTAGCACAACTGAACACAAGTAAATACTACTCGGGATTATTCTCCTTCTTGATGAAGCAAGAGTACTATGCGTAGGGCTGCAAAAGCACACCTCAAAGTCTGAGTAAACAAACACCACAATTCCCAAGAATAAGCCATGATAAATGTCTAAATTATTCATAGAGTCACACAAGTACCCACACTGTCACCTTGATACCGTGTTGTCACAATGACTCCAGAAACTAGACAAAATCACTTGAGTAGCATAAACATTATTAATGTATTCAGCGATACTAGCAATACACATGATCACATAAAGATCACACCATGGAGAGAGAGATGAACCACATAGCTACCGGTAGAGCCCTCAGCCTCGGGGGAGAACTACTCCCTCCTCATCATGGGAGTCAGCAGCGGCGATGAAGATGGCGGTGGTGTCGATGGAGATGACTCCGGGGGCAATTCCCCGTCCCGGCAGCGTGCCGGAACAGAGACTTCTGTCCCCCGAAACTTGTCGTCGATGGCGGCGGCGCTGCGGAACTCTTCTGGAAATATGACTTGGTATTAGGGTTTTCGCGTCTGAGGCAATATATAGGCGAAGGGCGATGTCGGCGGACCCCGAGGGGCCCAAACCACCTGGCGGCGCGATGGGCCCACCTGCCGCGCCGGCCTATGGTTTGGCCACCTCGTGGCTCGACTTCGTCTCTCCTTGAACTCCGTGTACGTGTTGGAAAAATAGGGACGTGGCCTTTTGTTTCGTGCAATTCCGAGAATATTTGCAGAAGTAGTTTTCTGAAACCAAAAACAGCAGAAAACAGGGAACTGGCACTGTGGCATCTTGTTAATAGGTTAGTCCCAGAAAATGCATAAAAGTGATATGAAGTGTATATAAAACATGTAGCAAATGGTATAATATAAGCATGGAACAACAGAAATTATGGATACGTTGGAGACGTATCACCCGTCGCCGGCTACGCCATCACCATCTACATGCTTGGCTGCGATGGGTCCGTGGCGCTGACGGCCGGCGGACTCGTGGCCATGGGCGTAGTTGAATGCATGCACGTCAGTTTCGCGGCGGAGGCGTTGTTCGACTAGTAAGGGCACGTTTGGTAGCCTGCAGGAGGCCAGACCAGTCCTGCGAGTTGCAACAGCACGACGATTGGTTGCCTTTATGACCTCCTGGGTCAGGTCAGCGCGCTACTCAAAACAGCGTCGGGCTAAGCCGGCTGGGCACGTTCAAATCGAGCGTTCCCGTGTAGCCTGACTCGTTGTTGGCTGGAACGGTGCGACCATGCATGTGAGGTTTTCTTACACATTCACTTTACTCTCACTTTATCTCTTTCCTCCTAACCAATACTACACAACTCGATTCAAAACAAGGTCTACACGAAAATGATGCGCAATGATGATGTGGTTCCTTCTGACAATCGGTCCAACTTTTGTTAACTAATTTTGTGTTCACGTTTGACGCTTTTTTATACAAATTTCATCAAATTAATCACACACGATCGACGGTTTAAAATTTTCTTCTAGGAGTAGCTTCGCATCACCATTTGACACAACTCTCGTGTTGTAAGTTTTTCGTTTCGGTGGTCGTAGGCGAATAGATCTTGTACTATATGTGTGCGTATTTAGACTGCGTGTACATGTCTTCTTCAACCTCCGCCGCCGCCGCTACAAATTTAGCCGACGAGCTCCCCCGGAACCGCCCGCGCCATCGTTGTGCTCGCCGCATTCTTCGTCGACGCCTCCGCCGCCTCGGCCGCTCACCGCTTGTCGTGGATCTGTCACTTAGAATTGTCCAAGTGTGGTGGTGGGAGGTAACTCCACCCATGTGGAAGAAGGTGAGACTATCACAGGAATACAAACATATATTGTTTGATACCCTGCATACGGTGGACCTGGCGTGGAGACATGCATGTACTAGAGGTCTTGTTCCCTCTGTCTGCGTGTCCCTGTAAGTTAGTTACGATTCCCTGATCCATCACCACCGGGCTGTTTAGTGCTACTATTTACAGCTGCTACTACTACTGTATGAGCTCCTTGTATTTCTCTATGGATTTCCTATGAATCAAATAGAACCTTAAAACTGAGAAGTCATGAATCTTCCACTTGGAACGTTGATCCTGGGTCTTTCCTTGCAATGCACGAGCTGAAATCTTTGCTATGCCATAATTGGTTGAAAACCAGAGGGTAGAAGAGAAGAGCATGCATGCTATGAATAGTTCAATTCAAGTGCATGCTGTTGAGCAAAATATGATATGCTGCAGTATCCACCAAGGGAAAAACAGGGAGCAGCAGACCAGTTTTATGTGCATAGGGGAGAAAATCTTGAACACGATATTTTGTGGATAAACAGCTGTTAACTACAGTCGCTGGTCACTTTTACAATGCATGGGGAAAAAATATTATCCCATCAGAATATGGCCCGCTACGCTGCCATTACAGTACTGCATCGCACCACTAGCTATCGTTGAACCCAAAAAAGCAATGGCTAGTTTGCAGCTAAACTTCACAACGCACCCGTAGTGGCTATGATGTTCTTGAAGTAGTCTAGCAAGCAAAAATGGATGCAACCTATTTACATGAAAAGTTGAAAACAAACCACGACTCGTAATCGACCTGCTCCTCGATCTCCTACACGTTCACCATCCTCGGGTGTGGTCACGCCATCATCAGCAAATGGACGCGGGTGGGTGGGTTTCGCGCAGGCGCAGCGAACAACATGGGGTGGCATGGCGGGTCGCTCCGGACTGCGAGCAGAAGGTCGGGCGGTGCAAGATGATGCATCGGCAGCAGCGGTGACAAGGGTATACATCTCGGGTACCCTACCGTGAGGGTAGCTGGTGCACGTGACGACTAAATCTCAATAGCGAAGAGACTACTCGAAGCTCAAGACAAGAGGCCCAAGAAGATGGAGTACCCTCCAAGATTAGACATAGGCATAGTCGGTTTAGACTTTCCTTACGTGTAAACTAGGTCGGTTACGAACTCCCGAGACCCAGCCTATTTAAAGGCTGGGAGGGGTGCCGATCTAAGACCAAGCCATATTCAAACCACCAAAACTCTAGCGAGATCGACATCTCGTCGGAGCCTCCTTGTAACCGCAGAATCTCACACGATCAATACCAGACAACCAGTAAGTAGGGTCTTTACCTCCACCCGAGGGGCCTGAATCTGGGTAAATCTTTGCCTCTGCTTGTCAGCCGACGAAACTACCAGTACTACCACGTTCTCTCCCCATAATCTCAACCCTAGGTCCTTAACCATGGGATTTGATGAGTGTACCCCTCGTCAATTGGCGCCGTCTGTGGGAAAGAATAGTGCTGGACTCACGGTTTCTTCGGTTCCATCGGAAAACGGTGACTCGCCGATCGGATCTACAAACGGCAACTCGCCGGCTGCATCAACAAACCAGAACTCGCCGACTCAGACGGCACACGGCAACTCGCCGACTCACTCGACAAACGGCAACACGCCAGCTTCACCCGCAAAAAGCGCATCGGATCCTCTGATGGATTTCGAGCCACACTCGCCAGGATTCCAGGAGGCTTTCTCCGATCTCGAGCCAGGTTTGGGTTTAACCGTTGGTTCGTTCAATTTTTTCGTCAACAAGCTTGGTGTGCAGGACTTGACGGATCCACGCCAACTCGCGACTTCCGCACCCGTGGCTACATCGGTTGCGGCTCCTTCGACTGCGGATCCCTCAACTGCGTCCATACCATCGTCGATCCTCCAAGCTTGCTCGTCTGCAACAACCATGTCCACACGAGAGATGCGCGAGCTCATTGAAGAACTCCAGGGTGAGGAGGCCGAATCAGCATACCGCACAAACGATCCCGAGCTCGATCTCCCACTCAAGGATAGTTTCGACTGCGGGATCTCCCTCAGCGACTTCGATGAACCTGAAACTCATATCGGCAACCACGTCGACTCCGAGATCTACACCAACAACAATAACCTCGACTTCGAGATTCATAACAACTTCGTCGACGCCGAGATGAGCATAGGCGATGAAGACATCGACAGCGAGATCCGTCCAGACGGACCACTCGATGAGTATATCAACTCCGACATGAGCCTTGATGATGACATCGAGTCCATGATGGGACTCGAAGACACATACACATACCCTCGGGTAATACCCCAGCAAGTCTACGTTGCCTTCGCCCCAGAGTCATCTGATGCTGCGGCCAGTCGCAGACCTACAGAGTTCCCGTGCACGGTCACTATGCCAAACGGAGTCACAAATCTCACAATTACTGCTGAGATGGCAACAAAAGCAGATAAAGTTATCAAGGAGTGCACAATGATGCCAGCAGACGCAACACAGGAGGAGATGCTGACCTTCCAGTAGTTCAACTGGCAAGAATCACTTCGACTGAAGCAGATAAGAGCGACACTCGAAGAACGCAAAAAGCAGGCTAGCTTGTCGAGTGCGCGCAGAAGACAGCTCTCCCTGAGCTCCACCGGGCGAGCAGACACAAGACCCAGATCAAGGCTGTCACACCTCTCGCCGGACGAGAGGGCGGCACTCACCCGCAACTTAGCCAACTCTTTCATGACATACGACGAGGAGGGAGTGCCAGTACACAAAATAGCTGTGGGTGCTCTCTTTACCGCTGCAGCATATCTAGAGGCAATCAAGCCTCCAGCTGATGACCCCAATGCAAAACTATATCGCCAACAGATCAAATCACTCGCCTTAGCAGCGACGGCCATACGCCAAATTCCAAAAACTCCAGGGGGGAGTCGAGACCGTGCCCTGGTTGACACGCGTCGTGAAGAGCACAATCACAGTGGTCGCCGCCACGACTCGAAGGAAAGAAGCGGCTCGCGTAGGCGCAGGTCTAGGAGTAGATCACGCAGATCTTACAGCAGCGACTCATACTCTGATCGAGAGCCTGAGCCACATGGAGCTCTGTGCTTCACTCGACGCGTCCGCGAGACACGGATGCTCAAAGGGTTCAAACTTACATCTGAACAGCCCAAGTACACAGGTCGACAGGAACCTTCGGGGTGGCTGGAAGACTACAGGCTGGCTGTCGCATGCCAGCGAGGCACAAACACCACAGCCATGCAATACATACGACTCATGCTCGAAGGCACAGCCCGCGACTGGCTCAAGGCCATACCTCCATCAACATACGTCTCGTGGGATCACTTCCGCACTGATTTCATCAAAAACTTTGAGCCTCTATGTGAGCGCCCAAAAACGTTCGAGGAGCTGCGAGGCTGCGTTCAACGGTCAGACGAAACGTTGAGGTCATACATCAGACGATGGACTGAGATACGCAACTCAGTCGGAATAATTTCAGAAGATATGGCCATGGATGCTTTCATAATGGGACTCACCAGGCGGGACTTCAAAGAAGCACTTGGTCACAAAAAGCCAACCTCTGTGGCTAACTTGCAATTTTCTAAAATACCAGGGACCTCCGTGCAAAAACGTGACACACCACACTCTCCCTCCCTTCTCTCTCACGCGCGACCCGGAGGTCGCCGCCGCCGCCGACGCGCGCCACCGCCACTCCGCACCTCCCCGTACAAATCGAAGCACGCAGAACGCTCTGGCCGGCCTGCCCCACGGAGCTCAAAAGTGAATGTAGACTACCAAACGTATCCTAACTAACTAGATCGATCTTGTATGAGCTACTACTAGAGGTCTTGTTCCGTCTCTCTGCGTGTCCCTGTAAGTTAGTTACGATTCCCTGATCCATCACCACCGGGCTGTTTAGTGCTACTATTTACAGCTGCTACTACTACTGTATGAACTCCTTGTATTTCTCTATGGATTTCCTATGAATCAATAGAACCTTAAAACTGAGAAGTCATGAATCTTCCACTTGAAACGTTGATCCTGGGTCTTTCCTTGCAATGCACGAGCTGAAATCTTTGCTATACCATAATTTGTTGAAAACCAGAGGGTAGAAGAGAAGAGCATGCATGCTATGAATAGTTCAATTCAAGTGCATGCTGTTGTGCAAAATATGATATGCTGCAGTATCCACCAAGGGAAAAACAGGGAGCAGCAGACCAGTTTTATGTGCATAGGGGAGAAAATCTTGAACACGATATTTTGTGGATTTTGTGAAAATCATTAGACAAGAGAAAGGCTCACAGATTATTGATGTCGACCTGCGCACACACGAACAAACTATTTTGTCCCAACGAAGAGCCGTCACTTAATAACAAAAATCTAATATAATAATAAAAAATGAAAATATTAGCTAGCTGCGCCGTCCACGCGAGCGCACGCGCTATATACGTGTGTGGTTCTAGCAATTGCCTTCATCCAACTCATCTAGGAGTAGATAAAGACCTCCCCTTATAAGGCGGTTGAAATCATTGTAAACTAGCAAGGTGAGACTAAAGTTCCAACCAACCCACCCAGCCAACCGGTCATCTCTCCTTCATTTCCCTGTATGTGAATGTGGCCCATTTTAGCATGTGGTCCATATATTGCAGCACATACGTGCACTGATTCACCATTGGGCCTGACGCACCGGACGATTCTATGTGGGTGCTACTTCTATGAACCGTGTGATTTACGTGTTATTTTCAGTTAAGCGGCTCTAGTTACATTGGATGATGGAATCCTTATGCGTCCCAGCATGCGCATCACTAAGCCATGCCAAAGCTCCCCACCCCCCCCCCCCCTCGCTCGTTGCCCTAAACCACCACCCGTTGCTTCACCGACGCCGCCATGGATACGGGAGATCGAAGCTCCTCCTGCTCCTTCTGCAAAGTCGGAACCTGGGCCTAGGGTTTGTGGTGGGCTACGGTTCCACGCCATGGGATCGAGAGAGGAGGTGGTGGTGCCGGGGAGGTGGGCGGTGTTCGACAGCAAGAGAAGTCGCCGGAGCCGATCGGAATCTACCTGGGGCGGAGGCGGCGACAAAGGGGATTGAGAGAGGAGGAGAGCAAAGGATGCGAGAAAGGGAGACACACGACGGGGTGGGGTTAGCTCTCAAAATTTCACCTCCCCTGTTTTCAGCCCAAACTTTGACTCCCGCGTTTTGAACCCGAAATAATAATTTTCGCTCCAAAATCAAATATTCGTGGCCGGTTATATTGGTAAGCAACCAGACGTGTAAATTAAGAGGCATCCCTATATACATGCATGCACACGTACCTAGTATATTGTTTTGGTCCTTCTTGATGAAAAAAATAGCTCATATCGTAAAATTGTCCTATCTCTGTATGTACCTACCGAAATAGCTGTCTTACTCCGGTCTAATTTGTCCTATACAAACAAATTGTATATCTCGCTTGCTTTGTATAATAACGCCGCCGCGTACTAGCTAGTAGCTGAAGCAAATCCACTTCACCATCTAGCTGCCATGCATGTGGTTCGTCATCTCGCTTGCTTTGAGACCAATTCTCGTGGACTGTGTGCTGTCCGGATCTCTTATGGGCCCACACTGGTAGAAAATGGGCCTATGGTCCCGGTTCGGTTGGGCCATCAGTCCCGGTTGCCCAACCGGGACTGGCCAATCGGGACTAATGCTAGTCCCGGTTGGGCCACGAACCGGGACCAATGGGTGGCCACGTGGCCAGTTCTGGCTGGGCGTGGGGAGAGACTCATTGGTCCCGGTTCTTGTTACGAACCGGGACCAATGAGTGCTTTTTTTTTGGTATTTAGGGTTTAGGGTCTCCCTCTCGCCGGTGCCCCCTCTCTTTCTCGCCGGTGCCCCTCTCGCCGGTGCCCCCTCTCCTTCTCGCCGGTGCCCCCTCTCGCCGGTGCCCCCTCTCCTTCTCGCCGATGCCTCCTCTCCTCTCGCCGGTGCCCCTCTCCCTCTCGCCGGTGCCTCCGTCGTCTCCCCCTTCTTCGCATCGCCGACGTGCTCTCCATCGTTTCCGTACGCA
The DNA here is from genome assembly GCA_947311845.1 of Poa pratensis. Lineage (NCBI taxonomy): Eukaryota > Viridiplantae > Streptophyta > Magnoliopsida > Poales > Poaceae > Poa > Poa pratensis. The sequence goes on from CAMZMU010000033.1 coordinate 78,383,802, forward strand.
TATTATACGCTCTACTATATACACCGTACATGGATATGCATATATAATTAATATTTGATCTCTTGCGAGAATACAACTATTTAATTACATGGAGATAGAACAAGCCATCAAGGCATATGTAGTTCATCGTCCGAAGCATAATGTTCTCCCCTTTCATCGATGACCTCCCTAAACAGAAATCCCGCCAATTCCTCTTGAATTGCTCCTACGCGCAGTTCTGGGTCGATCTTCTCCCGCATTTTGCTGAAAGCAGTTGTTCTCCGCTCAGTGGTCAACTCGCGAATGAACTCGCAAACGTAGAATCCACATAAATTACTCCCCGGTGGCTACTGCGGACTTTCCACCGTTTTATAAGTTAGCTCATCTTTGAATGGACCTTGTACCTTCTGTTTGAAAATTGTCCAACACCTGCTTTGGCAAAGAAAATGAACAAAGGAGTTATTAATTACCATCCTGGAGCTCCGTGGAAGCCACGCTGCTTTTCCGATTCGATGGGCCACCGGTACCATCGCATGCAGCTTCTACCATGTGCCGTTGAGATTGGCCGCTAGTACCTTGCTGGCTAAGCACGGCAATTTGTTCCTTCTGCCGCTTTAATTCTTCTTCTATATTAAGCAGCCGGTCTGCAGCAGCGCGTGCTTCCATTGCCTCCCTTTCCTTTCTCCTCTGATGGCTTCTATCAGGAAATTTCTTCCTGTGCTCGGGAATCGCAATTGTCTTGGGCTTGGAGCCAGGTACGCCTCGTAACCGTCCGTCGTGTTCCTTATTCCCAAGGGCGCGTGTGAGCTCGTCATCCTCTCTATCAGGAATGAACCGTCCCTCTTCAACATCCTTTACTGCTTTTCTAATTTCTTGGATGGGTAGTAGGGGATTATCTTTGTGTCTTCTGTTATATATGCACTTCCCTTCTGCGTCCAACGTGCCCCCATGCCCGTAAAACCAATTTCTTACCCGCTCGATCCACTTGAGTGGCTCTGGAGTGATCCCATTAGCCAGCAGGTCCGCCTCAAGTTTCTCCCACTTAGGCATGCTACCAGCGTAGCCACCAGGCCCCATAGTATGGTGGTACATCTTTAGAGCAGCATTTGCCGCATTTTTTGCAGACTTTTCCAGAGCTTCCTCTGATTTCTTGTACGCCACAAATTCTTCCCAGTAGTCCTTTATCTTCTCATACCCTTTATCGAAGTCTGGAGTCTTATTTTTCTTGACAAACAGTTTGTTCAATCTTTTCTTCCAGTTCTTGAATAGCTCGGCCATCTTCTTAAGTGCCCAGTCCTTGACTTTTTGCTCCATGATTTTCCGGGCAATCTTTTCTGCCTCATCTGGATCCTCCTCATCTGAATCCACCTCTGGCGCCGGCAGGGTGAAATTAACCATGAGCTTTCTCCAAAGTCTTTCTTTGCCCTCATCGCTGACATATAGCTGTCCTTTCTCGTTTGGCCGATGCCATTCTCGAACGGTGATCGGGATGAAGTCCCTAACAAGAACTCCGCATTGCTTTACCATTTTATTTTTAACACCAGGGGGAGCAGTCGGTGTGCCGTCTTCAGCGACTCTTTCGATCGTGTACCTTTCTTGGTCGCCCAACTTTTTGGCTGGGCCTCGTTTTGTCCTTACAGAAGATTTGCTCGATCCGGAGGGCTAAAAGAAGAAAGAGCGTTAATATATGTATATAGACATCAGAGACTTAATTAATACAATCTTCGGCTTCATTAATATATGTATATGCACCTCGCCGGAGTTTAATGTTCCACCGGAGCCTTCGGCTTCTCCCTCGTCGGCTTCTCCCTCGCTGACTTCTCCCTCACCCCGGCCGTCGGGTTCTACCTCACCGGAGCCGTCTCTTCGGTTGAGAGACTCATCTCCCTCACCGGAGTTGTTCAAAAACTCCGTGGTGACATCGACAATATCTTCCGGCCCGCGGATTATATCCTGGAGGATATTTTCCTGATCTTCGTCTCGTTCCATAGTTTCTGCAAATTAAGAACAATGCACAAAACTTTAGTTGGGTAACTTGTTCCATATGTCAAGATACATCTACAATATCATAAACCCGTAAACTCGTAAACTCGTATCGTAAACCCGTAAACTCGTATCGTAAACCCGTAAACTCGTAAACTCGTATCGTAAACCCGTAAACTCGTATCGTAAACCCGTAAACTCGTATCGTAAACTCGTAAACTCGTATCGTAAACCCGTAAACCCGTAAATTTGCATCTTTGCATATCTAACTCAATTTACCGGGTCAACTTCCGAACCACAATCTACCGGGAAGAACAAATACGGACAAGAACACAATCAATACATGGCATTGATGCAATGCGCAATATGTATGCATGATCAATTTAATGCATTGACATGGAACTCTAAATCATGTTTGAAATGTTATTGAATTACGACAAGCACAAATTAGGACTAACAAAATTTTCCTATACAAAAAAAATCCTAACACTAACAAAATTTTCCTATACAAAAAATCCTAACACTAACAAAATTTTCCTATACACTAACAAAAAATCCTAACACTAACAAAATTTTCCTATACAAAAAATCCTAACACTAACAAAATTTTCCTATACACTAACAAAAAATCCTAACACTAACAAAAAAAATTCCTAACACTACATTTTCCTATACAAAACAAAAAAATCCTAACACTAACATTTCGTATACAAAAAAAATCCTAACACTAACATTTTCCTAACAAAAATTTTTTCCTAACACTAACATTTTCCTATACAAAATAAAAAAATCCTAACACTAACATTTCCTATACAAAAAAAATCCTAACACTAACATTTTCCTAACAAATTTTTTTTCCTAACACTAACATTTTCCTATACAAAACAAAAAATCCTAATACTAACATTTCCTATACAAAAAAAATCCTAAAATTCTAACTCACCGATCGAGAAGCGGCCGGTGCGGGCGGCGGTGGGACGGCGGTGGCGCTGGGCGCGGGGACGGCGGCGTGGAGGCACGGGAGGTGTGCGTGGAGAGGAGGGCGGGGTCAGGCCGGCGTCTGGGCGGCGTACGTGCGGGGAGGAGGCCGGCGCGTCGGGCCGGGCACGTGGCTGTGCGGGAGGAGGCCGGCCACGTCGTGACGTGTATGGGGAGGAGGCCGGCCGCGTCGGGGCGGCGTGCGCGCGGGGAGGCGGCGGGGCGGCGCGTGGAGTCGGCGGCGGGGCAGCCTGACGGCGTTGATGCGCGGCGCTCTTCTTGCTCCTGCTCGTCGATGAAAACCGTCTCGCGTGCGTGAGAATGGGGAAGAAGAAGAGGCTGGGGGTTAAGTAGCAGGGGGCCATTGGTCCCGGTTTACAGCAACGAGACCAAAGAGTGCGTCATTTAATGCCAGATCGCTGCGCGCGTCCAAGGATCTTTGGTCCCGGTTCTTGGTAGAAACCGGGACCAAAGAGTCCTTTTTTCAAACTTATTTCGAACTTTTCAGTTCTGAAATTTTGTTCCCGCCTTTGTTTTCTTATTTAGGTGTTTGGATATGAATTTCAAATGGTTTTGAATCTGAAAAGACTTTCAACATGAAAAGTTTTTAAATTTGAATAAATAATCCAAAACCATTTTCTGTTTTCTAAAATAATTATTCTAACTATACAAACTATTAACCATTTTGCCATTTTCAATTAAAAATGCATTAACTTTATTGCATATTTTGAATTGACAAAACTTTCAACGTGAAAAGTGTTTGAATTTGTATAAATAATCCAAAATCAATTTTACATTATTATTGTCATTTTCAATTTAATATGGATAAATTCATATCTTTAAATCCGTAAGTCGAAATTCGACAAATAATCCGTAAGCAGAAGTAAATGCAGAACAATTTCAGAAAACCTATATTTGTAAGATGAATGTTTGGTGTTGTAAAATGCAGAAGAAAGCAGATAAAAATTATTAATTCATTTATCTTAATGCATTACATAAAAGGTTTAATACATTATTACACATGATACAACGTCTCACAAGCGCTTGAAAGAAACACACCCCTGATCCAGCATCACCAACATTATTCTACATAAACGGACTTGCTGGCTCGAAGGCCGTAGGATTAGGGGGAACGGCGGGAGGAGCCAGCCCCGTGGGCGGCCGCCCGGTTCTCGCGCGCACGTTTGCGGCGGAGGGCAAGATCCATGGAGGATGAGTCTTTCAGCGCCCAATCCAGATCGGAAGCCTCCTTCGCCTTGAGCTGGTAGGAAGTCTTGGCTCGCTAGACAGGGTAGTCGCGGACAGACTGGAAGGAGGCTTCCATGGCCTCCTGTATCTGCAACCCACAACCTTCTTCCCCGTCGTCGCTCCAGTCGAAGTCGTCGTCCTCCTCCTCCTCCGCGGGAGGAGCGGCGGCGCCTGGTGGAGGTGCAGCGGCGCCAGGTGGAGGTGCGCCGGCACCTGGTGGAGCAGGAGGCCGGTAGCTGGGCATTCCTCTCCACGCCGGGCTCGTGGGCATACGGCGGGATAGACTCCCGCGGTTGTGCCCAAGCGCGCTCTGCCGAGCACGCTCGACCTCGTCCAGAAGGCGTTGCGGCGGGCGTGGCGGATCCATCTCGTGGAGACGATGCGTTCGTGGCTAGGAATGGTGGATTAGGGTTTACCCCGTCGGCGACAATATATAAAGACCTCCAGGGCAGCGCTGGGGGAGGACACGTGCCCAGGGAAGCGCTGGGGGAGGACACGTGTCGTGACCGCAAAGCCCGTCTTTAGTCCTGGTTGGTGTTACCAACCGGGACTAAAGAAGCACATAGATCGTGTGTTTCTTTCAATCGCTTGTGAGCCGTTGGATCAGGGGTGTGTTTCTTTTGAGGGATTGTGAGCTGTTGGATCAGCAGTATCACGACCACTTCGTGAGCCACATGACCCGGTTGGTGTTACCAACCGGGACTAAAGAAGCACACGTACCCTATATATAGCCGCCCTCCTCAGACAAGTTACTCACTCACACAAAACATTCCAGCGTCACTCGGAGAGGCATCTTTGGGCAACCAGCGGCAAGACGTCTCTGATGACCTGCGACCGTTCCAAACGGTTGCAGATCATCAGAGATGTGTTGCCGGACGGTTGTAGATCATCAGAGACGTCTTGCCGCTGCTTGGATCGAAGTGGTGCTCAAACACAAAACATTCCAGCGTCACTCGGAGAGGCATCTTTGGGCAACCAGTGGCAAGACGTCTCTGATGACCTGCGACCGTTCCAAACGGTTGCAGATCATCAGAGACGTCTTGCCGGACGGTTGTAGATCATCAGAGACGTCTTACCGCTGCTTGGATCGAAGTGGCGCTCAAACTCACGAGCCACCGTCGGGCTGTATGCAGGGGGAACTGTGTTTGGACGGTCGAAGCTGAGGTTTGAGAGGTTCCCACGGGAGGTGTGGGAGCCGACAACCACCTACCACGCGTGTTTCACCACATAAAGGTTTAATACATTACTACACATCACATAAAGGTTTAATACATTACATTGATTTACATAAAAGCCATGAACCCTTCTTCGCGTATGTCCCTGGCCTATGATCGCTTCAGCCGTAACCATGGAGCATCTTCATTATTTAACGGGATGCTTGGGTCAGTTCTCACTGTGAAGGGCGGAATTTCATCAAACTTATCATAATCTGCTGACATGTCTGTCTTGTCCTCGACTCCCACGATGTTTCTTTTCCCTGAAAGAACTACGTGACGCTTTGGCTCATCGTATTCGTTTGCTTGTTTTTTCTTTTTTTCGGTATTCGTTTGCTTGTTTTTTCTTTTTTTCGGTCTGGAGGACATGTCCTTCACATAGAAAACCTGAGCCACATCATTGGCTAGGACGAATGGTTCGTTCTTGTAACAACCAAGATTCTTGAGATCCACTGTTGTCATCCCGTACAGCTGGTCTACCTTTATCCCTTCTCCATTCATGTTGACCCAACTGCACCGAAACAAAGGGACCTTAAAAGTAGGTCCATAGTCAAGTTCCCATATCTCCTCTATGCGACCATAGTATGTGTCCTTTTGCCCATCGTCGTTTGTTGCATCAAAGCGGACACCACTGTTCTGGTTGGTGCTCTTTTTATCTTGGGCGATCGTGTAAAATGTATTCCCATTTATCTCGTACCCTTGGAAATTCAATACAGTCGAAGATGGTGACGCGGCCAACAAGTAGAGCTGATCTCCGACAGTGGTGTCATTCATGAGCTGTAATCGCAACCAACTGCCGAAGGTCTCCATGTGTTTTTCTTTAATCCAGGAGTCATCCTTCCCCGGGTTCTTGGAGCGTACATAATTCTTGTGTTCCTCGATATACGGAGCCACGAAGGTGGAACTTTGTAGAACTGTGTAGTGTGCTTGAGTTAAAGAATGCCCGTCCCTACATATCAGTGCTTTCTTTCCTAGCGTGCCTTTTCCACTCAGTCTCCCCTCATGCCGCGATTCAGGAACACCAATCGGCTTAAGGTCAGGAATAAAGTCAACACAGAACTCAATGACCTCTTCTGTTCCATAGCCCCTTGAGATGCTTCCTTCTGGCCTAGCACGGTTATGAACATATTTCTTCAAGACTCCCATGAACCTCTCGAAGGGGAACATATTGTGTAGAAATACAGGACCGAGAATGGCAATCTCGTCGACTAGGTGAACCAGGAGATGCGTCATAATATTGAAGAATGATGGGGGGAACACCAACTCGAAGCTGACAAGACATTGGACCACAGCCTTCTGTAAACTTGGTAGAGTTACTGGATCGATGACCTTCTGAGATATTGCATTGAGGAATGCACATAGCTTCACAATGGGTACTCGAACATTTTCCGGTAGAAGCCCCCTCAATGCAACCGGAAGCAACTGCGTCATAATCACGTGGCAATCATGAGACTTCAGGTTCTGGAATTTTTTCTTTGCCATATTTATTATTCCCTTTATATTTGACGAGAAGCCAGCCGGGACCTTGATACTGCTCAGGCATTCAAAAAAGATTTCCTTCTCTGCTTTGGTAAGAGCGTATCTGCTTAAGTATTGACGCCCTTTATCCGTCTGCTTGTTGTATGGGTCTTTCATACGTTGCTGGTCTGCCCGTGCTTCCGGTGTATCTTTTGTCTTCCCATACACGCCCAGGAAGCCTAGCAGGTTCACGCAAAGATTCTTCGTCACGTGCATCACGTCGATTGAAGACCGGACCTCTAGGACTTTCCAATAGGGTAGCTCCCAGAATATAGAGCACTTCTTCCATATGGGTACGTGGTTGTCAGCGTCATTCGGAACAGATAGACTGCCAGGACCCTTTCCAAAGATTACTTCTAAATCCTTGACCATGTCATATATAACATCACCATCAGGGAGGTTAGGCTTCTTCCGGCGATCTGCCTCACCGTTGAAATGCTTGCCGGGCTTTCTTACGGCATGACCGTTCGGAAGAAATCGACGATGCCCCAGGTACACATTCTTGTTTCCCAAATGTATACTTTCAGTCTTATCTAAACAGTGCGTGCATGCATTGTATCCCTTGTTTGACTGTCCTGAAATGTTACTAAGAGCAGGCCAATCATTGATGGTTACGAACAGCAACGCTCGTAGGTCAAATTCCTGTTGTTTGTGCTCATCCCACACACGTACACCTGGTTCGGACCACAACTGCAAAAGTTCATCAACTAATGGCCGTAGGTACACATCAATGTCGTTGCCGGGTTGCTTCGGGCCTTGGATGAGCACTGGCATCATAATGAACTTCCGCTTCATGCACAACCAAGGAGGAAGGTTGTAGATACATAGAGTCACGGGCCAAGTGCTATGACTGGAGCTCTGCTCCCCAAAAGGATTAAAGCCATCTGTACTTAGACCAAATCTTAAGTTCCTTGCGTCATCTGAAAATGTCGGGAACTCTCTGTCGATTTTTCTCCACTGGGACCCATCGGCGGGGTGTCTCAACTTCCCGTCTTTCTTACGCTCTTCTTTGTGCCATCGCAACAACCTGGCATGCTCTTTGTTTCTGAACAGACGTTTCAACCGTGGTATTATAGGAGCATACCACATCACCTTAGCAGGAACCCTCTTCCGGGGGGGCTCGTCATCGCCCTCAACATCACCAGGGTCATCTTGTCTTATCTTGTACCGCAGTGCATTGCATACCGGGCATTTATCCATGTTCTCGTACTCACCGCGGTACAGGATGCAGTCATTAATGCATGCATGTATCTTCTGCACATCTAATCCTAGAGGGCAGATAGCCTTCTTTGCTTCGTATGTAGTCTCGGGCAATTCGTTATCCTTTGGAAGCTTCGGCTTCATTATTTTCAGTAACTTCTCAAATCCCTTGTCAGAACAACCAGTCTCTGCCTTCCATTTCAGCAGTTCCAGTGTGGTACCGAGCTTTGTGCTGCCATCTTCGCAGTTTGGGTACAGCAACTTTTTGTGATCCTCAAGCATGGCCTCCAACTTTAGCTTCTCCTTTTCTGTATCGCATTCTCGCTTTGCATCAGAAATGACCCCACCAAGACCATCAGCGGGCTCATCTGATGCCCGATGTTCACCTCTTTCTTCTTCAACGTCTTCCATAACAGTATCACCGCATTCCTCAGGGAACATAGGATAGTTGTCATCATCCTCCTCTTCTTCATTGTCTTCCATCGTAACCCCTCTTTCTCCGTGCTTGGTCCAACAATTATAGCTGGGCATGAAACCTTTCCGAATCACGTGGTCTTGAATGGTTCTCGGGTCAGAGTACTCCCTGACGTTCCGACACTTCTCACATGGACAAGGCATAAAATTATTCACTTTGTTTGCCTCAGCCACATCGAGAAATTTATGCAGGCCTGCAATAAACTCGGAACTGCGTCGTTCGCCGTACATCCATCGCATCCGTGCATCCATCTGCATCATATATATAATTAAGTTTATCAAATACCATTACAATAACATCTTGAATAGTGAAATGACCACCGTACATCGACACGTGCAATATTTCTGTATCAATTACAGATGAAAAGGATAAAGTTGCTAACCTCGGCCGAGGATATCATCTTGTGCGAACTTAAGTGTGGCTCGGGCATTTCATCGAACACATCTTGTGCGTGGCAAAGAAAAAAAAACTAGCACCCACTTCCCACCAATCCAACCAGAAAAAAAACAGAGGAGAGAAGAGGGGGGTGGGGGTTATATATAGGCAGGGGAGGTATTGGTCCCGGTTCTTGGCACGAACCGGGACCAAAGCTCCGCGCACGCCACGTGGCTGGCTCTGGAGCTTTGGTCCCGGTTCTTGCAAGAACCGGGACCAATGCCCCCAACCGAACCGGGACCAATGCCCCACGGGGCCCTGGCAATCGAACCGGGACCAGTGCCAGGCACTGGTCCCGGTTTTTGCCTGAACCGGGGCTAATGGCAAACAGGACTCCGGATGAAAGGTCCTTTTTCTACTAGTGGGGGTCACCACCATCTAGTTACTTGTGGTGAAGACTCCCTGTGTGGCTGACCTCCTCGTCTCTGACAAAGGCGAAGTGTTTCCACCCGGGTGGATTTAGTCGCGAAGGTGGGAGATGAAGAGGAGTGCCAGCCCGAGAGGAAAATGCCAAGCCGCAAACTCGTGTTGGTGGACAAGATCAAGGTGGATTTGATCGCAAATAGCCGCTTTTAGTTCATGAACAAGTAAGTGGAATCCTATTAGCTGAACAACGGCAACATCAAGCACACATGATACCCCATCCCCCCCGGGCCTGGAGGTAAAGGGGCGTAGCGAGACAGTTGATAGCTAATGACGCGCTAATGACATCAAGTCCGGCGCATATGCTGGCCGTCGAGGCGACGGTATCCATCGGACAGGCAAGGGCTTACAATGTCACGGTCGACGGATGTCTCCTTCACCGCACGGCCATGTCGGGGTGCAGCGGGGATGCTACACAAGCATATATTCATTACGATGCAAAAGCCGCTGACGCGCTTTCGTTGCCATAGCTAGGAGCTCTCATTTCCTCTTGCCGAACGCGAAGGTGCCGTGCTTGGCTGCCTCATCTGGCCGAGCAACTCGTCATCTACAACCGAGCGCTCATCTCCGCTCCAATGGGATTGCACGCGCGGCCGTGGACAGCTGGCTGACATGCTGTCGGCGCCGTCACCGGACTGTGGGCAAACCCTCACGATGCTTGGACGAGCATGACGAAGTCAGGCGTGCGGCTAGAACACGCTCCGCTCCTAGTGCACCTCAAAAGATGAGTTGGTGATCTATTGTCGCGTCATTTGCATTTTGTCCGGACTCAGGGATGTACCACCTCGAAACACGGGACATCGAGTTTGACGCTACCGGGCGTCCGGGCCACCTCAACACATTTGAATCAGAACCCACCTCGACCATTTTGGCCGCGCCAACAGGCCATATATAGGGCACCTAACAGTTTTTGTAAATTTGTGGCTCTACATGAGAATAAAATGCATATATCCCTTCTTTTATTTATGTATTTAGATACACTAGGACGTTCCGCATTTTACTAATTTTTTGTGTCAAAAGTTGTTTTAGAGTGGCCCTTCTCGAATGCATTCATATCGTCGGTGGTCAAAAATTGGTCTTGGAAAAAACATAACTCGTCAAGAGCTTTCCCACACGCGCCTCCGAAATCGACTCGATTTGAAATCGTATGAAAAAAGTTATAACTGAAGAAAAGGCATCGGTAATGACATCGTTGGACACCAGGGTATCCTTGCACGCCGCCAGGGCGACACATGAAGCAAAGGGTAGTAGCTATAATTTCTTACCTAAAATGATACGTGCGACAACCGAACCACACATAAAATGATAGGCAATAGTTATCTCCTACCACATGAAATGTAGATACTTCATGCATAAAATGATACGTGCGACAACCGAACCACACATAAAATGATAGGCAATAGTTATCTCCTAGCATTGGCGACGGAAGAAACTAAGCTGAGACGGAATATGAAGGTGACGGGCTTCTGTAACATTTGTGGCATGGAGCAGGAAACTGTATGTCAAGCACTATAGTGCTGCCCTCATGCCTTCAGCCTGTGGCGATCGATGAGACAAGTCTGGAACCTGCCGTCTGAAACTGATATGATGGTACAGCCAACCTCATGTTCAGATATGTGCTGATATCTCTGTCAGACCAGATGATTGATACCTTCCTGTTGGTGCCCTGGCGTGCTTGGCATTGTCGTAATGAAATTACACATGATAAACCTCTTCCAGGTACTGAACCTTCTAAACGTTTCCTTTGCGGTTATTGGCGTATTCTGAAGAACTCCGATGTGCCAACTGATACGGTGATCAAAGGTAAACAACCTCTGGTGGATGCTACGCCTCTGGCTTCTCGTGCTACGTCCCGCCAATCACCGGAGAAAACCTGGCCGAAACCCCCTTCGGGTTGGGTTAAGCTATTGGTGGATGGATCCTTTAAATCTGAGAATTATGCAGCAGGTGCAGGCATATGGTCCTAAGGGATGAGGAGGGTCGCATCATATTTCATGGTCCTAAGGGAATTATGCAGCAGGTGCAGGCATGGTCCTAGGATCTGGTCCTGAAGTTGTTCTTGGGGAATTTGATCGGGAGCTGCTTGTAAATTGTAATCCCTTCTTCTTAATAGAGGTCCTTTTTACCCGCAAAAAAAAAAAAGTAAGAGCGATCAGCATCGATCGAACTGTATCCGATGGTTCTCATTTGCATGCATGACTACTTGTAGCTGCTCTCACGTGCATGCGTTCATGGCTGCATATGTACGTACCCATTGTTGAAGCAAGGAAATACATCAGCCTAAAAAATATAGGACCTCGCCGCCTGCTTCTGCAAGCATAAGTTCCTCGCTTCTCTGCCGGTCTCGAGACCACCACGTTGGCGCTCCTACTACTCCTCGTCATCCTCATAGGCTTGAGAAGGGCGGGTTAAAATGGGTTTTTTGTGCGGGATTAGATGTGGTCTCATTTGGAATGGGGATCAATCAGTTGGGATATATATAACAAGGGTTGGACTGGTGCGGGTTAGGGAGAAAAGTGGGGCGGAACGGTGCGGTTCGGATTCAGACCAAGAAAATTGAAACCAACACGTGCTTCTTCTCTGACCTCGTCGGTACTGCCGCCACCGCTACTCGTCTTTCTCGCGATGTACTAGTCTCTCGTGGCCCAGCGCCATCCTTCTTCCGCCCACTGCAACCTCCGCAGCGGCGACTCGTCTTCCTCTCGTTGTACTAGTCTCCGGCGGCCCAGCGCCATCCTTCTTCCGCCCACTGCTCGTCGACGTCATCTTCGACCCGCTTTGCTCTCGCCGGCGCGAGGCCAAGACGCAGCTACTCGTCGTGGGGTCCGAACTGCTCAGCGGGAACGACGATCGGACCTACAGGCCTGGACCCATGGTTTCTACTTTGGCTGTGGGAATAGATTTCGAACCGAAGCAAGTTGTGCGGGTTGGGGCGGTTTGGCTCAAATTGCTTGTGGCCTGGTGTGGGTTGGGTGATAGAGATTAGTTTAGTGGCTTGGCTTGGTGTGGGGGTGAGATGATCTTCGTGGGGGCTGGTGCGGGGTTGGTGCGGCTTTCGCCCCGTTCTCAGCGCGACTTGTGAAACACGACATAGCCCTTTGGTGATCAAATTGATGCAGATCTTGTGCGCACATGAGTATTTCACCGCCCTTCTCTCTTGGTCTTGTGCCGACATTGTTCTTCTAACAAAAGCCTTGTTTTCTGAAATTCCGGACACAAAAGTAGGTAGTTTAGTCCTTCTAACGGGGCCTCTCAATTTTTTTAAAGAAAAAAGAGAAAAGTCATTATAATTCGCTCAAAATCGATGGATCCCTTCACGCTTGGATGATTGCCTATTAGAAACACCCGAACCAGAGTGGAGGTTGATGGTGCCGTCGGCGTACTAATTTCATGCTAGGACATAGTTATTACATGTCATTTCATGTGCCATCGAGTTGCCGCAATTATTATGGTCATTATTTTACGCTGAGAGATGGTTTTTACCTATCATTTTACGGCATTATTAGAGCTCTTATTTTGTGCTCATGGTTGTATTAAGAAGTTGCGTATCCTAGCATGCCGCCACTGCAACGAAATGGCATGAAATAAAATTGGAGAAAGGTGGAAGATATGTTGTGGATGTCATCATATGAGTGGCGATGCCGATGGGGTTTCAACTCCGAGGTTGATATTCTAGACCTGACTCAACTAGACCTGGATGATCCGGCCTGGTACCAGTAGGACTTGGTTGTAACGAAAATAGTAAACCAAACAAACTCGGTCCTCGTACATACATACACATATGCATGCATGGGGTTTGCTGTAATGCGACTAGGCAAGCCTCCACTTCATCCAAGTGAAGTAGCTTAAAAAGTATCTGCTTACCAATCAAAAGCTTGGTGATCCTTGGAGGCTATATAATTAAACATTTGGCTTCATATATAGTTGTTTGGTTAATAACTATGTGATCCGTACGATTCGTCCGCCCGGGCAAGATGCCTCTAAGACGTACTACTAGCTAGTAACCTGGATCATATGTAGATGAAGAAAACATAGGTTTGTGGTGTGCCAGACGCGGTGCATGCAGCAAAAAAAAACATGGGTGGGTACGTATACATGGGATCCTAATCGTGATATGCAGAAGAAAAAACTTGTGGTCGTGACAAAAAGCAGCACTACTGATAGTAAAAGAGATGTTTTACGGTACATCAAATCAATATGGGCCGTCTAATCAACAGGATCCGATGGTCCAGATCCGTTTTACTACAGCAAATTTCGTGTAGTATATCTTAGCGTCAAGGACATTTTAGGAATTGCACTGTTCACTACGGGAACCAGCCGAGACGCCGACGGCCACGGGCTGCGCCGACGGCCTTTTGTCGGGGCCGTCAGCGTAGACCTCGAAGAAGACAGCCCGCCCACCTGGCCGTCGGCGTAGGGAATGCCGTCGGCATAGGACGGCGGCGCCGACGGTCACCGTCGGCGTAGACTTGTCGTCGGCGTAGGTCTCGCTGGTCCGACGGCCACCGTCGGTGTAGGCAAGGCCAGGCAAGCACGACCGCGTGGGGGAGGGTGGGAGGGGACGCGGGGGGCGTTGGGGGCGACTGATTTTGGCGGCGACGCCATTGGAGATCTGAACGGGAGTTAGCAGAGAGAGGAAAACGAAGAGATGTGCTGCGTGCGTCCATACTAGAATTTGGGCTTTGCTCAACTTGGTCCATATCGTTGGCTTGGGCTGATTTTTTTTGTTAACTCTAAGTGATTTAGTGGGGCCCGGTTGACTAAACGACTTGGATGGCTAGTATACACCACGGCTGAAATATCAATCCAGTAGTCCCCCTAAAAAAAATATCAATCCAGTAGTACAGCGTACTTTCCTCAACAACAATTTTTTTCCGCATAATGTCACTACCTGTTACTTTTCTTCCACTCAAATTAATTGACTCATTTCCTTTTTTATGATGTCTTGATTTATTCTAAAAGTGTTTCCGGTGTGATCGATTCATATTAATACACTACCATCATCCGTGTTTTGAATTTAGTAATGTTAGAAGAAAAAATTGAAACAATGGGTAGTTATCAAAATTGCTTTGTGTGCATTTTAACACTTCATATTAAAAAAATATACTATTATTTTGATGCATATTATTTTGTACATGAGAAGTTATTATGTCACATAATCATAGATAGATTTGAAAATTTTGACTCCTTTCAATCAATTGTCACGGGATTATTAATTTGTTTTTACAAATATCATTTTCCATTTTCTTACCTTTTTATGAAGCAAGTATCAAAAACATGTTGCAAAATCACCCATCTAATTGTCACAAAGATTAGTCCATATTTATAAATATCGTTTTTCATTTTTTAATTGTCAAAAATGACATTGTTTGTGAAGCAAGTACACAAAATATGGTGGGAAATGGCACCCATCCAATTATCACGCAAAGTAGACCATAGTTTATGGATAATGGAGCAATATTAGGATTTTTATCGGTTTCTACCTAATTGTGCCTATTTAAATGACTTCATACCTATTTTCCGAAAGTAATTGAAATATGAACTATAAGTGTGCGATACTTTTCCCTGAGAGTTTTACAAAAATAATTTTAAGATAGACAAGTAGTGGTTATATCACGTAACCGTCGATATTTTTGAAAAATGCGACCTCTTTCAATCAAAACCAACGGTGGTCATTTTGCCCATTTTTTACGAAAACCTCAGAGACAGTGAAAAAAACCTTAAATAATACGATTAAATTTATATTTATCATTTTATTTGCAACTGTTACACAAATAGGCGACCCAAGGCGCAAGTTTCACATCTTTTCGATTTGTGTATATTTAGTTACGCTGCTTTGAAAATGCCAAAGAAACACAAATGCATGTACTATGTCCTGATTGGTTGGAAGAAATAAGGTGTGGATCGATGACATGTCGTCTTCTGATTGGTCAAAACACCTCACCCCGCACCATCTCCTCACGTTGTCTCACACCAGCCCCACACACGCACGCACCTTATCCTCTCCTTCCTTCTCCTCTCACGCACCACACACGCACGCACCTTATCTTCGTCGCCTCCGTCTCCTGGACGCCGCGTCCGAGCTGTACGCCGCCGTCCACCTCGAGCTGCCGACCACCCGCACCGGCGTCTGCGCGGATCTCGCGGGAGAGCCCAGGCGCGAAATCCTAGCCCCGGCGGCGATGTGCGGGTGCGTGGCGGCCATCACCAGGGCGGTGCTAGCCATCCTCGACGCCGTCCTCGTCGGCTGTTTCCTCTCCGACGCGGAGCGCCGGCCCCGACGCGGCTGTCTGCCGCCTCCATCCCCGACGCTGGCCATCCTCGACGCCGCCGTCCGAGCTGTACGCCGCCGTCCGTACACTACGCCCCGACGCGGCTGTCCGCCGCCTCCATCCCCGACGCTGGCCATCACCTAGATGGAGGAGGACATGGAGCTCTGCCTCAAGCCCACCACGGTTGCAGCGCCTCTGTCCTCGCCCCGTCGGACGCCGCAGGCCCAGCCCGCCCCCTGCCTGTCCCGAGCTCGTCCCCACCGAGGGGCGGCCGGGATTTTTTTTGTGATAGGAGGCCGCTCTACGCCGACGGCAATACCGTCGGCGTCTGGAGGGCTGACGGAGACGGATGGATGCCGTCTTATGGGTCCCACCACAACCTACGCTGACGGGGTCGCATACGCCGACGGCAGGGGGGCTACGCCGACGGGCTGCTACGCGACGGCCGCCGTCGGTGTATGCCTACGCCGACGGCAGACGTGCCTACGCCGACGGCTTCCGGCCGTCGGCGTCTCGTGGGTTTCCCGTAGTGGTTAGAAATCTTGTAGCTAGGTCGCCGAAAAAAAGAGAGGCAGGATTGGAAGTCCCGCGCGTCACAACATTCGACTTATTCGGCAATACCGGCGCGCGGCGCTAGAGTCTCGGCCGCCGGGCCGACGCCTAGCCTTGCTCTCCCCCGCCTCCTCGGCAACAAGGTGTTCCCCTTCCTTATCACCCCCGTCACGGCTGCAACTTGGGCTTCCGCCGGCGATGAACTTGGAGCCATTGCAATGGCTTGCTGAAATGCTGTCAAATGATCAATGACACAACTCGGCGAGCTGCCGTGCTCACTGGCCACCGCGCCTCCACACACAGCGCAGGGGGCTGGTCTCTTGTACATGCACGAATCACCATTCCGTATGCGTCTTACTGCCAAGGAGATTTAATAACAGCTGATTGTTGCGGTTATATCTCTAGATCCTGGAGGCGGGTTACAGGCTCACATCACAGACGATGGGGCCAGGGGCAGGTCATGGCGTCCATTCTTCCATGCGCTGTGGCAGAGGACCCGGCCGGTTAAAGCTGGATCGAGGCGGAGGGCGCAGCAGCACGCCATTTTCCTGATCAGAACGATGGTTGTCCCAGGACGTTGACGGAGCGGCAGTTACGGGATGAACAGGTCTTGTTATTGGATATGGACTCGGTCCACAATTAATTTGATTATGTTTGTAACCAAAATTACCAACCTGTCATTGGGCCTAACTCTGGCCCAATCAATATTATCCGTTGGATCTTCTATATACTACACCCTCCAAACTGTAGTATGATGTACCGTAAAAAAGCCCTAGTAAAATTGTGATGTCGATCGACCGTGAAGCCCTAAACGCACACATACCACAAGTATCACATGCATCTACGGAAACTTGGCTACCTAACCAGCGCTTGAACTGGTAGCTCCTGCATGTACGCGTGTATATCATTTGTTAGTTAGTTAGTTCTTGAGCGCCCGAGTCGTCAGCGACTATACCCAAAGTACCCGTCGTGAAATGAGGCGGGTAGCATCCTTTCCTTGGTTGCGTCGACGGGAGGTGACAGGGAGCTCGTGACTTTGAGTTTGGGGATTAGTGAGGGTTAGCCAAGTTAGTTGGTTGTAAGCAGCTAGCTAGGGTGGTGAACACAATAAGGTAGTTTCCCCTACTTGTCCGGGCCCTTGCCGCGGCCGGTGCTCTAATCGGTTTGATGATCCTCTGGCCGTCCTTAAGATCGATGTGGCAAGATTATTTTCTTTGTTTGTCGACGACGACGTTGCAGTTTATTAGCGTACGCTTGGGATGGACCGAACCTAGCTAGCGTACATGCAGCGATGAATGAGACGAGGACGTAGCTGCTTGTGTTGTCTTTGGAAGCAGAAAAGAAAGAAGCCCAGCAGCCATGCATGCGTGCGTGCATGGATGTGCTAGAAAATCATGGTTATTTGGCATCGATGAGGCACGTAAAGCTAGAGAAACAATTAGGAGGATGGACCCAAGCTAGTCGGTCTGTCGTCATGCATGATGAGTGAGAGACGAAAAGGATCGAGTGCGTGATGGATGGGATTAGGTTCCTCGATCGTCAGTCACGCGCGCACGACGTATCAACCGACTTTGTTTCTTCCCGATCGATCGATCGATGACGTACCTCTTGATCGATGAGAGGGAACGTCACAACTCACAAGTCGTGTCGATCGAGCGTAAAAAAGGAGGGAGAAGAGAGAAAAAGTGAGGTTGATTTCCAGCAGGTCGCACACGTACGCAAGTCGTGGCCGGCCCGTGAAGCGCTAATTAATTTGCAAGCTGGTGTCCACCAAGGAGGGGCCCGGGTGTCGGTTGCGTCCTTCTTCCAGACGTACGGCGAGGCCGCAGCGACGAGGGTGTGCACCCCGATCGTCTTCAACGATGGGGCGCCTCCGCGGTACAGAAGCGCGACGGTGGAGGAGTTGATCGTCAACTTCAGGAAGAAGAACGCTCGCTCTGCACTCGACAACTTTAGGCTCTGATCCATCATGATCAATCAGACTAGCTACGTACGTACGTATGTAGTCCTACGATCCTATCCAACTACTCCCCCGTTCCAAATTAGATGACTTCAATTTGTACAAAAGTGGATGTATCTAGACATGTTACAAGTCTAAGTACATCCACATTTGTACAAATGGAAGTCATCTAATATGAAACGGAGGGAGTACGTAGCAGTATGCATGTTTGCTCTGCCAACCGCCCGCATGTGAGTGTCGTACGTCCACAGGACCCCGGCCGGCTATCTCAAAAAAGAAATGCGCTCTCAAACGTTCTTGCAATAAAGAAAAATTGTATTGTGCCTGCAAAAGTAACATTGAAAAACAGAAAATCATGTCATGTACTTAATGAGTTGTTTCAGTTCTGTAAAAATATTTAAGTCAATGCTAAGCAACGTGGGTATGACACGGTCGATTAGACGAGATTGAGGCACAATCTTTTGGAGTGAATATTTTTGGCTCCCGAGATCGAGTGCTCCTACTATTTAAAAAAAATCGAATATCATATTTACGAGTTCTGAAAAATTGAGGAAAAAATCTCGACGTAGCCAATGATGTAAAATCGATTTTAAATACTTTGTATTTCCGAGCTATACAAAAATGACAAAAGTGTGGATCTCGGTATGCATATTTTAAAATCTCTAAATTTTATCAGATTTTGTCATTTTTATGTAGCACGCAACACGACCGTATTTGAAATTGATATTTTACAGGATACACCATTAACTAAATCTGGATTTTTTTCAGAAGTTTTTGAAACTCGTAAATATGATTTTTGATTGTTTTTTAATAGCAGGAGCACTTGAGCTCGGGAGTCAAAGACACTATTCGAATCTTTTGGCATTTTCTAACTACTCTAATAACTACTTCTCCTTATAAAAGCAAGTGACATGGATGATTAGATTAAGACCATCGACGAATTAAGGAGAGGAAAATAACACCCAAAAAAGCAAGGGCTAGTTTGGAGCTAAACTCACAACGTACCCGAGGTTGACTCGTAGTGGCTGTGATGTTCTTGAAGTAGTCTAGCAGGGCAAAGTATATGTTACCTATTTACATGAAAAAAACCAGATACCATACAGTAATTATTGTTGTTCCTTTCCTTTCTTACACATATCTACTTCTCAGTGAAGGAGTAAAGATATGTGTGGGTAGAGAGCCAGGAGCCCATGCTGAGGCATCCGAAGAAGAGGCTTAATGTCATTGCTGCAAATTTGAGAGAAGAGACAAGTCACAGGGAGGATCAAGAGGGTTTTGCTGATTCATAGTGTCCTTTTGGCGGGTCTGTTTTAGTTGGAGGCATGGTCGCTTGCTCCCTCCTCGACTCCTGGGTGTATGAAAAAGTGAGAGAGAGTGAGTGAACGAGCAAGCAAGCGCCATGACCGGCTCCATCAAACCAGTGGCGGAGCTAAAATATTTGGTACCAGGGTGCACCTATGGTGCCACAACACATTTAAAACATTTTTTTGGGTTGTGGTTCAAATTTGCTATTTTACAAAAAATATTTTTTCCTGGTGTCATATGCACCTGGCTCGCATAAGGTGGCTCCGCCACCGCATCAAGCACACCGCCGTTCCGCTGCTTAAGACCTTGCTGAGCGTCTTTCTCCTCGGGATGGCCGCTCCACAGTGCTCCCTGACATGTGGCGGTGGCCAGTACGTGCCAGTGCACGACCGCACCGTGTTTGTCTGCACTACGCTGGCCGCGGCGCTCGTCTTCTGGTTTGCCAAGATGGCCGCTGACGGAGGAGGCCGGCTGCTCCGTGGGCTGCTGCTCGGCATCGTCCTGTCGGCCGCCTCCTGTTTCCTCTTCCTTGAGCCCGTCGCCGGCTACACCATCACCATCTACATGCTTGGCTGCAACGGGTCCGTGGCGCTGACGGCCGGCGGACTCATGGCCGTGGGCGTAGATGAATGCGTGCACGTTAGTTTCGCGGCGGAGGCGTTGTTCGACTAGTAAGGGCACGTTTGGTAGCCTGCAGGAGGCCAGACCAGTCCCACAGTTGCAACAGCACGGCGATTGGTTGCCTTTATGACCTCCTGGGTCAAGTCAGCGCGCTACTCAAAACAGCGTCGGGCTAGGCCGGCCGGGCACGTTCAAATCGAGCGTTCCCGTGTAGCCTGACTCGTTGTTGGCTGGAACGGTGCGACCATGCATGTGAGGTTTTCTTACACACTCACTTTACTCTCACTTTATCTCTTTCCTCCTAATCAATACTACACAACTCGATTCAAAACAAGGTCTACACGAAAATGATGCGCAATGATGACGTGGTTCCTTATGACAATCGGTCTGACTTTTGTTAACTAATTTTGTGTTCACGTTTGATGCTTTTTTATACAAATTTCGTCAAATTAATCGCACATGATCAACGGTTTTAAAATTTTCTTCTAGGAGTAGCTTCGCATCACCATTTCACACAACTCTCGTGTTGTAAGTTTTTCGTTTCGGTGGTCGTAGGCGAATAGATCTTGTACTATATGTGTGCGTATTTAGACTGCGTGTACATGTCTTCTTCAACCTCCGTCGCCACCGCTACAAATTTAGCCGACGAGCTCCCTGGGAACCACCCGCGCCATCGTTGTCACTAGTAGAAAAAGGACCTTTCGTCCGGAGTCCTGTTTGCCATTAGCCCCGGTTCAGGCAAAAACCGGGACCAGTGCCTGGCACTGGTCCCGGTTCGATTTGCCAGGGCCCCGTGGGGCATTGGTCCCGGTTCGGTTGGGGGCATTGGTCCCGGTTCTTGGCAAGAACCGGGACCAAAGCTCCAAAGCTCCAGAGCCAGCCACGTGGCGTGGCGCGGAGCTTTGGTCCCGGTTCTTGCCAAGAACCGGGACCAATACCTCCCCTGCCTATATATAACCCCCACCCCCCTCTTCTCTCCTCTGTTTTTTTTTCTGGTTGGATTGGTGGGAAGTGGGTGCTAGTTTTTTTTTCTTTGCCACGCACAAGATGTGTTCGATGAAATGCCCGAGCCACACTAAGTTCGCACAAGATGATATCCTCGGCCGAGGTTAGCAACTATATCCTTTTCGTCTGTAATTGATACAGAAATATTGCACGTGTCGATGTACGGTGGTCATTTCACTATTCAAGATGTTATTGTAATGGTATTTGATAAACTTAATTATATATATGATGCAGATGGATGCACGGATGCGATGGATGTACGGCGAACGACGCAGTTCCGAGTTTATTGCAGGCCTGCATAAATTTCTCGATGTGGCTGAGGCAAACAAAGTGAATAATTTTATGCCTTGTCCATGTGAGAAGTGTCGGAACGTCAGGGAGTACTCTGACCCGAGAACCATTCAAGACCACGTGATTCGGAAAGGTTTCATGCCCAGCTATAATTGTTGGACCAAGCACGGAGAAAGAGGGGTTACGATGGAAGACAATGAAGAAGAGGAGGATGATGACAACTATCCTATGTTCCCTGAGGAATGCGGTGATACTGTTATGGAAGACGTTGAAGAAGAAAGAGGTGAACATCGGGCATCAGATGAGCCCGCTGATGGTCTTGGTGGGGTCATTTCTGATGCAAAGCGAGAATGCGATACAGAAAAGGAGAAGCTAAAGTTGGAGGCCATGCTTGAGGATCACAAAAAGTTGCTGTACCCAAACTGCGAAGATGGCAGCACAAAGCTCGGTACCACACTGGAACTGCTGAAATGGAAGGCAGAGACTGGTTGTTCTGACAAGGGATTTGAGAAGTTACTGAAAATAATGAAGCCGAAGCTTCCAAAGGATAACGAATTGCCCGAGACTACATACGAAGCAAAGAAGGCTATCTGCCCTCTAGGATTAGATGTGCAGAAGATACATGCATGCATTAATGACTGCATCCTGTACCGCGGTGAGTACGAGAACATGGATAAATGCCCGGTATGCAATGCACTGCGGTACAAGATAAGACAAGATGACCCTGGTGATGTTGAGGGCGATGACGAGCCCCCCCGGAAGAGGGTTCCTGCTAAGGTGATGTGGTATGCTCCTATAATACCACGGTTGAAACGTCTGTTCAGAAACAAAGAGCATGCCAGGTTGTTGCGATGGCACAAAGAAGAGCGTAAGAAAGACGGGAAGTTGAGACACCCCGCCGATGGGTCCCAGTGGAGAAAAATCGACAGAGAGTTCCCGACATTTTCAGATGACGCAAGGAACTTAAGATTTGGTCTAAGTACAGATGGCTTTAATCCTTTTGGGGAGCAGAGCTCCAGTCATAGCACTTGGCCCGTGACTCTATGTATCTACAACCTTCCTCCTTGGTTGTGCATGAAGCGGAAGTTCATTATGATGCCAGTGCTCATCCAAGGCCCGAAGCAACCCGGCAACGACATTGATGTGTACCTACGGCCATTAGTTGATGAACTTTTGCAGTTGTGGTCCGAACCAGGTGTACGTGTGTGGGATGAGCACAAACAACAGGAATTTGACCTACGAGCGTTGCTGTTCGTAACCATCAATGATTGGCCTGCTCTTAGTAACATTTCAGGACAGTCAAACAAGGGATACAATGCATGCACGCACTGTTTAGATAAGACTGAAAGTATACATTTGGGAAACAAGAATGTGTACCTGGGGCATCGTCGATTTCTTCCGAACGGTCATGCCGTAAGAAAGCCCGGCAAGCATTTCAACGGTGAGGCAGATCGCCGGAAGAAGCCTAACCTCCCTGATGGTGATGTTATATATGACATGGTCAAGGATTTAGAAGTAATCTTTGGAAAGGGTCCTGGCAGTCTATCTGTTCCGAATGACGCTGACAACCACGTACCCATATGGAAGAAGTGCTCTATATTCTGGGAGCTACCCTATTGGAAAGTCCTAGAGGTCCGGTCTTCAATCGACGTGATGCACGTGACGAAGAATCTTTGCGTGAACCTGCTAGGCTTCCTGGGCGTGTATGGGAAGACAAAAGATACACCGGAAGCACGGGCAGACCAGCAACGTATGAAAGACCCATACAACAAGCAGACGGATAAAGGGCGTCAATACTTAAGCAGATACGCTCTTACCAAAGCAGAGAAGGAAATCTTTTTTGAATGCCTGAGCAGTATCAAGGTCCCGGCTGGCTTCTCGTCAAATATAAAGGGAATAATAAATATGGCAAAGAAAAAATTCCAGAACCTGAAGTCTCATGATTGCCACGTGATTATGACGCAGTTGCTTCCGGTTGCATTGAGGGGGCTTCTACCGGAAAATGTTCGAGTACCCATTGTGAAGCTATGTGCATTCCTCAATGCAATATCTCAGAAGGTCATCGATCCAGTAACTCTACCAAGTTTACAGAAGGCTGTGGTCCAATGTCTTGTCAGCTTCGAGTTGGTGTTCCCCCCATCATTCTTCAATATTATGACGCATCTCCTGGTTCACCTAGTCGACGAGATTGCCATTCTCGGTCCTGTATTTCTACACAATATGTTCCCCTTCGAGAGGTTCATGGGAGTCTTGAAGAAATATGTTCATAACCGTGCTAGGCCAGAAGGAAGCATCTCAAGGGGCTATGGAACAGAAGAGGTCATTGAGTTCTGTGTTGACTTTATTCCTGACCTTAAGCCGATTGGTGTTCCTGAATCGCGGCATGAGGGGAGACTGAGTGGAAAAGGCACGCTAGGAAAGAAAGCACTGATATGTAGGGACGGGCATTCTTTAACTCAAGCACACTACACAGTTCTACAAAGTTCCACCTTCGTGGCTCCGTATATCGAGGAACACAAGAATTATGTACGCTCCAAGAACCCGGGGAAGGATGACTCCTGGATTAAAGAAAAACACATGGAGACCTTCGGCAGTTGGTTGCGATTACAGCTCATGAATGACACCACTGTCGGAGATCAGCTCTACTTGTTGGCCGCGTCACCATCTTCGACTGTATTGAATTTCCAAGGGTACGAGATAAATGGGAATACATTTTACACGATCGCCCAAGATAAAAAGAGCACCAACCAGAACAGTGGTGTCCGCTTTGATGCAACAAACGACGATGGGCAAAAGGACACATACTATGGTCGCATAGAGGAGATATGGGAACTTGACTATGGACCTACTTTTAAGGTCCCTTTGTTTCGGTGCAGTTGGGTCAACATGAATGGAGAAGGGATAAAGGTAGACCAGCTGTACGGGATGACAACAGTGGATCTCAAGAATCTTGGTTGTTACAAGAACGAACCATTCGTCCTAGCCAATGATGTGGCTCAGGTTTTCTATGTGAAGGACATGTCCTCCAGACCGAAAAAAAGAAAAAACAAGCAAACGAATACCGAAAAAAAGAAAAAACAAGCAAACGAATACGATGAGCCAAAGCGTCACGTAGTTCTTTCAGGGAAAAGAAACATCGTGGGAGTCGAGGACAAGACAGACATGTCAGCAGATTATGATAAGTTTGATGAAATTCCGCCCTTCACAGTGAGAACTGACCCAAGCATCCCGTTAAATAATGAAGATGCTCCATGGTTACGGCTGAAGCGATCATAGGCCAGGGACATACGCGAAGAAGGGTTCATGGCTTTTATGTAAATCAATGTAATGTATTAAACCTTTATGTGATGTGTAGTAATGTATTAAACCTTTATGTGGTGAAACACGCGTGGTAGGTGGTTGTCGGCTCCCACACCTCCCGTGGGAACCTCTCAAACCTCAGCTTCGACCGTCCAAACACAGTTCCCCCTGCATACAGCCCGACGGTGGCTCGTGAGTTTGAGCGCCACTTCGATCCAAGCAGCGGTAAGACGTCTCTGATGATCTACAACCGTCCGGCAAGACGTCTCTGATGATCTGCAACCGTTTGGAACGGTCGCAGGTCATCAGAGACGTCTTGCCACTGGTTGCCCAAAGATGCCTCTCCGAGTGACGCTGGAATGTTTTGTGTTTGAGCACCACTTCGATCCAAGCAGCGGCAAGACGTCTCTGATGATCTACAACCGTCCGGCAACACATCTCTGATGATCTGCAACCGTTTGGAACGGTCGCAGGTCATCAGAGACGTCTTGCCGCTGGTTGCCCAAAGATGCCTCTCCGAGTGACGCTGGAATGTTTTGTGTGAGTGAGTAACTTGTCTGAGGAGGGCGGTATATATAGGGTACGTGTGCTTCTTTAGTCCCGGTTGGTAACACCAACCGGGTCATGTGGCTCACGAAGTGGTCGTGATACTGCTGATCCAACAGCTCACAATCCCTCAAAAGAAACACACCCCTGATCCAACGTCTCACAAGCGCTTGAAAGAAACACACGATCCGTGTGCTTCTTTAGTCCCGGTTGGTAACACCAACCGGGTCATGTGGCTCACGAAGTGGTCGTGATACTGCTGATCCAACAGCTCACAATCCCTCAAAAGAAACACACCCCTGATCCAACGGCTCACAAGCGATTGAAAGAAACACACGATCTGTGTGCTTCTTTAGTCCCGGTTGGTAACACCAACCGGGACTAAAGACGGGCTTTGCGGTCACGACACGTGTCCTCCCCCAGCGCTTCCCTGGGCACGTGTCCTCCCCCAGCGCTGCCCTGGAGGTCTTTATATATTGTCGCCGACGGGGTAAACCCTAATCCACCATTCCTAGCCACGAACGCATCGTCTCCACGAGATGGATCCGCCACGCCCGCCGCAACGCCTTCTGGACGAGGTCGAGCGTGCTCGGCAGAGCGCGCTTGGGCGCAACCGCGGGAGTCTATCCCGCCGTATGCCCACGAGCCCGGCGTGGAGAGGAATGCCCAGCTACCGGCCTCCTGCTCCACCAGGTGCCGCGCACCTCCACCTGGCGCCGCTGCACCTCCACCAGGCGCCGCCGCTCCTCCCGCGGAGGAGGAGGAGGACGACGACTTCGACTGGAGCGACGACGGGGAAGAAGGTTGTGGGTTGCAGATACAGGAGGCCATGGAAGCCTCCTTCCAGTCTGTCCGCGACTACCCTGTCCAGCGAGCCAAGACTTCCTACCAGCTCAAGGCGAAGGAGGCTTCCGATCTGGATTGGGCGCTGAAAGACTCATCCTCCATGGATCTTGCCCTCCGCCGCAAACGTGCGCGCGAGAACCGGGCGGCCGCCCACGGGGCTGGCTCCTCCCGCCGTTCCCCCTAATCCTACGGCCTTCGAGCCAGCAAGTCCGTTTATGTAGAATAATGTTGGTGATGTTGGATCAGGGGTGTGTTTCTTTCAAGCGCTTGTGAGACGTTGTATCATGTGTAATAATGTATTAAACCTTTTATGTAATGCATTAAGATAAATGAATTAATAATTTTTATCTGCTTTCTTCTGCATTTTACAACACCAAACATTCATCTTACAAATATAGGTTTTCTGAAATTGTTCTGCATTTACTTCTGCTTACGGATTATTTGTCGAATTTCGACTTACGGATTTAAATATATGAATTTATCCATATTAAATTGAAAATGACAATAATAATGTAAAATTGATTTTGGATTATTTATACAAATTCAAACACTTTTCACGTTGAAAGTTTTGTCAATTCAAAATATGCAATAAAGTTAATGCATTTTTAATTGAAAATGGCAAAATGGTTAATAGTTTGTATAGTTAGAATAATTATTTTAGAAAACAGAAAATGGTTTTGGATTATTTATTCAAATTTAAAAACTTTCATGTTGAAAGTCTTTTCAGATTCAAAACCATTTGAAATTCATATCCAAACACCTAAATAAGAAAAAAAAAAGGCGGGAACAGAATTTCAGAACTGAAAAGTTCGAAATAAGTTTGAAAAAGGACTCTTTGGTCCCGGTTTCTACCAAGAACCGGGACCAAAGATCCTTGGACGCGCGCAGCGATCTGGCATTAAATGACGCACTCTTTGGTCCCGGTTACTGTAAACCGGGACCAATGCCCCCCTGCTACTTAACCCCCAGCCTCTTCTTCTTCCCCATTCTCACGCACGCGAGACGGTTTTCATCGACGAGCAGGAGCAAGAAGGGCGCCGCGCATCAACGCCGTCAGGCTGCCCCGCCGCCGACTCCACGCGCCGCCCCGCCGCCTCCCCGCGCGCACGCCGCCCCGACGCGGCCGGCCTCCTCCCCGTACACGCCACGACGTGGCCGGCCTCCTCCCCGCACAGCCACGCGCCCGGCCCGACGCGCCGGCCTCCTCCCCGCACGTACGCCGCCCAGACGTCGGCCTGACCCCGCCCT
Organism: Poa pratensis; assembly: GCA_947311845.1. Lineage (NCBI taxonomy): Eukaryota > Viridiplantae > Streptophyta > Magnoliopsida > Poales > Poaceae > Poa > Poa pratensis. The sequence continues at coordinate 78,411,201 of CAMZMU010000033.1, forward strand.
CCTCTCCACGCACACCTCCCGTGCCTCCACGCCGCCGTCCCCGCGCCCAGCGCCACCGCCGTCCCACCGCCGCCCGCACCGCCGCTTCTCGATCGGTGAGTTAGAATTTTAGGATTTTAGGATTTTTTTTGTATAGGAAATGTTAGTGTTAGGATTTTTTTGTTTTGTATAGGAAAATGTTAGTGTTAGGAAAATGTTAGTGTTAGGAAAAAAAATTTGTTAGGAAAATGTTAGTGTTAGGATTTTTTTTGTATAGGAAATGTTAGTGTTAGGATTTTTTATTTTGTATAGGAAAATGTTAGTGTTAGGAAAAAAAATTTGTTAGGAAAATGTTAGTGTTAGGATTTTTTTTGTATACGAAATGTTAGTGTTAGGATTTTTTTGTTTTGTATAGGAAAATGTTAGTGTTAGGAAAATGTAGTGTTAGGAAATTTTTGTTAGTGTTAGGATTTTTTGTTAGTGTATAGGAAAATTTTGTTAGTGTTAGGATTTTTTTGTATAGGAAAATTTTGTTAGTGTTAGGATTTTTTGTTAGTGTATAGGAAAATTTTGTTAGTGTTAGGATTTTTTGTATAGGAAAATTTTGTTAGTGTTAGGATTTTTTTGTATAGGAAAATTTTGTTAGTCCTAATTTGTGCTTGTCCTAATTCAATAACATTTCAAACATGATTTAGAGTTCCATGTCAATGCATTAAATTGATCATGCATACATATTGCGCATTGCATCAATGCCATGTATTGATTGTGTTCTTGTCCGGTATTTGTTCTTCCCGGTAGATTGTGGTTCGGAAGTTGACCCGTAAATTGTGTTAGATATGCAAAGATGCAAATTTACGGGTTTACGGGTTTACGATACGAGTTTACGAGTTTACGGGTTTACGATACGAGTTTACGGGTTTACGATACGAGTTTACGAGTTTACGGGTTTACGATACGAGTTTACGGGTTTACGATACGAGTTTACGGGTTTACGATACGAGTTTACGGGTTTACGATACGAGTTTACGGGTTTATGATATTGTAGATGTATCTTGACATATGGAACAAGTTACCCAACTAAAGTTTTGTGCATTGTTCTTAATTTGCAGAAACTATGGAATGAGACGAAGATCAGGAAAATATCCTCCAGGATATAATCCGCGGGCCGGAAGATATTGTCGATGTCACCACGGAGTTTTTGAACAACTCCGGTGAGGGAGATGAGTCTCTCAACCGAAGAGACGGCTCCGGTGAGGTAGAACCCGACGGCCGGGGTGAGGGAGAAGTCAGCGAGGGAGAAGCCGACGAGGGAGAAGCCGAAGGCTCCGGTGGAACATTAAACTCCGGCGAGGTGCATATACATATATTAATGAAGCCGAAGATTGTATTAATTAAGTCTCTGATGTCTATATACATATATTAACGCTCTTTCTTCTTTTAGCCCTCCGGATCGAGCAAATCTTCTGTAAGGACAAAACGAGGCCCAGCCAAAAAGTTGGGCGACCAAGAAAGGTACACGGTCGAAAGAGTCGCTGAAGACGGCACACCGACTGCTCCCCCTGGTGTTAAAAATAAAATGGTAAAGCAATGCGGAGTTCTTGTTAGGGACTTCATCCCGATCACCGTTCGAGAATGGCATCGGCCAAACGAGAAAGGACAGCTATATGTCAGCGATGAGGGCAAAGAAAGACTTTGGAGAAAGCTCATGGTTAATTTCACCCTGCCGGCGCCAGAGGTGGATTCAGATGAGGAGGATCCAGATGAGGCAGAAAAGATTGCCCGGAAAATCATGGAGCAAAAAGTCAAGGACTGGGCACTTAAGAAGATGGCCGAGCTATTCAAGAACTGGAAGAAAAGATTGAACAAACTGTTTGTCAAGAAAAATAAGACTCCAGACTTCGATAAAGGGTATGAGAAGATAAAGGACTACTGGGAAGAATTTGTGGCGTACAAGAAATCAGAGGAAGCTCTGGAAAAGTCTGCAAAAAATGCGGCAAATGCTGCTCTAAAGATGTACCACCATACTATGGTGCCTGGTGGCTACGCTGGTAGCATGCCTAAGTGGGAGAAACTTGAGGCGGACCTGCTGGCTAATGGGATCACTCCAGAGCCACTCAAGTGGATCGAACGGGCAAGAAATTGGTTTTACGGGCATGGGGGCACGTTGGACGCAGAAGGGAAATGCATATATAACAGAAGACACAAAGATAATCCCCTACTACCCATCCAAGAAATTAGAAAAGCAGTAAAGGATGTTGAAGAGGGACGGTTCATTCCCGATAGAGAGGATGACGAGCTCACACGCGCCCTTGGGAATAAGGAACACGACGGACGGTTACGAGGCGTACCTGGCTCCAAGCCCAAGACAATTGCGATTCCCGAGCATAGGAAGAAATTTCCTGATAGAAGCCATCAGAGGAGAAAGGAAATGGAGGCAATGGAAGCACGCGCTGCTGCAGACCGGCTACTTAATATAGAAGAAGAATTAAAGCGGCAGAAGGAACAAATTGCCGTGCTTAGCCAGCAAGGTACTAGCGGCCAATCTCAACGGCACATGGTAGAAGCTGCATGCGATGGTACCGTGGCCCATCGAATCGGAAAAGCAGCGTGTCTTCCACGGAGCTCCAGGATGGTAATTAATAACTCCTTTGTTCATTTTCTTTGCCAAACCAGGTGTTGGACAATTTTCAAACAGAAGGTACAAGGTCCATTCAAAGATGAGCTAACTTATAAAACGGTGGAAAGTCCGCAGCAGCCACCGGGGAGTAATTTATGTGGATTCTACGTTTGCGAGTTCATTCGCGAGTTGACCACTGAGCGGAGAACAACTGCTTTCAGCAAAATGCGGGAGAAGATCGACCCAGAACTGCGTGTAGGAGCAATTCAAGAGGAATTGGCGGGATTTCTGCTTTGGGAGGTCATCGATGAAAGGGAGAACATTATGCTTCGGACGATGAACTACATATGCCTTGATGGCTTGATCTATCTCCATGTAATTAAATAGTTGTATTCTCGCAAGAGATCGAATATTAATTATATATGCATCAACATGTACTGTGTATATAGTAGAGCGTATAATATGCGTACGGAAACGATGGAGAGCACGTCGGCGATGCGAAGAAGGGGGAGACGACGGAGGCACCGGCGAGAGGGAGAGGGGGCACCGGCGAGAGGGAGAGGAGGCACCGGCGAGAAGGAGAGGGGGCACTGGCGAGAGGGGGCACCGGCGAGAAGGAGAGGGGCACCGGCGAGAGGGGGCACCGGCGAGAGGGGCACCGGCGAGAAGGAGAGGGGGCACCGGCGAGAGGGAGAGGGGGCACCGGCGAGAGGGAGACCCTAAACCCTAAATACCAAAAAAAAAAAAAGCACTCATTGGTCCCGGTTCGTAACAAGAACCGGGACCAATGAGTCTCTCCCCACGCCCAGCCAGAACTGGCCACGTGGCCACCCATTGGTCCCGGTTCGTGGCCCAACCGGGACTAGCATTAGTCCCGATTGGCCAGTCCCGGTTGGGCAACCAGGACTGATGGCCCAACCGAACCGGGACCATAGGCCCATTTTCTACCAGTGTGTGCTCGCCGCATTCTTCGTCGACGCCTCCGCCGCCTCGGCCGCTCACCGCTCGTCGTGGATTTGTCACTTAGAATTGTCCAAGTGTGGTGGTGGGAGGTAACTCCACCCATGTGGAAGAAGGTGAGACTATCACAGGAATACAAACATATATTGTTTGGTACCCTGCATACGGTGGACCTGGCGTGGAGACATGCATGCTAGCTACCAAATGAAGTGCACAACATGAGTGAGAGGGTGGTTTCACCGGACCTAGCCCTGGCCGGCTTGCCCCACGGAGCTCAAAAGTGAACGTAGACTACCAAACGTATCCTAACTAACTAGATCGATCTTGTATGAGCTACTAGAGGTCTTGTTCCCTCTGTCTGCGTGTCCCTGTAAGTTAGTTACGATTCCCTGATCCATCACCACCGGGCTGTTTAGTGCTACTATTTACAGCTGCTACTACTACTGTATGAACTCCTTGTATTTCTCTATGGGTTTCCTATGAATCAAATAGAACCTTAAAACTGAGAAGTCATGAATCTTCCACTTGAAACGTTGATCCTGGGTTTTTCCTTGCAATGCACGAGCTGAAATCTTTGCTATACCATAATTTGTTCAAAACCAGAGGGTAGAAGAGAAGAGCATGCATGCTATGAATAGTTCAATTCAAGTGCATGCTGTTGTGCAAAATATGATATGCTGCAGTATCCACCAAGGGAAAAACAGGGAGCAGCAGACCAGTTTTATGTGCATAGGGGAGAAAATCTTGAACACGATATTTTGTGGATAAACAGCTGTTAAGTACAGTCGCTGGTCACTTATACAATGCATGGGGAAAAAATATTATCCCATCAGAATATGGCCCGCTACGCTGCCATGCATTACACTGCATCGCACCACTAGCTATCGTTGAACCCAAAAAAGCAATGGCTAGTTTGCAGCTAAACTTCACAACGCACCCCTGATGTCGACACGTAGTGGCTATTATGTTCTTGAAGTAGTCTAGCAAGCAAAAATGGATGCTACCTATTTACATGAAAAGTTGAAAACAAACCACGGCGCGTAATCGACCTGCTCCTCTCCTACACGTTCACCATCGTCAGCAGGTTTCGGCAAATGGACGCGGGTGGGTGGGTTTCGCGCAGGCACAGCGAACAACATGGGGTGGCATGGCGGGTCGCCCCGGACTGCGAGCAGAAGGTCAGGCGGTGCAAGATGATGCATCGGCAGCAGCGGTGACCCTGTGCACGACAGTTCTGAGCCTGGTTAGCCTAGCAGCCAGGTTGGGTAGGTGGCCAGCGTCGCAGCATCATGTTTTCTTGTTAGTTAGTACTCTCTTCGTTCCAAATTAGATGACTTTCGTTTAACCATATGTGCATATATCTAGACATGTTATAAGTATAGATACATCCACTTTTTGATAAATGGAAGTCATCTAATTTGGAACGGAGGGAGTACTAGTTGTCAGGTAACTAGGTTGTTTCATAGGTAGTCCTCCCCCACTGTAAGTGTTGTATGTAGCATTTCTGTAAACTTTGGCCCGTAGAGCCTTTCTCTCCTTCTATATAACATACATGTAGTCCTCCTGTATGGTTCTAAAAAAAAGTGAGTTTTTCTGAAAGAAAAAACCTAAATTTTAGGGCATATCTGTCGGCCCAGTGAAAACCAGGGTGTCATGGGCCGGCCTACCACAGCCCTCGAACGCTCCACAGGAATTTCTGCTAAGGACCAGACGTTCAGCCTAGCGAGCCTCGCGAGGCATTTTCCCTCGCGAGGGCTTACTTGCTCGACCGAGCATTTCTGCTAAGGACCAAAACGATCGGCCTGGAGGCCTCGAGAGGGACCTCTGCCTGGGGAAGGCCTCTCCTAGAAGATCTTCAGGCCCTGGCGCGTCTCCGCGCCACCCTCGGGAGGTTTCCCCTCGCGAGAGGTCAACGGTAACAGAACCTCGGCGAGGGTTCAGGCCTCGCGGGGTTCCTTCAAGTGGAAGCAAGCTCCTGCGCCGCTACAGAGCGCACATGGGCTCTGCGCCCGCCGCAGAGTGACGCGCGCGCCTGCGCGTGATGACGAAGACGCCGCAGTTGCCATTCTCGTGTATAAAGTGGTCAAAGGAGCTGCGACAAGCAAAGCGGACTCCAAGACTTGCCAAATTGGTGATAAAGCGGCCGGCCGCCGCTACGCTCCAACTGCGACGTCACCGTGGGGCGCGCCCCAAAGTTCTGCAGCGCCAGCCCACTGTCCTGGTTGGACGGTGGCTTTTCTGCCAAGACGACGTGCTCCCTGCCATGGACCGTGTCCATGGACGCCCCTGACGTTGTGCGCTGTGCTCCAATCCGGCGGCATTGTGGTATCCCTTCCCGTCGGAAGTTTTCGGGAAGAGGACCAAGCCCAGTATATAAGGAGCCAGTGTACGACCTAGGAGGGGGATCCCGCATTCAACAACTCATTCCACAACCAAGGAGCTACGTCTGAGAAGAAGACAGAGCTCATTCCACCATAGTCCACCATAGCCATAGCAGTGCCCTCGGCAAGCACACTTGTACTGTGAACCTCTCCGAGCAGTGCAATATATCTTAGCAGGACGTAGGGCTTTTACACCTCGCGGTGGGCCTGAACCTGGGTAGCGGCTCGTGTTACCTCTCTGCCGTGATGTTCCTCACCGAGCTCGACGAGCACCGTCGCCGAGGTTGTTGAGGATCTGTTTGACGTTGTGTTCAGCCCCTTACTCGTTTCCTGGCACTTGAGAGACACCCCTAGTTCCTGGGACTAGTCTCCGACATCTGGCGCGACACTCTCTCCTCTGTGGTGAAGCTCTTTGATCTGGCTGACAAGTGCGCCAAGGCTGAAGAGGGCCTCCTCTTCGTCAAGAAGGAAGTGGAGGAGGACCCTCCAGAGGGGTCCAGGAGCAAGAAGAAGCCTGCCGAGAAGCGCAAGACCACCGCCATCCTCGCGGCAGAGCCTGACGCAAACAGCCTCGCGAGGCCTCTCCGGCGGCTGAAGAGAAAAAGGCGGACAATCGCCCATACTGCATCTACCACAACAGGCACAACCACGCCACTGAAGACTGCTGGGAGCTCAAGCAGCTCAGCAAGGAGCGGGAGAAGAACCAGGGCCGCGGCGGCCGCGGCGGAGGCCGTGGTGGCCGCGGAGGTGGACGCCACAACTTCCAGCACAGGGCTCGGGGGAATAACGCTGGGCAAAACGGCAACCTCCCCGACGAGAACCCTGGGGGCTACCAGGCCCCTCAGGGGGCAATAGCCTGCATCCTCGGCGGGTCCCAAGCGCCCAAGTCCAACAACCACTTCAAGCAATTCTCTCGCGAGGTCAGCGCAGCGCTTCCAGGGCTTGAGGCTTCCCAGCCCCTCAAGTGGTCACAGTACACCATCGCCTTCGACTCCAAGGACCACCCCAAGTCGACCAAGGCAGTAGGCACCATCCCACTGGTGTGCACCCCCATCATCAACAACATCGCCGTCGCCAAGACGCTTATAGATGGGGGTGCGGGCTTGAACGTCATCTCTGTCGAGACCTTCGAGCAGCTTCAAGTGCCCTACGAGTGGCTCATGCCCTCTAGGCCCTTCACGGGGTGACAAGTGGCTCTACCACACCTCTGGGGCAGGTGAGGCTCGCGGTCACCTTCGGCACGCCGCAGAACTACCGCACCGAGCAGATCGACTTCGACGTCGCGCACATTGGCCTGCCCTACAACGCCATCCTCGGCTACCCCGCCCTCGCGAAGTTCATGGCTGTCACTCACCATGCCTACAACATCGTCAAGCTTCCAGGCAGCGGCGGCACCATCGCCATCCACGGTCAAGTCCAGGACGCAATGCGCTCTGTCGAGACCGCCTACAAGGCCGCTGCCGTGGCATTCCCCGCTGATGAGGACATGGAGCCCCTCGAGAGGCCCGCGAAGAAGAAGCAGCTGTTCTCACAGGAGCAGGCAGCCACGAAGAAGGTGTCACTGGACGCCAGCGGCTCGGGGGCTAGCGTCACCATAGGCGCTGGCTTGCCTCCCAAATAGGAAAGCGCGCTCGTCGCCTTCCTCAGGGCAAACTCTGACATGTTCGCATGGACACCGTCAGAGATGTCCGGAGTACCGAGGGAGGTGATCGAGCACCACTTAGCCGTGTGTCCAAACGCACGCCCCGTGAAGCAGAAAGCACGGCGCCAGGCGCCAGAGAAGCAAGAGTTCATCATCAAGGAAGTAGAGAAGTTAAAAGAAGCGCACATCATCAGAGAAGTTCCACACCCCACATGGCTCTCCAACACGGTGGTCGTTCCCAAGCACACCGGGGGCGGCAGGCTCTGCATCGACTACACCGACCTCAACAAGGCCTGCCCCAAGGACCCGTACCCCATGCCTCGGATAGACCAGATCGTGGACTCCACCGCCGGCTGCGACCTCCTCTGTTTTCTGGATGCCTTCTCAGGCTACCACCAGATCAAGATGGCGAAGGAGGATGAGGAGAAGACAGCATTCCTCACCCCTTGTGGTGTGTATTGCTACGTCTGCATGCCCTTTGGCCTGAAGAACGCCGGCGCCACCTTCCAGAGGCTCATGAGGAAGGCCTTGGGGGCTCAGATGGGAAGAAATGCAGAAGCCTACGTCGACGACATCGTGGTCAAGACTCGCGAGAGCACACCCTCATGGAGGACCTCGAGGAGACCTTTGCCAGCCTGCGCAAAGTAAGCATCAAGCTGAACCCCGCCAAGTGCGTCTTCGGGGTACCGTCAGGCAAACTCCTCGGGTTCCTAGTGTCTCACCGCGGCATAGAAGCGAATCCTGACAAGATCAAAGCCATAGAAGAGATGCAGCCACCTCGTCGCCTTAAGGACATGCAGCGCCTCGCGGGATGCATGGCCAGCCTCGGCCGTTTCATCTCCAAGTTCGGCGAGAGGGCGCTGCCATTTTTCAAGCTCATGAAGCGGTCTGGCACGTTCAAGTGGACGCCTGAGGCGGACAAGGCATTTGAAGACCTGAAGAAGTACTTGGCTAGCCCACCTGTCATGGTTGCCCCAAGGCCCGGCGAGCATCTGAAGCTGTACCTATCAGCCACTCCACAAACAGTGAGCGCAGCCTTGGTGGCAGAAAGGGAAGAGCCAGTCCTCGCCAAGAAGGACACCGCCACGCCAAGCCCAGATCCCCCCGACAAGGAAACATCCTCTTCAGGCCCTGAGCCCCATGCCGAGCCCGCACAACCAGAAGGCACCCTCGAGGGTCCACCTCTCGAGAGGCTCGACAAGGCTCCCGAGGAACCCAGCGCTGCGTCACCATCGACAGCCCTCGTCGAGCATCCCGTCTACTTCGTCAGCACTGTGCTGCGAGATGCTCGCGAGCGGTACACTATGCAGCAGAAGCTCCTCCTCGCGCTCCTCATCGCTTCCAGGAAGCTGCGCCACTACTTCCAGGGCCACCCCATCACGGTGGTCACATCATTCCCTCTGGAGCAGATCCTGCGCAATCCAAACGCCACTGACCGCGTCGCAGGGTGGAACATTGAGCTGCAACCTTTTGGCCTGCGCTTCGACACCACCAGGGTCATCAAGGGGAGAGCATTGGCTGACTTCGTCGCCGAGTGGACAGACACGCAGCAAGAAGAGCCTCATGAGGCAGAATCCACGCCAGCAGGAGACACGGTGCCAAGCCACTGGACCATGCACTTCGACGGAGCATTCGCATGCCAGAACGCTGGGGCTGGCGTCGTCCTGACCTCACCCAAGGGCGACAAGCTCTACTACGCCGTCCAGCTGTGCTTCACGACAGACAAGGTCTCCAACAACATCGCCGAGTACGAGGGCCTCCTCGCCGGGCTCAGAGCCGCAATCGCCCTCGGCATCAAGCGCTTACTCATCAAGGGCGACTCCCAGCTCCTCGTCAACTTCTCCAACAAGAGCTACACGCCTAAGGACGGCCATATGGCCGCTTACCTCGAGGAGGTCCGCAAGCTCGAGAAACACTTCAAGGGGATGGAGCTCAGGCACATCCCACGAAGGGAGAACCAGGAGGCCGACGACATCGCCAGGCGAGCATCACGCAGAGAAGCCCAGCAGGCGGGCGTGTTCGAGGAGAGGCTCACCAGGGCATCGGTGAAACAGCCAAAAGAAGCCGTTGAAATGAACATGGACGAAGAGCTCCCACCACCACCAACATCTGGAGCACCAGGCTGCGGTCCACCCACAGGGGAACGCCTGCTGCTGGCCATGACACACCAAGAGACGGGCTGGATCGATGAGCTCAAGGAGTACCTCAGGGACGGAGTCCTCCCTGAAGAGGACGCAGAAGCAGAGAGAGTTGCTCGCCAGGCCAAGTCATACTGCCTTCACGAGGGAGACCTGTACCGCAAGCGTCCAAATGGAGTTGCACTAAAATGCGTCCCCCCTGAAGAAGGCCGCCAGCTGATCAAGGACATACACAGTGGAGAATGTGGCCACCACTCATCATCACGCACCCTCGCAGGGAAAGTCTTCAGGAGTGGTTCTATTGGCCCTCAGTGCTTCAAGATGCAACCACCGTCCAGGCTTGCGAGGCATGCCAGTTCCACGCCAAGCAAGTCCACCAGCCCGCACTGGGGCTCCAGACCATCCCTCTCTCCTGGCCCTTCGCGGTCTGGGGGCTGGACATCCTGGGACCTTTCCCACGCTCCAGCGGGGGCTACCGCTACCTCTACGTCGCCATCGACAAGTTCACCAAATGGGCGGAGGTTGAAGCGGTGCGCACCATCCCGGCGAGATCAGCGGTGAAATTCATCAGAGGCCTGGCCTGTCGCTTCGGCGTGCCAAATCGCATCATCACCGACAACGGCTCGCAGTTCACCAGCGGCATCTTCAGGGCCTACTGCGAGAGTCTCGGCACACGGCTCTGCTTCGCCTCGGTGGCTCATCCACGAAGCAACGGGCAGCTGAGCGGGCGAACGCAGAAGTGCTCAAGGCCTCAAGACAAGAAGCTTCAATCGCCTCAAGGCCCACGGCAAGAACTGGATTGAAGAGCTCCCCTCCGTGCTCTGGTCCATCCGCACCACCGCCACGAAGCCCACTGGAGAAACGCCGTTCGCTCTCGTCTATGGCGCTGAAGCAGTCCTCCCCACCGAGATCAAGCATGGGTCCCCACGGATCCTTGCTTTCAACGAGGACAACCAAGAGGAGCTCCACAACGACGACTTGCTGCTGCTCGATGGACTACGCCGCCGTGCCGCCCTCCGAGCGGCAAAGTACCAGCAAGACCTGCGCCGCTACCACAGCCGCCACATACGGCCGCGCACCCTCGAGACAGGCGATCTCGTCCTCAGGAGGATCCTCTCCAGAGAAGGCCTCCACAAGCTCTCACCCATGTGGGAAGGCCCCTACAGGGTCGCGCACATCGCCAGGCCTGGCGCGGTGCGGCTCGAGACGGAAGACGGCGATCCGATCAAAAATCCATGGAACATCGAGCACCTACGCAAGTTCTACCCGTGATCACGTCGCGGCAGGCATTTTTTGTCTCAAGAGGGAAGCACGCGTCTTCACCTCCCAGCTTCACCAAGCTTTCCCTTCACGAGGGCCATCTCCACTGAGAGTTTCCTACAACGCGTCGCCACGGGCCGCGGGAAGCCTCAGCCACTCCATGTGGAACCCCATGCCCAGACATGGCGGACTTTGTCTTGGCCTCGCCAAGTGTAATGAACAATTTCAGGTCATCATGAACCTATTGCGCTTCGGCGCCGTTATGTAATATTGCTTGGTGAGTTTGCTTTCTTACATTTCATTCGCGCTCACATTTTTCCCCATGCGCACCTCGCGAGCGGGGGCTGAGCACGGTGCCTGTGTCTCGGGAGCATCCCAGCAGCATCGTAAAATCCAAAGGATCCGAGCTCTAACTCGTGGCTCTCCGCCCACGACCGTTATCTCACCAAAGAGCTCTGACTCGTGGGTTAGCTCCCATGCACGTCACCTCACCAAGGACCTTGGTGCTTATTCTCCTCGTGAGATACCCATGAGGAAATCTATGAGCGCGCATGAGTTGTACAACTATGCTTTGCTTGTGGGTTCGCCTCTCTCTCTCTCTCTCAACACAGGGAACAAGACGCCTTGCAGGGCTCCAAAAGCTCCAAGCCAGTCTCAGGCAGCCTCGAGAGGGAGAACACCTCACCAGGAACACAACACCCTCTACAAAGCAGGCGTCTCGCCAGAGCTAAGTCCAGAACTTACGCCTCATGAGCTCTTTTTCCCTCTCGCTGGTTTTGTCGCCCCTCGAGCCTCTCTTTTCTCTCTTACGCCTCATGGGCTGCTTGCACGTCAAAGGGGAGCCCCTGAGCATCGCGCCTCGAGGGCTCTTACCTCTCTAAGCCTTACGCACCCCCCGGCCTTGTCGAGCCCTGACTCCGGCATACCGAAGCGGCGGTGCTATTTGCGCTAAGAGCAGGGTCCTAACGACGTAGAGCGAAAAAGACATGAGGGAACAGATAAAAGGCCTCCCGAGGGGCACTCACACTTGCACAAAGTTAAAGTGTCTTTACAAACCAGCACGAAATAAAAGTGACAAATCTTAAGATAACTGGTGCCCTTGGCACATCTCTCTACAGGGGCAACCTAAGCAGCGGGGTTGTCGTCGTCGCCGTCGACGTCCTCGTCGTCCACCTCCTCAGCACCAGCCTCGTCGTCGCTCTCCTCAACCTCGACCCTCTTGAAGCGTTGAGTGTACTTCTCCACGTCGTCCCACACCGAGGCGTCCAGCTTCTCGGCGAGCTCCTTCTCCAGAGGCTCCATCACAGACGCGAAATCGAAGCCGGGGTGGAGGTGTGCAAGGTTGGCGAAGACTTGGCCGATCGCGACGCCAAGGAGCTCGCGGCTCTCGGTGTCGACCAAGTCGTCGAGGTTCGTCACGACCTCTTCAAACTTGGTGAGGAGCTGCTCGAAGAAGCCAAGGTAGACGGCGACGTCCTGGTTCCCCTCGACAGAGAGCCTGGGGGCTTCGGTCCCCAGGCGGCCCGCGACGGCACGCGCGCCTCACCAAGGAAGCAAACATGCGCTCCCGCTGGCGCGACAAGACCTGCGCAGTCAGAGCGCTCCGCCGAGCTTCCTCGACGAGTTCCACAACAGGCCCCACCTGCTGCTGCATCTCGTTCATGTCCTGCGTCAAGGAGGCAAGGTCCTGCTCCGCGTGCTTCCGAGCCTCCACAGCGTCATGAAGGCGGGAGTCGAATCGCTGCTTCTGAGCCTCAAGCTCCCTGATGCGGGCCTCGAGCTCGTTGCGTCTCTTCGTGAAGCGCGCCTCCTGCTTCTTGGCCTTGTCCGCGAAGTCCTTCCTGCAATTGTCGCGGAAGAGCTGCTCCTTGGTCGCGGACTCCGCCGCCAGCTGCTCCTCCTTCTTGCGGAGGTTCTCGTTGGTCAGCGCGAGGCGCTTCTGGTAGAACGCCTCGTCTTGAGTGACTTTGCTCTCGCGAGACTCCAGGTGCTCCCGCTGCGCGGACTGATCCTTCTCGATCTGTTCGACCTGTTCCTCGCGCTTGCGCAGCTCGGTCTCGCGGGCATCAAGTTCTGCCCCGCGCTGCACCATCTGGTTCTCACGGACACGCAGGTCCTCGCGGAGCTTCTCCAGGCCTTGCCGCACGGTCTCCGACTCGGCAATGATTCCCGCCTCGCGGTCTAGGAGCTCCTTGTGCTTGGTGGAGACCGCCGCCTCGCGCGCCGCCAGCTCCTGATGCTTGGCCTCCGTCTCCGCCTCGAGAGCCTCGCGCTTAGCGCTCAGGACCGCAAGGGTCTCCTCGACCTCGCGGACCACGCTGAGGCGGATCTCTTCAGCAGAGCGCAGCGCCGCCTCGCGTTGCGCCTGGGCTGCCTCGTCCTTCCGGCGGCAGCGCTCCACGGTCTCCTGGAGGCAAGCCCAGCCCCGCGCAAGCTCGGCGACCTCCTCCGCCCTGGTGCGGTCTTCCTCAGCGAGCTGGGCCTCGAGCCCATCGAGCACCTCCCTCGCCGAGCGAAGGACGGCCTCTCGGCGAGCTGCGACAGGGCGCCGACCCAGCAAGGCTAGGGCCCACGATTCTCCAGAGGGCCTGGAAGCGCCAGCGCCTGCTGAGGACTCCGGGGCATCGCGCCTTGGGCTCTGGGTGACCTCGAGGCGCGCCTGGGGGCTCTGCTGGGAGCCTCCCTCTTCTTCCGTGCAAGGGGCCTTCTGGGGGCTCTGGCGAGAGCCCCCCTCGCCTTCTGCGCTGGGAGCCTTCTGGGGGCTCGAGGCGCCCCCACCGTCAGCTCCGCCATTTCCCTGCCCCTGGGGAGCACTCTCCTCCTCCTCAGGAGCAGGGTTGGCCTTCTCTGCTGAGGCCGTCCCCGCGGCAGCCTCAGCGCCCACCGTAGGCCCTCCAAGGCCCGAGCTCGGTGGAGGCGACGGCACCGTGGTGTCCTCCATGTCGACGTCAGCATGCGTCTCTGCAGACGCAGCTGTTCCCGCCGTGCCCTCCTTCGCCGGCGGCGTGGTCCTTGCCGCGTCCACCTCCGGCGTCTTCTCTTGCTGCGCGGGAGAAGCGTCAGGCCGCGAAGGCGGCGGCGTCGTCACCTCAGCCTCCTCCTCCCTCTCCTCGTGGCGCTCCTCCGCCCCAGGAGGTGGCGTCGCAGCCTCGGGAGAGGAAGCGGTGGCCTCGTGGTGCACCTCTTCAGTTGTGGGCGTCGCGGACGCCGCGGCAGAGCCGAGATCTCTCCAAGTCTCCGGAGCCTCCGCCTCTTTGGCTCCTCGGTGCGTCTGGAGAGGAAAAGACTCAGAAACCCTCGAGAGGCATACACCAAGAACAACATCAAACAGGAAAGGGAGTACAAAAACTTACGCCGCGGTGTCGACCCACTTCCTCTTCTTCCGCTTCGCGGGCGGAGCACTGGGCCCGCGCTCGTCCGTGCCTCTGTCTCCTCCTGGGCCCGGCGTTCCTGTCGTGGATCGCCTTGGAGCGAGGCTCGCAGTGGCCCGACGAAGCATCGTCATCGTCGCTCTCCTCCTCCCCTCAACACGCCGCGAGGGGGCAACCACGAACTCGTCGCCGCTGCCTGAGGAGACTCGTGGACCTCAGCTTCAGGCGCCGCACTCTTCGAGGCGCTCGAATTCCCCGCCGAGGAAGCGCGTCTCCCGAGGCGCCGGTCGCGCCCGCATCGGACTCTGCGGGCGTCTCCGTCGTCTCCTCGTCGCCCTCAACTGGCGCCCCCTGCGCCGCAGACTCCGGGTCCTCGCGAGGCCCAACGTGCCCCTTAGGCACCAGGCCCCACTGGTCGAACTTCGGCATCGCCTGCACATGCGAGACGCGGCGCCCGAGATCGATCCGATGAAGCGGCACAGTCTGGTCAGTGGGCACGGGGATGTCGGAGACGTGAAGAGAGTCTCCATGAGGGCGTGCAATTCCTCCTTCGTGTAGAGGGTAGCGCTCAGGCGCATCTTGTCCCTCTGGTTGGAGTACAGCCACATCGCGTCCGCGTGCCTCTGGAGCGGAGCGATGCGGCGCCTCACGAAGTCCTTGGCCACCATCTGCCCGGTGAGGCCGGCCTCGCGGAGGTCCCTCAAGCGCCTCACCACAGGGCCAAGCGTCGCGCCCTTGAGCCCTTTGGAGGCCCAGCTCGCCCTCTTCGTCGGAGGCGCTTCAGGCAGCTCGAAGAAGGCGCTCTGGCTCCCGAACTGCATGAGGAACCAGCGCTTGCGGAAGTCCTCCACCTTCTTCGTCACGCTGGTCACGATGTCTCGCCGTTCCGCGCGATGGGGATGTAGACGCCCTTCATGCCATCGGTGATGCGGAAGGACACGCACCCTGACCGCTCCTTGTTCGCCGTGAACCGGAGCGCGTAGAAGCTGCGGAAGAGGTCCACCGAAGGCGGAATGCCGATGTACGCCTCGCAGAGGTAGGCGAAGATGGCGAGGACGAGGATGGAGTTGGGGTGGAGATGGAGAACCTGGATCTGGTAGCGCTCCAGGACCGCCAGGAAGAAATCGGAGAAGGGAGGAACGAGCCCGGCGAAGAGAGAGTGCATGAAGATGGGGTAGAAGCTGCCGTGGGAGTTGCCCGCGCGCTTGAGCACGGTGGCGCCGTGCTCGTTGGTCTTCGAAGCCGCCATGTGGCGCACCTTGTCCAGCTGCGCCTCCGTCTCGAAGCGGGAGCCGCTCAGAGCCGGCTCGAAGTCGCCGTCCGCTGCGCCTCAGCGGACTCGCCGCCCTGCGCCACTGCCTTGCCCTTCGAAGCAGCGGTGGCTTTCTTGGGCGCCATTGCAGCAAGGTCGCGAAGGAGGAGATTGGGGATTGAGCGCTGGGAGGAAGGAGATGAAAGGGGAACGAATGAAGATGGCCGCCTGCGCCGAGCTCTTCGCCTTATATCGGCTCATCGAGCCGTTACAGGGACGTGGCGGGACCCACCACCACGCCCGTTACTTCAGAGGAGATCGTGGGATCGTGCCCGGCCGTAGCGCTCCACGTGTCTCGGGCTTCGCAGGCTTCTTTGGGCCCACGACGATTCGCCTCCGCCTGAGGAGCTCCAACGTGCCCATCGCGGGCCCGGGGGCTACTGTCGGCCCAGTGAAAACCAGGGTGTCATGGGCCGGCCTGCCACAGCCCTCGAACGCTCCGCAGGAATTTCTGCTAAGGACCAGGCTTCAGCCTGGCGAGCCTCGCGAGGCATTTTCCCTCGCGAGGGCTTATTGCTCGACCGAGCATTTCTGCTAAGGACCAAACGATCGGCCTGGAGGCCTCGAGAGGGACCTCTGCCTCGGGAAGGCCTCTCCTAGAAGATCTTCAGGCCCTGGCGCGTCTCCGCGCCACCCTCGGGAGGTTTTCCCTCGCGAGAAGTCAACGGCTACAAACCTCGGCGAGGGTTCAGGCCTCGCGGGGTTCCTTCAAGTGGAAGCAAGCTCCTGCGCCGCTGCAGAGCGCACATGGGCTCTGCGCCCGCCGCAGAGTGACGCGCGCGCCTGCGCGTGATGACGAAGACGCCGCAGTTGCCATTCTCGTGTATAAAGTGGTCAAAGGAGCTGCGGCAAGCAAAGCGGACTCCAAGACTTGCCAAATTGGTGATAAAGCGGCCGGCCGCCGCTACGCTCCAACTGCGACGTCACCGTGGGGCGCGCCCCAAAGCTCTGCAGCGCCAGCCCACCGTCCTGGTTGGACGGTGGCTTTTTCTGCCAAGACGACGTGCTCCCTGCCATGGACCGTGTCCATGGACGCCCCCGACGCTGTGCGCTGTGCTCCAATCGGCGGCATTGTGGTATCCCTTCCCGCCGGAGTTTTCGGGGAAGAGGACCAAGCCCAGTATATAAGGAGCCAGTGTACGACCTAGGAGGGGGATCCCGCATTCACAACTCATTCCACAACCAAGGAGCTACGTCTGAGAAGAAGACAGCTCATTCCACCATAGTCCACCATAGCCATAGCAGTGCCCTCGGCAAGCACACTTGTACTGTGAACCTCTCCAAGCAGTGCAATACATCTTAGCAGGACGTAGGGCTTTTACACCTCACGGTGGGCCTGAACCTGGGTAGCGGCTCGTGTTACCTCTCTGCGTGATGTTCCTCACCGAGCTCGACGAGCACCGTCGCCGAGGTTGTTGAGGATTTGTTTGACGTTGTGTTCAGCCCCTTACTCGTTTCCTGGCACTTGAGAGACACCCCTAGTTCGTGGGACTAGTCTCCGACAATATCGCTCACACAAAACCAGCAATAGGTGCTGGTTCACGCTGGGCGTTCGGGTTACCCGACAAGTTCGGGTCGGGTAATTCGGGTTTTAGGAAATTCGGGTTTCCAGAAATGCTACCCGAGAATTGCCCGTAATTTCTGCTACCCGACAATTCGGGTACCCGCAAATTCGGGTTCGGGTTCGGGTATTCCCGATTTGCCCGAAATAAATCACAAGAAAGTGAAAATAGACATGGAACTAGAGAAGTGCTAGCTGAAGAAAATCCATCACTGCATCTGAGCACGGCCGGCAGCAGAACGAGCCAGAGCGCCGGCGACCAGCCAAGCGTGGTGGCGACGCAGAGTCCCAGCTCGTGCTGAGATGCACGGCCGAAGCGCCGGCGACGAGCTCCACGCCGCGCCGTGGCCCGCAGCTCGGTGGCCGACCTGGAGTGCTGGCGCGAGCGCGCCGCCTCCGTCGTGGAGTCGAGCGTCCTGGAGGTGGAGCCGGAGCCGTAGACGACGAGGTAGGGCGGGCTGACGGTGAGCGAGCAGGTGATGGCGTCGATGTGTTCGTGGCGGCGCTGGCGCTTGGATGGGGATGAGGCTTGGTAGTTGACTAGTTGGTACGAACGGGGTGGGGATTAGGTTTACCCAGTCTTGGGCCTTGGTTGGGCTGGGCCTCGGCTAGATGGTGGGGTTTTTAGTGGGCTGCCTAATTATTTCGGGCAATTCGGGTAATTCGGGTACCGGAATAGAAACCCGTATTTTCTGTAGTAAATTCGGGTTTTACAAACTGCTACCCGATGCAGCTCTCGGGTTTGTCGGGTTCGGGTTTTTCGGGTTCGGGATTCGGGTATCGGGTTTTATGCCCACCGTGAGTGCTGGTACTTCATACTCCCAAAGCAGAGCTCTGTTTACATCACATGACGACCCGATTTTTGCTAGTTCGTGGATTGGTCGATTCGACTCACGCTTACAAGCAACCACATCACAAGAGGAGAAAATGGTTCTAATCTGAAACGATCATCGACGATGCATCAGCACATCCATTATTCAGAGCCAACAACAGAAGTTGGGAATAAGTCTCCAGGACAACATGGATCGCTCCCAACTGCTCAGCCATGCGCACAGCCTGAACTACCGCATTCAGCTCGGCATGGAAGGCATCAGAAATGTGTTCAGTGCAACCCGCACTTGCTGCCACAATCTCACCCTGATGGTCCCTAACACCAATACCCTATCCAGCATGGTTATTACCAGGTGTATAAGCGCCATCAGTATTGAACTTGAGGACATCTGGGTTAGGCGGTTTCCACTTAATCAACTCCTGAGATTTATCTTTTGGCACCTTCCGTAGGACCTCCATATACTCTTGAGCACAACATCGTGTCTCATGAGCCATAGCAGCAGCCTCCATGATTTCTCGCCTTCTCTGAGTTTATTACGGTTGCGCCACCACAACCACCAAAGGGTGAGGATTTGAACTCGCATAGTCGCATCTCCTCTAGCCCACTCCAGATAATATCCAAGGCATTTTCAAAAGAAGTGGACCTGGCCAGATCTCGTCGAATATTTTCCATGCCAAGGCATCGCCACACTTCCTTCACAGGTGAGTTGGCGTGAGTGGCAACGGTGCCTGTCCAGGCTCTCAGGATACCGTCGGAAGGAGTTCCGAGCGGCATCGATCGGCGCCTCGGTTCTGGTTGCCTTCATAGGCTACACGTAGGTGGTGACCACGGACTAGGGCTGGAATTAAAAATCAAAACTCATGAGTTAAACCAGTAGTTCGGAACTCGACTTGGATTGAATCGAACGTGTTGTTAAATGAGCCGAGTTTTTATTTTAGAGGTAAACGAGTTTGAGTTAAACGAGCCGAGTTACTCGTTACTCGTTTAGCTTGTTTAATTTGGTAAAAAAAGGGTTACAACTTACATGTATTCTTATCTTTGTGAACAATTTTTCCGAATTATTATAGTTTAACGATAAGATATTACTTCGTAGTGTCATATTGTCATTGATTGATGTCACAATTGCATCATACAAGCCCAAAAAATTAAAAATAATTTATATAAAATCTATTAGAATGCATGTTAACAATTTTGCCGAGTTAAACAAGCAAACTCGCGAGTTCAGCGAGCCGAGCCGGGTTTCATTTCTGCACTCATTTGTTAAACGAGTCGAGCCGAGCGGCTCGTTGGTTGACCGAGCTTCAACAAGTCGAGCTTAGCTGGATCGGCTCGGCTCGAATTCCAAGTCTACACTGATGAGGAGTGGTGACCAGCGATGTGCTTATGAACGTGTGAGGTCACATCGTGGCTTGTCCCGATGGCCGGGTTAGACGGAGATGGCTCCGCTGACGTAGGTTATCCTGACGTGGGCTCACTGACATGTGGGTCCCACGTTAGGCGGGCCCACATGTTAGCAACCCCACGTTACCTCTAAGCTAAACCATTGGATCACAATCCGTGTTAGACCGCGCTCTCGAGGCTCTCTGCAAATCGTGTGTGCCTGCCTCGATGGCCGACGCGCGGTGCGCCACGTCTTGGACGTGGTCCCAGTCCTGGTCGACGTGATCAATTAGTCGGACCAGGGCAGTTGCTCCAGCTGCACAATGAAGGGCATTTTGCAAACAGAAAATAGTGGAAATGTGACCTAGAAATTAGAAGAAACAAAACAGGGGGTATGTATAAAAGTTAATTGTTAGCGTAACGGAATGACTAAGGTAAACATTGCCACAGCTTGCTTACCGTAGTTAGCAATTTTTAAATTGTTGATCAGTCCGCTCATGTGTGGTAACTTGATATACCGCGCGGGTCTTTACTCTTGTTTTAATCGAAATAAACAGCTCTCAAAAAGGCTATTGACGAATTGAGGGGAAAATAACACCCCAAAAAAGCAAGGGCTAGTTTCCAGTAAACTTCACAACATACCCAAGGTCGACACGTAGTGGCTCTGATGTTCTTGAAGTAGTCTAGCAGGGCAAAAATGGATGCTACCTATTTACATGAAAAGTTGAAAACAAACCACACATACAGTACAGTGATTATTGCCGTCCCTTTCTTACATCAGTAGGAGCCAGGACCCCATGCCGAGAGATCCAGTGAGGCAACTTATTAATGTCACTATGCTGCACATTTGAGAGGAGAGACAGGGAGGATCAAGAGGGTTTTGCTGATTCATAGTGCCGTTTTAGCGGGTCTGTTTTAGTTGGAGGGTTTTGCTGATTCAAATGACTTATTAATGTCACTATGCTGCACATTTCGCTCGCTCGCTCCCTCCCCTGGTGTATAAAGTGAAGTGTGCCCCCGAAGCCGCCGCAGATGCCAAACGCAAAGGAGAGAGAGAGAGAGAGAGAGCAAGCGCCATGGCCGGCTCCATCAAGTCCGCCCCCAAGCCGCTGCTTCAGGTCCTGCTGACCGTCTTCCTCGTCGGGATAGCCGCTCCGCAGAGCTCACCGATCTGCGGCGGCGGCCAGTACGTGGCCCCGCGCGACCGCGCCGTGTTTGTCTGCACCACGCTGGCCGCGGCGGTCGTCCTCTGCTTCGCCAATATGGTCGCTGACGGGGGAGGCCGGCTGCTCCGCGGGCTGCTGCTGCTTGGCATCGGCCTGTCGGCCGCCTCCTTCTTCCTCTTCCTCGAGCCCGTCGCCGGCTACGCCATCACCATCTACAGGCTCGGCTGCGACGGGTCCGTGGCGCTGGCGGCCATCGGACTCATGGTCGTGGCCGTAGTTGCATGCTGGCACGTCAGCTTCGCGGCGGAGGCGCTGTTCGGCGGTGTAGGTCGATCTAGTTAGCCAGCCGGCCGGTGGATGAGTTAGCGTTAATTAATTACAAGCTAGTCCCGTGTGTCTGCGTGTGCCTGTGTGTGTTAATTAACTACTACTGTATGAACTAGTACTCCTTGTATTTCCCTATGGATTTCCTATGAATCAGAGAGAACCTTAGAAGTAAGAAGTCATGAATCTTCCACTTGAAACGTTGATCCTGGGTCTTTCCTTGCAATGCAGGAGCTGAAATCTTTGCTATACCATAATTTGTTGGAAACCAGAGGGTAGAAGAGAAGAGCATGCATGCTATGAATAGTTCAATTCAAGTGCATGATGTTGTGCAAAATATAATATGCTGCAGTATCTACCAAGAGAAAAAGGGGAGCAGCAGAACAGTTTTGTGTTGATAGAGGAAAAATATCTTGAACAAGAGGAGCAATGTTTTGTGGTAAACAGTTGTTAACTACAGTAGCTGGTCACTTTTAAAATGCATGGGAGAAAAAAATTGAAACAAGGCATGGGAGAAAAATTATCCCATCAGAATATGGCCCTGCCGCTACGCTGCCATTACACTGCATCCCACCACTAGCTATCGTTGAACCAAAAAAAGCAATGGCTAGTTTGCAAGGCGAAAATGAATTCTACCTATTTACATGAATACTGGCAGTGATTATGGCGGTCCCTTTCTTACATCTGAAGGAGCAAGGAGATGTGTGGTACTGGGTACCGTAGAGCCAGGAGGCAAGAGCCCATGCTGAGTGCCCGTGAAGCAGCATATTAATGTCACTATGCTGCACATTTGAGAGGAGATGCAGGGAGCAGCAAGAGGAAGAAGAACAAGATGGAGGCGGCCTTTCCGGACCTCTCCGACTTCGAGTTCTTCCTGGCCATACACCAAACTTCCCGGGAGAAACTGGTACACAAATCTTAGTCGCACAATCTACTACTTTGTGTTTCATCCCATGTTATCGGTTTCTAAACTTTGGTGTTTGATCAATTTCAACCGCTGCTGAATCCTGGTCGCGCAGAGGCTGCCTGACAAGTTTGCGGAGGTGCTCGAAGGCCGTGAGCCCCGTGAAGTGAAGCTGCGGGAGGCCAGCGGAGGGCCTCGGCTGTGGGTCGTGGAGGTGGTGTTCGACGGCGACGGTCACATGTACCTCGGGCGCGGCTGGGAGCAGTTCGCCCGCACTCACGACGTGCAGCTCGGGCACTTCCTCGTCTTCAGCTACGACGGCGACGCCGTGCTCACCGTCAAGGTGTTCGACGGAAGCATGTGCCGCAGGCACTACCACGACGACGACGACACCAGTACGGCGCCAGCACCGCGTCCGTTGCCACTTGTAACGATTAAAGAAGAAGAAGACTCCTGCGTTTCTCCAGGCCGTGAGAGCAGCATCGACAGTGGCAGCAAGAACAGCATCGACAGTGACAGCAAGAACAGCATCGACAGTGGCAGCAAGAACAGCAGCTCGGCGGAGATGGACATCGACGACGCGCCGATCTCTCAGTTCACCGTCATGCTGAGGCAGTGCCACCTGGGCGTGAGGCAGAAGCAGTACCTGGTGAGTGCGTTCATTCATGGCTAGCTCTACTTCGATTCATGTACCTGCCCTGCTCGTGCAATCTAGTTACTGATTCCGCCGGCCGCTTGCCGGATCGGGCAGCACGTTCCGGTGGATTTCCAGATGGCGCACGAGTACCACAAGATTAGCAAGGTGGTTCTGCGGATGGACGGCAAGTCGTGGCCCGTGACCGTGAAGCGCACCAGCCGGCTAGGTGGCATCCCCCGCACGTCGCTCAGGTACGGATGGCACCAGTTCTGCGTCGACAACCGCCTCGGCGTCGGCGACACCTGCTTCTTCCGGGCGCTGCGCGTCGGCGACGGCGAGGACCACGCGCTCAAGGTGGAGGTGCGCAGGCGAGACGGCACCTTCGCGGACTAGCTCGCTGCAGGCATCCGTTTGCATCATCCTGGCTCCGGCCTCCGTGGCGTCAGCTCCTCCTCGCTGCGTGGCCTCGATCCGTTATTCTTTTCTTTCCGTCGAACCTGCCGTGTTTAGCTTAGTTGAATCCTGTTGCTGGTAATGGAGTAAACCTGGCTGTGTTTCCCGGCCGTGTGCTAATGATGAATCTGTTCTTCAGCTCTCTTGATTCCTTGCCTGAAGTGTTTTTTAGGGAACTGAAGTTGCCTGCAGTTTTCGCTTTTATAAACAGGGTGATGACATAACCATCACCTCATGAGTGGCACAGTTTTAGTTTTACCTGACTTTTGCTTATACAATGAATGCTCTAAGCACCCATACATACACAATCAAACACAAGATTTTGCTAAAATATCAATGAGACGGCCAACATTCTGCATTGTTGAAAATATTTCTATGAAGTAACAAAAATAATTTACTATGGAGCAATTGACGATACGATGGCACCAAACAGTCAAAGCAAGCGACCAAGGATGACATAATTTGTTAGAAAGTGTGGCAGGGAATTGGTTCTACTTTTTTTTTGTGAAAAGGCCAAAGGCATGTATTTAGTAGAACAAACCTTAAAAAACACCCTTACAGAAATTGACATCTCGATTTTCCCTCTTTTTGATCAGTTTGCTAATTCTCATGCTTCTAGGAAATAATAACTATTTATAAGCCGATGTTGAAAGAATTGGATCGAATAACTAACATTCGTGTAAATGTAATGGGATAAGAAGATCTTCATCGGATGGCTAATATGACTGGAAAATAAATATTTCTAAGTCGAGTAAGAACTTAATCGCTCTCCTTTAATATACAACTTATTTGATAAAATGTGTAAGTATATGTAAAACCAATCATTGTCCCATTCATGATATAATATACCTAACCAGTCACTAAAATAAAAATACATATACTTATGTGATTTTGGAATCTTTTTTAAGCGTTGAATGTATGAAAAGCAGATGAAGGACATAATACCCAATGTGAATCTTGGGGTTAATGGCCGATGAATTAGGAACTAATCCATTTTCAAGTGTATCGACAAATGATTAGTCCCGGACATGGAAAATAGAGGCTCATACATGTAAGGTTAATCAAAAATACGACGTCTTATTTTTCGGTGACTTTTTTCTCTTTTATCTGAGTCATAGGAAGCTATTACTATGAAGAGAAGACAAACGTCTACAAAATTTGGGATTCACTACCTACACATCCTAACAATTCAACATTTTTTTTTTTGCCAAAACCCCCTACAAGCACCCTTGCCAAACACATTTTTAAGTGTACGGGACCGGTGGCACTCGGCTGGAGCCACCGGGATTTATACCGACCCCTCCCTGGATCACCCAGTATTTAATCTCGCGGTATCGGGCTTCCTAGTTGTTGTTGCACAGGCAAATCCGTGGGTCCCCATATATAAGGTGTCTTCTTCCCATGTGGTACCTACTTTTGAGATCCGTTTTGCTCCACTATTGTTGACCTCTGTAGTTTCGATTCCTCACAATTTCTCCACTCAATCTTGATAAGTTTTTAGGGAAGAGTGGGTGGAGGGTTATATCTACCTCTACATCCAAACTAAAGTTTAATCTCCATCTTGAATAAGTCTGTTCTTCTTACTACCACACACCCATATTCCAGGGGGTGGGCTACTCCCTCTTCATGGTGCAGAGCGGCGAGGATGCGATGGCAGTGAAATAGAGACGGCCGAAGGCGATTCCGGCAACGCCCCCCTCCAAGTATCCGCCGGTGCCAGACTAAAGTCTCCATGTTTATGTATGTTCCTCTCCACCATTGTGCGTCGTGAGATATATATGGATGGTTTTAGTTCGAAATTAAACAAAGGCAGGGGCATGAAAAAACGAATCTATCAAAAGCTCGAGGCTCCAGAACCACTATGGCGTGTCCTGGGAGTGTGAACACGCCATGGGACTACTGGTTAGCCTGATGGGTTTCTGAGGCCCTACTTTAGCTCGTTGGACCCGCCTTGGAAAAAAAATGAAACACCATTTCCGACCGTGTCATTTTTTAGTCCCCTAGCTCACTGATAGTCAAGAACACTAACATGAGATTTTTGTGCCAACCAGAATTAAATATCAAAATAATGGTTTTCGTGAAAAACACGTAAATCATTAAAATAGTGTTATTGACTCCTAATATGATGCAAATATGTTAATTATGTCATAATAAACAACAAAATGCATATACATGTTTCCGTCGGATCAGCTTTTGGGCACATGAAGTGTGAGGGTGAAGGAGAAAGGCATCGACTACTTAGGTGTTGAGCTCGAATAACTATTCAACATCCTAGGACATAACATCGATGCATGACCACATGTCTCCATTGTACACCCACTGTGTATGGAAATGTACACAAGGGACATCATCTTTGGAGTTGTTAGTTTGAGCTCACTGCACCGATGAGCCGGATCTTCGCCAAGTCAAACTGTCGGTGAGCGCTCCATATATGAAGGACCTTCTTTTAGAAACACGGTATAAATGGAGACACTCACATACATCCATCTCTATGAACACGTGCACTGACAAACCTACACATATAGCGACTAACCCAACAAGTATTGAGATAGAAGAAGACACGACAAATGCTTCATTCTTGGCGGACACACGTCGCCCCCACCGAAATTAAGAACAATGCCTGAAAGTCCGGAATAAATCCAGAAAAGTGCGAGCACCTGGGCCAAGTATAAGACTTGAACCCGTGGGTAGGTTTTCACCACAAAGAACCTAACCAACTGAGCCACCCTCAGTTCACGTGGAGGGACGAGCTTTGGCTGCCCCAGACGACTCGATTTATGTTCTATCATTGTTTTCCGAGCCTCCCCATGTTGTGTATTGAATGTTCACATACACAAGTTGAGATCGGAATTTGGCATATAAACCTTGGATTTCAATTTTAAAAGGGAGGGAAATACCCTCGGCCTCTAGGCTCTCTATGACAAGTGATGTATACATTATTTGGACCTTGTGTACCCAACATTCAAATATCAAGTAAATACTGAGTCACACGACATGACATACAACATGATTAGTGACATTGATATATTATTTGGTTCGTAGAAATTCCCATTAGAATTTTGGAGGATTCCATTTCTTAGTAAACTTACCTATAGAGCTTATTTGGTTTATAGGATTTGAAGCAACATGAAATTTCTCCTATGGTCTTCTCTGCATGCAAAACTAAATAGAAAATTTCCCTTATGTCAAGCCTCATGGAAGCTTCCTTTGTTTACATGACATCTTTGGCATACACACCAACCTTATGTAGTTTTTTCTTTGCTTCTATGATATCTATGGCATGCACACAATCCTCTAGAAAAAACTCCCGCGTTTTTTTGTGCAACGCAAACAAATAACACATGCTTTTAATTTTGTAGGTTTAAACATGTCATGTTTTATGATTTCCAATTGTGGTCGCTGCACTGTGCGGACCGCACATGCATGAACGATTTCATTTTAGCTGCAACCCACTTGCAAGTGCGAAGCTCTAGTTGCAACTCATGTGCACACATGTGTAATTGGGAAAAGTTCATTTGCAACTCATGTGCAATCTATCTGCAACCAGGAAAATCTTAGTTGTAACCTATCTGCAACTATGTGCAACCAGAGAAAATTTGAGCTGCAACTCATATACAAATCACATACCGCACAAATCACGATTTAAATCTGATGCGATTAGAGTAAAGTAAGCTCTAACTTAATTATGACTCGAGTGAGAAATAGCAAAACCGAATTAATAAATATGGGCTATATGCATGTATAGATATGTAATGAAAGCTTCTAATTTTTTTATAAAAAAATCTACGTTTTTTCCGTTCCTGCATTTTGGAAATATTGTGGCTTAATTTTTGTTTTGAAGTGTACACACACTAGGTCAGATCGGGCATAACAGAGATAATAGAAAGGTGAAGATCTTGTCACCGAAAAGCTTGACTAGGAATTTAAATTCGGACAGGAATAGATCTTCTATTTTTCAATAAAAAATCCTACATTTTTCCCGTTCCTGCATTTTGAAAATCTCGTGGCTTGATTCTCGTTTGAAGTGATTTAAATTCGGACAGGAATAGATCTTCTATTTTTCAATAAAAAATCCTACATTTTTCCCGTTCCTGCATTTTGAAAATCTCGTGGCTTGATTCTCGTTTGAAGTGTACACACACTAGGTTAGTTCCGGCATAACAGAGATAATAATAATTTTGTTCTGTTATACTTTGATAATGGAACCCGTATTCTCTAGTCGTATGGAAAAAAATAACATAGATAATAGAAAGGTGAAGGTTTTGTTACCGAAAAGCTTGACTAAGAATGTTTTACTCCCTCCGTTCCTAGATGTAGGAACGGAGGGAGTGTAACTCACATAGGAGCAAATCAAATAATTCTCACTTATGTGCACTAGTTACTAATCCTTTTTAAATTCAAAAAAAGTTACTAATCCTTTTTACACACTTATTATTGTCCTGTTATGGATTTATAGACAAGAGCCGATCCGTTTCTTGTTCATGTGAGAAATGTACCCCAAGGGGCAGAGACAAAAAATGAAAACGAAAAAGAGAGAAAAGAATATGTACTGCAAGTAGGGGCATAGCACGGCCGATGCTCCAACCCTGGAAGTGGAACCAAAGCCGCGGCCACCACACTGCCAAGCAAGCTTCGACCAACACCGACCCGCACGGCAGGCACATCCCCTTGCCTCACACCCATTCCCCTCCCCCACGCCGGCCACTCCCCATCGCTCCCTCCCCCAACCCCGCCGCCGCCGCCGCCGCCGCCCCGCCCCTCCCGCGTCCCCACCGATCCGTCGCCCACCTAGGGTTTCAGCCCGCGTCCCCACCGATTCGGCTCGATTCGCGCCGCTCCGGCCCGCCGCCGCCGGCCGCTGCTGCCGCCGCTTCAGGCCCTCCGGCCAGCCCCCCGTTATCTTGCGAGCTAGGGCACCTCCTCGCCGCATTGGTTGGCGCGCGCATCGCGATGGTGCCCAACGGGCTCCTGCCCAACGCGTCGGCGGGGGTCACCCGGCGGCTCGACCCCGACCGCTGGGCCGTCGCCGAGGCCCGGACCGCCGACCTCATCGCGCGCATCCAGCCCAACGCATACTCCGAGGGCCGGAGGCTCGCCGTCTACAACTACGTCCAGCGCCTCATCATGAACTGCCTCTCCTGCCAGGTAAAAAATCAAACTTTTCGAACTGGATCGGTTACTCCCGCGCGCAAGGAATCTTCAGATTAGTGGCTGCCTTCCAGTGTCTCTCACTCTCCTTGGTCTCCTGGAGTGCATCCCTGGGCATGGAGTTAGTCAAGTCGTTTATGCTAGGTTTGCTTGAGTATTGGACCATGGGTAGCTAAATAAGGTCGCTGCTATTGGATTGACAGCCCTAACTATAGTATTAGTATCTTGTCTATCCAAAAGTTGTCTGCCTCAGCAGCAAAGCTGATTATACTAATTTACTCACACCCCAAACTAGCTGTGTGTCTGAGCAGCAAAGCAGATTTTTGATTCACACAGAAAATGATGTGTTATAGGCTAGTCATTCTGCTCTTTCAAATTTCAAAAGCGCTACTTGCTATTTTTTGTGCAGAAGAGCATGAGAAGATCATCTTATTGCTACTCAGTAATTTGTAGGCGTCCTTATCTATTCTGCTCTTTCTTCACCTGTTTGCAAGCTTTGTGTCCTTATCTGATCGAGATAATTTGCAAGAACTGAACTTTGTCTCGGAGAGTAGAGTATGGCCTTGCGATCTTTCTAGTGCATTGCTGAACTGTGCTTCGATGCCACTTCAGTTTCCCATGCAACGCAGCAGACTAGCACATACCATGTTAATGGAGGCTTATGTGACTACACCATTGACCTTAGCCTAAGGTGATGGTACAAGATGCAAGTCGGGAGAAGATTTTGAGTAACCCCGTTCTCTAGTCCCAATTCAATTGCCATGTGTTTGTCCTACTTACTGGCATACCCGATGGATTCAGCATATGTACTAGGTACATTGGGAAATGTCAGTGTTAAAGTTAGTTTATTGGAAATAAACTTGTTTCAGTGTTACCATCTATTATGCAATGTTTTTTGCGCTAGCATCTTGCCACTTTCCTGGTCCTACCTTTTTCCTGTGTTCCAAATATATTCTATCTACTACGTGCTTGAAATATAATTGATCTCCCCCTCCTTCAGGTTTTTACTTTTGGGTCAGTCCCTCTGAAGACTTACTTACCGGACGGTGACATTGATGTCACTGCTTTCAGTCATAGTGAAGAATTAAAGGAGACTTGGGCAAATCTGGTTCGGGATGCGTTGGAACATGAAGAGAAAAATGAAAATGCTGAATTTTGTGTAAAAGAAGTTCAGTATATTCAGGCGGAGGTAGTCTCTCTCTAACAAGTTCAACATGATATTACTTTGTAGTTAATTTTTTTTCGTACGTACATGACTCTCTTGTGGTAACTATATATACCTATGGTAGTGTTGAATTAACAAGTTTGCCTGCACACATGTGCATGTTGAAATTAATATTGGAATGCCACATGGGTCGGAGTAGAACTGAACAAACACAACTCATCTAAAGTGATAGTTCAGTGTATTATTTATACACTCTCCCTTTTCTTTCCCTGGAATTCTGTTGATTCACACATTGCCCGTGCTAGTCCATGAAAGGTTAGCCCCTTGTGAGAAGGGCTTTTTTGCCCAATTTATAGCTTCTTATTAGGGAAGTTGATGGTTCCTTACAGCCTATAGCGAAAGTGAATAAGAGAACGGTAGAAAAAGCGATCTGTGCCTGTGCTCACCTGCCCTATCTACTGCGTGCTGGCAGGTAGGGGCAGCTCTACGTAAGAGGACTCCTGTAGAAGAGAGGGGAAACCAGCTTAGATAGGGCGATAGCCCGGTTTTTATTGCATATCCTTTCCAGTGCTTGTCTTGTATTGAGGTATACTTAAGACATGAGAAAGTAGGTAAGAGAAGGGGGCTTTAACTATTATTAAGAATAGGGCGGCCTGTTAGTTAAGTGCTATCATATTAAGAAAGAACTGTGTATTTTGAGAAAAGTGAAATAAACTGCAGTAGAGAATCACTACTTTTAAGTCCCTTCGCTCGGAAGAGGTGGCGTCAAGGCCGCTCCCAAAGAATGTTGAGTCCATTTGGATCCCAAGAAATGCGTAGAGCCCTTCCACACGGGTCTCCCAGATCAGTATGGCCGACTTTTGTCTCTGTTCGACCAGTCGGTCTCACAGTCAGGCTTACCATTACGCTCACGAGCGGAATTAACGCTTGAGCCTACCTTTGCACACCTCCGTTACTCTTTAGGAGTGAATATTCTGTTTGCCTTAGAATACTATGGCACCCTTACAGTCTCTTTCCAAACATGAAGGTGGAAAGTTAAGCTACATGCAATTGTAAGATGCACTATCCTATTATGTCCCAGTGCAAACATTCAGGTGGATTATGTATTGGGAAAATACTTTTAACTTCCTCCTAGTTTTCAGAATAGGGAAACATACCCTTCTATTTATCTTAGTTACTTTATGGATTGTGCTTTGTTACTTGCATTATGTCGTCTTGTGTCTTCATCCATTCGGTACCATTCTCATATATTCCGTGGATCATGCACAGGTAAAGCTTATCAAGTGTCTTGTGGACAACATTGTTGTTGATATCTCATTTAATCAAGTTGGTGGATTGTGTACACTTTGTTTCCTTGAACAGGTATGTTCTCTTGTTCAAATAAACTGAATGTGTCTACTATATGCAAATGACCTGATGGAATCACTCCTTCCTGTATATCTAATATCAGTAGTTAATACTATCAAATGTACAGTTATGCCTTTATGGCTATGCTTATCGCATATAGGTTTGAGGATCAAAGTTACTTGACTTTTCTGCCAATACTTGCTTCTAATGAATTCACATCTTATTAGGTTGACAACTTGATCGATCAAAACCATTTATTCAAGCGGAGTATCATATTGGTAAAGGCATGGTGTTTCTACGAGAGTCGTATTCTTGGGGCTCACCATGGTCTTATATCTACTTACGCATTGGAGACCCTGGTTCTGTACATTTTTCATGTGTTCAACAACTGTTTTACTGGACCGCTTGAGGTAAATTGTCTCTCTTGGATTTCACTATCTTGACATGAAAACAGTGCTTATTTGTTACTTTTGCATTTGCAGGTATTATACCGTTTCTTAGAATTCTTTAGCAACTTTGACTGGGAGAAATTTTGTTTGAGCTTGTGGGGCCCAGTTCCTATAAATGCTCTTCCAGATATGACTGGTAATCTGATATATGTTTCTTAATTTTACTACTTTTTAATAGTTGATTGAACATGATTTTTAACATTTATTGTTATTTCATGCAGCGGAACCCCCGCGGATGGACACTGGTGAACTGTTGCTTACCAAGGCCTTCCTGGAGAGATGCAGTCAGCTGTATGGAGTTTCGCCTCGCACTCTGGAGAACCATGGTCAAGCATTTGTTTCAAAGCACTTCAATGTTATTGATCCACTACGAACAAACAATAATCTTGGAAGAAGTGTCAGTAAAGGTAACTATCAACCTGCCCAAAAGAGTCAACTGTAGCAGATGAATCGAGCAGAGTTCATGCTTGCTGTTTTTTGCCTTTTGCTAGTGATGCTATCCTTGTGTTTGGATAAAATATATTTTGTAAGTCTATATAACTATATTGTAGACATGCTAATTACTATTTAAACAAACAGATTAAACAACGGAAAAATAGTGTTCTCTTGAGATATTTCCATATGTTCAGATTCTAACTGAGCATTTTTAAATCATAGAAATGAATTATTTGGTAAAAAACATGCATAGCTGTTATCTACAAATAGTGTGTTCTATTTTTTCAGCTGGTGGAAGCTCACCATTCTACTGATATATGTAGAGAAATAATCAGCAGCTACAACTTAGTGCCGACCAAAAAAATTACCCGTTTGTGGCTCTGTGCACATGCTCTAAATTGTTCTTGCTCTAGCTATAGTTGCTACTTGCTAGGCTCTCCATTTTGGCCAAGCCTGGTGTAAGCTGTGCCTGATGTCTGACTCTTAAACAAAATACTGCCTTTTCAGCTATGTTGCACGGATATGGCACTAACGTACCGTTACCACCGGTTCATACGGGATGCATGCATACATGTATTTTTAACTGTTTTATTTGAAAAGAGAAGATAAAAAAGGGATACTCTAGGAATACGGCCCAACCCAACTTAGAGTAAAACTTGTGTGCTTGACCCCTCGGTCGTTCCACCATGCGGCCCTCCTTCAGGCTGGCAGCTGCAGCCTCTAGGGTCTAGGGGAGAGCTGTCGCAGTTGGACTAAGGGGGAGCTGAGATAGTGAGCTCCAAATCTGCTAGGGTGAGGTGATGAATCGAGGAAGCTTGTTAAGAAAGAACGGAAGAGAGAGCTCCGTATGGATTTGTGTGGTCATGTGGGTGGTGACTGCTGGAGATGCGGGTTGTGGTGTGTTGTGGGCTTCTGGCTGCCCCAGCTTCCCTTGGTGTGTTGGGCTGAGTCGGTTCTATGGGTGAGCCAGCCCTTTAAGCGTTTTTATTCATTATCATATTTTTACTTATGGATCTTCTATGAACCTTTGTACTTACATTTTAATTTTGGTGTTTTCCATATCTGTATTCCCATTCCGTGCAATAAGCTTTTGGAGTATAATGCTGAAGTAATATATTTGGTATTTGTGTCGTAACTCGCAGAATTCACTGCTTTGACCTGCTAACAAGCCCTCTTAAAAAAACTGAATGGAGCAATCAGTGATCCAATCTAGTTTGACCCCAAGTAGAAAAATCTTGTAGCCTAATAACCCAAGTAACTTGGCGTTTTGTTGTACCAAGCATCCCTCAGATATTGCATCAGTCTGTGATGGCTAATGTTAGTAATTGCTATTCTGAATTGTTTTACTATTGTTTTGGTTATTTCTTAGTAGTGGGCTTAAATCAGCTACTCATGGTAGTATAGACCAATAAAAAGCATGCGTGGACGGCATATGAAGGACATGTTTGATTGAGAGATGATGTCCACCTTATTTTGATTGGTTAGCAATTCAAAACCAGAAATGCATGGCCGTATGTACACACTTGCTTGTGTGTTGATAATTTCCGTTTTGTTAAACCGGCGAAAGTACATCAATATGTTGTGTTGATAACCTGTTACTTTTTCAGGCAATTACTTTAGAATACGCAGTGCCTTTTCTTTTGGGGCAAAAAGGCTGGCAAAGTTACTCGAATGTCCAAACGAAGATCTAATTGCGGAAGTAAATCAGTTCTTTACAAATACATTGACAAGGCATGGGAGTGGCAATCGTCCCGACGCGCCTGCACCAAATATTTTTCTTGAACGGGCTCCGAAGGTTGTCCCTACTGAAGCGTCAAACAGCGACGAAAGTGCAACAATGCCCAAGAATAAGATTGGAAAAAACAAACTTCGAGCTACTCAGGATACTCTGACCGAAGTTTCTCACAGTTCTTCGGAGCCTATTTCTCAACCACCTCAGAGAAGTGATCTACACTCTCGCAATTTGCCAAGGACAGCTAATACTTCTGTTTCTCATGCTCACCACCAAAAAGTTAATGCGACACAACCCAACACCAAGGTGTCTGAACAGCTTGAAAGAAACAGGTCTGGTGGATCGATGCCAAGTGAAAGAGAGGGAAGAATGCCAAATGCTCTCTTCGTGAATGGCCGCAATGGGCAAAACATGTCTCCGTTTGCAAGAACGCAGTCTAGTCCTGAACTGACAGACCCTTCTGTTGAAGGATATTCTCGTGGAAGGCGAACTAGAGTGGTTGAGATGGAGAAATCTGTGAACAATGATCACAATAGCAGAAGGAATAACTTGGTTCCAGAAGTGCCTAGCAACCACAGCACTAAGTCTTCACAGGACGAGTCAATATCTTCCATGAACAGTTCATCTCATCCTAGTGCAAAAGCAGCTTCTGACTCAAATAGTGTATCGAGCAGCTATCATGAAGATAATGGTTTCATGATCAATGAAGAACTTCCTTCTGTCTCTGAGGCATCGGAGATGCAGCATGAGGAACATGTTCTAGCTAATCTAATGGCATCAGCAAAGTTGCATGGCTTCAATGGACAGCTTCAATTGCCAATGCAAATACCTTCTCATATGTTACTGCCTCCAACAGCTTTTCCTCCAAATTCTTTTGCCGGGATTCCACCAAATAGCTTAATTGGGAATCAGTGGAGGCAGAACATGCAGTTTCTCCAAGGATTTGTTCCCCCACCTATGACCCATTATACTTACAACCCTAATTTTGCACCAAACACCGAGGATGGCAATGAGAGTGAGAAAAGTACTACATCAGATTCGAATCTTGATTCTGGCAACAATCGTTATGAGTATGGTTTTCGGTTACCTAGAAATTTTAACCATGAAGGAAGGGATCCACATGTCCATCATTTTGATGGCAAGAACCGTTCCTCTTCACCTAATGGTGTACCCTTGGAAAGGCATATGGAATATACTGTTGAGGATAGTGGAGTAGTAGAAGAAAACTATACCAACATGTTTCAAAATCAAATAAGTAGAGAAGTTGGTAGAAATGTCCCCATGAGTAGTGGAAATTTGAGAAATACTTCGCAACCCAGTTCTTCCAAAAGCAAAGCCCTGTCAGAGAGTTCATGGGATGAAATAGCTGCAAAGACATCACGGTCTTCAAGGGACAGATTGGAAAAAAAGCCTGCCTTTCCAGCCCCTGCCACAACCACACTAAGTAAAACTGGTTGGCAGAGAGGCAATGCCACTGACCATATGCCATCAGAAGTTGATGAAGGCCCCAGGAATGGTGATGTAGTACCATTCATTAGACATGAAGCTTCTGACATAGTAACAGGGTCTGTCTCATCAGAGCCATCAAGAAATAGCCAAGTACGGAATGAATTTAACGCACCATGGATGCATAATCCAATGTTTGCACCTTTCCTTGTTGGTTCCCCTCAGCAGAGGCAAGCTGATAACTCTGGACTGACTTTTGTCCAAACAGGTCCACCAGTTCTTTTTATGCTCCCCTATGTTCCAGGCAACAGTGATGGATCTGTTCCACAGTTTGATGGAAATGAAGGAAGCGATCAGTTTCCTGTCAATGTTGCTATTCACAATTTTAGTTCACTCAATGATGTTCACCAACTTGATAACAATGCTACCTCAACGGCATCATCCAGTACTGTAGCTATTTCATCTTATGAGCACAAGCCTGACATTTTGAACAGTGATCTTAACAGCCACTGGCGGAATTTACAGTATGGACGATCTTGCCAAGATGCACGCCCCTCGGGTCCCGTATTATACCCTTTTCCGGTGCCTCCAGGGTACATGCAGGGGCATGTTCCATGGGATGGGCCTGGAAGACCACCTTCACCAAATGTCAACTGGGCACCGATGGTGGGTCCTGGCCAGCGAGCCTTTCCTGTCATGCCCCTACAGCCTGCTTCGGAAAGAGTTACCGGTGTTCCTCCACACTATGGAGAGCATGCACCCAGATACCGTGGCGGAACAGGAACCTACTTGCCGAATCCTGTAAGCCCCTAATAAATTGTTCAGTTTTCGTATATTATTACACATATAACATATTTACTCGTCATACTGAAAAATAATAAAGAAACACAACCATTGTAAAATGTATCAGCTTTACCAATATAGTTTCATCGGCCTTATCTTTCTGAAATGTAGTACCACTTGTTCCAGCTTGTGAAACAGATGTCATAGGTTTTAAGTTCTTAGCGAGCTGCATTCTATTACTCAAACAATCTAATGGAAAGTCTATGTTGTTGTCAAACAGAAACAGAATGTGTTCACAAACCTTTGGAAATTGTGGTAGGACTGCAAAATAAAGATTGTTGAGATTGGATGCTAGGCATTGTCATAGATGCGGAAAACAGATAGTATTGATCCATCCATTTATCTCCCTATTGTGAGATTGTAATAGTTCACATTTATGTTGGATAAATTTGCTTCATAGGCACAGTTAATAAACTGGTAACTTCTAATTACACAATGGATTTTCCTGTAATATTTAAGAGAAGATATGCTTCAGCTTGTCATTAAGAGTTTGAACCCCAGAAACAGGCAGAACGTAGTAGTAACAGGTAAAACCTTGTCTAGAAGTATTAGAAGTAGTAACTGGAACCATTTCCTGTGAAGTTTCTCTAGTAGTCCATCAACTCAAATGTTGTCAAGTTTGTCATTGATATGGTGATGGTGTACTAACAATCTTTCTTTGTACTTGACGTAGTTTTAATCACCCGGAAACATTAGATCAATAAACGATGGGGGGAATTCAGTCATTTCTCGTCACTAAGTGAAAGTAGGAATTTTCCTCAAAAGTGGAAGTATTAATAATTTCAGTATCCCTATGTGTACTGCACATGGTGTTAGTGTTATGGCTCATTGGTGAGGATGGAGCCTCAGTTGCTGCATGGGGAACTCAAGAGCTTATTTTTATGGCTGAATTTAAGATATTCTGTGCGATGGGTAGCTCTATACCCCTCCACTACTTGTGTTTGTGCCTCAAGTGCAACATAGTGTATCAGGCTTTATGAACATGATAGTTGCTTTATAAACATGATAGTATCTTAACTGGGGAATACTAAGCCGTCAATTCTGTTCGTTGCATTTTCTCAGAAGGTTGCATTTAGGGACCGAGAGCGACACCCGAGTTCAAGATACAACAGAGGTGGTTATAATAGCGATAAGGGTGACAATAGTGATAACTCAAGACAACGAAATACAGGCCGCAACTATGGACGTAACCAATCGGAGAGGTATGGCCTGAGGTCTGAAAGGCAGACACCAGATGAAGGCCAGTTTGACAGGCAGCGGAGATCCTATAGAAATGATTCACACAGGCATGAGGCAGGTGCTCAATATCATGTACAGGGTCAATCTCTTGGATCCTCAAACTCAACTCGCAAACCAGGGAGCATTCCACATGGGGTTTACTCATCACCATATACAGTTCCAAATGGTGTTGATGCTTCAGATTCACCTTACCAATATGGACCAGGTGCAAATCATGGTTCTTTGTCTGAACAGCTTGAATTTGGCTCACTGGGGCCAATCCCTATGGCAGATGATGGTGATCTGCCACAGCCCACTCGCCAAGTAATGGCTAATGGCTTTTATGGGCAAAGACATACTGCATTTAGGGTTGGTTCCTCTCATTCATCTCCTGATCAACCGTCCTCACCTCAAGCTCGCAGGTAGTACTCCTTGCGTGTCTCCTTTGTTGTATATTGTTTCTGTTTTGCTGTTTAAGAACAAGCAGTTACTGTTGAACAAACCAAATCATTGATGTATATAAATGAACTTAATTTTTATTTGCAAAAAGTAACTAGTTGTTTCCTTATTCATCATTAGAGTTATGCACATAAGCAATTGCTACAGTCATGCTAAATAAAATTGACAAAACACCGAATGGATGATATCTTTGGGATGCAGTAGAGTTTTAGCTAATTTAACTCAGTCTTAAGTTTATTGTTATAGTTCATGCTCACACCTTTGCCGCACCGATTTTACTAAACGTTGCGTACTTCAACAGTATTAATGTGCCTTCATTTTTAATACCATCTATATCCCAGAATGTGCTAAATATCTAGTTTTTGCATGTCATTGTGAAGTGCCGGTTCATACCAATGATTAGCAATTTTATTCCCAATACTACCCTGTATAACAATGATGAATAATTGTTAGCTATTTTCTTCCCTCGAGGATATGACCTATCTAGCTGACATTTTCACTATGCTTTTATTCTTCTGATGTGATGGAACTGTGGCCAGCTTTTTCTTAGCACATCAGTAATTCTATTCATCAAAACATGGAATAAAGATGAAGTGGAAATTATTGTTGATGGGCCATTCTGTTGTTACTATCAAAAGAGAACATAATCGATTTCAGCTCTGTGTTTTGTACAAGTAGTATTTTGATAATTATTCTACATGTTTTATTCTTGAAACTTCATGTCATAAATAAATAACAATGTGGTCACATTACATAATTATTTCATGAATTATGCAGCTTGCTTCTTTGAAATTCCTTCTTGATTATTACGGTTGTCAGTATTTGACAGCATTTGTTGTCACGAAGCAGAAGCGCTTATCTTTTCTCTTCTCTTTTAAGGTAGCTCGAAGGATACAGTAGCATGGCTCTGACACTGGACCCATGCACATCCGTCAGTTATGTTTAGCTCTGGTGCCTGTCCTACACGAGCGCGTATTGTTGGACCATCTGGTGCCCAGAGTGTGCATGCGGCTTTTAGCCGGTAAGCAGCTGGTGTTGGAATACGTCACCCATATTTACTTCCATCCAAAGTCACATCAGTCACCAGCAGGTTATTTTACTGGTAAGCAGCTGGTGTTTGAAAATGCTTTGAGATGCCTCGGCAATATTTAGTTGTATCAGAAGACGCATGAATCATTGTGGTATGGTTTGCTGTCCATTATCATGTTGCTTTTATAAGAAAAAGAGCAGCAGCGTCTTCTGAATAAACCATGGAACCGGGAAGACCAGAATATATCCATGAAGAATTGAGTCTAAGGATATGATCAAGGGTGAAGTGAGATTGCCATCTCAACCACAAAGACAAGCCTGTGAAATTGTCGGATTCTACTATATTATTGCCTGTACGGCTGTACCGACCTATCCAGCTGGAAGCTAATAGTGGATTCATGCCAGCAGGCAGGCACAAGTGCAAGATGATGTAACCATGTTTCCACACATGGAAAACTTCACATTAGATGTATTAGGATTTAAGAAATCTTGCAGTTATGTTTCTAGCCGAGGAATATAAATTATCTGCAATACTCTCTGGCTAATGAAAAGATCGATCAATAGCTTTGATCAGCATCCGTCCCACATGTGCTTCTGTGATGGTTTTACTTTTATTCATGCGCAGTTTCATTAGGTCCTAGATCAATGTGCGTTGTCTTCTATCTCTTGTCTTGGGCAATGTGATGTTCTCAATTAAGTGCACCGCCCAATTCAGTTTGTTTTCGACATATTGGTTGTGTGTCCAAAAGGTTGTCTGCCTTCCGGTCCATTTGATACTAATAAGACTGAAATCCGAAGAAACTAAACAGTGTACACAAGAACGAGAGAAAAATATCAAATTTCGCATGGAGTAGCACTGACAATTTGCTAGTGATATTATGTAAGAGGTCTTTCACTACTAGTAAACCACCTCTTGAAAACATCTGAATTCCTGAACTAAATTGTGCACGTGGCTACCATCCATCCAGTCTAACTAGGCTACCGTGAGCACAATGGCGTTCCGGGGACATCACGGTTGCTGCAAGCAAGAAGCTATGTAGTGGAGGTGGAGGTGGTATGTTGAGTTCATTCCCCTCCTTCAACTTTTTTCCTCAGCTCCCCGATGAAATCGTCCCTCTCCTGGTCCGTCATCCCTACCGTGGAGCAGTCTCCGACGCCCCACTCTGCGCCCCGCAGGCAGTACTTGTCCTGGATCTCCCTCTCGTTCCTGGAAAAAGGAGTAACATTTTCAGCACAAGAGCTTAGTTTCAGCAGAGATAAGCTCAATTTCTTTCAGCAGATGGAATGGAAAGGAGCACGGCGCGTACTTGAGTTTGTTCTGCTTGGACCTCTCGAGCAGCTCCTGGAGCACCTTGGAGGACTTGAACCTCGAGTCGTTCTCCGCGTACTTCCTCTGGTTCTCCGCTTCAGAATTCAGCGCAAAAAATAAAATAAAGGTTCTTGATCAGGGAACGAATGAACTCTCGTCACGGTAAAACAGCGATGGGGAACTAACCATTCCATTTGTCCAAGAACTCGAGGCGGGGCAAGGCGGGGGCCGGAACCGACTCCAGCCCGGTGGACCCTGACAGGATGCCGGCGTTCACTGCATGTTTTTCCACACGAGTTTTAAGCATTTTTCACGGATTTTTAGCACTTTTATCTGAAGCATTCGCGCAATACGTACCTGGGCTGGACCAGAGGACGAGCGAGAGCGATACGGCGGTGGGGACGGCCAGCAGGACGCCCGGCCGGCCTTCGGCGGCGGCGGTGCCGCGGTGGCCGGTGGCGCGCCGCGGAGGCCGAGCATGGTGGTGGCTTGCGTAGCTGCTGCCTCTGCGTGTAGTGCTAGTGACCAGTTCAGCAAATGCTCCTGAGGCGGGATGGGTGGATGGATGAGCTATTCTGTGGCATTGTCTCGTTCCAATTTTATCGGATGTCCCCGAAGGGACTATTCTGTGGCATTGTCGAGTGAAGGTTGCGGTTGGGAAGGATGGGCGCCACTGTCGACCTGTTCTCTCCTGAGCCACTGACGATGGGGATGATCCGAGAGATTAACCTTTTTTTTGAGGCAAGCATTACTGGCCCAATTTCAGTGTAATACTCGTGCCTTTCTAAATACAGTACAAAGCAAACACAGACAAACACGTACGTACATATTTTCCCCGCAAGGAAATTGTAACTTAGAGCATCTCTAAAAGATACTACCTCCATACCAAAATACTCCTTTCGTACCAAAATATAAGATGTTTTACATATTTACGGACCACATATGGATTGAAATGAGTGATCTACACACTAATATGTCTCTAGATACAGCCGTATAACAAAAATGTTAAATTTCTAGAACATCTTATATTTTTATTTTGATACGGAGAGCCGAATAAAGCTTGTTGCACGGTAGACCACTTCCTAGACATGTATTAGTGTGACACGGTAGACTATATAAGCGAGCCGAATCAAGCCTTGCTGCACGGTAGACCACTTCCTTACCCGATTCAGCCGCTCCGTCGAACTCAATGTTGTGCCCCCTTCGTTGAATCGATCGGCCATCTACCTCGTCAATGACCGCCTCTCCTTCTCCTCCAAATCCGGACGGTGACATCCTCCACGCTCGATTCCGTCGACGACTCTCTTCATACCCGGCGTTTTTTTGTGAAAATTCTCGAAGGTAAATTCTCAGTCGATTTTTCCATTTTTATTCAGTTGCATATCGTATTTGTAGTGACATAGGATTTACAAAACATGTAGATGGGTTTGACGATGAGTCCACATTGGAGTTTTCTTCGAGGATTCGTGAGACTTCGGATAATTCCAATGACGACTTGTTCAACGATGATGAGAAGGTCCAAGGGATCGAGAAAGAGAGGAAGAAAAAGTGCCCGGGTCCCGAAATGAGGAATATGTGCATTCCACGGAATCGATCTCTTGGCCATGAAATGATCATGAAGTACTATTTATCGAGGTTTGCACATATCCCGATCATCTATTTTGTCGACGTTACCGAATTAGAAGGGATCTATTTTTGTGCATGGTTACTACTTGTGAGAATGCAGCTGACCTTATTGGGTTTAGTGCATATCAGAAGTTATCGGTGACAATGCGAGTGGTCGCGTATGGTACCGACTACACATGTGAGTATCTTTGCATTTGTGAAGAAACAACCCTCCTACATGCGAGGAAGTTTGCGGAGATAGTAATCAAGGTTTTCAATGGTAATTACATAGAACTCCAACGAGGACGACACACAAAGGGTAAGTGCACTGAAAGAAGCAAAGTGAATGCCAGGAATACTTGGGAGTATTGCATGCATGCATTGGACATGAAAGAACCATCCTACATCATGATGCAGGTAGTACACTGAACATTTTCGTGGCCCAACATTCATACTTGAAGTTGTTTCCTGCGAGGACTTGTGGTTTTGGCCAGTTATTTTGGGTTGTCAGGCTCTCAAAATGACACCACTAGTCTCCCCTTTTTGCTTGTAACTACAGTGTCAATTAGCATGCATAGGCAATCGAA
This sequence comes from Poa pratensis, assembly GCA_947311845.1. Taxonomy (NCBI): domain Eukaryota; kingdom Viridiplantae; phylum Streptophyta; class Magnoliopsida; order Poales; family Poaceae; genus Poa; species Poa pratensis. The sequence goes on from CAMZMU010000033.1 coordinate 78,452,890, forward strand.
TACTCTCGTGCTGATGGCATCTATGTCGTGTGGTCAACATTTGTGCAAACACTTACAAAACGTGGAGGTAAGAAGCAGGCTTAGTTTGCCATTTGTTAAGAAGTTTGCCAGAAGGATATTCAGCGAGCATTTGGCATTTTACAAGCTCATTTTTTCATTGTCTAAGGTCCTGCTCGTTTCGGGGAAAAGAAGTCTCTTAGCAACATCATGACGACATATGTCATTCTCGATAACATGATCAATGAGGACAAGAGTGGCTTAGATTTAGATTTTAGAGTATGACAATGTTGATATTCAAGTGAAACCTCTCAGAACCCGATCAGATCCGATCTTTCCTCGAGGTGTACCTAACTTCACGAAGATCTCACTGAGCATCAACGACAACTATTTGGGAGATATTCTCCTTCTATTTGTTTATGTCTATCATATTCATTCATGTGTGATTCAGACCATTTGTTGTATTCATACCCTATATAGTCATATATTTGACGGAACGGATAACTTTCCACTCAATATATATGTGCATGGATCTTCTTTTAAACATTTGCAAGACTTCTTTTTTTTTTGGCATGGATGGTCCAGATCTTGAGTCTAGCGTCTTTTCTTAGGTTCAGATTCGTATTCCTTCAATACTCACCTATTCAAAAGCTGAGGTTCGAAATGGCGGTACAATTAAATGAGATAAAATGTTCCAGGGTTTGATCAATTGAAAACCCATTTATCATGAATCCATAAATTTCAAAATGAGTGTATGCCTACACGGTTACCAAAATGGCGAAAAAGAAATCACGACGTGCTGAGAATCGAATCCGCGTCCAACCGACGCTCTTTCGTTGACGGCAGGTTCTCGCATTTAAAGCAGAAGAGGTTCGGCCAGTCTTATCCCTCTCTTCTCTCTCCTCGCTACAGTACCAGTTGAGAGTCTCCCCGTTCTCCCGAGCATGCCTCCAACTCGATTCCGGCAGCGCCGCCGCTAGGAGGAGAGAAGGACGGCCGGCTCGGTTTGTACAGTTTAGTAGTAGGTGTTTTGGCTGTTTGCCAGTGGTTGGCGTCTTGCCAGTAGTCAGGTTCGGAGCTTGGGATCTAATCAGCCAGATCTGGAGCTGCCTAGTGTTCTTGTTTGTTGCTCTCCTGTTCCTGATGCTGGGGATGAGAGCGACGGACGGAACTTCCGTTCCTTTTAATAAGGTTGTGGTTCGTGGCCACCTCCTTGGGTGGAGATCGTGCGCGGGGAAGCTCCCTCTGGCCGGCGGTGGTCGCGAGGAGAGGGCGTTGACCAGTGTGCTGATCTGCATCTTGGGCTGGTGCCATGGTGGTGGTTGGAGGTGCGGGAAGCATCGTTCTGGTGCTTTGGAGGTGATCCTGTTTGTTGCGTTCGGTGGCTTCGAACATGGCTGGTTGAGGTCCTCTGCTGAGCCCCTTGCTTGGTGGTTCGACGGAGGGTGCCGATCCAGTCTGGCCTCCCTCAATAATCACGGTCTTGGAGTGCATCTGGTGTTCAAGCGTGACACTGGGCTGCTACGGCTGTGCGTCCTCGGCGGAGTTCCATGGTGGAACCCGAAGCAGGTGGTGCGGAAGTCAGACTCCTTCATCAAGCGCTGCAGCCCTCCTCTCGGTATGATTCTGTTCTTCTTCTTCTACTTGGCCGGCCGTGGTGGCGAGGGAGACGAAGGAGGAGGATGGGTGACTGCTGATCGGCTGGTTCTTTGTGCATCACACACGGTGGTCGTTTTCGCCGCCGTGATCTTCGGCCGGAAAGGCGGCCTCTTTTCTGCGTCTTCGATGGAGGCTCTTCGAGCCCTGCGCTGGAGCTCGACTTCTTTCAGTTGTCAAGTGGTGCGTCCCCGACTACTCCAAGAAGGCCAGTGGCAGCGGCTCCTCGTCGGAGGAGAGACATCGGGCTTAGCACTCTCTGATCTCGGCGTGTCCTGCGCCTGGAGGTCGGCGGCGAGCTTTGGTGGCGGTGACCCCCCTGGGCCTGATTGCGTTTTATCTTTTGGTTTCAGGGGTGAGTTTGTAAGAAGGAAGGCCGTATCTTCAAATTGTAGGTTCATTAGTGCAAGTGTTGAAAAAGGGCCTTTCTGTAATCTGTATTGCCACGTGGTTCTTTATGAATGCAGCTGAGGGGTCCTCGTGGCCCACCCCTTGTTCAAAAAAAAAAAAAAGCAGAAGAGGTGCCTCACCTCACCACGAATACCCCATGACCGTGTAACGTGTCGAACTGTTGATCCAACCCAGCTCAGCTCAGCTCCCCTTCCCCAGATCCCCACACCAAGATGGCCTCCTACGACGGCGAGGACGACTCCGACCGGCGCCGCCCGGCGCAGCAGCACCGCCCGTCCGACGGGGGCAGCGGCGACCTGGCGGCGAGCGCCAAGCTGGTGGCGGAAGCGGCCAGGGCGGCGCTCCAGGACCACAACCTGGGGAAGGTCGACAAGGGCCGCACCGCCGAGGCCGCCGCCGACCTCCTCCACGCCGCCTCCCTCTACGGAAAGCTCGAGGGCAAGCCCGCCGGCAGCTACCTCGAGAAGGCCGAGGACTACCTCCACAAGTACGGTGGCAAGGAGGGCGGCAGCGGCAAGCATCAGCCGGCTGCATCCCATGGTGCGAGCCACGGAGGGGGCAGGTACGAGGACGAGGATGAGGGATACAAGAAGAAGCCTAGCAGTTCTGGGGGAAGGTATGAGCAAGAAGATGACTACAAGAGGCCTCCGAGTGGTGGTGGTGGCTATGGCGGGGGGAGGTATGAAGAAGAGGATGAGTACAAGAAGAAGCCTAGTGCTGGTGGATATGGAGGTGGAGGAGGAAGATATGAAGATGATGAGTACAAGAAGAAGCCGACCGGTGGCCATGGTGGAGGCAGGTATGAGGAAGATGATGAGTACAGGAAGAAGCCTACTAGTGGTGGGGGAAGGTATGAAGAGGATGATGAGTACAGGAAGAAGCCTAGCAGTGGTGGGGGAAGGTATGAGGAGGATGATGAGTACAAGAAGAAGCCTAGCAGTGGTGGTGGGAGGTATGAAGAGGATGATGAGTACAGGAAGAAGCCTACCAGTGGTGGTGGGAGGTACGAAGAGGATGATGAGTACAGGAAGAAGCCGAGCAGTGGTGGTGGGAGGTACGAAGAGGATGATGAGTACAGGAAGAAGCCTAGCAGTGGTGGTGGGAGGTATGAAGAGGATGATGAGTACAAGAAGAAGCCGAGTGCTGGTGGATATGGAGGTGGAGGAGGAAGATACGAAGATGATGAGTACAAGAAGAAGCCGACCGGAGGCCATGGTGGAGGCAGGTATGAGGAGGATGATGAGTACAAGAAGCCCAGTGGTGGAAGGTACGAAGAGGATGACTACAAGAAGAAGCCCAGTGGTGGAAGGTACGAAGAAGATGACTACAAGAAGAAGCCTAGTGGTGGAAGCCATGGAGGAAGGTATGAAGAAGAGGACTACAAGAAGAAGCCTAGTGGTGGAAGCCATGGAGGGAAGGATGAGTCGGAGGGTGGTGGCATTGGAGACTACATCAAACTTGCACAAGGTTTCATGAACAAGCAGGATGGCGGGAAGAAGACTAGTGGCCATGGGAAGGAGGACAATTATGAAGAGGATGGCAAGAAGAAACATGGGAGCGGAGAAGACGAGTCGGAGGGCGGTGGCATGGGAGACTACCTGAAACTTGCACAGGGTTTCATGAAGAAGGACGGCGAGGGGGAAGGCGGGAGTGGTATGGGGGACTACCTAAAGCTTGCAGAGGGGTTCATGAAGAAGCGTTGATTATAACTGATGTTTGCAATGTCATGACTCATGATCATAGCGACGAAGGACATTGTGTTTGGTTAGTCCCTCGTCTTGTTTAACATCTGTATGTTGTGAAGTTTCCCACGAATTCTGTCCTAATACGCGACAAAACTGCTGCTTGTGAGTTCAGGAGAATAAATATTCGATGGATAAGCTTGTATTGTTCATGTTGTGTAATATTCTGACTTAATATAATAAGTATTCTTGTGTTTTAGTAATTGAAATGCTGATCATACCTTGATGCCTTTGTTAAAGAATTATTGTTTGATTAGTGGCTATTACTTGGATGTAACTATGCTAGCGGTCTATACTTGTATCTTATTACGTTGAACCCTAACACAGTGATGTACATTTCATACTGCACTGGACTATTACTTGAGCTAGATCTGAAGCAAAGAAGCTGGAGGATCATACTAAATGTGTGTTTGTATTATGGTCTACTGGATAGATTCAACTAAACATACACTCTTTATCTCCTTCAGTAAGTGTTTACACTTGGCATTACAAAATCGTCTGTAATGGATAGGTTGAACAACTGACTTTCTTGTTCCTCCTATTGGCTTTATCTTGTAGATAAACTGCTGACTCTTTTCATGTTAGTTTTGGGAGCATATTTGTTAACTGATGGTACTTTTAGACAGTTGTGTCAAATGATAGTAGTTTTCCAGCATTTGTCTATATGATTCATCGGCCAAGTGATTGACATTTGTGTTTAACTTAAAAGTAATGTTCTGAAGTAAATAAACAACATGTAACGCCTGCTGAAGAACACCCTCAGCTGGTGCCGTGTTATCAGCTTGAGCTAGCTTGCAAATATAGATGTTGTTATGCATTCTCCAGTTCCATGACACGCAGGAAAAACACCACACAAACATAACCTCTATCAGCACCAGGGGTTCTTCTTTCTTCCACTATGGTCGAATATATCTGCAATGTTCATCATATCGTTTTGGGCGGCCCCTTCTTCATATGATCCAGCAGGAGGCCGTGTTATTAGTATCTTTCCAAACACTCGACTCCAAACTCAAGTTTTTCAGACCTATTCCATAATCCCCTAGAACTCGAGTTCTTCAAATGTCGAACCCAGTGGATTCCTCAATATGATTGAACTCTGATGACGAAAGGGTGGAAGACACCGTGTGCCTTAAACAGCCAAGTGACTCAAAAATCCTTCTAGCATGTACCAGACACCTACAGCAAAACATGTTCTTAAGAAGCATGAGTGGTGCCAGGCGTTAGCCGGTAGGCAATGGTTATGTGGCTTCTGGTAATCGCTTTGCCGATGTTGATGATGAATCAAAGATGAAAAAGCAAGATCAACATGCTGGCTTGGAGGAGTCATAAGGTGTCTGGGAATTATTACATGAACATAGGCCAAGGGGACTGCTGGTCGGTTGGCCAAGAATTAGCAGTGTGGTGCTGTGAAAGAGGAATTCAGCTACGATCCTAGACTTGTAGCTTGTGTAGAAGCAAAAAAGTTGTTCACCGCTGATACTTTCAATTCTGTTCTGTTTGCATAAGAAAGGTTTATTTTGAACCAGCTTGTGCTTTGTTCAGCAGCAACGAGCTGCAGAAGTAACTCCATATGAAAGAGGAATTCAGCTACGATCCTAGACTGGCTGTGTCGGTATGGTCATGAGGAAACATGCCAATTCATCTCTGTAAATTCAGTGATCCAATACATTTGCAATTTGCGATGATGCACCTGATTTTGTAGTCATTGTTTCCATTATCCTGACAGCGGGAACTGTGTCTGGTGTGTTATCTTGACCTTATGCTAATCTGTAGTTATATCCTCTGCTTAGTCGTGTGTTTTCTGGGATCACAATATCATCTTACCTTATGCTAATCTGCCAACACGACAAAAGAAATGGAGATAACTGTCATTGTTCTTTCCCAAAATTTTATAATTTCATAAAAATGGGTATGATTATCTTTTTCAAACTTGGGCATGGTTTATTTCAATCTCAGTTGATATATAGTAGTACTCCAGTTTGATTGGCTTCAACGTGCACATGGTTAGCTCATAGATTAGTAAGATGTATAGCTGCACTGATGGCTTAATTCTGAAACCATTATTCGGCAGAAGTGCAATATATCTCAGCCAGCAGCCACCACATGCAGTACCATACAGCATTGAAAGTTTGAAACATATATGATATATCCCCTAGACGCAAGCAAAGACAGAACACATGCTAAATGTTCACACTACCGGGACACAGACATGTGAAAGAACATGCACGGGTGCTTTTCATCAGGAAGAACAAACTCCACATTGTTCTCCGGATACGCTGAACCTCAGCACACCAATCACCAACATGTCCTCAGGATTCACACACCACGCGGGACTCTGAAAGAATGGCACGAATGATTATGGATAAGATGGATCATCAGGACAAGTTCAGAACTCCTCGACCGAGACGGCTTCCCGCGGCATCTCGTAAGCATCCTTCTGCCTCAGCTTCTTCACGCCGGCTATGAAGCACACCTTGTCGGACCTGAAGCTCTCCAGGTTCACGCTGGTCACCTTCACCCACACCACCACCTTGGTCTTCATGCCTTCGATCGCGGAGAGCTTGCCCCGGGACAGGGTCGCCTTGACACGAGTGGCGTACCGTATCATGGAGGAGTCCTTGAAGCTCAACTCACACGGCTTAGCCAGGTGCACCACAAGCCTCGAGCTTGTTTGGTCGAACTCGTAACAGATGATGTTCCGAGGGAAGAGCCCCGGAGGAAGGTTGTAGTCGCGCAGGAGATCAGAGAGCGACTTGTTTGGTTTTCCTGAATAAGAATAAAACAGGATCAGAAAGTGATTTCCAATAATTCATCTGTTACTAATGGTACATAAGAGCCATAGCATGAGATTACCGCTAACATACTGATATGCAAAAGAGAATTCATAAGCAGCTGTTTTGAGCTCTTTAGCGAAGTTCAAATTTTTGGAGAAACTTGTGTGAATTGTAAAGAATGAAATTACATGGAATACAAGACTACACCAATGTTGCAAAGTTCCAATTATTTAGATTGTTGCAATTTTGCAATAAACAACGTGTGTAATGGGAAGTTCATATGAAGAATTTCTTCAACACTAATGAACAATCTATACCTACTTGTTAACAAAAAAAACTGAAAGATACAATTTCGCCAATTGATCTGCTTTGAGAATTTCTTCAACACTAATGAACAATCTATACCTACTTGTTAACAAAAAAAACTGAAAGATACAATTTCGCCAATTGATCTGCTTTGCGAGCAGGTTCACACAGAAATTCACATTTACTTAAGAAACTGCAATTCCTATGTGCAATGTTTTCACTGTCAGATTGCTGAACCGAGTATGCTAATAGTTGTTTGCAACTGCCTGTAGGAGTACAGATTAGGTGGAAAGTATGGAATAGATTATGCACTACGGACAACCAGTTGGTGCTTGCTAATCCCATGAACGCTGAAGATAGCCTTGCTAATACCGCCAAAGACTTCAAGGGGACCAAACCAAGGCAAAGATTGCAAGTAAAACAAGATGTTAGGTGAGGAAGTCTCCCGCACTATCCTCTCTTAGGAACTTTTGCATAATGGCGTCAACAAAAACAGGACCAAGTGCCAGCCGCAGGACAATGACACAATGCAAGAAAGTTTGGCCCCCATGTGCATCAGCCACTGTACTTAGCAGACCAAAAGGAGTACTTGGATTAGAAGTGCAGGAAGCCAGATCCAAATCATGAAGGAAGCTTAGTGCATACAACCATATTAAAGAAAGAAATCCTTGCATTGCTTTGGTTTTACGCATCGGAAAGAAAAAAGCAGCGTTTGTAACAAACAACAATGGACGAGTGTACTGATGATGTTGCCAAGACGACATGACATGTAGCTTCAGACTAACTGTTATTTCCTGAGCCACAAAGCACCCTGGAACAGAGCAATACCTTTGAGCTTCTCGAAGACCCATTTCGCCTTCTCCTCCACGGTGCTCGAGATACGCTGCAGATCAGAATAGGTAACCGATCAGAACTAGAGTGGAGTAATAATAATTAAATTTGCATAGGAATGTACCGAGTGTGGGTACAAAGAATACAGGAGCGTAATCGAATCGAATGTGATGATGATGATGATTTTCATATGTCACCCCACTCGAAAAAAGGCTGCATATGAAAGCCAGAACATTTGCTGCTCCTGGTGGAAAAAGGGAAGGAATCTGATCCAGCCTAAAAGGGCGAAGAATATAAGGCAAAGATCTGCACACGGATGGGTCAGGAACTCGAAATCGAGTTCGTCCGTAGCAGTAGCAACATGTGGACAAGTAAAACCTCAAAATGTGGGGATTAGTTCTGAACCGCGACAGCCTCAGAAAAAAACATACTAACATCGAGGAAAAAAAAAACCATCTCCATGTTGTTCAATCTATACTACTATTAAAAGAGCAAACTTGGGTTGATACATTAAATCTGAGACCTTAAATATTTGACCAACGGTCCAGATTACTCCAATGTTTGACAACTCAACACATCTTTTCGTTTCCTGTTAATTACAGCAATTGCCACAACTAAAAAGAAACATCAAACGGTTCGTTAATCTAAAAAAAGGCGACGCTCTCATTGGCACCATTGGCCGTCGCGGTCGGCGACCCTCCGACGACCGTCGAGTTCACGCGCAGCACCACCACCACGCTGCGCCGCCGTGTACGTAGGTCTCTGCGCCTCTGCCCGGAGCGATTCCACGGTTCGGCACCATGGCGACCCCATCGTCGCTGTGCGTCCTCTTGGCCCTCCTCGCCGACCGCCTCGACGCCCTCTTCGTCGGCCTTGGCGAGCGTCCGCAAGGTGCCGGCCTTGGCGAGCGTCCGTAGCTCGCTCACCGTCTCGCTGACACTCGGCGCATCTGGATTAAGAAGCTCAGCGCCTCAGCGTATGGGAAAGGATGAGCCGGAAGAGTACCTCCCGCACCAACGGCAACGCGTCCGAGCGGCCGGTCATCACCGCTCTCACCTTTTGCAGGCCATCGACTACACTCCAACTCTAAAGACACAGAGGATTCACACGAGAGCTGAGGTTGGCTGAGAGAGAGGTCGCAGGGAGAAGATGGGTCGGTGGAGAAGATCAAGAGGGAGCGCATATTGCGAAAGGAGTGAATCAGGAGGGGATTTGGGCTGCTGACGCTCCTCTATTTGCAGAAACGGAGAAAGAAAAAAACTTAGATTTGAGGGATTTGGAGAGATGGCGTGGTGAGAAGTATCTGTGCCATGGCCTTGGCCCATGGGGTTTGATGTGCTGCAGCTGTCCAAAAGACCAGTGACACGCCGCGGCAAGCAGGGCAAGTCGGATGAGCTAGCATGCCCCATGTGCAATGTGCTGCGTGTCTGCCGAGAATGTCAGCTTCATAATCTGGGTTACCTCGAGTAGAGCTCCTGCTTCTAATTTATTTGTGATTATTTCTTATATGAAAATCAGAGTAAGAGAGCTGTCCCTAGCACTGTGTATTTTCATCAGAGTTTCAATTTTCGAACTAATAATTTCTAAAGGTTAAAATTATAGTTTCTGGAGTATTTGTTCCGATAAAATTAGCTTATGTGTCCTTGGCAAAAAAGAACTTTTGTGTCGATTATATCTATTCTATACTATTATTAAAAGAGCAAACATTTGTTGAGCCGTCTCGCCCCATCTTCTCCTCAAGCAAGCCTCCCTACCGAATCAAGCAGGGAGGCACCCGATCCGGCGACGTACCCCTCCGGCCTTCAGTCCTTACTCCTCGCCACAAAAGGATCCTATCCCGTCCTCGCGCCGCCATCCTTTACCCATACCGGTCCCCTATACATACCGACGAGCAGCTCCACCACGATACCGCCGACAGTCCGTCCACCGGCTCGCCCAGATGGGGCTCCCATGCTCACACATACTTCAAAGTTTACCCCATGGCGTCCGTGCCAGTCCCACCGGGCCGCCAATCCGCGTTGCGTTCGTGATTCGTGCGACCTCCGTGACTGCCTCCGATCCGCGTGGGCGAGCGAACTCCGTTTCAATCCACGCGAGCCAGCATGCGGCCAGAGCCTGCACGAGGCGAGCAACAAATGTCTTCAGAACGAGAGAGCCTGCACACGAGGCCAGCGAGCTCCACGCACCGAGCAAACTTTCTTCAGGTTCGCCGTCATCCTCTACCTCTTGATCTTAACTTCTTTAGGATGCTATACTGTGTTCCTGTCCCACGCCACAGCGAATACCGGCCGCTCCCCTCGACCGGGCGCGACGACGACCCCGCCGAACCACTCCCCGCGCGAACGCCATGGACTGGAGGTGGCGGCCGTCTCAGCAGCGACACGGATTTAGGTATTTCTGAAGTTCTTCATTCAAAATATGAAATTGTTGAATTTGTTAAAACTTGTCACGTTGATGTATGTATCTGAAAAGCTGATGCCATCTAGACTATTGCTATTACTGTGAGCTGCTTTCCCACTCCCTGCACAACCAAGCACAATTGTGAATGTGAGTACAGAAGCATTACTGAAGATGATCTGAGTACAGACAGCTGCTCTTCAGAGTACTTTGTGTGGAGCTCGCAGCACCTGTTCCAGGACTTGAACCCGTTGATAGTGCACTGCGCAGTGTAGATGGCTGCTGCTGCCAGCATGGACGGCTGGAACTTGAGCATGCCGTAGTCGACGAGGCTGAGCTCAATTATGAAGTAAGACAGCAGCTCCAGGTGAAGATCCAGAACACGGACAAAAAGGACTCGAGTCAGACAGGCAATGCACATTCACTAATAAGCCTATTTTGCTAGCAGTGTGCAAGATCCCTGTATATACCGGAATAGTGTGAGCTCATTTCTTCCCTGGGTAGCACAGAAACGCTTTCATTTTTGGTTTTCATTTCTGGGACAGAGAACCTTCAATTTTTGCCTCCAAGTGATTTGAAGATTCAATATAAGCAACACGCATATTAATATCCGATGCCTTTGGGTTTCATATTATTTTCTTTGTAGAGATGCTACCTGTTATAAAGAAATATTGAAATCATAGGTACATTATTGTATATGCGCGCATATGTGTGACAACTTTTTTGCATAATAGTTGATTATCACTTTTAAATAACAGTTGATTTTCACTTTTTTATATAAAAGGGAGCTTTATTATTTAAGAAGTTTTAAAAATTATACTCGGCCTCTGCATAGTTGATTTTCACTTGGATAATAATATCAAACTTCTTCGATGAATTTGTTGATATATGTACTAATGTTGCACGTTTACTTGACTTATAAGTATGGATGCACACACTATGCCCCTCTCGCAATCATTTCTCCTTTCACCGTTTGCCAAGCCAAGCATGAGACACATTTAAATGGCTCGGTAAAAAACTCGCTAAGAGAGAAATAAGATTCAAAACAAATGTTTTTAGATTATTTCTACGTGCGTGCACATGCACGTTTACTATGAATGTAAAAACTAAAAAATGCCATTCAACTTAATCATAAGATGTGCCTTGTAAAGTGACGTGCGTGCACGTGCAAGGCTACTAGTGTAACAGAAAGAAGAGAAAATCTCCTAGAAACGAGCGAACGGACCAGGAAACCAGGAACAGCATTTTACTAACCAGAAAGAAGAGATTCATCAAGACCCGGAAGAAACCATCACGAGGAGAGGAAACCCAAGAAGAAGAGGAAAATGCAAGAAAGAGAGGGCAGGAAGTGGTGGTAGCACAGACCGAGATGTCGCCGCCGATGGCGGAGAGCTCCTGCTTGGCCTTGCGGGGGATGGTGAAGCTGCTGAGCTTGGTGAGGGCCTTCTCCATCCTTCCTCTTCCTCGGCGTGGGGAGTGGAGCTGTGGTGTGGTGCCGCAGGATGGGCGACAGAGAAAGAAAGAAGCAGGTTCAGAGCCGCGGCAGTGCACGCTCCCCCGGGCGGAAGGAGGAGCCGAATAAATAATGGACGGCGCCGGATCCTCTGCGAGCGTGCGGTCTGGTTCCCACTACGGTAGTTTTTTTTCTAGTTTTTTTTTGTTCTTTTGCATACTCTGGCAGATAGTGATGAAAATCGTTGGAGAAGATATACATGGACGCCACCGTTTCCGCAGGGATTTGCTCGGTGCAGTTGTGCACCCTGAAATTCAAAACGAGTTCACCGATTTGGCCGTTAACCCGAACGCTGAGAAAGATCGCCAACGGCAACCCCGGTTACATGACCAAGCCGCGTGATCCAAGCGAAGCACCTATCTCCATCGTGCGCATAGTTGCCACCGGGGTCTTTCTCATCCACGGCTGTCCTCCACCTAGCCCGTGTTTGGTAACCTTTATCCGAGTCCGACCGGTCCCGTCAATGCAAAGAAGAAGAAAAAACAGGTGTTTGGTCGCATGTCTGAGTATGCACTTGCATAGTCTCCGCCTCAATGTCCTCATTTTGCCACCTCGAAGGGGATCAAATCATCCGCACCATAGCCAAAGCTTGAGGTGAATACATATGGTGCCTCATAAGTGCATAGCCGTCATAACCCCTTATGTTGTTGAATCGTCCATCTTCGATTTCGCACCGATTGCGCACATCGACGATGGCCGGGACATCTACAACGGGTACGTCACGTCAGCCACAACGGTTGTGTGGGCGACATCGGTAGCGGACTGGAGTTGGGCTGGTGGTGCAAGATGATTCGGGGTCCTTTGTGGCTGCCGAAGGTCGGCGTTATGACCACGTGATCGATCAAGTGATCGTTGAACTGCTGGCATGTCGAGATACGATCTTTTTGGCGTTAAGACCACGTGATCCTTTGTGCATACTAGTAAGTGATGTAGCTTGTATGGATGCGAAAATGCATAAGTCGGTTGGTTACATATCCAGTTCTGTTTTGGTAATGAAAGCTAGGGTCTCCAATTACAGGGATTTTCATCCTGGTTTGTAAGGAGACATGCCAATAAGGCGACGCACGCTCACGAATCGCTTTCCATTGATTCTTTGAACTCTATCATGTTACCCTGGTTTTCTGGTTGAGATTATTCACTCAGACATGTTTGTCGTGTGTGAAAGCTAACGTCCACAGTTCAAAGAAGAGGAGATTTCCTTGAGTTGCCTTCAGTTGAAAAGCTCCGCCTGAGGTTTTTATAGAAAAATCATAAGATTTTGTGGAAAGATATCTGATTAAGTAAAGCAAGCCTCGAGAGGGCTGAGACGAAGGGGAATTAGTCAATGTGAGGGAGCTACAATTAAGGAATAACACGTAGGGTTTTGAATTAACTCTGCGATTTGGAAGACAAATGAAATGAAAGTAGAAGAATTTATCGAAACTCGGAACTACTTTAATCTATTTTAGCGGTTTTCCAGAGATCTTTATCATTAATCACAACCTTCATTTTTTTTTGAGGGCAGCAACCTTCATCTTCATCTTGCTCACTCATGGAGTTGTATTTAGTGGGCAAAATGGGCCCCGACTCGCATCAAATTTGGGCCGTATCGCAAGTCAGGTTAGGACACGGACGAGACTGGTAAGCGGTAGGCCTGCCCAGGCACGCACGAGCGCTCTACTTGTCTGACGGCCCACCTGTCCGCGCCTCCACCACCAACGCCACTCGGATACTCCCTCCCCGATCCAACCCTAACCCTCCTCCAACTCGCCGGCGCCCAAGCCCCGACCCCGCTCGTCGGCGCTCCCATCCTCACCTCGCGCCTCCGCCCGTCGACGGCTCTCCGGTGCGTGTCCCTTATTCCCTGCAGATTTATATTGCATATAGTTCTCACCTGTTAATCTCGCCTCTTGCTTTGGGTCTATAGGGCTTGGTAGGCTGCGAATCTCTCCACCGTGCGTACAATTCGTGCTCAATGGAGCAAGACCAGAGCGTCGCTGCTCCAGAATCTGGGAATCCCGAGGCTGGTGCTGTGGCCTCTTCCGTTGCCTCTGTCGATTCGACGAACGCTACCGCTGAGGCGAACGTTTACAGTCAGAATTCGGCTAACCCTGACGCGAGTGTTGATATCCAGTATCCAAACTCAGCCGTGGGGGAGGGAAGTGCTGCTCTCTCCTATAATGGAGCTCAGGGCGCTGACGGATCTGTATATCCAACCGAGCACGCTTCCCTGAACGGAACTGCTGGCCAGACCGCGAGTTACCAGGCCGCAGGAGCTACAGAGAATGGTGCCTCCACTGACGAGATGACGGAGCCGATGGTGCCCGAGCAATCCTATGAGGATGGTAATGCTGTGGCAAAGTCTCTTTATCTGTTTTCGGTGCCTGCTGTTTTGTTGTTAATATGTTGCTTACTCTTCTGCAGCTGTGGCTTCGGCCGAAGAGGCTAGGTTGTGGGAGGTTGTTACTGCGGATTCCTTGGACTTCAATTCTTGGATTGCGCTTATTGAGGAGACTGAGAGGATCGCCGGGGTAAAATTTTGATTATTGCCTTCCCAAGTTCCCATACAACGAAATGTATCCATTATTCTGTTTTTTTGCAACTTGCTATGCATATGCTCTATTTTATCCAGCTTATTATTTTGTTTTTTGTTATACATGCAATTGATATTTCTTCCGTTGTACTGGATTCATTTATCATTAGAGGGCCACAAAATTATGTGAATCTTTGTCACAGCATGGATAGTCACTTACTTCATGGTTTCTCTTAGCATATGAATTTGCAGCCAAAAGTGGTATTCCTGTTATATATTTTCTCCTTTTAATGTTGGATCTTAGTATATGCTTGCTAGTAGATTTCATAAGCCCTGTTTTCCCTGCAGTTGTATGGATGGTTTTGGTAGTCTCCTCGAAGCTTATAATTTGTTCTATTGTAGTTTTGTCAATCTTTGATTTTTGTGTTTCAGTGAAGTGAACTAAATATAATTAATCCATGCAAGTAGTAAATAAAATGTAAAATTTTATATGATAATTACTTTCACTCTAATGCCATATTTGTGTATATTCCTGCTCAGGGCAATATCTTGAAAATACGGAAAGTGTATGATGCATTCCTTGCGGAGTTCCCTCTGTGCTTTGGGTATTGGAAGAAGTACGCAGATCATGAAGGTCATCTTGATGGTGCCAATAAAGTTATAGAGGTGTATGAACGGGCAGTTCTTGCAGTTACTTATTCAGTGGACATTTGGTGTAACTATTGTCTGTTTGCAATTTCAACATACGACGACCCTGATATCATCAGAAGGTATCAGTTACACACAGTTTTTTTTTAACCTTTTGTAGCTAAAGTTTTTGTCCACTTTATTTTTAATGACTGCGTTTTTTAGGCTATCTGTATACAGGAATGCCTAATGAGAAGTGCTTTTATAATATCTCAGCACTTTACAGAAAGGCCTGATGAAATGCTGTATAACATATTAGCAATGTTTTTATTCAGTCCATTCGGTAGTTTAGGCCATGTAAAGAGTGCATGTGTTTAAATTTGTACTTGGTAGCGTGTTATTGGACTATATGCATGTCTCACAGTTGCAATGACCATTGCTTCTGCCTAAATGTTCCATTTATTTAGCCTTCTTGGATTCAAGGCGGCTGTAATCTGTATAGGTGTTTTCTTATTAACACATTTAATAATTCATGAGCTAATTAGTTTGTTTTGAGATAAACATGTTTGTGCGATAAAAAGTACTCAAGTTAGAGCAACCTCTGTCAAGAAAAATGTTGCCCTCTTTGGATTTAACGTAGCTACCGCTGTTTGATCCTGCAAGACATCATTCACTGAGCGTTTCTTGAATTATTTATAGTTTTGTTTGTTTAGGGGTCAATAATTCTATTCTTTGCATCATTAATTTCACTAATTGTTTGTGTTTCCGCAGACTGTTTGAACGTGGTCTGGCCTATGTTGGAACAGATTATCGTTCCAATACTTTGTGGGATGAGTACATCAAGTATGAAGAATCACTGCAGGCATGGAGTCATCTAGCTGTGATATATACAAGAATACTAGAACATCCTGTACAACAGCTTGATCGGTACTTAAATTGGTGAGTTCATTCGGATTGTTTGTATATTTTAGTATTCAAGTATGTTTTTGGGATTGTCGCCTTTTGTGTATATACTACCATTACCATTCTAAGTGCTACTCTCTCAAAATATAAGACTTTCTAGCTAGTTTTCACACACATGTATCTAGACATGTTTTAGTGCAAGATTCACATGAACCTTGCACTAAAACATGTCTATATACATGTGTGTGGAAACTAGCTAGAAAGTCTTATATTTTGATACGGAGGGAGTACTAGTTAATTTTATTCACTCATTAGTGGATTAAGAATGTAACAAATGCATCCATCAGCATAGTATATCTTAATCCATCTAGGATTTTATTTTTGCAATTTTAACTAAACACATAACTATATAACAATATTATGGAAAATAAATATGTAATATGTTGTGACTCTAATTTTTATCGTTATTTTGCTCAGCTTGAAGGAGTTGACCACGACACGGAACCTATCAGAAATACTTACTTCTGAGGAAACTTCCATGTATGGTCTTACTGTTGAGAACAGTGCTCAGGCCGTTGATGGGGAGGCACATCAGAATGATGTAGATAAAGCTGCCGAACCTGAAATTTCATGTTCAACAGAAGCAGAGGACAAGGCAAAATATATTTCTGTTAGAGAAGAGATGTATAAGAAGGCTAAAGAGTATGAATCAAAGATTATTGTTTTCGAGCAAGCTATTAGAAGACCATACTTTCATGTCAGGCCTCTTGACAAACCAGAGCTTGAAAATTGGCACAGCTATCTTGATTTCATAGAGACTGAAGAAGACATTAATAAGGTATGCTTTTGTACTTCCGACACTTGGTCACCTTTTCGTTTAGTAGATTTCATGCATTGCTTGGTATCTTATAACTTACAATCTAGTCTTATTGGGCTCCATTATATGCTTACGGCTAGTATTTGGACGAAGCTTCCTTTGTAATGGGATATTGAACTGAGGATAGAGCGTGGACATAATGTTTGGTTTCGATGAGGCTAAGTACTCCAAACTTTCATTTGTCAGTGGCCGTTCTGGGTTAATGATATTTGGTACCAAATATCAGTTGTTTGAATTTTGAATCTCATATATGCAGGTATTTGCTTAATGCTCACCTTCTTAACCATCTATCTATCGAGCAAGGATGGTCCCTCCTTTTTGGAGGGGCCAACCTAATCAGCTAATGGAGTAACCTGTGAACTTCTCTTTTTTGTTGTCAATATCACAATTCTTTTTCGCTTTATATTCATCTTCTTTCTTCATGTCTGTTTGCTGATGGTACACTATACTGTTTCAGGTTATCAAGCTGTATGAAAGGTGTGTTATTGCGTGTGCTAACTATTCAGAATTCTGGATCCGCTATGTTCAATGCATGGAGGATAGACAAAGCCTAGAACTAGCTAACAATGCTCTTGCTCGTGCCACTCACGTGTTTGTCAAGGTATGATATAGGATAATATTGTATACATTATGATATATACTCAGTAATATTCTATTGTTACCCTTTAATCATCCCACTTGTATCCTCCTTCCTTATCATACTGGATCCAAATGACATAATTTTTCACTGGCACATAACATCTTGATTTTGCGCTGCTAAGATCAAAGCTTCTATAATTTGGGTATCCTTATTTTCCATGTAGACATGTTGAGAAAATTAAAGGGAATTGGTGCAACACCTTAATTACTTTAGTTTGTTGGTTGTCAATTATATATTCACGCTATCATTATAAATCTAGTATTTTACTTATTTGAGCAGACTTGCCTTTTGAAATCTCGTTATATTGTTGTGCTGATAACTCAAATTGCAAAATTAAAATCTTTTCCTTGATTAGTAACAGCAGTAATTTTGTTTGCATTGGAGTCTGGAAGTAATGTACAGTTTGATGATAATGAGCGTATTTATTGCCCTTACTGCTGCATAAACTTATAGAGCTATAATATATCTGTTCTTTATTTCCTGATAGCTACATTCAATTTCTGTATTACTTTTAACAGAAGCAGACAGAGATCCATCTATTTAGTGCCAGATTCAAGGAGCTTAATGGTGATACTGCTGGAGCACGTGCAGAATATCAGCATCTTCACTCAGAGTTATATCCTGGCTTCCTCGAAGCCATTGTGAAGCACGCTAATATGGAGCACCGACTGGTATTTCCCACCTCTCAAACAAAAAGTGGTATAGTTTCCTTTTTGTCAGTGTTCAGGAGTTCATCGTTTCATTTTATTACCATGCAGGGAGATAAAGAATCTGCTTGTCTAGTTTATGAGAAAGCCATAGCTGCTGAGAAGGAAAAAGAGCAGAGCCAGCTTTTGCCAACGCTGCTGATTCAGTACTCACGTTTCTTATATATGGTGGGTGTTCGCCAAAACTTCAGGATCATGTTTGTGTAACTAATAATTTTATACACCTGTCTGAAATGTGCCATTTAAACATCTGACTATGTTGACTGAACATTCATGTAGTGAAGACCAAGTGCCTTTGTGCAGTTTAAGCATGGCCATACCAATCGCAAAAATTACATCGGCATATGCTGAACATTCTAAAGAACGATTTGTTTTTGAGCTAAGAACCACATTTCTGTTATCAAATGTAGCGGGTTGAACTTGTTTGGTTTCTCATTTTCATTTTATCTTCTCTTCTATATTTCTTTGTCTTGCTTTAGGGAAATTTGATGTATCTCCAAAATGTGTAGGTCCGTGACTTGGAAAAAGCAAGGGAGATCTTAACAGGACTGCACGGGCTAGTTAACATGACTAAATCAAGTCTTGAGGTTACTGTTTATGAAATCTATCTGAAATGTTTCAGTTTGTCACGTTAATCTTCAATCAAGTCTAATTTGGCCACTGCTTTTTTTTATGCAGGCTGTCATCTTTCTTGAGTCGATCTTTCCATCTGAGAAGCATATTGATTTCATAGATTCACTGGTAGAGAAGTTTCTTACGCCTGAGCCAACTCAAGGGGAGTTGGCAAGTATAAGCGACAAAGAAGAATTATCTTCCATATATTTGGAGGTACGCTTAAAGAGAATGATTATGACACATCTGTAATTCTGTATGTGCTATATGTACTTTAGATACACTTAAGTGAGCATCTGTTTCATCCTATTCATGCGAGTTGTGGGCAGAAGATAAGATTTAGGCGAGACGAAAATGTTTAGTAGTTTTTTTTTACCTAAAAGTTGTATCTACCATAACCGTCTTACAGGTGGACTGATAAATTTGCATATTGCTTACAGTTTTTGGATACCTTTGGAGATGCCCAGTCAATCAAGAAGGCTACAACTCGGCATACTGTTCTTTTTTCACGCAGAAGGAGCATTCTTCCATCAAAGAAACGAAGAGCAGATGATGCTGCCATGTCTGATAGAGAAAAAATGGCCAAAACTGAGATGGTACACAACCGTTCATAGGAACCGATCCAAATGCTCATAATCCTCCAGTTTGGCCTGCAACTTCTGAATCGTCAGGGCAGCAATGGGGGGCTGCTTATCCACCGCAGGTTGCCTTTTCTTTCATGTTTTACAACTATTTTATGCATTACTTTGTGCACAAATTTGGATAATTGAGGTAATTTAAAAAAAAGAAAAATAAGGGAGAAAGAAGAAAAATGGTTCATTGTTGTTGATTTTCCTGGGTTAGAACCTCTAGATATTCCTGATCATGGACCATAGTGGTTATTTATCTCATTGTTTGCTTTTAGGCCAATCCTCTTCCCCAACTTGTAGCCAAAAAATGTTCTGCATATCGTTGGTCGACGTTAGAAGATGTTGATACCTGCAATTCTTCTCTATCACTTGATTCTTTTGTTTAGATGTCCTGATTTGCTTTACTTTTTTTTACCGCATCTTAGACTTGTCATAACAGAACTCAAGAAAAAATTGGATGTTACTACATTACTAGCGTGATCTGTAGTTCTGCTAATTTTTTTGGCCGCATGTTCGAATATTATTTGTAATAAAACTCAAGAAATTAGATGTTATTGTACTACTTTTATGACCTATAGTGTTTGCTGTTTCTGTAGTAATATGCCTGCTTTTTTACTCACTATAATATTTGTTGAACAGGCCGCTTATCCTGCATATGGAACTTATGACTACAGCCAACAAATGCCTCAGTCTGCTCCCCAAGCAGCAGCTTATGCTGGCTATCCTCCTACGTACCCTTCCCAGGTACCGATTCTGGTTTCCACCCACATTTGCAAAATGCTTCTGGAAATTAGAAGGTTATATTTAGTCCTATATATGTACACGCAACTGTATTTATGCGCATGGTCGGGTGGGATTGAACTGTTTTATTTTGAGAAAGTAAAAGATTGATTCCACTTTCTACTGCTTCGATTAGTCAAACAGTGTTGCGGTGCATAATCACTCAAGAGATTGTTTATGTGGAACAGTTTTTTTTCATTTATTTGTAAGTGTGAATGATTCTACACAGGCAGATAGAATCAGGTGTAGTTTCTGTGATATGCAGATTGTTCAATCTCAGATTTCATGCTATCTTGTTAGCATCCAGTTTTAAATAGAATTTTTCTCCACTTTTCTCTGTGATGTTGTTTACTTATTTTTTTGTAATTTGACTATAATTTAATACCTCGTTTCTCCATTGAGTTTAGCTTAACTGTACCACTATAGTTTTTAATCTGCTGAAAGAAGTCCAACTGATTGAGATCATGGTGAAAATATTGTAGGCGTACCCGCAGCAAAGCTATGCACAACCTGCAGTAATGCCAGTGGCAGCACCAGTAGCTGCAGCAGCACCGGCACCGGCGCCTGTAGCAGTTTACGCTCAGCAACCTGCCGCAGCTCCTCAAGCTTACTACGGTGGCGCCGCCACGTACTACTGATTTGTAGGTTGATGCTTCATCGAGTATGTCTATCACTCTGCAGTCGTACCAGGCCAAAGGCATCGCAGGACCCTTGTTGCGGCGTACCTCGTCTGTATCCAGATGCTATTTTGAGCAGTGTAGCTAGAGGATGACCAGGAGTCCAAATCTAAGAACTGTATAGCAGTGTGTGGCTATTGGAGTCCAAATCGAGGCCTGGCACTCGTCTTTTATCATGTTTCTAGAATTGTCTATGTATGCTGACTTGGTAATTTACCTGTAGACGCCATAATGAGCGCTGGTTGCATGGTGAAATGAATTGCGATCAATCCTATGTTTGTCTTGAAGATATATAATGCAAAATTTCTCCAGCATAGCGCAACTCTATTGCTACCTCATGAAACTTAATCCAAAACCCCAAAGTTGTACGTAATCTAAACCATGACCAGTCTTACGTGGGTAGAGATGAAAACAGAACGGAAACTGTCCGATTTTTTCGCAGAAAAATGGAAACGGAAACAAAATTTTGTGGAATGGAAACTGAAACTTTTGTATAGAAACATAACGTATTTTCCGTTTCCGGAAATTACGGAGCTTTCCCTTTTTTGCTACGGAAATTTAGGCAGAACCCAAGATCTGGATAAAAAAACTCTAAAGCGACCATAATTTGTCCTTATGTATTCGCATATCATCTCCTCTTGACTCATGATATTTTCTTATATTTTATTTCATCTTAAAAATTTGACAAGTTTGTTGATTTTTTTGAATTTTCCTGTACTATTTAAGGGCCGTTTTGTTCCGGTAAACATCGCTTAATTGTTCCGTGTCCGCATCGTATTCGGTATTGTATCTATTTTCGGTGTTTCTGTATTTGTTTCCGCTTTAAAAAAAATATGAAAACAAATGTAGCAACACTCAGTTTCCATCCGTACCACTTCGTTTTCATCCCTATAGGTCGGCACACAGGCGAAGTGCAAGCAAGGCTGCATCGCCTCGTCGCACGAAGTTGACGGTTGGGCTCACCGGCTGCATCGGCATCTCCACGCGCCCCAGTTTCCTTGGTATCGAGGCGAGGGCGTACGTGCCCATACGACTAGCCCCCTTGGTAGCCACGGCGCCTCGTTTTAACCGCTACTCCCTGGTTTATATCTAGTGCCACTCGTATTTTATTTCACTTTACCCACTGCTCTTGGCATTCCCGATCTTCTTGTTCCAAGCTCGACAGTTTACATTCTTGGACTTGGGAAAATGGGAAGCCGATGAAGACGCCAACAACAAGGGAAGACCGACGGTGGATCCGGAGCCCCCTCTGCTCAAGGTACGCTTGTTGGTTTGGTCTTGTGAGAGAACAGGAGATTCGTCTCGTCGATTAAAGTTAAACTGCTTAGGAAGTCTGTTGTATCTTCTTGGAATTTGCTACTTTCTTGATAGCTTAACAACAAGGTCTGCGTATGTGCAGTACCAGCTGATAGATTGAAGTTTTCAGACGTGTAATCAACTGAATGAACTTGTAGATTTTATTACTGAACAGAAGCTGTTGGCAAAATGACAAACCTGAAGATCACCTCAGTTCTGTTAACACGTAGACAGACAGTATGAATAATGTATATGGATGCTAAGTAGACATCTTGTCTCATTTTCTTTAACAGGTCCATCTTGTCCCATTTCAATCTGTGCAGGTAACCGATCGACAGAGGTCACCCAATCGTACGGTCCAGATGGCCGAGATTGACACGAGACCTCTAGAATCTGTGCAGGCTGCGTTGAACCTGTTCGAGCAGCGAAATGATCACAGCCGCTTCAGCAGCCCTGACAGAAACGTGGGTACTTAGTTAACTACTTAAGTTCGTTTAAATCGTTTGTGGTTCATTTTTAAATCCGTTGATCTTTCTAACACAACACAATCGACCTCCACGTGTTTGCAAGCCCAGGAGCAGGAGATCGACGTCCTAGCCAAGGAGCTCGCGACGTGCAAGCTGCAGCTGGAGGTGAAGGAGAACGAGAACAAGCAGGCGAACCTGAGGCTGGAAGCCCTCAACAAGGCCATGCAGGAGCAGTCGGACAAGTACGACGACCGCATCGCCGAGCTCGAGACCGACGTCGTCCTGATCACGAGCCGGCAATCCCAGGCGGCGTCGGAGTGCGAGGCGCTGCGCGGCGAGCTGGACGCCCTGAGGCGCGCCAACGCGTACGTGCTCGGGGAGGTGGAGTCGATGGAGACGAGGAGGATCCTGGAGCGGGAGAGCGCCCGGGACGGGCTGATGCGCGTGCTGGAGCTGAACGAGGCCGTGCTCTCGTCGGCCGTCGCGGCGATGAGGGCAGAGGAGGAGCGGTCCGTGTTCTTCCAGGAGGTCACGCTCGAGCTGGTCAGTTCGGGTGTGAACGCGGAGGCGGTCAGGAGGCAGAAGGAGGCGATGGAGAGCATGGAGGGGGAGCTGCTGGCGAAAACGGTGGAGGTGGAGTGTCTCCGGTCCCAGCTGAAGAAGCTCAAGGAGCTTTGCGTGTCGTCAGACATGGCTTCGAAAGATCTAGAACAAGAACCGGGTGTCGCTCTAGCTGGTAAGGTTGCAGACTCCATGGCGTGCCAAGGTGATTCAGAGGTCGCAGAGACGTATTTTGACAGTGAATTGCCGCTGGAGGACTGTCTTAAGGTTCAGGATGATGATGATGCTGGGATTTATGGGAATATCAACGGTTCAAGGCCTGAACATGTCGTGGAAGGTCAGAAGGAACCGAGAACGGAAGTTCTTCCCGTGGCTGAAAGCCCCAGGGAGGATTTGGAGAGCATGAATTCCCAATATTGCAAGGACATCAGCGCCGTAATCGGCATCCCTGAAAACTTGGCAGGCAACAGAGGCTCAAGGCCAGAAGGTTTCACTGAGATCGTCGTGGTGACCTCCAAAGATGATATGCCGGCGTCCCTGAAACAGAAAAAGGAAGTACGTTTCTTGGATGAAAGTTTCAAGACCCTGAACTCTGACGATTGCAAGGACATGAACGCCGGCATCGGCATGCCCAAAAACTTGGCTGGAAAGCGAGGTTCAGAGCCAGAGGCTGCAGGTGCCGGCTTTGTTACCGAGATCGTTGAGGTGAGCTCCAAAGGCGTCGATGGTGATGGCGAGTTCTACACGAATGAGACCAGGGACGCAGACAAGCTTGGCGACGGGTACGTGCTCGTCGGGAAGAAGGATGATGGCGAGGCGATCAAGGACGAGCAGCTGGACGCAGCACACGGGGAGATCAGTGACCTGAAGTTCAGCCTGGAGGAGTGGGTGAGGCGGGCGGAGTTGGCGGAGGAGGCCAAGGCGGCGCTAGAGAGGGAGCTACGGAAGGAGATCGAGACGAAGCAGCGGCAACCGCGGCCGACTGAGGGCGTGCCCGGGAAGTGTAACTTATATCCTCCTCCTTCCCAGCCCCGGCCGCCGGCGCCATCTGTGAAGAACAGAAACACGGCGAAAGGGCCGGCGCCGTGGCCGAGCTGCCTGACCCTGGGGAAGGTTCTCAACATGAAGTACAGGTGAAGCTCCGGGGTTTTGTACCTTGTCAGTGGTTTCACTTGCATGTCATTGCTAAGTCACAACGAACGGAGGTGGAACGAATGTTGTGTGCGATCTACTTTATTTCGTACTTGCAATTCTCTTTATTTTGATTCTTTGAAAGTTGGTTATGCCAACAGGAGCAACTCAAACTCGGCTATACAAGGTTAACTTCTGTTATATCTCATCTCACACGGTACTCTGTCAAATCTAAATCGATTTCTCACACATATATTAGTGTTAAGATCTATGTCTTTCATTTTTCCACGATTTGAGGTGTCTTCGGTCCATCTTGCGTAGCTGCGTATTATGCCACCATTCAGAAGTAAAATATAACACATATTTTATTTGGTTATTAAGATGATATATTGATCAATAAATATCCTGTTAATTTGTATTCCCACCGTTTCTTTACTCTGCATATTGTTTTTGTCTTAAGTCAAATTATTTAAAATTTTACCAAGTTTACATGAAAAAATACAAAAAATCACAATGCCCAATCAATATCTTTCGATTTGTCATTCAATATGTTTTCATATTTTGTTTATCTCGTATGGTAATTTTTTTATTACATAAAGTTGGTCAAACTTTACAAATTTTGACTTAAAGACAAATGTAATATGCGGATTAAAAAGGAACATATGGAGTAGATGTACAATGATATTTTTGCTGATAGGCCAAGGCCATATATTAAGAGTAACTAACCCTTACATCCGTGAAGAAAATAAAATAAAATTATACACATGTACTTGGGAGAAATCGACAATGTCTTACTCATGTACTCGTTGGTGGCGCGCCATGAGAAAAACTCGATGCTGCCTCTGGACCTCTGAACTTAGATGTTGTTATTACTACATTTGTTACCTATAATGTTTACCTATTCTGTAGAATATGCATGCTTTTGTACTTATATATGTGTTGCAGTCCGCTTATCCTGCATATGAAACTTATGACTACAGCCATCAAATGGCTCAATCTGCTCCCCAAAGTAGCAGCTTATGTTCTAGTGGCGGAGCTTGACCAAAACTTTTTTTTTTGGGGGGGGGGGGGGGGGGGGGGGGGGGGGGGGGGTTTCCCATATTTATACACTTCCACAACTTGCCCCACTCTGATTTCCACCTACATTTGCAAAATGCTTCAGGAAATTAGAAGGTTATATTCAGTCATATATATGGACATGCACCTTTATTTATGGACATGGTCGGGTGGGATTGAATTGTTTTATTTTGTTTTGTTTTTCGGGGAAATAAATCTATACCTCTTATAAAGCAAAACCCCACTAAGGACATGTACAACGCTAGGCGCTTGTACAGGCGCTAGGCATAAAATCCTGGCCGTTATGCTAATATCCCGTCCTATGCCGGGAATCAGCCTAGCGTCGCCGCAAAACCAAGCGCCGGCGCTCTGCTTTTCGTTTTTTCCCTCACAAAGCAATTTCCTAGCGGAACACGCTATCTAGCAATGAGAACAAAGAGTTTAGCGTCTATACGCTAGTGTTAGCGTTGGAGATAGAGACTCTTATATAGATGCTTAGCATTAAATCATTATTTTTTATTTGTAAGCGTCTACATAAGCGCCTTTGCAATGAACGTGCCCTAAGGGGTCATTTGAGTTGTCTATCTTAACATGTGAGCTATCCACATCATCTCTATTTTAGCCAATCATTCTCCATGTCATTCCACTCACATTAATGATTGTATATATTTACATGCAAGGAATCCACATCACATCAATTGTTTTAAGGCATACAATTGTCCATGTCACCAAAAAATTAACATGTCATACCTCTTTATTTATTAATAATCAAAATTACAACATTAACCAAAATATGTACTATGTTTGGGAGTGGATTGTTGTCAAATACACAACAATTTCACATCAATTAAATTTAGTCTCTCAACTACAATCGAATATCTCATACTTTTGTCGACAACTTTATATTTCATGTCTTCTAATTTTATTTACACATTAAAATTTGTAAAGAGGTTCCCGCCGCAATCGCGCGGGATATTTTACTAGTTCTGTAGAAGATTGATTCCACTTTGTACCACTTCAATCAGCTAGACATTGTTTATGTGAAACCGTTTTTTCATTTATTTGTAAGTGTGAGGTCAGTACACTAGTGTCTGCCTAGAATCAATCTATATGTGGATTATCCCATATAATTTTACTGAACAAGAATCTAACGATGTCAATTTTGAACCCTGCTGTTTCACATATTGTTGATTAAATTTTTGGCGACGAATAATATGGACAAATATATGCACCTTATAATTTCTTTGACGAAAAATGTATCTGATCAACAGGTCAAACAAATTTATGACTCCTAGGTTCCATATTGATTGAAGTTATGGATTTGTCTGAAATCATACTTCTCTAAATTTGACCGAGTTTATAAAAAACATATGCTAATATCTTTTTTTAAACATATGCTGATATCTACAACGTCATTCTATAGAGTACGAATATGTTATAATGAAGCTAATGGAACTAGATTGGTGTTGCGTGCAGATTAATAATTTTTCATACACTTGATCAAACTAAAAAAGTGTGATTTAGGACAAGCCTAGATCTTCAATTTATTTCAAACAAGAAAAAACTTAATTTGGAAACGAAGTCGCTTGGATCCAGGAAATGTATCTCAACAGGTCAAAACAATTTTTTACCTGTTCGTTCCAAATTAATTGGAGTTCTAAATTTTTCTAAATCAATCTTCTATAAATTTGACCGAGTTTCCATTCCATATAGTACACAAAATATATTTTGTAAGGAATTTAAAAGAACTAGATTTGTGTTGTACTTGTACTCCCTCCGTACAGAAGTAGATGTCTTAGATTTGGCTAGATTCGGATATATGTAGACATGTTTTAGTGTACACATACAACCGAATGTGGATAAATCTCGAAACAGGGTTTCGCCCCGCTATATTATATATCAACCAACCATACAACTGCAATGCCACTGCTGGGGCAAACAGCACAATCAAGACCAAAAGAAACAAAAAAAATAAAAAAGAGAAAACAAAGCCGACATCAGTGGTTCAACGAAAACATAGATGACTCGCGACTCCTGCGCCCTCTGGAGAATTATCACCACGCTGCTAGCACACCGAAGCGCCTCGTACCAATCAACACCTCCAAGAAGGGAGCGATGACAACGACGCTGCTGCCGGACAGATCCTAGGATTTCCCCGGATTGTGTCCTAGGATTTCCCCCGGTATGGTGAGGGGTGGAAAAGAGCTATCCCAACGCCCTTCAGGAAGGATGGCGACACCCGCAAGCGTCACCGCATCAGTGTCGACACGACAAGGATTTCTCCCGAACTCAAAAAACCAAAGCCCCAGGCGCTCCATGTAGGTCCACCAATCTTGCCGCCCACCAATGCACGCCACCAAGATCTATTTCCGACATCTATTTCCGGACGGAGGAAGTACATGTTAATATAAATTTTCATACACTTGATCAAACTTTCTCGTGCCGCTGCTTGCCTCGTCTAGCCTCCACTCTATTGTCCACGTTTGCCATCGTGTTGTGCGACAGGAGACCGTGAGAGAGATGATCGACACCAGCTAGCATGTTTGTATGGCGGCAAGATCCAGAAGACTATACCAACTCGATTCCTGACAAAAAAGGTCTGGGGAATACTCAAGGAAATGAGGAAAAATGCTTCGCCAGGACCTGATGGCTTTAATGTGGCATTTTACATGTCAGCCTGGGCTTGGATCGGAGATGACTTAACAAATGTGGTAAGGAATTTCTACACTACTTCTGTTCTCCTCCTCACTTTAATGACACACACATTGCACTCATCCCAAAGAAGCTTGTCTGCCATCTACCTTCTGATTTTAGACCCATAAGTTTGTGTAATGTAGTCTATAAAATCATTGCAAAATCTTTAGCAAATAGATTGAAACAACATCTTCCGGACTATATTCATCCCTCGCAACAAGCTTTCATTGAAGGTAGACGCATAAGCAATAATATTATAGTTGCTCAGGAAATCGCTCATTCTTTTTCTCTCACGTCTTGGAAAAGTCTTGACTTCATGCTGAAAATTGATCTTGCCAAAGTTTTCGACAGAATTGAGTGGCATTTTATTGTCTCGGCTCTTGCTCGTAGAGGACTTCATGGTCATTTTATTAACCTGGTGTATGCTTGCATTTCTTCGCCTATGTTCTCGGTCATCATTAATGGTCAATCTTTTGCGAAGTTTAGTAGTTCCAGAGGTATCAGACAGGGGTGTCCTTTGTCGCCTTATCTTTTTGTTTTTGCAGTGAATGAACTAGCTTTGACACTCCAGGACGCCCTAAATGCCAATCAGCTCACGGGCATCTCTCTTGGACCTAATTGCCCCCTATCCACTCTCTTATGTTTGCAGATGACCTCATTGTGTGTGGTAAGGCTAACGTGCAGGAAGCTCAAAATATCTCTCATATTATTGATCATATTTGTCATGAATCGGGCCAAACTCCGATCTGGAACAAATCTGCAATTCTTTTCAGCAAGAATGTCACTCCACAGGTCAAAGAAGATATTCGTGCTATCTTTCCAGCCCCGGACATAGACAATTCCTTCGTCCACCTTGGTCATCCTCTTATTTTGCCGTCCAAAGAAAGATCAGCTGCATATGCCTTCATTTATGACAAATTCAAATCCAAACTCTCCACCTATAAAGCAAATCGCCTCTCACATGCAGCCAGATTGACACTCAAAAATCAGTGTTCTCCTCCATTCCTGTCTACTACATGTCAAATATCCTCTTCTCAAAAAAATTCCTTGCAAAACACACGTCAATTATCAGGAACTTCTGGTGGACAGGCGTTCAAGATGATCAAAATACTAAGAATCTTTGCCTTCGGGCATGGGCAGATGTTTGTACTGACAAAAATATTGGTGGTCTTGGTATTAGGAATTTGCAGGCGGTCAATCAAGGCCTCGTCCTCTCAACGGCATGGAGGTTGGCGAAGGAACCACACAGCCAAATAGCTCAAATACTGAAGGCTAAATACCATCATGATACTTCCATTTGGAGAGCCAAGGCAAACACACCTAAATCAGCCTTCTGGTCGCAATACTTAAGGTAAAACCTCTTCTTATTTCAGCAACTCTTTGTCAGATTGTCGATGGGACGAGTTCTATTTGGAGTTCTCCTTGGTTTGCTGGTTGGGAAACTATCTATGATAACCTTACAATACAGCAGCAACCTTTCATGTACCCTTCTCAAGTTAAAGATCTTTGGATTGCTGGCAAAAAATTGGGAACTCGGCCTTAATAAATTCGATGTTCAGCCCCACAACTGCAAATGAAATCCTTGAAACACCCATTATCAATGCAAATGATCATGATATTTTGATTTGGAAACTAACCCCTACAGGTCGATTTTCTCCCAAGAGTGCTTACAAGCACTGTTTTAACAATCTTCAACTTCCTCCAAGACAAAGACCCAAGATTGTTCCACTGCAGATTATTGCTTTACTTAAACAGGTATGGAATGACAAACAGATGGCACCAAGAGTTCAAACTTTTGCATGGAGATTGCTTCGGAAAGCGCTTCCAACAGGTAAGAGGGCAAGTAAATACTCTAAGCACATAAAAGAGAATTGCTCTAGGTGCGGGAATCTTGAAGACGAGTTGCATATGTTGTTTTTGTGCCCTTTTTCCAAGGCAGCTTGGTTTACTTATCCTTGGTTTATCAAAACTGAATTCATTGCAGAGCATCATCGTTCTATTCCAGATTTAATCCAAGCTTTGCTCAACTCTCAACATCCGCAAATTACCTCAACTTCCCTTTATACTTTCTTGTGGTGTGTTTGGAAAGCTCGAAACGACACTTTGTTTTGCAGGAAAATGTGGAAACCTCCCCAAGTGTTTGCGGCAGCAAATGCAATAATTACAGGAACCAAGATGGAGACCAAGGAAATCATCCAGAGACAAGAGGATGGACCAGTACAGGATCAGTGACAAGAACCGCAATCTTCACCAGAACTACAGAATGCTAACAATTTTACAGGGAACACAATTTTCTGTGACACAGCGTGGGATAAAACTGCAGGTACAGGAACGAGCCAAGCTGGATTGGGCATTGTCATCACCATGCATGGCAATCAACACCTCAAGCAACTTCATGTCTCCGCCGTCTCACCTCCAGCTTCATCGCCTCTTCAAGCGAAATATATGGCCTTCTCCTTGC
Source organism: Poa pratensis (assembly GCA_947311845.1). Taxonomy (NCBI): domain Eukaryota; kingdom Viridiplantae; phylum Streptophyta; class Magnoliopsida; order Poales; family Poaceae; genus Poa; species Poa pratensis. The sequence continues at coordinate 78,483,147 of CAMZMU010000033.1, forward strand.
TACAAAGCTGGCACATTTTCTTCAGGTTCAAGAACCCCATTTCTACACGGACTGTTTGGTGTTGGCTTCGGCGGCCAGGGAGTCATCAGTGTTTGCAGCTCCAGGACATTGGGAAAACAGGCACCTACTTGCAGAAATACACGCCTCTCCCTCCTTTCATACAAGCAGGATAACACACATCAGAAGATGCAACAATGTTAAAGCTGATCATCTAGCTCGTCTAGCCCTTAGAATTCGGAACAATCTTTATTGATCCGTTTTTAGGTTCAGAAGCAAGTTCATGTCCAGCCAGGGACATTCTATCTGTAACTAGCGTGACCCCCTTCACGCTTTTGTCTGTAAAATGTGCTTGAGTTGAATAAAGTCTGTTATGTTCAAAAAAAAAGCTAGCATGTTTGTAGTGTCGGCACGCTTTTTTTTTTAACTCGCGACACCAATTAGCTAGTTGGGCCACATGCGCTGTGGCCCAAGTGTCGTATATTTCGTCCAACTGTGATAGGGTCTCCCACACATCTTAATATGGGCCCAAGTGTTGCTCGCTCAGATAATGGGGCATCTCTAGCGATCCCCTATAATTTAGATGAGCGTATGGCCTGTTATCGCTTAACTCGTGCAAAACTGATACCGGCCCAAACCGTGTAAAACCGGGTAATGAGACTAGCTCAGTTTTTTTTCACAAATCTCCACATCAAGTATAGTCAAATAATTGAACTAGACCCAAACCGGTCAAACCATCAAACCGTTTTTACCCAGGCCTAAACTCCTTGTATGCGGTTTCTAACCAAATCTGTAAAACTTAACTCAATTCTTTTGAACACAAATTCATTTACTTTTGGGCCAATGTTTTTAACTCGCTACTCAATTAATTTCATTAATCGACATGTTGATCACATGCTTCACCAATTTCTCGCTAAGAGAACTGATCTGAAAACGGCAAGAAAAATTACACACTTAAGTAGAAACACAACTTTCTTGACTACAACAAATTTGATCAATACTTTATCCATCTTACATCATCACACTTTATTCTCCGCCTCCTCAATTTTGGAATTTGCATTCTCTGTAGTCTTATCTCTTTAGCAAATAGTGCACTAACATACATTTCTATTGATAAATATACCAATGTACTCTTCTTCTTAATACGATAAGCACCACCTTTGTACATAACATTAAGCAAAACAATGAGTTTCAAATAGCCAGATCTGAAGAATAACAACACAAAATTGCACTCACTTTGTCCATTTCACACTTGTAGAAAATCCATCCGAGATGTTTGTTTGCGTTCGATAATATATTTGAGAGTTGGCCGGCGCGAGGAGTATTTTTTTTACTCCTCTAAGGCTGACAAGGGTTCGCTAAGTGTGGTTTAGCAGCTTAAAACGAATTCTTCTTCCTCCTCTAATCGGTTTTTGGGGATTGGCTAGAGATGCTCTTAGCTCTGAAAAAGGTTAACCACACGAAAAGAAGCTGATATCTAAAAAATAAGCTGATTAAAAGGTGAGACGGGAGACTTGGTTAGAGGGGAGATCGGAAGGTTCAAAGAGACAAGTGACAAGGAAGAAACAGTCTAATATGTGGCACACACAAAAGTCCCCTCTAAACTTAATTTGTGCGCATGCTTGCCCGGTAATAAAATCTAAGTGCCGCAAAGGTACAGTGATGGTATGTAATTTGCTTGCTCGTAGAGGCCAATCAGGAGGATCTATATATCCTTAGTGGCGGGTCCTCGTGCGTGTTTTGCCAACACATTTAACTAGATTGGTCCAGTAGTTAGTTACATAAAGATCCAGTAGTTAGTTGCATAAAGCGCCGATGCGGTTGGCAGAAGCAAGCAACCGCACGCCGTAGTACTGCTAGCTAGCTAGCTGCGCCGCTTTGTATGTTTTCAATTGACGAATCGGTTGTAAGTGACACCTAACGAACTATGGCCGATCGATCGAGGGCCAATTATTGGCAACGTCAACTTGATTCTCCGGGGCCTCGCCACTGAGGCTTAACCATATGAGCTCGATCATATCATATATGACCTGACGGCTGTGGGTCAGTGACAGATCGATGCTTATACGAGTGACACAACGCCGTATCTGTCAGCGAGTGAAGCATGTTAATTTCTGTTAGCTAAGCTGATCTCTTGTATGCTGCAACCTTACTCCTGTCCTGGTGAGTGGCGACCTTTATGGCTTTTTGTCTGTGCTGGGAATGATTTCTCTCAAAAAGACGATGCCGACGTGAGAATTTAAAGGGCTATATCCTAAAAAGTCTGTCTTCCACTCGGGCAAAAGGATATCCTCTATCGCCACCGTTCGAAATTCATGGGGTCTCGTTTCTTGTCTGGAATGCTTATCATTTAGTTGGAGGTGGGGTGGTTAGAGGGGATATAATGACATGATCGGCTACCAGCATTTCTTGTTTCAGAAATGGTCGTCTACCAGCAACAGCAAAGCACCGAGGATAACACCGTCGACGTGTGAAAGCCCCCCCTTCACATGCTACCGTTGCCTCTGCTTGCGTTGAAAACAAGTGGTTAACGGCGCATCATCATCAGAAACCAGCTGATCTGCTTGTTCTTTACTAGGCAGCTCGCTAGGGGGCTTAATTATCAGCTGGTAATCATGAAACGATCCAGTCGTGTTCAAGTAACTTGCGAGAGTTGGACTTAAGTACGATGGACATAAAGGGATGACAACGGGAATATATCGAGCAGTTTGGTATACTGCAGCTCTCTCGTGGTCCATCCCGGCACCGGAATTTGCCTATCAATGTAATAGAGCCCACTTCACTATCAAGCAAAAGAAGTTAATGCCAAATTTCAAACATACATTTTGTTTGGAAATGGAAGACTAAACTCTATGCATCTTGTCAAGTGATGAAAACACAACTAAGAATTTGACATGACCAAATTATTACAAAACGATTAAAACAGAATGCAATGCATAGCGCGCTCGGGAAATAGCTGGATTATATTGACACAAAATAAATCCTACTACTTCAAATGAATAGTTTCCTAATGTTTAGGAGAAGCACAAAACGCTGACCAACGGGGGAAGGATCCCACCATTGGCTATACGTTGTTAGATAGATAAGACCTCTCCGGAAGGATTTTTTTATCGCGGATAGCACCCCGTTTAGTTTGTACGGTTCAACGGTGACTCGAATTCGGGTAGGCCGGCTCAACACCTTGAGCTTTAGCCACCAAGTCAACGTTTAGGAGAAACACAATCCTACTGTTTAATCAAAACCATAAATGTATGCACAGGAAGGTATCGCATCCGACGCAAACACAATTGCCAACTGGAAAGCAAGAAACGTGGCGTGACCTCTGCCTGCCCTGAAAAAAACGTGGTTCACTATCCTAAAAGTCTGATCTTCCACTCGGAAAGCGATATAATTGATGGCATCTCGTTTGTTGTTTGCATATATCACCGATCAAAATTTGATGGCATCTCTTTTGTTGTTGGCATGCTACCGATCAAAATTTGATGGCATATGTTTGCTCGTCTGCATGCTACCGATCAAAATCGATGTCATCTCTTTTCTAGTCGGAGGTAGTTAGAGTGGATTTAGTGCACGAGAGGCTACCAGCAGAGCAAGAAGGATCAGCACTACCAACGTGTGCGTGATCCACCCGCCACTTGGCATGTTGTCTTGTTCTCTGCTTGCTTGAAATGGAATGGGTAGGCAGCGGCGCCTCATGGCGCTGGATGAAATTGAAACCTGCGCCGACGACATTGCATCGAAACGAAGCAGTTCTTTTCACCAATAGTTTCATCGGACATGCATACATGTAGGAAAGGTTGCGCTTACAAGCTACTCCCTCCGTAACAATATATAAGACGTTATGTGAAGCTAGTTTAGCTTATCTAATTGTCTTATATAAAGATACAGAGGAAGTAGGTCCATGCCGACGGCATGTTCTCTAGTCTAGATCTCATTGTTCTTTGCTACTACGGGTGTCGGTCAGGGGCTTTATTACCCGATAGTCCTGATATAGAGTCATGCCCAAGAATTTTGAGGGAGTTGCACGTAAGCACGATTGACTTTTTTCCGAAAAGGGAAACCCCGGCCCTCTACTGTGTTCATACACACGGCTATATATATAGTGACCTTTTGTAGTGGAAAGTGTAAATGGAAAACTTTTCTTAAAAATGTTCAAGCTTGACATTTTAAAGTTTCAAAAATGTCCATTTTTTCCTAGGTTTAGATAATTAATGTCGAACTCTATCCGTGTGCTAGATCTTAAAGCAAAATTAGTATTATTTCAGGCTACACAAAAAGGTTAATTATGTTACAATGTCACGGTTTAAAAATTGTGTTCTGTTCACCGACCCATATCCACCCATTGTCATTTTTGCGCAGAATAAAATATAACAAATTTTAGATTAGGTTTTGCACACTAGTAGATCATAGTATTATCTATATCTAGGATTTTGTTTCCAAACTTTTGAAACTACAAAATGCCTGAACATATCTTGGGTTACTATAGTACTGAGACGCTAATACCTGCTGAGGTTGGACCATAAATGGTAGTATTGTGGATAACCTACAACAAATAAAAAAACACTTATCATGTAAAAAAATACTACTCCCTCCGTTCCTTGATATAAGGTGCCTAAGGTTTTGGCACGAATATTAAGACGTCACTATTTTGCATGCGGTGACTAATTTTTTACTGAAGAAAATGAGAGAAAGGATTCCTATTAGCCACAAACAGAAAATAATCCGCAAATTACTCTGTTCTAGATTGTGACTCGTCTTTTGATTGGTAAAATTGTCTATAAATCGCAATACCTTATATTTGGAAAATTTCTCAAAAATTTAGACATCTTATATCAAGGAACGGAGGGAGTATATAATTACAACAGTTCACATACCCACCCAGATCTAAGTCTTAAATTGCACATTAACCCCATTCAACCGGTTCACGAACACATATGTTTTTTTAGTTGGTGGAGGTAAGCTAAAAGAGACATGAACAGTTTGGCGAGCAAAAGGATGTGAAAGATTTTGATATCGAATTGTTTCCTCCTTGTCACTGAAACAATATTACTTGCTTCTATTCCCATTATGCTTTGCCAGATTATACCAAAAATCCAATTTGAGTCATAGGAATATATGATCCCACTATTCAAAACACATTTTAAAATGTAAAAAAAACTCGGGTGTACCTACCAACATTCTATGCCCGCACATAAAATTTCAAGGAAAAAGACATTTTCTATTGGCCTGTGTAAAAAGACAAAAACATGTTCGGTGAAAACTCATTTTGCATTACCAAAGTCTGTCTTTTTTCCACAAGTCACAAAAATGTCTTTTCTTCGCGAAACTTTACGTGTGAACATAAAATATTTGGATATCAACCTGATTTTTTATAGTTTTTATAAATTTATAATATTTAAATTTTATTTTCTTTAATAGGAGTATCTAGTCCTATGACTCAAAACACCGCCTGCAAATTATACTTTTAAAAAAACATTTACATATCCACATAAAAATTATTATTCTTATCGTCACTTTAGATTGCAAATGTATATCCGTGGAAACCCGGTATCCCGATTTGTTATGTTCGCATAAATGAATTTCCCCGATAATACATCCTAAACTTGCGATAAACCGACCTCCATAGAACGCTGGAATTTTTTTAACCAAGATTACCAATTATACCCTATAGTTCGCCGAAAGCTAATAATAATGACACTTCAGATTTAACTATGGTAACATAATCTTATCTTTTGTTGTATTATACTTTAATGTAATGGATAATCCTGACACATAAGCCTATCTTCAACTCACGTGTCCTCCCAAAATCAAGTATCAATTCCAATCCTGAACGAAAAGGAGCACCTTCTTAAAACATCCTCTTTTCAAAAGGAGAATTTATAGATTTGGCTATCGCTTGTGAGAACATTTTGGAGTGAAATCATACCAAGTAAGTTCTACCATACACCTTTCTCATTTAATAGCTTATACAATTGTTTGCTCAGCCGAAACTTGTATTTTGTATTAGCTCCATTCAGAGACTCACTGATCTTTTGGTAGACAAGTAACGTTACCCATTTATGTTCATCACTTTGCAAGAAGAGTACATATCGCTATAGTTTATTATTTTTGGACTCCTTTAGGTATTTTGAAGAAAAATAACATAAACATCAACAACTAGTGACAACAACATTTATAATCCTTAATTTCTTTCTAAACCGGTATTCCACCAACTTTGGCTCATTGTTTCAGAGCTTGTGATACTGCATAGGTTTACAAAGATATCTGAAAGGGAAAGAAACATACTCACAACCAAACAGTTGTGTGTACTGGTCCAACTTCTCATTAGCCCTCCATATAAAAATATTATTTTTATTAGCACTTTAGATTGAAAATTTATATCCGTAGAAACCCGGTATCCCCACTAATTATGTTCGCACAAATGGATTTTCACAGAGAATACATCCTAAACTTGTGATGAACTAACCTCCATAGAACACTGGAAAAATTGTAACCAAGATTACCAATTATACCCTACTATAGTTCGCCGAAAGCTAATCATCAATGGCACTTCAGATATAACTATGGTAACATAATCTTATCTTTTGTTGTACTATGGTGTAATATAATGCATAATTCTGACACAGAAGCCTATATTAAAGTCAAGTGTCCTCCCAAAATCAAGTATCAATTCCAATCCTGACCGAAAAGGAGCACCTACTAAAAACCTCCTCTTTTCAAAAGGAGAATTTGTAGATTTGGCTATCACTCGTGAGAACATTTTGGAGTGAAAGCATACCAAGTAACTCCTACCATACACCTTTCTCATTTAATAGCTTATACAACTGTTTGCTCAGTCGACACTTGTATTTTATGTCTAATAGCGTGAAATTCACTTTGGCACCCGGGTGCATATGCACCCGGTATTTGAAAAACATATTTCAAAATGTCAAAAAAATCTGAAATAAAATTTGCGGATACATCTTCACATTATATGTCTTCACAAAGTTGTTTCACCAAAAACCCATATTTTTGTGCCCTGTGCAAAAAAGATAAAAAATAGTCTCATGAAAATCCTTATTTTAGCACCAAATTTCATCTTTTTTACACAAGCCACAAAAAATGTCGGTTTTTCGTGAAACGACTTTGGGAGCACATAGCATGTTAATATCTATGTGCGAATACTTGTTTCAATATTTTTGACATTTCAAAATATGTCCAAAATGCATTTGAAATAAAGGGTGCATATGCACCCGGGAGCCAAAACTCACTAATCTTTTGGTAGACAAGTAACGTTCCCCATTTATGTTCATCACTTTGCAAGAAGTGTCTGGATCGCTATAGTTTTATTTTTCGCACTCCTTTGTGAAGAAAAAAACATAAATATCAACAAACTAGTAAGAACAACATTTATAATCCTTAATTTCTTTCTAAACCGGTATTCCACCCTCTTTGGCTCGGTATTTCAGAGCCTGTGATACTCCTTAGGGTTACAAAGACATCTGAAAGGGAAAGAAACATACTCGTAACCAAACACTTGTATGTATTGGTCCTCCTTCTCATTAGCCCTCCCCAAACATAATGTAATTGGAGAAATAGCCTTTTATGTCTTTGAAAATAACTGGTGATGTCGTCAATAAGTTTAATACTGACACTTAATTCCCACATAAATTGTGAAATCCATTCACACTATAGTGGCACAGGATTTCCTCGAAGAATGCCCTTTTAATACTATCACCATAAGCTTTTTTTCGAAGTCTTACTTGAAGATTACATCATCATGGTTCCCTATATGGATCATGGATACTTTCATGTAAGACAACCACCTTCTCTAGGATGTTCCATCTTGGCATGAATGCCGTTTGTGTTGATGAGCCATCTTATGGAAAATTCTGTAGTTGATTGATTCCAACTTTAGTGAAAAATCTACAACCACATTTAGGAGACAAATAAGATGACCATGCTCGCTCTGAACCACATCATTCTTTGATAACCGAACAATGATCGAAAAGTTCAGGTGAAATAGCCGCAAAATGCCCAGTTCTGGCAGAACAAACAAATACATGTGATCTTCTTTTATAACATCCCAGAATTACTGATAGAATGCAAAGGGAAACCCGTCTAGTCTAGGAGCTCTACTATGATTAGTTTGAGAGATGGATTCTTGTACCTCGTTCTCCCTGCAGTTGGCAACAAGAAGGTCATTATCATCTCGAAATTACCACGAATACCGTATGTACCCTCTTCTAATATAGAGAAATAGTTTTAAAACAAGTGCCCCAAATAACTTGTTATAGCAATTGTTAATGTAGATGTTAAACCATCGCTAACCAACAATAGTTCCATACTTCTTCTCTAAATGATTTTTTCTTATTTTGATGCTTCCCATGGACTTAAGTTAAAATATATAACTTCCCATTGTGCACAGGTTGAACCTTAGCACTCTGATAACACTTTGATTTCCTAGCGACATGTTGATGAACATCCCTCTAGGTAGCCGGTTCGGCCGCACTAAGACGGCCTTGATTCGTTTTTAGTCTATCCCCCAATAATACTCAGAAGTTTCTCCTTACCACTTAGCAAGTTCCATTTAAGTTAGTCCACTAGCCCCCTCTAAGAAATTGTCTTAAATAGCGGTCTTATTCTGCCGTCTTTCCGAACGGGTTGCTCCATTGGTCACTGAAGCCCATTCAACATCCACCATTTCGTAGAACCCTTCTGACATGACCCACCGAAGAGCGTGCACAGTTACTAAAACATTTTTTTTTGTCCCTAGTCGATGCTAGCCCTAGATCTTCATAAGTCAGATTCTCGAAACTATTGACCCAACTATGTTATCTTCGACAAAAAAATTATTTTCTTCGGTCTAGCATTTTAATGACCGCATTTGAAACGAAAGTCCATCTAGCATCAAAATTATGCCCGTTCTTTCCTTTTTGACGATGAATAATATTTAAAATCATAACTGCCATCATAGGGAGTGATTCCGAGGCCATATGCATCATTGATAGAGAGGCCGTGGCTGCCCCTTTTTGTAAAAAAAGAGAGTGATTCCGAGTCACTAATACAAACCAACTATGACAAAAATTCCTACTTTAGGGAATGCTAGGAAACCCTCACGAGCCACCGGTACCCACTCAAACCCATCATCTTTAGATCGCACATGCATGCAACTTAACACATAAATCTCCCACGTCAACCTTTTTATGATGAGTTACCGTGTTAATTCCGAATAACATACCTCTTCCATGCATAATCTAACCCAAGCACGATAGACATAAATGGCATGACAATTGGAAATATGGAGTACATAGTTTGCTACACAGCTGTCTCGGGGTCCATGCCGACAATGGATTTTGCCTCTATATATGTCGTCTGAATGGAGCCCAGTTCGCTTTCAAGCAAATGCTGAAAAGAAGTTAAAGCCAACTTTCAAGTTTCAACCAGACAGTGATCGGGTCACTAGCAAAGAACGCCTATATAAGGAAGAAGTGATCGCCACTAACACTCCGTCCTCCTGTCTCCATCCTCCTCAAACACTCCATGGGCGACTTCTCTTACTACACCACCGGCATGGTGGCACTACTCATGCTGGTGGTACTGGCATTGCCGCGAATGGCGGTTGCCGGTAATCCACCCTTCTCGTGCGCTCCGGGGGCGACGCAGGGCTACGCGTTCTGCGACTCGCGGCTGCCGGTCGAGCAGCGGGCGGCGGACCTGGTGTCGCGGCTAACGCTGGCGGAGAAGGTGTCGCAGCTGGGCGACGAGGCGGCGGGGGTGCCGCGGCTGGGCGTCCCGCCGTACAAGTGGTGGTCGGAGGGGCTGCACGGGCTCTCCTTCTGGGGCCACGGCATGCACTTCGACGGCGCCGTCCGCGCCATCACCAGCTTCCCTCAAGTTCTGCTCACCGCCGCCTCCTTCGACGAGAACCTGTGGTACCGTATCGGGCAGGTATGTGCCTCCGCTCGGCCAACTCAGGCGAACTAAAAAAGAAAACAAAATCGTAGGCAGCAACTGAAGATGAAAATATGTTTTTCGGCGCTCAACCTAGGATGGAATAGGCACACAGGTAGCACGTCGTGGTCGTTCAGGAGAACCCAGAATCAGCCTGATGGAGTGATATGGGTGGGCGGTGAGGACGTGGACACTGGTGCTAGTTGATCAACCAATTCGCTGGGACGACATGGGGCGAAAAAGAGACGGGAGGTCGTTTAAAAATATAATATACTATATCAAAATTATTAGAAATCTTAAAATTTCTTTAAAAATACCGTATACAAAAAGGATTGTGAAAAATGCATGCACACGCGTCGTATGTATGTACAAATTTGACTCAACGTATCTTTTTGGCTGTGTTGTACTACAAAAATACAAATATTTGTTTTTTCTAGAGCCACAAGTTTTTCATTTTGTATAACATACAATTTAATGTATTTTATAATAAATATTATACACACGTAGAAGACATTTATAAAAGAGCTGTCAAAAAAGATTTTTTAAGCTATTTTTTTTTGTAGTTTTATAAATATAAGTGTCACTAAAGCCCGGGAGACAAATCACAACATTTGTTTTGGGGGATCTTTTACGATCTCTCTCCATCTAATGTCCACCATTTTTCTGAAAATAGCGACTTCTTATCCTCTCTTTGATTCTCATGATTGTGAAACACATGACTAGGTACATGATTGTAGTGGCACATCAATCCAATTCTACGGGGTTAAATTTGTAACAAAGTTTGTTGGGTTTCACCGTGATTTTTTTCCTTTTGAAAAGCACTACAAAAGAAATTACGCCAAGAAATTTCCAATAGATTTGAGTCCTACAAATTATACAATCCCCATAGATTTTTATTATGAACTTTGAATTGAAGAAAACGCTAATGACAGGCTAATTCGAATGCAGGGGAATCTAACATACAAAAATACTAACTAGGCCAATCAAATGGAACCAATCTTAGACATGGTGATGTAATAAGTTAAAGGTTTATGGAAGGTCAATTAAACCACACTAGCTACTCCCTCCTTTACAGCTTGATAGGCTCATATTTGAACACCTATCTTAGGGGAAATAACTTGGAAAGGCTAATGTTTCCCATCATTCACCGCCTACCTTACGGAATCCAACAAAAATAACTAACTATTGAAGCCAATCAATCAGAACAAAAAGTTATTCATGATGATAGTAGTTGGTTAAAGGTTTATGTAAAGATCAATCAAACCATACTACCTAGCTACTTCCGCACACTAACAGGACAGAAATGCCCAAGTTAAGTGCGGTTAAACTGAAAGTGCAGATGAAACATGATTGCACTTGCACTACAGGAAAAAGGGTCACTGAACAGCAGATGTGCAACGATTTGATTCATTGAGATCCCTACCTATCGATAGGAAAATGAATGAGCGAACTTGTAGATCTACATGTCCAGCTAGCTCTTTGGTCCTAAGTCCTAACTAACAACCTATGTTGATTCCTGTGCCGGCGGTGGGTATGGTGCACCCACATATCTTGTACAGGTTAATTAGTACAGCAATCTGCACGGACGCTCGGTTAGATCTTGAATGTTTTGGTCGTTGTTTAGGATGTTTAACTGTATATTTGTCATTGTCTAACTGATATTCTGCATCAAAATGCATATATTCTGTTTAGCTAAGAACATATAATGTATCAGAAAAAAGTAGATGATCCAACTGTTATACAAACCGTCGCAAAAAAAATGATATGGAAACAAAATTAGCAAGTATATACACATGCTACCACTAAGTTTCCTTCCCTTCTTTTTTCTGCAACTTGCGGACGAAATGTCGACACCATGAAACTTTGCAAAAGGTTCGTCAGACATACTAACGAAAATATTTTCATTTTTGGCAAATGCTGATAACCTTTTGAGGATCTCTTTAACCTTTGTATGCCAAAGCATTGCCCTGGATATGCTAGTGTACTAAAAATGGATTAAAGCGTGATAGAGCAATTGGCATTTTCGACATAGTGCCTGTCTTTGTCACTGTGTGGCCTCCATGATCCATCTCTAAGATCACAACGGTTAATTACAGAAAGAAGTACAGCTCATATTAATGGTAGGTAGATACACTTTTGTACTGCAAAAGTGGTTCACTTAGCTGTAGGCACCAACCGCGCGTGCACCGGAAGCATCGGTCCTATCGATCGATCAGCAGCTGGTAGTCGTGCGATCGCCTCAATCTAGACTCTAAACTGTCTGCCATGTGAAATATTCATCACTAATGCCTTGCATGATGAATTGATGATGCATTCAGGCGATCGGGACGGAGGCGAGGGCGCTGTACAACCTCGGCCAAGCGGAGGGGCTCACCATCTGGTCCCCCAACGTGAACATCTACCGCGACCCCCGGTGGGGCCGCGGCCAGGAGACCCCCGGCGAGGACCCAACCACGGCGAGCAAGTACGCCGTCGCCTTCGTCAAGGGCCTCCAGGGCGCCTCGCCGGCGACGCTGCAGACCTCGGCCTGCTGCAAGCACGCGTCGGCGTACGACCTGGAGGAGTGGAACGGGGCGATCCGGTACGACTTCAACGCGAGGGTGACGGCGCAGGACATGGCGGACACCTTCAACCCGCCGTTCCGGAGCTGCGTCGAGGAAGGCAGGGCCAGCTGCGTCATGTGCGCCTACACCACCATAAACGGTGTTCCTGCCTGCGCCAGCTCCGACTTGCTCACCAAAACGTTCAAAGGAGACTGGGGACTAAACGGGTAATTAACACATACATCTACAAATTTAAAGATTCTTTCGGGAGCATGGAAATTATGTTATTTTGTGACCAATAGTGGTTAAATAAAGCAATTTGGTTGCTCTTTAATTTTGGCCTCCACATACATATGCAGGTACGTTTCTTCGGACTGTGACGCAGTGGCACTCATGCATGATGCGCAGCGCTACAGGGCGACACCAGAGGAAACCGTTGCTGCTGCCCTCACGGCCGGTACGCTGCTCTCTCGTACCCTTTTAGTTTTGCAGGATTGCAAGAAGTGAACTGATAACATGAGAAATAATTGATACCAAAGCTGCAACTTATCTTTCAGGGCTGGATTTGAACTGCGGGAACTACACACAGGTGCACGGCATGGCCGCGGTGCAGCAGGGGAAGATGTCTGAGCAGGACGTGGACAAGGCTCTCCGTAACCTCTTTGCCGTCAGGATGCGGCTGGGCCACTTCGACGGTGACCCCCGGGGCAGCGCACTGTACGGGAACCTTGGCGCCAACGACGTGTGCTCGCCCGCGCACAAGTGGCTCTCCCTCGAGGCGGCGCAGAGCGGCATCGTCCTGCTCAAGAACGACGCCGGCATCCTCCCGCTCGACCGGTCCGCGATCGGGTCCGCCGCCGTCATCGGCCATAACGCCAACGATCCCGGCGCACTGAATGGCAACTACTTCGGCCCTCCCTGCGAGACCACCACGCCGCTGCAGGGGCTCCAGGGGTACGTGAAGAACATCCGGTTCCTGGCCGGGTGCGACTCCGCGGCGTGCGGCTTTGCTGCGACGGACCAGGCGGTGGCGCTAGCTGGCTCGTCGGACTACGTGATCATGTTCATGGGTCTGAGCCAGAGGCAGGAGCAGGAAGGGCTCGACAGGATGAGTCTCTTGTTGCCAGGGCAGCAGCAGAACCTTATCACCGCAGTCGCCAACGCGGCAAAACGGCCGGTCATCCTGGTGCTCCTCACCGGCGGTCCGGTCGACGTATCATTCGCCAAATTCAACCCCAAGATCGGCGCCATCCTGTGGGCCGGCTACCCTGGTCAGGCCGGTGGGCTTGCTATCGCCAAGGTCCTGTTCGGAGAGCACAATCCCAGCGGCAGACTGCCCGTGACGTGGTACCCGGAGGCGTTCACCAGGGTGCCCATGACGGACATGCGGATGCGCGCCGACCCGGCCACCGGCTACCCTGGCCGGAGCTACCGCTTCTACCAGGGCAACACCGTCTACAAGTTCGGCGACGGCCTCAGCTACTCCAAATTCTCCCGCCAGCTAGTTGTCCCGTCGAGAACCGGTAGCAACACAGCACCAAACACGAACCTGCTCGCCGGCCTGACCGCCACGCCAACCGCCGACGGCGGCGCGAGCTACGTCATCGAGGAGATCGGGGCCGACGGGTGTGAGCAGCTCAAGTTCCCAGCGGTGGTCGAGGTGCAGAACCACGGTCCCCTGGACGGGAAGCACTCCGTGCTGATGTTCCTCCGGTGGCCCAACGCGACGAGTGGCCGTCCGGTGAGCCAGCTGGTTGGGTTCCGAACCCAGCATGTCAAGGCCGGTGAGAAAGCAAGGCTGAAGTTTGACGTCAGCCCATGCGAGCACTTTAGCTGGGCGAGGGAGGACGGCAAGAAGGTGATCGGTGCAGGCTCACATCTCCTCAGGGTTGACAGGGAGGAGTACGAGATCAGGTTCGAGCCCTGAATCCGGAGTCCTACTTTGGCGGGGGCAAAAGACAAATCGCAGCTCCACGATGGATGCGACATTATTTATCGTTAGCTTCACAATTAAATTGTCGGTTAAGTTATAGTTCAGTTGCCTCAGAATTCAAACTGAGGCGTGCCTTTAATACACCAGATTATATATACGGATTTGACGCAAGTCAGAAACTCATAATACAGTTGTAGAAGGTTGTATATGAGCGTTTTTCCACCCCCTATGTATAGGCATTGTCGACAACATCATGGCCGGGAAACTCGAGTGAGCATTCTTGGCATAGAGATGGTGCTCTCAAGGTAATTTCAGAGATTAATGAGACTTGAACTGGAGGCATATGGATGCCATGGAATTATAGACATGCGACAAATCTGACTTGGCAATGACATGCAACTCGAACTGGAATGGTATACTAATGAATTGTTGTTGAATGACCAGTCTTATTGCTCGAGTGATTATTAGGGAAAATCTGGAGAAGATAAAGAGATGTTCCTCAAGAAGCAAATCCTTGGTGTTGTGAAGCTGAACGTATATGTGGACGAGTTCCATAGGAGGGCCTCCTCCATGGCGAATTTATGTTGATCATGGATTCAAAATATAAACTCATTGTGCCAAAGCAGTATGAGAACCTCATATATATCTGCCGAGCTCACGACAAGCATAAATACACGGAACTCTACGCCATGGTCATGAACACTCGTCAAATTTTCATTACAAGAAAAAAATACTGAAACATTACCAAAAAAAATAGTGCCATATTGCTACCAAAATATAAAAAGTTTCAAAAAAAATCAGAATATGAAAAATCCTAATTATTGGATCTATTTTCATATTTTTTGAACTGACACTTTCCCGCTAGGTCACCCATCCATAAATTGCTCCAACCCTAGCACGCTTAACTTCTAAGTTCCACCCAGTCCACCTACCCTTGTGCTACTCAAGTTCTTATTGATATATATATCATATGAACCCTCTTAAGACTTCTATATGTATATGTGTGGTATGTGTTATAAATGTGTGTTTTTAAATTTCAGATTTCTCAAAAACTTTTAAAGTTTCAAAAGGAGATTCAAAAGATCCAAAAATATTCAAAAAACTTAAAAAAATTCAAAAAATCCGAAAAAAATTCAAAAAATCCAAAAAAAATCCAAAAATCCAAATAATTCAAAAAATCCAAAAAAGTCAAGAAAAGTCAACAATCTACATGTCAAAAAATCCGAAAAATCCGAAAAATTTCAAAAAATCTAAAAAATCCAAACAATTCAAAAAATCCAAAAAAATCCAAAAAAATCAAGAAAAGTCAACAATCTTCTTTGTTATACATTTCTGTGTCTTTTTTGGACTTTTTGAATTTTTTTCTTTTTTTTATTTTGCTGCGAAAAATCTACTGTTTGAAATAACTTTTTTTCTTTTGGAATTTGAGGAATCTGTGAAGAAAAAAATTCTGTGGCGCACCAAGCTTGGTGCGCCACAGAATGTCACCTTTCTGTGACGCACCTGCCAGGTGCGCCACAGAATTTTTTTTTTCAAATTTTAACCCGCCCCCCAGCTGACTTTCTGTGGCGCACATGGCCAGGTGCGCCACAGAATTCTGACTTTCTGTGGCGCATGGGGATGCGCCACAGAAAGTCAGAATTCTGTGGCGCACCAGCATCCATGCGCCACAGCAATAATTCTGTGGCGCACCAATTAAGGGTGCGCCACATAATGCCAACCTCCCTATAACCCTTTTCCTAGTAGTGACAAGGTCTTTCCTGAAGCCTGACTCCAAGCTCACCAAGAAGTGTTCAACCCATATTAGTTCAGAAGTGGCATTGGCCAAGGACTTGTGCTAGGCTTCTGTACTTGAGCGTGATACTGTGGCTTGTTTCTTTGCATTCCATGAAACCAGATTTGGACCAACAAATATAGCAAAACCTCCAGTGGAACGTATATCATCAGGACATCCTGCCCAATCTGCATCTGAAAATGCACTTAAAAGAGTAGAAGAAGATGACTTGAAGGTTATTCCAAGATCTACAGTACCCTGAACATATCTCATTATTCTTTTGACGGTTGTCCAATGAGTGGTTGTTGGTGCATGCAAAAATTGACAAACCTTGTTAACCGAATAAGACAAGTCTGAACGTGTTAATGTAAGATACTGTAATGCACCAACAATGATGCGGTATTGTGTGCAATCTTCCAAACCAAGTGGCTCCCCGTCACCAAGAGAAAGAGGCTCATTGGGACAGAGAGGTGTCGCGGCAGGCTTACAGTTGTGCATACCAATTTTCTGAAGCATATTTCTCTTGTGTCAAAAGAATACCATTAGATGCTCTTGTTACCTCGATACCCAAGAAAAAGTGCAAATCACCAAGATCTTTGAGAGCAAAATCATCATTGAGATCTCGAAGTAAACCAGAGATAGCTTGATCTGAAGAGCTTGTCACTATAATGTCATCAACATAAATCAAGACAAAAATAGTTATACCAGACTTTTGATAGAGAAATAAGGAGGTATCAGCCTTTGATGATGTAAAACCAAGGTTATGTAACTTAGAACTGGGCCGCGAGAACCATGCCCTTGGAGCTTGCTTTAAACCATATAGAGTTTTATCAAGTTTGCAAATGTGATGAGGAGCATGAGGGTCTTCAAAACCTGGGGGTTGTTTCATGTACACTTCCTCTTCCAGAACACCATGTAAGAACGCGTTCTTGACATCCAGCTGCCGTAAACTCCATCCTCTAGACACTGCAACAGCTAATACAGTTCTAATAGTAGCTGCTTTAACAACAGGATTAAATGTATCTTCGTAGTAAATACCAAACCTTTGCTTAAAACCTTTTGCAACGAGGCGAGCTTTGTATCTATCAATTGTACCATCAGCATGGTTCTTGATGAGATAAACCCACTTGCAATCTATGATGTTTTTATTAGGACTAGAAGGAACCAAGTGCCATGTGTTATTCTGAAGCAAGGCATCGTACTCTTCTTGCATAGCATTGCGCCAAAGTGGACTATCAAGTGCTTCAGCAAGACCATGTGGTTCTCCTGTACAAGCAAGGAAACCGTAGCGACCATAGCGGATTGTACCATCTTTATAAAGTCTGGGTTTTTGAATACCTTTGGAGAGGCGAGTTTGTACTCCAGGCACAGCCGAGGCAGCACCACCATCTGGTGCAGGAGATCCGGAGGCAGCAGCACCATCCGGTGCAGAGGAAGATTCTTCCACCCCTGCGCGTGTAGGAGAGCGCGACGTGGCACGGCGTCGTTGGCGCGCAGGCGGGGCTGCGGGACCATGCCCGGACGGAGGGGACGATGTGGCATGATGGCGTTGGCGCGCAGGCGGAGCTGCGGGGACGGGTGCAGGAGGGCGCGACGTGGCGCGGCTCGACTAGAGCGGAGCGGCGCTGTCACGGGCGTCGGACCCCGCATCGCTGTCCGTGGAAGGATCACCCTCGGGATCAGTAGACGTACGATCCGAGGTTACAGGCGAATCAGGGTCGGATCCTGCGCCCGAGTTGTCTTCTTCTGCATGCGATGAGTGGCCTTGTTCTTCATCATTTTCAGAGGTGTTTGAGCTTGTTTCTGCATCATTTTCAGCAGCATTTGCATCTGGATGATCAGCATCAGAAGCACTATCATCTGCATGGTCATTTTCTGGAGTATCCTGATCAACGTTAGTGACAACAGGTACAATGGGCAAAGGCATATAGTCATTAAATTGTGCAACCCCATGAGATGAAGGTGTGGAATTTGTGGGTAGAAGAAGGATGTCATTACGTAAACGAGCTCCGGCATTAGACTGCATAGAAGCAAAGGGGAACACATTTTCATCAAAGATCACATCTCGAGATATGTAAACACGGCCAGTTTTGGGATCTAAGCATTTGACACCTTTATGAAGAGAACTATATCCAAGAGAGACACAATGTGTGGAACGAAAAAAAAGCTTTCTTTTGTTGTAGGGACGAAGATTTGGCCAACATGCACAACCAAAAATACGAAGAGACTCATAATTAGGCTTGGTGTGCAAAAGTCTCTCAACAGGAGTATCAAAATTTATCACTTTGCTTGGAAGCAAATTTATGAGAAAAGTGGTTGTTAGGAAAGCTTCATCCCAGAATTTTAGTGGCATAGATGCATTAGCAAGCAATGAGAGGCCTACTTCAACAATATGACGGTGTTTGCGCTCGGCTGAGCCATTTTGTTGATGAGCATGAGGACATGAGACATGATGAGCAATGCCAACTTTTTCAAAAAAGCTATTGAGTTTTTCATATTCACCACCCCAATCTGTTTGCATGGTTTTAATCTTTGCATCAAATTTGCGCTCAACAAATTGTTGAAAATTGAGAAAAACTTGATAAACTTCAGAACGATTCTTGAGTAAATAGATTCATGTAAACTTACTAAAGTCATCAATAAAGCTTACATAGTATAGATGTTTGCCAACAGAGGCGGGTGCAGGACCCCACACATCAGAGAACACTTGCTCCAAAGAAGTAGTGGAAACACTCGTAGAAATAGGATATGGCAACTGATGACTTTTGGCTAACTGACAAGAATCACAAACATAAGGGTTTATTTCAGGAGTGTACGAAATTTTATTCTTCCTAAGAATTTGTTGTACCACAAACGAAGAAGGATGACCTAAACGACGATGCCATGTAGAAGACGATGGCTTTATTGAGACGAAGGCTTGCTTGGAGGAGTCGGTGGAAAACGGTAATAGTGGGTAGAGACCACCACGGCAGGGACCTTTAAACCGCACCCTTCTTGTGACCTGATCCTTGATCAAAAAGAAATCAGGGTGAAACTCAAGAAAAATCATTGTCACGAGTAAGTTTGTGGACAGACAATAGATTTTTGGAAGCACTAGGAATATCGAGAATGTTTTTAAGATGCAAAGAACTAGAAGGGGTGCACAAAGTAGAATGACCAACATGACTAATATTCATACCATTGTCATTTGCTATGTAGACACGGTCACGTCCCTTGTACTTCTCATGCACGTCAAGTTTGCTCAATTCTCCTGTCACATGACCGGTTGCTCCAGTGTAGGGGTACCAATTTGTGTCAACTCCATAAGATGCCATGTGTGCAGCTTTATCATCTTGATCACCATCGCTGTCGGAACCATCCTTCTGATAGCGCCACCAACACTCAGCAGCAGGATGGCCATGGATTTTACATATTTGACATGTCACATTTACATATGGCGTTGGAGCACGATCAATGCGCTCACGGCGGCCACCTCCATCACGACGTCGGTTATCACGGTTGTCATAGCTAGTATCACGACGTTTTCCTCCATCATCACGTTGCACATTATCATTGCGACGACCTGCATCATCCCGGCGTCCTCCATCATCATGGCGGTCATAGCGACCCCGTCCATCACGTCGGCCACCATCATAGCGGCCACGTCTATCATCATAGTGGTCAGCAGAACGACCACGCATGTCATCATAGTGATCCCTGTAGTCTGATCGTCCACCTCCACCTCCTCGTGATGAAGGAGCATTGCCACGCCTTGCTGCATTGGCTGACGAGACGAACACATCAACATCTTCCACCTTGTGGAGCTGATCAAACGCTTGAAGCTGACTGAACAAATCTGTCAAGGTGGTACTGGGATTGGCACGGATAGTTGTTTTCAGAGTATTGTAAGAATCTCCGAGGCCATGGAGAATAGACCAAATCAACTCATCATCATCAAGAGGATTTCCTGCAGCAGCAAGTTCAGAAGCTATGGTTTTCATCTTAGCAAAGTATTTTTCAGCCGAAAGATCGCCTTTCTTTGTGTCATTCAGTGCCGAACGAAGCTGATGTGTCCTAGATCGTGACTGGGTTTGCGTGAGCTCCTCAAGAGCCTTCCAGACCTCATCAGCAGTATCAAGTCCAATGACATGACCTAATATATCAGGCGACACAGAACTCAAAAGGTACCTCAAGACTTGCTGATCGTGCATGATCCAAGTGACATATGCAGAATTCTCAACTGTTACCTTCTTGCCATTGGTATCTTCAACTTCAATTTCTTCTTCGGGAGCGGCCTCAAGTCCTTTGACCAGATTCAGAACTCGGGCACCATGAAGAGCAGGAACCACAAGGGCTTTCCACACAAGAGCATTCTCCCGCGTCAGGAGTTGGACAGGTGGCGCTCCAAGCGTCGCGGCCAGAGACGTCACAGATGATGAAGACGCCATGGGTGTAGGATGTCAGCGGCGGCGGCACGAAAAGGCGGCGGCGGCTGCGTGGCTTTGGGCTGTAGGTTGTGAGCGGCGGCGGCACGAAAAGGCGGCGGCGGCTGCGTGGCTTTGGGCTGTAGGTTGTGAGCGGCGGCGGCGGCTTTGTGTTTTTGTGTGTTTTGGGTTGTAGGGTTTTGGGCGGCGGCGGCTAGATGCGGCAGCGGCGGCTGTGTATTTGGTTGTTTTGGATTGTAGGGCTTTGGATCGGCGGCGGCAGAGTTGCTGCGGCACGGCGATGATGTGTGATTGCGGCGGCGGCGACAGATCAACTGCGGCGGCGGTGGCAAGGTTTTTCGACGGCAGCTAGGTCAGGGAAGCGACCTGCTCTGATACCATATTAACTGTGGCGGAAATGATTACCCGTTAGGGCTCGTGTTGCGTGTTGATATAGGCTGGGAAAAACCCTCAGCGTGGCGTACAAGGTTGTGTACCATATGGGGTGGTATACCATACTGTACCCATACGGTACGGTACATTACATTACATTCAACAGGCACAATATACAGAGAGCAAGCATCAACATTAACTTATTTCCATTCAGGCAATGAATGTAAAGCAGTGATGTTATTATCTCCAGGGTTGATGCCTAAGTCTTTTTCAAGATATTTTTTCTTTTTAGCTTCACACTGCTTAGAGCCTATCATGACTATGTATGTGCAATTATAGTTGATAAACCGAGTGACATAGAATTGTTTGATGATGGCTTCACTCCATATCCAACTTGATAAATGCATCTAATTATATATCTGAGACAAAGTTTCCCATAAATTGTAGAAAAAACATTTCTCAAATCAGAAATATCTGACCACTTTCCATATTTTATGCTGAAATACTTGCAACATACTTTAAATATTATCATACAATTCTCTCTTCTTCAAATCTAAGAATTGTCATAAAAAGATTGGATATGTCTACCCCGTATGGGTTACACATCTTATTCGTTTTAATAACAGGAAATCTCAAATAAAACGATTTTCTCTAAGCCATGGATACTCTTGTGACCTAAAAGATCCATTAGCAGAAATGAAGAATCGTAGCAACTGCCTCCCTAGAGATTGAGACAATCATTTTTGTGGCACATTTTATCCCATGCGCAATATTGTGTGTTGAATATTAATGGCTAAGAGAAATCATTTTATTTGAAAATTCCCATTAAGGAGAAGAAATAATGTAACCATATGGGGTAGACAGATCTTATCTATTTTGATGATTTTTTTTCGGATTTGGAACAGAAAGAATTGTATGATAAGATACAAAGTATCTTGCAAGTTTTTCGGCATAGATAAGTAAAGTGTTCAGATATTTCTGATATGAAATATGGTTTGTGTACAAATTCTGAGAACAATGGTATTAAATATCTAAAGTGGATACAACTCAAGTTGGGTATGGACACCATCAAACAATTCTATAGCCCTCGGTTAATCAACTCTAGTTGCACGAAATGAAGTTCATGATAGGCTTTAAGAAGTGTGAACCTAAAATAAAGATCTTAAAAGCCTTAGATATCAACCATGGACATAAGAATATCACTGCTCTACATTTATAATATTGATACTTGCTCTCTCTATGTTGTGCCTACTACAAACAGTAAATAGGTCCGCTATCTTAAGCCTGAAATGGATCATATCCTGCAAATTAACCATTGGACCCTTCTAATAGAATAGGAAATCGGGATAGCTGTAATGACATGTTTCTCAAGTTTGCTCATACTATTTACCATGAAAAACATTTCGATGTTATTATTTCCTCATTCGTGAGATGTGTATTGCCATTGAGACTCCGGACCATGCATTACCACAGGGCATTATAAATCTTGTATTTATGTCATAAGATATTTATCACCAAAGACATTGTTGGCAAAAATTGTTCTATCCTATAATACACGCCAAAGGTTATGACAATAATTAATTCTTGCATCAATTGAAGCCAAAATATGTGAAGGCGTCAGATATTTATGTTGAAAGACTTGCAAAGTACTGTATGATACAATATCGACGCACTGGCCAATTCAATCAAATGCCCGAACTACGAGGAATGGTCAGTTAGTCCTACTCACATACAGGAAGACCTTAGATTTTTTTTAGATAAGAGGGTGCGGGTCCCCGGCCTCTGCACCAAAGTGATGCACACAGCCATCCGCAATTATTCATCAAAGCTTACAAGTTACAACATTGATCAAACCGAAGTCAGCCATTCGGCAACAAAAAGTCGCTACAACTATGATGGGGGTGGCCATGATCAGAGCCGCATGCCTTGACCACCCACCCACACGCATAATCTACAACCGGAGTACCGGTCCAGCAAACCCTCAACACGCACCGCATGCGCGCGCTACAGAAGTCGCTTCCGCCGTCTTCCTCGAACCCATCTTCAGGCAAAGATCAACGCCAAGACCTTGCAAGCCAGCCGGCGACGTCACCATGACGCCAAACAGCATATCCGATCTGCGCGTCATCATCATCACACGTCCAGCGCCGAGACTCCGCTGCGCCGCGCCGCCAAGACTCACCGTCGACGACGTGTTAGATGCCTCAACACGCCACCTCTCCTTGCCCGTCCCATCCAGCAGCTACTCCAAAACAATGCCCTCATGAGGGAGAGCGACACCGAGAGCGCCGCCATTGTCCGATCCGGGGAGCCCGGACCTAGGGTTTCCCCCGGAACAGTGCGAGTGTGTAGATGGTGGCTGCATCGGCGATGCCTTCACGAAGGTAACGACGCGTAGACACGCCGCCATCGCCGGCTTGAACGAATTCAAAGCACGGTTTTCACCGGCAACCACACACCCAAACTCGCCGCTGGGACTAACCGTGGGATCAAAAGATCCGGCACAGCTAGCCGGCCGACAACCTCCGGCAGAGAAGGAAGTCACCGCCACCATACCCGGAGCCGAAACTCCAAGGTTCCTCATGCCGCGGGACTAGCCCAGGAGCGCGCTTTCCGTCGACGAAGTCGAACGCATCGGCCGCAGGTGCGTGGGTCGCGGCCCGGCTGAGCCCATCTGGGCCCAGATCGGACCGGCAGCCGCCGCCTCCCGTCGACCAGCGCCGGCCGTCGCCGTCAGTCAGCCTCGCCACCCAGCCGCCACACTTCCCTGGATGGATCCTAGCGGCGCCTCCGCATCGGACGACATCGGGGCCGAGGAGATCCGCCGCCGCCACCACGCGACCCGAACTTTGTCGGGCGGCGTCCCGGCGGTGGCGGCGGCGGAGGGGATGTGAGGTGGGGGGGGGGGGGCTAGGGGAGAGGTGGGGGGACGCCCCGGCGCGGCTGGGCGCCGCCGCGCGGAGGCGGAGGGGAGGTTAGGGCTAGGGGATCAAGGGGGGGGGGGGGGGGGGGGGGAGGTTCAGCTAACTCTGTATTCGTCAGGAAGACCTTAGATGTGGGATCAAAAAAATGCCGCAACTATTTATATTTAATAGTGTCAGCAAGATATTGAACTTGAGATTTATTGGCTCTGATACCATATTACATTGATGTGCTAGCCAACACAACCAAAGTTTTGAACTAAGAATAAGGGCCGGTCTGCTTCAACAGTAGGTGTTAATGTCTATCTTGTACTCGTAAAGGTTGTCCTTGCAAGCGCCCAAATTTCTAAACTCTTGGGGCTAGGATTTCCCTTGAAGATGTGCACTAACTTCACGGAGACATCCTGGTCTAAAGAGTCCATGAATTTACAAAAAAAACATAAATCTGGAGTAGGCACGCTTGCTGGGCAAACCACATTTACTTACAACCATTTCTAGAAAGAATAGTCATGCAAGTGTCAATGTAACATATTCTTCTAAAGGAATTGACTATCTTTGGACGTGAAAAAATACGATGCAAACACCTAGATAATCGGCAAACCCTATTCATCGACCAGGTCGATGATAGGGTGCCGTCGCCCCCCCCCCCCCCCCCCCCCCCCCCCCCCCGCGTGCGCGCGTATGGGCCTGCCCCGTTAGTGCTATGGAGGCGACGGTGGCTGCCAGAGCTGAAGGAGACGGCGCGGCGAGGGGAGGGGAGGGAGACGACCCGTGACAACAAGCTCATCAAATAACACGCAAATCCATTGGATTATATGCAAGTGTTGAAATTTATTTGACTAGCAAGTTATAATCCGTAAAAAGTGATATATTAGTACTAATGAAGCCATGTACCTTGGGATTTTCGTGGTCGAGGAATAAATATGGTTACCGGTAGACTCGATGCCACAGCGCTACGGTATTGGGGCATCGCGGCAAGATCCATAGAAGCAGAGCGATCATGGCGGCACACCGCGACAGAGCCCTCGATCGTCTCCTGGTGGCTTTCAACTGGCGTAGCGACCACCGGCGGCGGTAGCAGGAGCAATGAGTCGATGTGGAAGGGCAGATAGATCTGACTTCTGACTGGGCACGCGACGTTACAAAGATCGAAGGAAAAAGTATAAGTTTGACCCTGAACGCGCTCATCTTGGGCCAAGGAGCAGCGAGAGGTCCGGGCCTCAGGGGAACGCGCTCTCGGGCGCCGTCCCGGACCTCTCGCCGCTCCTCGGCCCAAGCTACTCTTCCTTTCCCGCAACGCGCTCTCCGGCGAGATCCCGCCGTCGATCGGCGCGCTCTACCGGCTCTACCTCTTCTTCAAAGACTTGTTCGGGGTCGTGCCGCCGGAGCTCGGCCGGCTCGATACACTGCTCACGCTAAGGATGGATTCCCATCCCCGATGCTCACTTCCCCTGATGGCCCAAACCTGAGAGTCAACGCCACAGAGAAGAGCAGATGAGAGGTGGGGCTCACGCTGCGATGTTATTTTCTGACCAACGCCACGTCATTGCCATGTCATTACCACGTCATCGCACAAAACAGCTCAAATTATGCAAAACCACCTTAGGGGGTTATTTGTCCGGTTTGATAGATTTCAGGGTTGAAATTAACCGGTTTCAAAGTTCAGGGTGAAATGTATCCGATGTCACAGGCCGAGCCCCTCGAGCACCAGCCGCGTCACGCGCCCGCCGGCGCATGTGACCCCGCGCCACGCCGGAGTGCCGCACGGGGACGGGCTGGCGGAGGCATTCCAGCTCGCCAGCGTGCCGGACCGGTCCGCGGCGACACAGAATTCGGTTAACGCCGCGGCGTCGGAGTCCAGGGAGCCGGCATTGGCGTGGCAGAGGAAGGCGGAGAGCAGCAGCGGCACGAGCAGCGCAGTGCTGCTGATGGCCTGCGCCGCCCCTGGCCGTGCATCGCGTCGTGGTCGTGGCCGAGCTCGTCGGCGCTATGGCCCGTGGCCAAGCTCTCCATCGCCGCGCCTGTGGCCGTGGCCATGCCGCCGAGGCCCTGCTGGCCGTACGTGCACGCGCGTCGTCTCCTCGCCGTGCTCCCCGCGCCCGCTGCGCGTCGGCACGCTCGCGACGGACGAGCCGCGCACTCTCGCACCACGGTGGCCACCATCCCCGAACACCTCAAGCTCGCGCCCCGAGGGCGGAGCCGCCCGCCCCCCAACCGCCCGCTCCGCCTGCTACGGGCGAGAACCCGCCGTTTTCCCACACCGCCGCCCGCCCGCACTCGCACCAGGAGATGGCCGGCCGCCGCCGCGACCTGAGCTCCTGCTCGGTCAACGCGTCCTGACAGGTGGGGTCCACGAAAAAAATAACGGTGTTAGCAAAACCGCCCCAAATCAACTCAAAACCACCCAAAATCGAGCAAAACCACTAGCAGGGTGTAATTTGTCCGGTTTGTCACATTTCAGGGTACAAATTATCCGGTTTTAGAGATTGGGGTGAATTTGATTCCGAGGGTAACATTTCAGGGTGAAATCTATACTTTTTCCAAGATCTAAAAGACTCCCGGCCTTCCAAGATATGGGCTAAACATGGGCCGTTTTGGGCTTAGAAGGGTTCGCGCGCATATGTTTGGGCTTCAGTACTCTGCTAAATCGGTATTGCTCGATTCATTAACCCAAAAAAAAAAACTAACTAAGGTTATCGGGTCTATGTTCATACAGCCAACTTTATTTCAAGGAGGTAGTTTATTACAACAATTAAGCTATACACCTAGTTAATTGGTACTAACACATATGACGGATAAGCATCGAATTATTATCTGCCTACAAATGTGAACATCTGTTTAGATGCTCACAGCTGACCCGTATTCCGCCATCACCACAATAAGCACCTTGGTCGATCTCAAATTTGCAAAACCGCATAGGTCGACAACCCAAAGCCGCGTGCCACATAGCCATCAGCCATGAAAACCATCAGCCTCCTTCTCCTTGTTGTCACCGCCGTTGTCGTGGCTTATCCCGTTGCTACGTCCGCGCAGGTGGCATGGTACCCGATCGGGGACATCAACGACCCGCACATCCAGGACCTCGCCCGGTGGGCGGTGGAAGAGCATGTCAAGCAGGAGAACGACGGGCTCAAGTTCAGCAAGGTGAAGAGCGGCGAGGAGCAGCCTGACACCGGCATGAAGTATCACCTCGTCATCGAAGCGCTGAACGAAGACGACATGCAGGGAAGATTCGAATTGTTTTTAGCCGAGGAAGTCAGGAGCAACAGGCGCACCCTCATCTCCTTTAGCCCAGCGATCTAAGGAGCGACCAGCTGAGCTAGCGGGATAATTGTTCAACCTGGAAAGGATTTGCATGTAATAAACGTGTTACGATAGAAAAGTTATTTTTTAGTAATATCTAAACGCATTTGAATTTCAGTTAAGTCCATGATCTATAGGTGCACTTAAAATTGCAAAGTTTCATGTTGAACACTGAATTGCGTGACACAAAATATAGTGCAGTACATGACAGGCACATATTTTGCACGCGAAGAACAACATTGTACGGCGGTACAAATGACCCAATAAGCAGGCTAGACTTGGTGCATATGCACGTGTCTTGACGAGTTTGTAGCAGGTGGGATGACGACGACATCTGCAGGACAGAAGTTCAGGTAGGAGATGATGAAGATCGATGACCAGATCTTGATAACTAATGAAGTGATCGTCGCTGGGCAGGCAATGCTGCCGAATTTTTTTCCCCTTTTTTTTGCGAGGACTTGTGTACTTGAGGTCCCTTTTATTTCTGTTTTTGCTCCAATGTATGGGACTTTTCAAATTTGGAGAATGTCAACATACATCGTCTCGCCGCTGCCTAACCATGTAAAAGGTGTTGAACCATACGCCGAAATCTTGTAACGTCTTGTGTGTGCTTTCACAAAAAAATAAAATCATACACGTTTATTGTAAAATTAATTACGTATGTAACATCAAAGAAAATCACGAACAACTTAGTTGTACCATCATTCATGGCAAACCAGATCTCTTTGATTCAGTCGCCGAACCTCCCCGTCTTTCTGGGCTTGACAAGGTTGAAAATCTCGGATTTGGAGCTCCACCATGGACATGGCTTTGTTGACTCGTGCCTTCCATGGAGGAGGGAGGAAAGAGGAGTAGAAAAGGCGATGGAGGGGCATCGATTGGACGGAGAAACAACAGAGGGCGAGGATGGGGCAGAGGAACGATGGAGGTGGTGGCAGGCTGGTCGCTGGCCTTCGATACTTTGCTAGCAGTAGGCTCGTCGTAGCTGACTCTAACATGGAAGTACTACAATTAGCACAAATTACCAAATGCTCCAGATCGGTATTGCTCGATACATTTCCCAAAAAAAAACTAACCAAAGTAATCGGGTCAATGTTCATACATGCAACTTTATTTCAAGGAAGTACTTTAATGTACAACAATTAAGATATACATCTACTCTCTCCGTCCTAAAATAAGTGTCACAACTTTTTTCAAAAATGAATGTATCTATACATGAAACATGTATAGATACATACATTTTTGGGCAAACCTGAGACACTTATTTTTGGACGGAGTGAGTAGTTAATTGGTACTACTAAAGCGCATATGGTCGGATAAGCATCGATTTATTATCTTCCCGTAAATGTGAACATCTATTTAGATGCTCACAGCGGACTGGTATTCCGCCATCACACCACAAGCACCTTGACCGATCTCAAATCAAGCTGCAAAACCGCGTCCATCGACCCAAAGCCGCGTGACCTCATAACCACCAGCCATGAAAACCTTCAGCCTCCTCCTCGTCGTCGTCGCCGCCATTGTCGTGGCTTATCCCATTGCCACTTCCGCCCAGGTGTCATGGTACCCGATCGGGGACCCCGCCAACGAGCCGCGCGTCCAGGAGCTCGGCGAGTGGGCGGTGGCGGAGCACGTCAAGCAGGCGCACGACGGGCTCAAGTTCAGCAAAGTGGTGAGCGGCGAGGAGCAGTCTGACGCCGGCGTGAAGTATCACCTCGTCATTGAAGCGCTGAATAGCGCCGGCAAGCAGGGCAGATATGAAGCGTTTTTAGTCGAGGAGGTCAGGGACAACACCCGCACCCTCATCTCCTTTAGCCCAGCAAACTAAGCGGGAACGTACTAGCCGGCGGGAGAATATACAGTTCGACTTAGAATGGATCTAGATGTGTAATAAAGGTGTACCGATTGCGACAGATAATTCATTTAAAGCAATATCTAGACGTATTTGAATTTCAGTAAGTCCATGGTCTGTACGTACTTGGACTTCAAAATTGCAAAGTTTCATGTTGTTGAACACTGAAAATACAGTGTAGTACATGGATGCATTTCCCGGCTGAAACGGAAACTTGCAAGCCCATTTTGCCTTCATTGGCCCTCTTTTGGTTGTCTACATCTAGATTGTTCATCTAGTTTTCCTCGTTCGTCTCCGGCCGCAACGTGTGCCGGGCCGGAGGAGAAGATGAATGCATATCGGCAGGGTAAGATGATAAACAAACATGTCGTCTAGACACAGCGCCGGCTCTATATTTTGCGAGGCCCTAGTGCAAGGTTGAAATTTGGCCCCTACAGATAATATATATGTACGCATATGGCGTAAAATGTTAAAATTTTACATCCAACCACACATTCTTGTTCCGAGACATCTATAAATAATTTATATAAGCGATTAAGCAATGTCATATATTATGACAGAAAGTCTAAAACAGTTGCAAAATATAACAAGTAATAATTCCTTCTAATTTCATTACCTCAAATAAGAACCAAATTTCAGTGAGTTCGTCGTCAATAATGTTTTAGTGCTTCACAAATAAACTTCTTCGGGAATTTCTGGATACAAAATCATTGAGAACAATAATATCAAGATCGAACTAGCGAACAGCGAGGGTACCCTTTTCCTCTCCCTGCTGGGCGCTTGGGCTCGTTACAACTTATTTTTTTTCCAGCCCATTTGCAACCAGTGTACATAGACACATGTAGTGATGGGCCCCTCCCAGACATGGGCCCTTGTGCGTCGCACAAGGTCGTCTAGGGTCAGAGTCGGCCCTGACAGACTGGACACCTCACCGGCCATCTTATTCAATATCAAGCAAACTCACAAGCACTGTCACGCGTTGACGAGGTCGTGGAAACAACATGCACACCGAAAATCGTATCCTACATAATAAATTGATACTAAATCTTATAGTACTCACAATAGATTATACTAAATCTTATAGTACTCACTGTAGATTATAGTACTCACTGGAAATAACATGCACGTCCAAATCGTATCCTACATAATAAATTGATACTAAATCTTATAGTACTCACAGTAGATTATACTAAATCTCAGGGCCGGGCCAACAAAATTTGGGGCCCTGTGCAAAACTTTAAAATAGGCCCCACCTCCATAGAAAAATAGAACTAAAAAATTATAATAATGTATGGCCTATAAAATGTTAGATGGAAATTAGTTTATACTATGAGTAATCGTTCCAATTCAACATCCACGAACCTATACTTAGAGCATCTCTAACAGAACCCTTAAAACGCGAAACCTCAAACACGTTTTAAGGTTCGCGGAACTCGTGTTTTTTGCGCGAAAACGCACCGCAACATAGCAGAAACCTTAAATCGGAACTGCAAATAGACAAATTTTGGCGGGAATGAAAGTTTTCTTCATCGATTCATCTCGTACAGATGAATTTGTTCATAATTTTGGCGGGAGACGAAATCCTCCTGACAGAGGGAGGTGCCGAAGGCCTCGGCCTCGTACTCCTCCGGCGGCGGAAGAGAAGGTGGCGCGGTGGAGCTGCTCGCGCCGCCGCTGGAGCTGCCCTCGCCTCCGTTGAGCTGCGCGCGTCGGCGGCGCTCGAGCTCGCGCTCCCATCGGAGGCGGTCGAACTCCTCGACCACGCGGCGGCAGAGCAGCGGCGGCACTGGCCGGTTCTCGTTGGTCCATTTGCGCGAGCTGCGCTTCCGCGCTTCCGCGCGCCGTCGCTGCGGACCAACTGTGCCCGCCGCTCATCGGAGTAGTCGCCTCCGAATCGGTCGTCGCCCGGCAGCGGCAGCGAGTTCTCCTCTTTCGGGGCCATCCTAGCTCGGCGGCGGCGCTGGATCTGCGGTGCGGTGGGCTGAATCGCGCGTCGGAGGCGGCGGTGCGGTGGGCGGATTGCTCGTCGGTGGCGGTGGGGAGTGAGGGTTTCGACCCGTGAAATGGCCCTCGTCCGGCATAAATACAGGGCTGCGGAGCAACTCCACGGGCCCCCTTATACTGTTTACGGGCCGAGCCGTCTTTACGGGCTCTGCTATGGCCATAAAACCAGCCTCGGCCCGTTAAGTCAAGTCGCCGGACTTTTACGGGTTTGGCCGTTTTAAGGGCTCTGTTAGAGATGCTCTAAGAGGTTTTGTACTGTGACCACACCCTTGCCCTTGCTAAAAAGTTCTACATATGCAACCAGAGTATAATAAAAACGGTCAACAAAAAATGTGTAACTGATGAAAGTGCATCTTTGCAAGCATCTTGTATAAAGACAGTGAAACTAAAATCTAGAATCGTTCAGCCAAAAGTAAACGTGTACGGATGTACCTATGGATAGATAGATTTTTTCAACCCA
The DNA here is from genome assembly GCA_947311845.1 of Poa pratensis. NCBI lineage: Eukaryota > Viridiplantae > Streptophyta > Magnoliopsida > Poales > Poaceae > Poa > Poa pratensis. The sequence continues at coordinate 78,514,663 of CAMZMU010000033.1, forward strand.
AAAAACACCTAGTAAATTTTGCCATGGAATCCCAAAAGAGGAATAACACTAGTTCAAGTAGATCATGCTGAGTACACAATCGATTGAATAGACTCTTGATTCCATACAGTTAAGAACATATCATGTTATAGGAGTCGGAACCTGGAGCTTGCGGAAGACACAGGGGAGGCGGGTGTGGCTTCGACGCCTTGCATCGGCGTGCGGCCGCTATCCGGTGACGCCATCGACTGGCCACTGTACAGATCGGATCGAGAGACAAACTGACATCTTCGTGGAGAGGACGAACGGGCGCCCTGGCGATCGTTTTTTTGCGCATCGCTACTCCGGTCCTCCCTACACGAGTTTATCCCTCTCTATTATTAGCCTGATCGATCGGTGTTTTTTTTTTTTTTTTGAGCGAATCGATCGGTAGCCGAGAGGGCCTCGGTCTGTTCGGGATCTGGGACATGTACACGATCTCCACTAGTTATGGAGTCATCATGGGTGGGCTGATCGTTTTCTGCTTTGTCAAAGCTAACCCAAAATTTTGGGGCCCCTAAAAATCGTGGGCCCTGTGCGGCCGGCACATTTTGTACCGTCCCGGCCCTGCTAAATCTTAAAGTACTCACAGTAGATTATTGCCTACTCCCTCCGTTCACTTTTAATCTACATTCTAGAAAATTTCAGACAAATTAGGCTGCATTTATTAGTACTATTTTTGCACATCCCACCATGCATAATAATTATGGTCTCACAAAAAACAAAGCACGTCATTGGTTAAACCATTCTTAATTAATGCAATCCCTGCATGGGAAAAGCAAACCGGTGCATGCATAGGGTGTGGACTCTCTCGTCTTAATTACCGAGGTGGGACCCACTCAGAATGTAGATTAATTCCGAACAAATTTTAGAGCTAGAATGTAGATTAAATCCGAACGGAGGGAGTACATAATAACTCACCGTAGATATGGATATCTAACCAGTATTAATGTGTACCATTTAATATCTGCATACAAATAATCTCTTTAAATACTCAGCTGTCAGTCACCCCACTCCTCACACCATCTGAGATTTTCCAAACTCCATCGACCTTGGCAGAACATAGCCGCCACCTAGCAAGTAGCAACCATGCTGAGGATGAACCTCCTCCTCCTCTTTCTCCTCGTCGCCGGCGCAGCCGTCCTTGTCGCCGCTACCCCGCCCGGCGCATCGCTTGTCGGGATATGGCAACCGATCACGAACGTCACCGACGACCCGCACGTCCAGGACCTAGGAGAGTTTGCGGTGGTGAAGCACACCAAGGTGTACAACGACGGGCTCAGGTTCAGCAAGGTGGTGAGCGGCGAGATGCAGATCGTTGCCGGCGCCATGAACTACCGGCTCGGCATCGACGCCCTGCTGCCCAACGGCAAGGACCGCGTGTACAAGGCGGAAGTGTTCGAGCAGGACTGGGCGACCACCACCACCCGAAAGCTCGTATCCTTTAGGGCGATGGAGATTGGAAATCAGCCTCATTGATCCGGTAGTATTGCGGACTATGGTTGCGTTGCTTATTTGTTGTAATAAGAAATCTCGAGGACCAGGTGCCTCTTTTCCATGCAAGAGCTTGGAAAAATTGTTTTTGTTAGATTCGAGACTTTGGAAGTTTGGACTTTGGAGAATATAAAGTATTGTATGGTCTTGGAACCTCGACGAAATGTTTCTCAACTTCTTTCCGCTGCAGTAGGCCCCCGATTGAGTTCTTAGCCCCTCCTCTGTTCACCTGATCTTGTTTATCAGATCAAACAAGATGTCACTAAAATGGTCCCAAAAAGCTCTTGTTGATTCAGTCTAGTACCAGCATATTGCCACAAGTTGCTATTGCCCGTATACTGAATCCGATAGAATCCCAGGTCCAGGGCTACAGCAACAGTTTTGTACCAGATCCGGCAAGAGGCAAATCCTTTTCTTCAGCCGGAACCACCGAAATGTATGATCGATGTGGTTCGCTCTTCGCTGGTTCACTCCAGTTTAATGATTATGAAGTCTTTTCAGTCGATCCGTTCGGTCCATTCAGGCTGCTGCGCCATGCAGTAAAAAAACTTTTACCGCTATGGCGGAGGATGAAAGCATATATGCATCCATCAATTAATGTGCACTAAATCATAAAAGAAAGATATAGAACCAATTACGAGTCACATTAAACATACATACACCCAAAGCTCTTCACATTCAGCTACAAATCCTCTGGGCGACTGCCAGCAAGCAGGACAAGACCAACAGACGAGATTCTTTACGATTTGGAGACTGCAAGAATGATAAATTTTGATCGACCGTATATCTCGTTTCTCTTCACGTTAGTGGTATGCTGACACAGTGCCACTGACATTGTCAGCTGGCGAAACCATCACAGTGGAAGAAACAAAAAAGACTTGCCCGACAATTTTTTCCATATCAGCAATAACAAAATACAAATGTAATCGCTGAGAAGTTACGAGTCCTACAGTTTTTAGCAACGCAGTATAATTATATAACTGAACTAGCTGTTGCAAATGTGGACGCCTTATATTTGCAAAAGAAGAGAGGGGCGTACCAGTTTAGACATATCATCGTACAAACTTGAATTGGAAAAGCCTGAGAGAACAAAATTGCCAAGTTCAGTTCTGTAAATAAAAAATCAGCCTTCCTTGCCATTAAGCTTCAAGACCACCAATTGTTTTATGCTACCTACACCAGAAATCAGCCTTCCTTGCCACTAAGCTTCAAGACCACCGATCGGTTCATGCTACCTACACCAGCAAATATGTGACAGTTTGGCAAAGTAGGCATCCAGACTGGTAGAAGCTGAGGCGCCATTCAGTCAGAGTAGTTCATTACCCACAAACCCAACTCATGCCTCCACGAGTCCTTTACTGCGTGCTTTCTTCTTCCCCTCCTTTGGACTTGCTTGACCTTTCTCTTCAACTTCAGTTTCTATTTTTGCAAAATTGGCTTCGGCTCCATCATTGCCTGGCCTGCTTTAAGGACTCCCCATTTGGTATCATCCTACAGGACAGTTTACAGAGATTATAACCAAGTAGACCATTCTGAGATTGCAGATTTGCTATTTAGTTTTTTTTAACATTGTGTTTTCCAGAGGAATAGATATTATTATATACATACTGGAGGATGACCACAAAATACTTTGCAAATTGGGGATGGAATTAAACAGCATATCCATGGTCATAAGAACATACCCATCTCAATTTACTGAACTGATCCTGTGTGAAACCAAGCTGTGTATAAATCCTCAAGGAAAGGCTTGGAGTGACTGGAGACAAAGCTATTGCAATTATTCTCATAGCCTCTAGAATAATGACGAGATCCTGCAGTGAAGTGGAGACAATTAAATCAATAATTTAAAACAAAACAAATAGCATACCAATCAAATACTAATTTCTGATATCAATGACACATGAAGGTGAAGTTTACTTTCATACAATATATAGCATAGCTTGACAATAAGCATGTGAAATACTTAGCGTGAACAATTCAATCATTTGTTCCACCAGGGCACTAATAATGGAATTAAACTTCACAGATGATTAGTGAATGCTACGGTCACCCTTCTATTAAATAACACGAAGTTACTTGCCACCAAAAAATCATCTAACTAGTTCATCAGAACAATTAAAGTTAGGCATCGTTTCATTATTACAGGCTTACAGCCATAACATTAGAGCTGTTGTGACATTGGAAATATGTGCACTAGCCACTAGGATAGTAGGATGTATTGGAAGTAAAGAATTTTGAAGCTCACACAGAACTTGCTTATGTTTGAAACTCAGTTTCTTCTACAAACATGAAAAGAAGCAAAGGCTGCCATATGCAGTCTGACCTTATGACCACTAAAGTTTGACAAGTAAAATCTGAAAGAAGCAGGGAAGCCCAAGAGAAATAGATATAGTTTCAATTTTCAAGTGCTTACCTTTGCAGCCTTTTCAGCACTCTCACCCCCTTTCTTAAAACAAGACCATGGTGCTTGCTCATCAATGTACAAGTTTCCTAAGTTACCAATCTCTAGAACAGTTTCACACGCCGTTGTCAATGAAAGATTTTCATAATGGCCCTTCGCCTTGCCAACCTGTATAAACATTTTATACCACTGTAGCACAAACAGATACAACAGTACATGCAAACATGTATTTTTAATGCTTCATTTTTCTCAAGCAAATGAATAGCAGGTATGATCTAAATATTCAGATGCAGCATGTGTTCGAAACCTGGAACCAATGCATAATTGACAACACGTGCTGACAGTGTCTGAAGCCCTTATTGCCTTATTGCTACATATTATTGATTGAGCAATCGCATATCAATTATCTATAGCTCCTAGAAGAGAAATAATAAAACAGTTCAGCTAGGAACATAATAGTGGCTGTCTTTACTAGCTGTAGGCTAAGAAACAAACTTAAAGGAGCCCTAACAAAGATTATTCTGGTCTTGATGTAATAAACCTTAAGCTCTTAATGGCACACATAAGCTTCAGACGTCAGCCCAGCCTCCATACTTATGGAGATAGTAACCAAACAAAGAGCAACCGTTACGTATACAGGCTTGAGGGTTTCAAGCTTTGGAAATCATAATCCGAAACGATTTCACTCATACAGAATTTTGTCTATTTAGATCATTTATTGTCTCGAAGTTATAAAGCCAATTCAGACAACCTACACCCCATCTTGAATAATGCAATCACACATCAATTGTTATATCAATTCCACACTCATGTGTCGTAATTTACAAAAATATCAAGGAGACCAACTTACCAAGTTTTCTACATTACTCCTGAATAAATTTCCATCTGCAGCAGCAATTGAATCAAAAGCTAACGTAGAGTTACAGTTCTTTTTTAGGAGACCAAGTGTCCGATTGAGGAGGTTTCCTGTTCAGATGAAAATGGGATCATCACTAATAAATGAAGACGGATAGTCAAAGCATAAACAAATAAAAGTTTTAGAGCACATAAATACCTATTGTGTTAGCAAGATGTGCGTTGACTGTATTGATAAAGCGTTCTTCTGAATAGTCACCATCATTCCCAAATTCTACTTCTCGCAAGAAGAAGTACCTAACAGCATCCGCTCCAAATCTGTCTACCAGATCCTTTGGTTCAAGTGTGTTGCCTAATGATTTCCCCATTTTCATGCCATCCTAAATTACAAAATAAAAATCATTGCTGCATGAAATAAAAGTGCTTTAATGTGAAAAAATTGGGGAATAAAGTAGGGGTAGAGAATTCCTCGATGAAAAAATACTTTGGAAGGAGGGACAAGAAAAACATTTATTTCATATAAAAAAGGAGAATATAGCTAAATAGCTTGTTAAAATTGAAGGGCATACATAAGAGGGTTGTGAAGTTTAAAAAGGAAGAAGGTGGCCAAAAGACATATAATTCTCTGAGCTCCAAAGTCACGACTATATGACAATTTGTGAGATGTGAACAGGTACAAGGGCAGATGCTACACAAATTTACCACATACTAACATGAGTGTGCTAACTTGTGACATCTGCAGTACTCCCTAAAGAAAAATTCTATGTTTGACCAAATATAAAGAAAAATATATCAATAATTACAATGTGAAATAAATATATTATGAATATATATATCTTATGGTGAATATATTGATATTGATTTGGTACTGTAATTCTTCATATTTTTTATAAATACTTGGCTTAGGGTTTAGGCTTAAATATATTATAAATATATATATATATATCTTATGGTGAATATATTGATATTGATTTGGTATTGTAATTCTTCATATTTTTTATAAATACTTGGTCAAAGTTAGAAAACATTGACTTTTTGACTCAATTTATAAGCCACCTAATTAGGGATGGAGGGAGTACCATTATTGATAGGTAGATCAAAGTCAGGCAATACCATCAGACAAGTTAGATTAAAATCATAAAACATGATGAATTCAAGGTAGAAATGATATTAAGTGACAATATCTACAGCGGAAAGTCATCTAGGATCCCATGGGATATTAAAAACGGGATGTAATTTTTTTTCTCATGCTGTAGAAAACTAAAATTTGCAGAAGGGGAAGGTTAGAGCCATAAAACAGGACCAAGGAAATTCGACCCTGCAGCAACTGATGTGCAAATGGCTAGACATGCAATGCAGATATGGTGGCCGGAAGAGGCCGAAAAGCCCTACCAACTAACAAATAAGTTTCACATAAAGGATGTTCAAATTCTATGTAAAAATATACAGATTTATATTTTATAAAAGTTGTTGAGGTGAAAACAAGAACAGTGGAAATATGTAAGGTCACCTTTGTCAAGAATCCATGACCAAAAACTGCATCAGGAACGCTTATCCCTGCGGACATTAGCATCGCTGGCCAATAAACTGCGTGAAACCGCAATATGTCCTGAGGTACATGTACGAGAAATCATCACAGACTGAACGAACAAATAAAACAAAGAAGATTATCCAATGTTCTTGCTTGTAAACGAAAAAAATTGTCAGTATCTACAGAAGTAAGTGACCAACTCCAGGTAAATTTGTGAGCGTTGCCCAGTTTGCGGTGGAACAAATAATAAATTGTACTCGAAGCAGTAGATTAGTACTGACAAAGAATCGAGATAATAGAAAACAAGGGTTGTGTTGTTCTTTTCTATTTCATAGCTGATAAAATTCATCAGATTTGACATATGACAAGAGTTGTGTTGTTCTTTTCTATTTCACAGCTGAGGCACACGTCTCTTGGTTTTGAAAATAAGGCATGCTTCTGTCAAAATTGCTTCAGCCTCAACTGTGACCTATCAGTGCCACGTCACCGACTCCGCATACACAATATTTTATCAGGCAAGTAGCTGCAGATGAGCCTGAGCAAAAGGGCCCAATCAAAATAAGTTTAAATGAATAAGGTCTAATCTTGAGAACTGGAAGGAGTGAAACTCGTCCCTTGAGTTTCTCCATACTGAAAAATTGAGAAGCTATGTACTGTTAGCTGGTTAACATGTACATCAACACAAAAGGAGTTTATGCTTGTTTATTCAATTAGCATATGGCGTTTTGCTCTAAGTTGAAACAAGGAACATGAATGTTGACAACAACTGCAAATTTAATTGCCCAAAACCGACCTTTCCTATCAGGTGTAGAGAGGCAGGCCAACCACGATCAACAGCTTGCTGTAAACTTGCCTGCTCCCCATCATCTAGGGACGCTGATAGATAACTACAGAAATAAACATACGGAAAATAAACGACCAATATGAAACAAGGTAAAAGGCAATACTACACGATTATGTAGTCTGGCCTCATTTCTGCAAGCTGACTGGTCATTTATTACATGCATGGGTTTAATATTATGCATAAGTGGTAGAGTATCAATTGTCCAATATAAATATGCACAAGTAACATTATGTGGACTGTAACATAATGTGGATGATTAAGAGTGGCACGACCCAAAAGGATTAGTAGAAACATAGATTACCTCTAGCTAAAATACAATAGAAAACAATATACATGATAGGCGCAAGTGTGCTAGCAGAAAGAGGAACTAATAGTGATTGTCGTAGACTCATTATAGTGAGATGATATCAAGAAGAACCTTCAGTGAGGCACTTCAGATGAATTCTGAGCAGTGATACACTGATACTACGAAAATGTTATGAAGACCTCATGATAAACAATACAGGCAATAAGAGTTCTTGGAGGGAATTATCGTATTCAAACTTCAAAACACTCCAAAGTTAATTGTAAATAGCCTCTTAGCAGTTTTTGTTTGTACATAGAAAGTTCACAGTTTCGAGCAATAAAAGGAAGTATTCATCCAATAATTTGCTATTGCCAAACATGAAGTTCAGTATCTTATATACTTGGACGGTAGGATTTAGGGCGTGGAGATTCTCTGACTTGGAATTCCTAACTTTGTCCTGACTTTGTGTCACTGACGTGTGGACCCCACATGTGATGGGACCCATGTGTCAATGACTCAAAGTCACCTGACTTTAATCCTAGCAAAGTCAGAGAATACGCGCCGGATTTAGGGATGATAATGATATCATACAGCACACCACATACAGCCATATGTCATATTTATCCAGTAGAACTCGAGTAAGAATAGGCAACTTGTCCATGCTTACTAAAATGCCAAGCAGCAGGTATGAAAGAGAGAAACATACCCTAATAAGGCATCAAACCACACGTATATTGTTTGTTTGGTGTCATTGGGCACTGGAATGCCCCATTCTACAGATGCACGAGAAATAGAAAAGTCTCTCAGTCCGCTTTTAATCCAGCCTTCGACCTACAGCTGTGTCTTAATTAGAAAAATAAAAAGATAAGAGCATTCTATAACCATGAAAATAAAAACTTGTGACTGAAAGACTGCCAATTAATGAAGCATCCAAGGTTATATTTTCAATGGAGGCTAAACTATGAAGCATTGTATGAGATTATGAATCTTGGACATAACAAACTATATTATACTATCACTTTACAATGAACGAAGGTATTTTTTTCTTGCAAGCTCAATCCCGTTTACATTATGGATAGTCATTGTGTTAGGCATGCACTGATGCACATATATACTTTGAGATGTCATAGTAATCCCCAGGGGCGGACCCAAGTACATCCTAGTGGGGGACTAGGCCCCCACTGAAAATTTAAATTCCCTTAGTATTTATACATATTTTGAAGAAATTCTTCAAATCATGAAACTTCATAGAAGTGCCCCCAGTTACATGATGTGCCCCTAGTAGGAATTTTTTCTGGGTCCGCCCCTGGTAATCCCATCTTGCCAGCAAAAGGAAAATAAACATGTAATGGCCAGGTTTCAAGTGCTAGGTAACTTTTTTTAGACAAAACACCATGACTCTGTTTCAAATATGAGTTAGGAAATTTCCAGTGACTACATCAGTGACGAAGTCCAGGATTGGATTGAACAGCCACATGGCACCCCAACCCCAAACTTACACCACAGGTCACCAAATCCTGAAATGATATTGCTGTAAAAGCTAAAGATACATGAGAGTCTAAACATAATCTTCACTGTCTATCAACTATTTTTACTGTTACCATATATACAGTAACATTTGGCAGCTTTCTTTTTTCAAAACTGGTAAACGCTGACATCCAGGTTCAAATCTTTAACCTAGTTAGAAATTACTAGAAGCATCTAAGTGGCCATTTGACAGGTCGCCAGAAAGAAAATGTTTTGTGTGCATGTTTCTTCAACATGTCAACAGCACTTCCTGGCTGAAGAAATGTACAACCCAACAAACAAACATAGTTTATTACATATTTGAGTGCAGAAATATATTTCAAGAAACCATGCCAAATTTCAACAATACATATGCTGGCACAGTGCATTTAATAAGCAAACAGTTCTATACTTCTCTGCTGCAGTTTGTAGCAGTAGCTCAATAAACACATATCAGACTTAAGAAAAAAAATTAGAGGATAAAGCCTCACCTCGTGCAGGCGATGTGATGGCCTTACAAAATTGGGATTTCTTGTCAGTAGCTCTTCTAACTTGTGCTGATATTTTGATAAGGCAAAGAAATAGTTATCTTCCTTTCTAGGTACACAGGGCTTCAGATGCACAGGACAGCAATTATTTTCCGCCAATTCTTTTTCATCCTGTGTCAAATCAACAAAACTGGCATTTTTATTTTTTACAACTACCAGTACAGAAATTACCAGTACAAACAGTTCTACATCGATGCACATGGCAACGTTATGATTAACTATCCATACAAGTAAACACAGATTTACTAGAATTGTACTATTACTGGTACATGAGAAGGTACAGACAGAAGCTTACCTTGTACTCCTCACAACTCACACAGTAAAGCCCTTCATAATCAGCTCTATATATGTCACCACTGTTTAATACTCTAGAATAGAAGTCATTAACAACAGCCTCATGCTTAGGATCGGTTGTGCGAATAAACTTGTCATACTCTATGTCTAGCTGCAAGGAAAAACAAAGTTGGGACAAAAAATGAGCTCCAGATTTACGACATGTTGCGAAAATGCTAAACTGAAAATACTTTGTGCTGTGACATACATCAGCCCAGAGCGTCTTGTATGAATTTGAAATTATATCGCAATGCTCCTTGGGGTTTCTACCACTAGCCTCTGCTGAAGTGGCAATTTTTTCACCATGTTCATCTGTTCCAGTAATGAATATAACCCTCTTCTCTAGCAATCTCTGCAACCAGATAAGCACCGTGAAACAGATTCTTAGGTAAGGAGTTAGGCAACTAACAAAAGGCATGAATTTTCTCCCAGTAGCCTCAAATAGTCTAGCAACCAAATCGTCAAGCGGGATTGCATTGCTAATGCTAAGACACTAAGACATATGAAGTTTGCGCACCTACATCCTGCATTACATAAGCACTGGCATGTTCACCACTAGACTACAGAACAACGAAGCGCACCAGACACTATCAATGTTTCACATAGGTCGAATATCAAAATGTAATGTGCCAGCAGGTGGATCTCGACTAATGTATTCTGAATTCTAACATGCGCTTGTGAGAATTGTGCGAAGGCTTGCCTGGAAGCGGGCAACGGCGTCGGCGCGATGGTCGTGTATGCGCTGCCCATGTGCGGCGGCGCGTTGACGTAGTAGAGCGGCGTGGTGAGCACGTAGGGTGGCGGCGCGGAGGCGGAGGCATCTGAGGACGAGGAGATTGAGGCGCAGCAGCGGGCGCGGGCGTGGGCCCGGCGGTGGGGCGCGGAGGCGAGGGGGCGGAGAGGGGGTGAGGCGAAGGCTAACCGGCGGGCGGTGGCTCCGATGGAGGCTGGGGCGCAGAGGAAGGCCCGCCCAGCGGCCATGGCGGAGGAGACTGGGGAGACGGCGACGGAGGAGTGGGTTATGGAGAAGAGGGGTTTTGGGTCGCGTTCGTGAGGCAGAGAAAGCAGATGCTGAGGTGGGGGACCATGGCGATGAGTATGTGAGATTTCCATGAAAATTTTAGAAAATTTGAATTCTAAAGATTTGTTTCATGAATTTCCTTTTGATATTGGATTTGGGTTACCAAATTTCTTTAGGATTCATTTTTATCCCTCCATCCGATAAAATCTCAGGTCTCCATTGATTTAAAGAAATCTCATAGGATTTGTTTTTTAGAATATGGATTCTAAGGATATTTTTCCTATGGAGGTCGATTTATTTGTAAGATTTGAATCCTTAGTCTCTTTTTCCTCGGGATTCATGTCTACCCTATGTTTGAGAAAAAATTATATCCGCTCAAACTTCAATTTACTTGTTTCCCCTATGGTTTGAGCGTATTTGGGGGAAAGTGTTATTTGCTCCCGAGCTCCAGTGCTCCCTCCATCTAAAAAAAATCGAAAATTATATTTTTGAGTTTCAACAATTCTGAAAAAAATCATGGGTGTAGTCAATGGTGTATCCCATAAACGTGCAAAATATCAGTTTGAAATACTTTACATTATGGGCTATACAAAAATAACAAAATCTGGTAAAACTTAGAGATTTGAAAATAGGCATATTTAGATCCATAATTTGTCATTTTTGTATAGCTCAAAATACAAAGTATTTGGAGTTGAAATTTTACACGTTCGTGGAATATACTATTGGCTACACCTGGAGATTTTTTCAGAATTTTTTGAATCTCATAAATATGATTTTCGAATTTTTAAATTGGAGGGATCATTGGTGCCCGGGAGCAAAAAGTTTGTACTGCGTATTTGGACGTAAAATACTTCAGTTTCCTTTCGATGTGATTGAAGAGGGCATAACACTCCAATTTTGTGTTTTTCCTATTCATATGTTTTTGAGAATTCTGTGAATCAAAAATTCCATACAAGCTCAAAAGTCGAACCCCGTTTCATTTTTCTTAGAAAAGTTCAATACACTTTCTATTGGGTCTTTCTCCCCCAATCCTATTTGTAGCTTTGTGTTGGTCCATTTATACATGTCACAAATAATACTAATTTTAAAAAGACAAGTGGTACCAATTTTCTGTAGGTTATCCGTTTGGCTGCGCACAGAATCCAGCTATGGTTTTCACTCTTCCCGTCGGATGAGCAGAAACCTATGGCTTCTGGATGCAACGGGCTGCTCATGTTCGCTCAGAATTTTTACAGCCAAGTTACTTGCGGCATATTAGTATACTTCATAATGGCTACTAATTATATGATGTTCTTCATTCCATGGTTGATTTTTGTATCAACCCTATGTGATCCATGAATTGTAATAATCTCACATTTTGAACTCGGTAATAAAATGGCTACGTGCATCTCTTGATGCAGAGATTCGTAGGATTTAAAAAACAATGGAATTGGAAGAAAAGACAACATTATAATGTCATGTCATACGAAAATGTTTTTCTAATTTTTTTTAGTGGGTAGATAAAATCATAATTTTGCACAAGATTGTGTGGGAAGAAAATCACGTAAGATTCAATTATATAGATGAAATGCCTCACGCAGGAAAAATCTTAAGGCGTCTTTGTATCGCGGGGCATCCCATGGGACCGAAGAATTTGTGCTAGCCGCTGGATCTGGCAAATCAAGCAAGATTGCACGAGTCTAGCTAGGCAAGCAACCATATGCATAACCAATGATGATCGTCGACCCCTATTACCATTCCACGAGCACTCGATGCTCAGAGTGGTTTCGTAATTACAACTCCATCCACAATTGCACCACAACCATGTCATGTGCGCGCACTTTGCTAGCAAAAAAATCGGGATTTGGGTATTGGACATAATTAGATCAAGGTGTGGATCAGTGGTCCAGCGAGCAGAGAATGTAACAGATGACCACTGTGGCCATTGCGGATAAAAGGGATGGGCCGGAGACTGAAAGTTCAAAGGAAGGGCGTTGTATACACTAAATTGCCTCCTCTTCGGTTTTGGTAATTGGTACCGAAGCCATCCGCTCATGCGACACCATGCCGTGTGTTGACCTCTGCCTTCATCCGATCGGATGAATTCAGCCAATACGCCGGCGTCAAGCAACTCCCTATTATCAGGACTTGAGCAGTCTGCAATGGCGAGCGGGCTCTGTGGCTGACTTCAAGCTTCAATCCTCTTTCCCGTACAGAGGCGAGTTTCTGATCTTGATTCGTCGGGGGGCAGGACTGCCAGAAGTTCGGTGCAGTCCAAGGAGTTCCGCAAGAGGAGATACATATTTGACTAGCCTCTCTTTTGTGGTTTTGTGCTTGCGGGAGCTGCCGTGTCTTTTACTTTTTCGGATTTATTAGTTGGTTAGATCACGTAGCGGGTTCCTATTCTTTGGCTTAACAAGGTTGCCTTGCATGTCGGTTTTGCAAGTCACGTTTTCTTCACACTTTATTCTCTGTACTCACATATGCTGAATTATTTGACAAGCGTTTCATTAAAAAAAAATATATCAAGGTGTGGATCAAGTGGCAATTACTGAGTAGAAGTCAGACATTTGCGCCATTAGACTAACATGCTACCACGAGCAAACATGTTGAAATGGTAATTAACGAGACAAACAGAGAGTAGTGGGAAGAAATGAATAAGGAAATGTATAGTATGGTTTAAAAAGAGAGAAAAAGAGATGAATAAACCAAAAGGCATTTCATCCTCATAATACAATATTAAAGGTTAACATGTTTGTTTGGTCTCTACTTGATTCAGATATTGTTCCTTCCCCATTCCCATCTACACGCATCTAATCCCTCGTTGAAACATGTCTTTGTGCTGAACCGTAAATTCATTTCCGCTTTTTTTGTGTTATAGAGTCTCGATAACCGAGAAGATCTCCATTCATGCGCTCTTATTGTATTTGTTGGGGCCATACTTGTTGGTTACCCCTACATTTATTTATTTTCTTCCATTCAGCCCATCTATAAATAGAATGTCTACGTTTTATTCAATTTATACACACATATTTTTGTTGTTCAGTGACAACGCACAGGAACTCTGTTAGTTTAGTTGTAATGTTTCTTTTATACAAATGCAATGAGTGTCTTCAAATAAACTTGTGTATGCCAATATTTTATACTAAATTTTGTACCTTTTAGAAACAAATGACATAGTACATTATTAACGACTACAAACTTGCTTATGCATACTAAAAACTTCCTTGTTGGGATATTAACAATGTACTAAATTTCTGTCAAATTTCTAATTGTTTGAACTGTGTAGTCTTCCATTGTGGAGATTGGTATCCAACTTAACGCAATTTTATTTTAATTCAGTTTAGTAAAATCATAAGTATAATGTTCATATTCTTCGGTCATTGATAAACAACTTGTCGGATAATGCTCAACACATATTTAGTTGTCTTGTGCTAAAGTTAATTGTTTTACAACAAAATTTCACTCTCGAATTATGTCTCAACAATTTCACAAACTATATAGTATATGTATTCATGATAAAGATACCAGAGTATGAACTAACAAATATCTTAAGTGACGTCTAGTATGTGATTAGGTAACCATATTTACTCAAACTTCTAGAAACTAAATTAAATTATTGGCATGATTATTTATTGATATTATCTAGCCAAAATGTGTCTTATAAGTTAGTTTGGCTCAGTAATAAGTTGAAATTTTGTGCATGTCGCATGGATTTTGGTAGACACTTGTAGTTATAATGAATGAACATGAACTGGTGCGGATTCTATTGCGTATGCTTGCATATAATTTGATTGTTTCTTGATTTTAAAGCCTCTTACAATTAACACGTTGTATCAGTATAATTTATTTGCTCTTTCATGGATCAGGGCCCATGCTATAGACCTTCTCTACAGATTGAAATTTTTATTTATTTTAATATATTCAACAACGGTGTTCTAGGTGTAATAGATAATAGTAATATATTCAACAATGTTGCGACTCTTGCAGATTTTCCCTTTTTTTTGCAAATACATACATTTGTTTAAAAAACACTATTTAAATTTCATCATATATTGATGTAACTTTTATACCCCGCAAACATTAGTTTCGATGTGAATGGACATTTACTCATATACGCATAAACATCTATTTCAACATTTGTGAACAATATATCTTTTTGCATTGCACACTGTTTAAGTACTTATATTATTTTTTATAGAAATTAAATTTATTTTAAAGTAAAATTTGAAATAAAAATAAAAACTTACTTGTTAATGGGTTGTTCGTGTTATCGGTAAACTATATAATGCTCATTGCATCAAATAGGGGGGAGGCTTACATTCTGTGCACAGGTGGGCCAACCCTATAAGCCAAGCCTTCATATTACCTTTTCCTTTTCCGATATTTTTTGTTTTATTTTCTTTGTTACCTTTTTTATATCTTATGGTTTATACTGCAGATTTATCGGCTGGCGGACTCGCGCGGAGTCGCTGGAGGCTCGACCTCGCCGTCGACAGCCGGCGGACTCGCTTGGACTCTCTGGAAGGTCGACCTCGCCGTCAACCGGCGGACTCGCGCGACTCGCTGGAGGGTCGACCTCGCCGTCGACGGCCGGTAGACTAGCGGAATCACACTACCTCGCCAACGGCCAGCGGTCGTCAAACCAGAAAAACGAGGACGTCGGCCTGCTGCTAGCTCGCTGGCGGCACGAGTTCCGCTATTTGACGGTTCCATGGTTTCAACGCGTTTATAAACCAGCCAGTCCACAACCGTGATACTGGTTTGGTTTGGTCCGTGTCGACGGTTTGTCCGGTACTCTGGTTTGGAACCAAACCATGAACATGCTTAGTATGGATATTTATTTTAAACCTTGTGAACAATTATTTTGGACCTCTCGAACAATAAGTTTGAACCGTATGAGTGGTTCTTATTTTAAACCTCGTAAAAAAAAGTTGTATGATTATTTTACTTATCAACACTTTTAATATAGAATTTTGATATTTATAAAAAAAATGTTCCAGTAATGGGCGCTATCAGACGCAGCCACGATAGAAAACACTTCAGGCGTTAGCCCCTTGTTGTCAGTGATGGATGGTGGAGTCGTACCACTTTCGGGCTCAAGTCCAAACGTAGTACTCCCTCCGTTCCATAATATAAGATGTTCTAGCTATCTCGCATGATGTCTAGATACGGAGTGAAATGAGTGAACATACACACTAATATGTGTCTAGATACACATCGAGCCGCGCTGGCCGCCGCGGGGCGGCGCGGACACGGGGGATGGGGGGGAGGGAAGGAGAGGGAGAAGAGCCGCGCGGCGGCGGGGGAGGAGCCGGCGGCGGGCCGGGCGGCGGCGGAACCCTAGGGGTCGGGGGAGCGGAGCGGGAGCGGGACGGTGGGAGACCACATAGATACATGTGAATTTAGAAAAAGGCTAAAACATTTTATATTTAGGAACGGAGGGATAAGCTGGTAGTCTAACTCCTAACGCAGAGTCTTGTCTAAGTCCGCTGATGTTGATGATAACAAGATTTTAAATTAGTCATTGTTTGAGCATGGCCGCGTTTTTAGTTTGCGGCTTGTAGCTGGTAACAGTAACACGTGCGTGAGCATGGCAGGACAGGACACGTTACCCAATCCGACTGCATCATCACGGGACGGGAGAGCACGAGCGTAGCATATGCACGTGATGGAGAAGGCCCGTTGGCGGGGTGCGGTCACGTGCGAAACGGAATGGCGCCAGTTCTCTTTGACCATCCCGACGAGAAAGAGGACGCAGGGAATAGCTGCTTTTGAGGCAACCAAAAGCCAAAAGGTCGTTCTGCTTCAGCTCAGCGTGCAAAAAGAGATTCTAGGCTACAGGCTACTACTGGTCTGCCCTGGCCGTTTGGACGCACACTTGCAAGGTTGTATATTACTCAAACCTCTATAATTAGTTGGTGTATCTTAAAATTTGTCCAGTTGCGAGTCCAGATTTGGTGCTCCCAAGTTCCAGTGATCCTGTCCATTTCAAAAAAATAAAAACCATATTTAAAAGTTTCAAAAAATTCTGAAAAAATCATGCATGTTCCTACTGATATTTCCTACAAACGTGAAAAATCTCAATGCAAAATACTTTACGATTTGAGCTACACAAAAAAGAGTCGATTTGAGCTACACAAAAAAGAGTCTTTTTTGTGTAGCTCAAATCGTAAAGTATTTTGCACGAATATAGGACATATCAGTAGGAACATGCATGATTTTTTTAGAATTTTTTGAAACTTTTAAATATGGTTTTTAATTTTTTGAAGTGGGCGGGATCACTAGATCTCGGGAGCATAAACGACTTTCCGTCTAGTTGCCTGCTAATTAACAAGAGTTCCGAGTGCCTAATTGTAGGTTCTGCCCACTCGGGTTGCATGAGAGGGAATGCTCGATCTGTTTGCTTCATATGATTCTAAAAACACAGAAAAAGAAAAAACATAGTGAAATGGTAGAAATGCAAGTCTAAAATACATGATTAGAAAACATAGAAATTCCGTAGACTTGTTTGTTTGGTCCACCGGAATAGAAAGAACACACGATTACTAATAGACATGACCAAATCAAAATCAACCCGCTTTATAATTAGCATCTTATTATTTTTTTTATTTTTTGAAAGGATCCACACTGCGTGTACAACAGAATTACAAAGGAAGAAACAGAACACGCAGAAGAACAAGCCCTCGAAGCTCCGCACAACAGCAACGCGAAGGATGCAAACCGCTGAACCGCCACCACGCCTGACGCCGAACTCCGTCGCCGCAACGCCGGAGAGGAAGACACCAGGCCGCCGCCAACGCCGGGAAAGGGAGCACCCCACTCATGTAGAAGACCGCAGAAGCCGCCCGCCGCAAGCGACGGAACCGAAGCTCGTTGAAAGCGTATGGCCATGGCGCCTCCTCCCCGGAACCACCCGTCATCCCAAGAAACCTGCACAGAGCACGAACAAAGCTTGCCGGAGTCACCGCCAGAAGCACGCCATGATCACACCACCTCCCCTTGCCACCACGGCCGGCCGGAGATGGAAGAGACCAAAGCACATTGAAGCCGAACACAGAGCCAGAAGCACCCCACACAACCATGGCCGGCAGAAGAAGTCCGGGCACCGCGTCAAAAGCCAGCGAAGAACTCCGAGATCCCAGAAGATCTCCTCCTGTACAGGCGGAGGAGAGAACCAGCGCCAAGCACCAGCACCCCGCCGCACCACCCCCAGCACCCCATGGCATGTCCAGGAGGAACCATGCCAAGACGAAGAAGAGGGCGAGGGACAAAAGCTCCACAAGCCGACCATCACCTCCGTCGCGACGACCGCCCTTCGAGCACCCTACTCCTGCACACCCCTCACAAGCCTCCCACCGACGCCGAAGAGAGCATCGGCAGAGCGGAGTCAAGGCCGGATGACAAAAGCCCACACCATGGCCGGCACATCCGCCTTGCCCGCCATTGCAAAGACACCCAAACTCAGCAGACCCGTCGATCTGCGAGCACACAGCACCAGCAGCTTTCCGACTTCGCCGAAGACGACGCCGAGATGGAGGGCAAGCTGCAGCGCACCTTATTCGCCTCGACGCCGACCCCTCCACCACGGCGGCGCCGCCCCCGAACCTACTTCTACCTCTATCTACAAGCCGAACGAGAACCGGGGTTTCCCCACCCGCCACCCGTCGCCGGGGCGGCGAGCGAAGGGTGAGGAAACCGGCGGCCTCGCCGGCAGAGAGAGGAGAAACCTCGGTCGCCTCCCTTGCGCCTTATCCTTCTACTGTAGCAGAAGAGGAGGAAAAAGGAGACGATAGTTCAGTTTAATTAGCATCTTATTATGCCACTAGAGATCTTAGTCTCGTTCTTCATGCGTAGGATTTGGAAAAAAGAGGCCCAAGTGGACTATAATTTTCTCCTATGAAGATGAGATCGAAGGAGAAATCATACATTTTTCCTTTGCTCAATTCTTTTGAAACCAAGTGGATGAATAATGTCACCGTGAGAAAAAAATTCATCCTACATTATTTCTCCACTTTTCGTTTTTTCGTTTGATGAAGCAAAGGAGCGCTCAGCTATGTAGAAAAACGATAGCAAGGTTCATTTTATTTCCATTTCTATGGAGACAAACAATGAGTCAAAACACCATGGACCAAAATCAAAAAAATAAACACCGTGGACCACGGTACAGAGGTCAAGCGGAGTAATAAAAGCAGAGGGGTTCGATTCGAAGGAAGCGAAGGCCCAAAGCCAGGCAAAAACACTGACACCCTTCCCACAATAATTTCAACCTCCGGACCGCGCAGTCGTCGTCACGCTCCCCGAGACAGACATTGGATGCTCTCGCCGCGCCTCTCTCTCTCTCTCCATTACCGGAGTGAGGTGAGGTCGGAGAAACCCCCATTCCATTCGGCCATCCCTTTCCCCCAACCAAAAACAAGCAAACAAACAAGAAAAAAACACTTCTTTTTTGGTCGCTCTGGTCCTGCGCCGCACTTGCCCTGCAGAATGGGGAAACAAGAACACGCACATGGCGCTTGAGGTCGAGAAGTTCGTGCTTGTTGCTTCTCCGTACTAGCCCCGGGCGGGCATTTCCGTCTCCTTCGTCCTCGGAGAAGAAAGAAAGGAAGAAACAAACCGGGAGGCGGGCGCAATGAGGAGCCACGGGTGGCAGCTGCCCTACCACCCTCTCCAGGTGGTGGCCATAGCCGTTTTCGCCGCGCTCGGCTTCGCCTTCTACGTCTTCTTCCTGCCCTTCGTCGGGGGCAAGGTGGCGCAGTACGTCGCCATGGGCCTCTACACCCCCCTGGTGAGCGCTCCTCCTGCCCTGCCCCTCCACCCACACAGATCTATGGATGAGCGATTTCTGTCGACTAACCAGTAGCGCTCCTGCTTGCAGATTACCTGCGTCGTCGTGCTCTACATTTGGTGCGCCGCCACGAATCCCGCCGACCCTGGCATCTGCAAATCCACCAAGCACTCCAGCCTAGTAGAAGCTGCTGATAACAGTGAGAAGCTCAGCAGCATGCTCGGGGGAAAGGACTCGCCTTCTTGGCCCAGTTGCTCTCAGCTGCTCTGCTTAGTCTGTCTGCCATTTGCCTGCATCTGCAAAAGATGCCTCCATTCCGAGGACCAGCGCTCCTCTGACGATAACGCCAGTGAAGATGGCATGTTCTTCTGCAGCCTATGTGAAGCAGAGGTAATCACTGTCCAAGAGTATTCAGCAATTTCGTATAATGGTATCCTCACATGTACATTCAATAAGTTCATGCTTGGTGTGCCAAGTGCCGACGAATTTGAGCTAGTATTAGAATGTGTAATGTAATTTTGTAACTAACTAGTAGATTGTAGTCACACTTACAAGACAGTGGGCAGTAGTTTGAAACAATAATTCTTGTGATTCTAAACTGTAATTAGTTATCCAATTCCCATATGCGAGTTTATGTATACCTCAACCCGACACATTGTTTCAGTGCCTTCTAGTTACACAAGCTAGCTATCAACCTACCGTGTATTATACTGTTATGTATTCTGCAATAAAACATGATGCACAGTTTTAGGTTATTGCTACATTAGGTAATACTTACTTTGCTCTATCTTATGGGGAAGGGCATGACTTTTTCACCTCTTTTTGTGACATGTTATTACAACTGTGTATGTATCGTGTAGGTGTTGAAGAACAGTAAGCATTGCAGAGTGTGTGACAAGTGTGTTGATGGCTTTGATCACCATTGCAGGGTAAGATACATTTTCATTGTTTTCTGCCTTGATATTGATATTCCTGCTTCCTGTCAAGAATGTAAACATTCCTATTTCCTCTGACGCCTTTCATCTCTCAATGTCACAGTGGCTCAACAATTGCATAGGGAAAAGGAACTACAAAGGGTTCTTCATTCTAATGTCTTCTGCTGTTCTCCTGGTAAGTGTGCACCTCTACGAGTTGATGAGAATGTGATCTGAAAGGAGTATAATAAGTTAATACAATGATAGCTACCCTGTAACTGCATTCACCTTCAGTTGCATCAAAGTGGAGGAATCATAACTTCATCAGCAGTCATCATAACATATGCAACCAACTGGCCAATGCATGTAGTTAGCATTTTTCTTCCATGTACCTTTTATTCTGGTTGATCATTGACAGGTCTCCATGGTTTTTACCATTTGAACCAGCTTGTAGTCCAGTGGTTGTCAGGTATCCTTGTGATAATTCTCTGCATTGTGAAGCGAGGGGAGTTCTCCGGACAGATTGACTCAAAGTTAGGAAGCAGCTTCTCAACTGTAGCATTTGTAATTGTTGTGGTGAGATGATAAAGCTTTTCTGTCTAATACTTGTTTGGTGCATTAAGGCGCCACTAGATTGTTTTTACAACATTTCGCATGATTTTACATATTACTATTCTGATGCATGATTGTACTTTTTGCAGGCTACCTGCACCATACTAGCAATGATTGCGACTGTACCACTTGCTCAACTGCTATGCTTCCATATTCTTCTTATCAAGAAGGTGAGTTACTTTCAGGCCTTCATCAGAGCTGTGAATGCCAGTCAGAGAGAGGGAGTTACAATTATTTCATATATTGCTTGGTCAATCCTCCCTTCCATCTATCCCAAACTGTTGCAACTCCTATTTATTGTTTGGTCCTATATGCTGCTAATGGGCCTGCAACCAGCTCCTTTAACCAATACTAATTTGAACTAAGTCAGAAAATTATCTGTATGTTGCCAAAGTCATATAGCATTTACAATATTTCCTTAACCCATTATGCCATCGAAGAGAAGTCTTCCTATGTCCATCTGAACATGTCCTTTCCCTAACACTGGAGGTTAATTACTATCCTGTTTCTTGTACTGGTTTAGGGAATTAGTACATATGATTACATCATAGCTTTGAGAGAGCAAGAGGAGGATCAACAAGAAGAGGTTGCTGGTCACCAAAGTCCACATATGTCTATTATTAGTTCTGTTACTGGATTTAGCACGGCAAGTTCTTTTGGTCCACTCAATCGTGGTTCATGGTGCACTCCGCCACGATTATTCCTTGAAGATCAGGTATGTGACTACAAATAGTATGTTTCTACCAAGAGCTATATATAAGCGAGAGAACACAAAACATGGATGTGAAAGTACAGCAAAATATGATACACTATTAATCCTATAGATCATCTTTTAGGATCTTGTTTGTATCAATTTTCCAGTGAAGCATGCGCTGTTGTTTTGTTCATAAGACGAATATGTCCATCCATTTGTGCTCTCGGTATGAAGCAACCTCAATCAGATATTACAACATATATGCATGCATTTTTGCTTAGTGACATTTGGCATTTCAAGTCCATGAATTTGCACCTGCTCTCGAGTTGTCCGATTAGTGAACTACTTAATTTATGTCGAAATAACTCAAATAAGCGTACTAATTTATCAATGTGAATCAAAATCAATTTTATGAATACCTGCTTTTGCTATTGCATCAAACTCAGCAAGCTTTAATTCTGACGAACAAAATGTACCAAAAAATCTGAAGGAGTTTAGCTGATGCTTATGATCACTCCATTCTTTCACAGTTTGATGTCATCCCTCCGGAGATTGGCATGTCACAAACCCAGGAAGCAAGAAGATGAAGGTGGCAGAAGGGGCAAGAAGACGAAATGGGGCAGTAAAAATCAGCCCCTGGACACTGGCACGCCTTAATGCTGAGGAAGTGTCAAAGGCAGCTGCACAGGCAAAGAAGAAATCCAAAATTCTGAAGCCAATCGCAAGGCAAGACCCTCCGATCATCCATGAGAACCGGAGGGGGCAATTCCCTGCTGAACTCTCTCTCGACCCGCTCGCAAGGCTCTCTGCAAGTGGCACCGAGAGTAACTACAGCGATGTAGGAATGGAAACTTCTGCCAGTCTAGCCCCATTGCAGCTTGAAGCGAGGAGTGCATTTCAGCCGAGCACCGCGGCATCGTCCAGAATCGCTGCCTCGTCGCCTGAAAGTAGCTTTGATTCGCCTGATCTCCACCCCTTCCGCATTTCTTCATCCACTGCTGATGAAATGATGCAGGGAGCCATGCTACATCCAGCTCACATCGAGTTCACTAGATCGACGAGCGATGGATACGAAGCGTCGGGAGGCGAAGACAGCGACCGCATCCCGTCGAGGATCGTGCACAGATCGTCCAACTGGGCTAACTCCATTCTACATTCCGGTCAGGCAGCTGCAGCACCTGATCAGCACATGCCATCGTCTGAAGGGTTTCTCAACAGCACCAGGTCAAGTTAGTTTGGTTTGCCTCAACGTCCATCTGACCAACTGGAATGGTATGAAAAATCTGGGTGGTGTTGGTTCCTACAGAATGACAGAGCAATGCTCAATGCTGGCGAAATATTGGCTGGTTTTGTGGTCTAGGATTAGGTTTTGTTAGTGATGGATGCAGTTCATCTGACGTTAATTCATGTAACTGTTAGTGCGTTGCTTACAGTGGCATTCTCTGAGTGTCTTGCCAAACGTGAAATCGATTCCTGGCAGACAGCAATTGTTAAGCCCAGTTCAGTATTATTTTGGCTAATGATCTCTATTGCTGCTCATTTTTATTCAACATTCTGGCAGTTCATATTGAACTGCTAGAACGTCTTATATTTAGGGAGGAGTACTTGCCAATCTGCTATCACTGTGATTTACCATGTAAACTGGCAAAAAGCAAACCAGGGCGCTACTGAATCATAAAAGCACAACGCCACACTCCAGCAAACAAAGACTACCCATCAAAGCACAAATTTCAAATCCAATGCAACAACTACAAAAGAAGAAAGATATAGAAATATTCCAAATTGTGAAACCACAAGGCTGTATATGAATCATCATGAATTAATTTAAATCACAGCACGCTTCCTTTCTTCAAGCTATGAAGTGCACACAGAAATAAACAGAACACAAGCTCAGGACCGAATATCTATATCTGGGGCTGACATAAGTACAAAGCAGACACAGAGCATACAGCTTCCACTTTGAGAGCATTCCTCTACAGCTATGTATTCTCAACCCGATATCATCAGACATTTTGCATCTTGGTCTTTGACAAAACCAGTCTGTCGGGATTTGGTGTAATTTACAAGAAAAGTCCCACCAGTGAGTAAACGGGTAAGAGAAAAGACCACACTAGCATAACTATTCACTGTTGTCCCCAAAGAAGAAAAAGAGAACTTCAGTTGCTACACCATACGAAACATGCGCTGGAGAGTATATTACACCGGCACTCGTTTTCCCCTGTAACGGTCAAGGAACTGCAAACAGGTAAGTTGAACTAGTCAGAATATGCCAAAGATCAAGCTCCATGTCTCTGAGCAACAAGAGGAGAATATCTGCTGAAGTCCATACCGATGTGACAAATGGTTGTTGAAATATCCAGCCAAGGATAGGAATCCTTTGAAGGAAAACTGCAAGAGTTGGCCAAAATCCACTGCAATTGAATGCAGATTAGTGACAATTAGTACACATACGACTTCACTTTTTTGAGACTAAATAAGGGGTCTTCTAGTGAACACATCGGGTTTGCAGATAATTGTCAGCATAACATTGAATAAGCCTTTTAGGCCGTGTCTAAATATAAAAGGGCAGGTTTTAATGAAGAGAAAAATAGTGAAAAAACTAACCTGAAGAGTACGACAAAGCCATATGCCTCTAAGAGCATGCCAAAGAAAGGCCATCCAATGAGAACCAGGAAAAAGCCAGCACCAAAAGAGATGGTACCCTGTTCATTACATCAGTTAATTACATAATATAGATGCTCAAGGGGAATAGCAATATCGATTTAGTGCTTGGCAAACCTTATAATTCTTAGGCTTTGTGAAGAACTGCATAGTTGATTTCAGACCAATTGTCAAACCCAAACCTGACAGGAAGAGTATCTGAAAGAATACATACATGAGAAAAAAATATGAACCATGTGCATGCTAGTCAATTCAGCTATTCAGATCAAGGAGAAGATTGAGAAAAGAAAACTTACATTGCCCATCGCAATAAGCCCCTTGTCAAAGAAGAAAACGATTCCCAGGAAGGAGAAGAATACTCCAAAGCCTGTCAGGCCTAGCCCAATCTCTGACGAAGATAAAATGTCATAAACCATTTGAGTGAGAAGAACAAACTGTTGTCTAAGCTGGCATAGTTTACAACGTACCGTCCTTAACATTACTTGCATACGGTTACTAACCCAACAGATAAGTCACCATTGGCATTGGTTGATCAAAAAAACCAGAAAACATCCTACTTACTATACTTCAAATTTATAGGGCACACAGCTCCCCAAAGTCACGAGGCTTGCAAATATTTTAGAGCACCAAATCAGCCAAACAAAACTGAACTTCGGCCGAGCTAAAAATTCGAACAGCTGATCATTCACCAGTATTGAACAAGCAAATGGCATCATCAGTGGCCAACTAGAGACTCGTACAGACCACAGAGTTGGCGCCATGTATAGTGATGGTTTTTAAACACTACTCCTAAACAATCAAGTGCCCCAGGAAAAAAATCTCCACTAACTCTTATAATCTTATAATTTTACTCTGTCTACAAGGCTGACCCAACTGGTATGATTTTGTCCCAGGGTTTCACACGCTGTTCCAGCTCACTTGCAACTAGCTATACAGTGCTAAACTGTCAGGGTAGGGCGAGGGTAACACACATGTTATATAATATCGTATGTACATACTAATCGAGAAAATGATACATGATAAGCCTCTGATGTATCATAACTGATTGGCAAACTGATAAAATATTCACCGGAAGGTACGACATACAGGGCACGTTTCGACACTTCCAGAAAGAATATAACGAATTAGATGCTTTGGAACATAACCAAGCTGTGTACCAAAATGCACGCCTTACAGAAGAAAAATTAATGCCCAAGGCTAATCTTTCGAAATACGTATCATGTGGGGCATAATTGTAAATTATTAACAGATGAAGATCAGAAGCACGAACAGACATGACAGACAACTTCTAGTGCCTAGGGCAAGTTATTATTGTTCCAAATAAGAAACAAACATTAAAAGACAAAGGTAACAAAATGGTGGCAGGTCCATACTCTTGAGGTCGTTCATCTCAAAGGAAACCATCTTATTCAGCAATAGCTAAGGCACCGGTGAAGAAGAGCACGAAATCCTGCAGCTGCAAAACATGTAAAAATCAGACACGACTCTGTGGAAAAAGAAACAGGACCCTCAGTAAGTCTTAACAGAGCTCGAGAAGAGCACTGGACCCTAAGTCAATAGGATAGACAGCCGCCGTTTTCTCTATCGTTCAGCACTAAGTTCCAAATCTAGAGCCGGCATGGCGTCTCAGGGCAGATCAGCAGCGGCGTGAGGGACATGAATTAACCTAAGTCGCTAAACAGAAGAGCACGGCATTTCGCGGGCCGGAGGATGGCATCGGGCTACTCATGAGGCTGGGGCGGATCTCGATGGTGTGCGGCGGTACACCCAGAAGTCGGGAAGGCCAGTGGGATTTAAGTTAACTAATCGCCGGATCAGAGAAAACTCACCGGAGACCTGCGGACGGGGAGGGTGCAGCAGGACCACGATGCCCAGGCGAGGAAGAACGGGGATGGCGATGGCGGCGAGGGGCCGGGGGATGGGGCGTGGGATTCAGGCGGCTCGGCGGCGTTCGTGTTGCGCCGACGAGAGGTGTGGCCGCGTGGGGTCTCGGCCGGTGCGTGCTTTTTTTCTGTTGGGGAATGGAGATATGGAACGGGACGAACGTGAATTAGTAGCGATGGTTTCCGTGGGGATGACTCGTGCGACTCGGCCCTTGTGTACACGTGCTCTGTGGTGTTTTGAACCGTCCGATGTAGAATCTACGGTGGATCTGGTGGGCACGAACGTGTGAGGATATTTTGAGGTGACGCCTCTCAACTCTTAAGTTTTGCTTTCTACTCCATCTGAAGTATTTACTGCCGTCCTCTCCATTTTGAACGCTCTAATAACAATTTGGGAACAAGATGGTCCGAGAAATTACAATTCTTTTGTTTCTATCGATTTGGGAAGAGAAAGGGCATAAACACAAAACATAAAATGTCATATTTGCGGGTTTACTCTACATGTGGATGGGCCTCGCGAGTTCACCTGTTTGAATATACTCCCTCTATTTTTTAGCTAGCTAAAACGTCTTATATTGTGGTACATAGAGAGTACTTAACAATAAGCTATTCGTATTGTGATTTCGACAATACATACATAGGCGTGTTGCTGATGGTACTGATGATTGTGTGTGAAAACTGTTGTTGAATGTGTTACACATACTTTTTGTTTCCAATAATCTATTCTATTGTACATACTGTAATTTCTGATTTGGTCCACAACAAGGCAAGTCACGCGTGAGAAAAATAAAGCCGAAACACTCGCATTGACGGCGACATGAATCCTAGGATTGACTAGAAATCGGATGTATCAGGCGGGGAAATCTTCTAGTGCCTCTTCTGAGCACCAACATTTACATGCTCTAAGGCATTACCAAGGCTTACTTTTTTTGCGAATGATTACTAAGACTTACTTTTTTTGGTTAAAAGAAATTTTATAGATTTTCTGTGGGGTTTGATTTCCTTGATTGCAACCTTGGGAGTTTTCTATGAAATTTGCTATATTTTAAAGGGAAACTCTCATCCATTCATACATCTTGCTACAATTAATTTGTTTTTCATGTTGTGTTAAACACTCTTTGATGACAAATATGTAGTTTTCTAATCCTACAGAACTCAAGATGACATTGCCGCTCCAATCATGCATTTTTACTATTTGTACATTTAGAAGTCTTGCGAATCAAAAATGCCCATGACGTCTGCAAAACGTGTTATGGTCGCCCACTAGGTGGTGTATGCCGTGGTGTCAAAAACAGGAGGAAAGGGTAAAATAACCAAGAGTTGACCCAGAAAAACGAAGATTCTCCGAAACAAAGATGTGCTTTCGTAAAGAAGCGACGGACCTGTAGCTAGTTCATTGCCCCCAGTCCCACGTCCCAAGTTAAGCTCTCCAGTCCACACACACACACGCAAGCGAGCTCCATTGAGAATTTGAGATCAACAGGTGCGTACATGTTCTTCCTTACTCTAGATGAAGATTAATAATACTAGCTCCTCTTCCTTGTTTAGTTTGATTCTGTCACTGGCTCACTGCTCCGCTCGGAGGTATACTGAGCCCTCTGAACCAGCACTACTCTCTTCGGGTCCTCAGAGTGACTAGATCGAGGTCCCTGAGCTGATAATCCGCAATTCTATTTTTGGAGGGTCTACCTTTCGAGCTGGCAATCCACTGCCCTCTCGATTCGATTTACTACAATTTTTTTAGAGGAACGACAATGGATATGGTTACGGAAGTTCTCATGTCAGTTGACTTAACAAGAGAGGTCTCTCTCAAGATATGGTGTCCGGATCTGAGCGGCGGACGTAGGTTATCGCTCCGAGATGGCAAATCCGATCTCCATATTAGGGCGTGATACATATGCACTTCCAAATCGATCGATGCTTCTCTCCTTTCACTTCAGCGATTCCCCGCTAGGCTCCTAGACTGTCTTGACTGTGGCTTCCAGCAGCTGCGCATTCGACTCTGATGTGAATCATCAGTATGTGAAATTTCATCTTTCACAACACAACTGAATCTCTTCCAGGGTGTAAACCCAAGATCTTCGATCGGGCGACGACGGCGCTTGTGCACTGTTTCCTTCATGAAGGCGTTGCTTTTGGAGAATTTGGACATCAGGTGTTGTCTTGGTGGTGGTTGTGCAACTACTGCAAGGACTGTAACTCTGTAGCGGGACTTTTCTTTTTAGTTTCTTCTTCTTATTGTTTTTCGGCTGTGTGCATCCGTAATACCTTAGGTTATTGCGTTGTTGTAGAGGCTGGGTGTAATTGGTATCTCCGCGATATTAATATATACTCTTTATCTAAAAACTGGACGCCCTACCATCTACAACAAGAGCAAAACTCTATATCTCTTTCCTTATCTGTAATGTATTTAGTAGTTCTGTCAGATCATCTCAGTATCAAATGATGAAGACTGATGACCACATATTTATTAGGTACTGGTACACTGGTACCAGATATCTTCACTCGTGATGCATTGAGAAAATACGTTTTAAATATCAACATAGATACACATTCCATCCATCCATGAAACCAGTGGAGTTTAAGTGTCAAAGAAGCTAGAAATTTTGACTTGGGAAAATTGCTGGAGTAAATCTACCATGGAGAAAGTTTCTATTTGAACATATGAGCTAACTTGAGACATAATGTTTTTGGATCAATTTTTTTGTTGTCCTGTTTAACACGTGATCAATGTTTACCTTGTTCAGCACAAATGACGGAGGCGGTGCTCCTTGCCACCAAAAAGATTGGGATTGTTTTAGCTAATGAAACTGCCAAGAAATTAGTGGCCAAGCTGTCAGAGAAGGTTGAAAATCTGATTGATCTGGACAACAAGATTGCTCAAATAAGGGCGGAGTTAAAAACTATGAACAATGTCATACAGCAGATAGGCACAACATACCTTACTGATAAAGTCGTGAAGGGTTGGATTGAGGATGTGAGGAAGGTGGCCTACCGTGTTGAGGACGTAATGGACAAATATTCATATCACTCCCTTCAAATGGTGGAAGAACATTTTTTGAAGAAATACCTCATTAAGGGAACCCATTATGTCCTAGTTTTCAGTCAAATTGTTGATGAGGTAATCCAGATAGAGAAGGAGATCAACCAAGTTACCAGACTTAAGGAAAAGTGGTTGGAACCTTCCCAGCTTGGTCATGACAACTTTGCTGAGAAGGAAAGACAACGGTCCCAAGATAGCTTCCCTGAACTTGTGACAGATGAAGATCTTATTGGAATTGAAGACAACAGGAGAATGCTGACTGGATGGCTGTACTCGGATGAGATGGACAGCCAGGTGATAACGGTGTCAGGTATGGGTGGGTTGGGAAAAACAACCCTCGTCACAAATGTGTATGAACGTGAAAAGGTCAATTTCAAAGCTAAAGCATGGATAGTTGTGTCTCAGACCTACACTGTGGATGCTCTGTTGAGGAAGTTACTCAGGAAGGTTGGCTACACTGAACAACCAGCATCATCTAACATTGACAGGATGGATGCGCATGACCTGCAGGAAGAAATAAAAGAAATGCTCAAAGATAGGAGATGTTTGATCGTGTTAGATGATGTCTGGAACCAGGAAGTGTACTTTCAAATGCGTGATGCATTCCAGAATTCTCAAGGAAGTCGCATCATCATCACGACAAGGCAGAATCATGTTGCTGCTCTTGCTCGCTCGACACGTCGTCTCGATCTCAAGCCTTTGGGGAAGACTCACGCATTTGAACTCTTCAGCAGAAGGGTCTTTTATTGCAAAAAGAACCATGAGTGCCCCAGTGATCTGATGAAAACTGCTACTTGTATAGTAGATAGGTGCCAGGGCCTGCCACTAGCAATAGTAACAATGGGAGGCCTCTTGTCTTCGAGGCCACAGACACAACACAACTGGGAGCAAATGTACAATCAACTTCGAACTGAGCTGTCAAACAGTAATAATGTCCGGGCAGTTCTGAATCTGAGCTACCATGACCTATCAGGAGACCTCAGAAACTGCTTATTGTACTGCAGCCTCTTCCCTGAAGACTACGCAATGTCAAGTGAGAGCCTTGTGAGGCTATGGGTTGCAGAAGGCTTTGTGTTGAGCAGAGGAAATAGCACCCCAGAGGAGGTGGCTGAGAGAAACCTAATGGAACTGATCCACCGCAATCTGCTTATACTCAAAGAGACAGATGAACTTGGGAGGGTGAGCAGCTGCACTATGCATGATATTGTGCGAGACCTGGCTCTTTGCATTGCGGCAGACGAGGGATTTGTATCCGCAAACGATTATGCCACAATGACGCAGATGGATAGGGATGTTCGTCGTCTGTCAGCATGCGGATGGAAAGAGAATACTGCACTGAAGGTTTCACTTCCACGTCTTCGAACTCTAGTGGCATTGGAAGCAATTTCATCCACACCTGCCATGCTACCCTCAGTTCTGTCTGAATCCAGATACCTGACTGTCCTCGAGCTACAAGACTCTGAAATCACTGAAGTACCAGCATTGATAGGGACTCTCTTCAATTTACGGTACATTGGCTTACGCCGCACCAAGGTCAAGTCACTCCCGGACTCTGTTGAGAACCTATCCAACCTGCTCACTCTGGACATCAAGCAAACTAAAATAGAGAAGCTACCAAGAGGGATTGCTAAGATGAAAAAGCTACGACACCTCTTAGCTGATATATTTGCTGATGAGAAGCAAACGGACTTTCGATACTTTATCGGAATTCCGGCACCTAAAGACCTGTCCAACATGGAAGAGCTGCAGACTCTTGAGACCGTCCAAGCAAACAAGGATTTGGCTGGGCAGCTGAAGAGAATGAAGCTTTTGAGAAGTGTGTGGATTGACAACATAAGTTCTACTGATTGTGCAAATATTTTTGCTACCCTGTCAAATATGCCACTTCTTTCCAGCTTGCTTCTTTCTGCAAAGGATGAGAATGAGGCACTTTGTTTTGAGACACTCAAGCCAACGGCTACACATCTTCACAGGTTAATCATCAGAGGGGGCGCCAAGGGAACACTGAAGTGCCCGATATTTCGTGGCCACGCGACTAATATCAAGTATCTAGCTCTAAGCTGGTGTCACCTTGGGGAAGATCCGCTGGGGATGCTTGCATCAAGCTTGCCGAACCTCACATATCTGAAACTTAACAACGTGCATAGTTCTGCCATTTTGGTTCTTTCTGAAAATTCCTTCCCTCACCTCAAGACACTTCTCTTAAGGCAGATGCCTGATGTCAAGGAGCTAAAGATCGACGCTGGTGCCCTTCCCTGCATTGAAGCTTTGTATGTTGTGTCGTTATCGAAGCTTGATAAGGTACCTCAAGGCATTGAATCCCTTCGCTCCCTGAAGAATATCAGACTGTTGGGCTTGCACAAGGACTTCAAGACTCAGTGGGACAAGAATGGAATGCACAAAAAGATGCTTCATGTTCCAGAGGTTCGTGTGTGAATGCGGCAGAATGGTTCCTTCTGCAATAGCATTCTGGGATGGTGACCTGCTGCATCTATGCAATCTCGATCTTATCATTCTGGTTTGTTTAATTACTGAAACATCATTTGCAACTCCTGTATTTCTATATTGTAAGACGATTATTGTTGAAATATTGGTGTTCATTGCCTTCAGGAGGTTTTGTACCTTTTGTCTTATTTCAGTAAGATGCTCTAATATTGATTTCAGGCAACAGTGTATATTTTGCATCGAATACATGATATTTCTCGATCTATGTTTCCGTTGCATCCTGGTTATCATTCAGATGTAAGTGTATTATCTTTTCAGTTGCTCATCCAATTCCAGACCACAAGCAAGATTATGGTTGTTTGTCTGACTTGTACACTAGGCAGTAGCAGAGCAAATTACAGACATTGTCTTAAACATGTATGGAATATAGAAAACACTTCACATGACCTCATCTTGTAAAGATAGTAAGAATTAGCTCACTGGAAAACCTCGACAAGTTAACAGATACGCTCGTTGTGGAAACATCAAGAAGTGCTGAGTAAGCAAATGTTTTTTTTTCTGAAACTGAGAGCAAGCGATGATACAGCCAGTTCAAGCAAACGTAGCTACCAAGTTCTGGAGCTGCATACCACAAAAGCATAGGCGACGGACGCCCCCAGAAAGTACTCTACTAGTACTGCAGCATAGTTGAGAGGGTATGCAAACTATTGCCACCAGAAAGCTTGGTATGGTACAACAAACACCACTGGTGTGGCCAACTCAAGTAACCAAGCTACCAGCAAGCATCCAATTCAGGGTAAGTTTTATTGAACCGGACCAACCCAGAGACCACATAGTTCATCCCAATGCTACCATTTTATAAAAGCATCATACGAGAGCCTTCGCTCGTCAGCTAACAAAAACAGCTGTGAAACAATGTCAATTCCTGCCAGCGAAGTGTCTAGGAATGCAAACACCGACGATAATTCCGACTTTGTTCCACAAATGGGGGCCCTTCTGATCTGGAGCATAAGATGTGGGTGTGGGGGTGAGGCACAATCCAATCATATAAGATGTCCTATCTTCATCTTGAACTAATTAGAAAATATCAATTCACGTGGAACTAAACAACAACGTTTCAAGTCAGCCAGCCTGGTTGGTTGGGGACAAGACCATCACCGTCCAACAATCGCAAGAACTCCCATTAACTGATCCTAAGGGTTGGTAGTAGAAAGCTGTAGCATCACCAACCAAATAATGAACTAGGAATTTTAGTAATTCTGAAAGAGTATTGTCTGTTCAAACGTTCTTACTAGGAGACAGGCAAAAGAAAAACAGTTGCGCACTTATTTTGTTATAAAAATATTGCTCTTCCATATCACATTTTTGCAAAAAGTACTGCTTTCTATTTGACATTTTTTGGAAGATTGACTACAGATTTTCTGAAAGCAAAAGAAGCATAATAGGCATGCTGCAAGATGATCGTCAGATTGAGGCCTACTGGACTATAAGCAACGATCAGAGTTCATAGTGGTACTGAACGGAAGAACAGCATCAGTTGCTCATCCAATTCCAGATCACAGAGCATGATTATGATCATTTGTTTGTCCGACTTGTACACTAGGCAAAAGAAAAATAAACTACATACATTGTCTAAACATGTGTTTTTATCCATATGGAATATAAAAACACTTCACATGGACCTCGTCTTGTAAAGATAGTAAGAATTATCTCACTGAAAAACCTGAACAAGTTAACAGATAGGCTGAAAGTGCATGTGTTGCCCCATGTGTGGTTTTGGTAATTAATGACAATCCTTATGGACTAATGTTTGCATTGAGATATTCTTGTAGATCTTGTCCATAGGAAATCATTGGAGTTCATGTGTTGGACTCTAGAAGATTATATGATGACCAAGGTTCTATCCAAGGGTTTATATGAAGTATGGTCATGTGTAGAGTTGAGTATATTGCAAGTATGTCTTGAAGGATTCAAGACATCATCTTTGTGAAGAGAGAGAATATTATGAAGTGCAAGTTCAAGAGAAGCATCTCGAAGAAATCCTATGCTTGAAGCTTGCCACCCATGTGGAGATATTGGTCAAGTGAAGATGTGCCTTATAGAGGCTCTCCCATATTAGTGTATGGGGGAGCGATATGTGAGTCTTCACCAAGCAAAGCGCAATCAAGAAAGGTGGTCCACTTGAAGAGATCAAGATCGTCATCATCTAGCTCAAGTGGAATGCGCAAGGCAAAGGTATGATCTTGATAGGGTTTCTATTTTACCAGTCTCATGGTGTCAGTGGGAGACCGGGTTATAGGATAGACGGCGTACTATCAAGAGGGGATCTCAAGTGAGTAACTTGATCGCATCTTTGTGGAGAGCTCAAACCTTTGCATACTTGGCATCATCATATTTCTTGGTTCTTATTTGGTTTTTCTCCTAGTTGGGTTTTGGTGCTTGTCGTGATCTTCATGACAAGCCCAAGTTTTTCGAAAACGGTTTTTGTTGGGAAAACTTGTTCGTTTTCGTGTTGGAAATATTATCGATTTATCCGTGAGAAAAATTCCACACCTTCCATGTGTGTCAACTTAACTCTATTTATGGCTCTTGTCGTTACCTTTCCAGCAAAATTGGTTTCACCTGATTTGGAGTTCAAACGAGAAAGTTATTGCATTTCAGGTGTTCTGAGTGGCTGCAGGAAATCCAGGCCGGAGTTTCCGGTGCCCCTAGACCGGAGTCTCCGGTGTGTTCACACCGGAGTCTCCGGCCTGCCAGTTTGGCACTCGTGCCTCCATGGACGGCACTCTGCCTTCGGTCCGGAGTTGGTCCGGAGTGTCCCCGGAGTCTCTAGTCTGGCCGGAGACTCCGCCCCTCCCCGGCCGGAGTCTCCGGCCCTCCTGGACCGGAGTCTCCGGTGTAAGTTTTTCTGCAACGGCTCTTTTTCTGGGGACCTATAAAAAGGCCCCCTTCTTCCCCAAAGGGTCAGCTCTTCCAAGCACGAAATTTCCCTCTCTCTCACCTCCATTGTTGACCTTGGAAAGCTTGCCCCTCTCCCAATTCCTCCCATGATTCTTGCATATCTTTGAGGGATTTGAGAGAGGAGATCTAGATCTACAATTCCACCAATCCTTTCCTCCTCTAAGTGAGGGAACCTAGTAGATCTTGATCTTGTAATTTCATTTGTTGAGTTCTTCTTTGTTCTTCCTCTCTTCTCCCCCCACAAGCATCAGTTGCTTTTGGTGGGATTTGAGAGTGAAGGATTTGAGCACTTGTGCTCTTGCCATTGCTTTGTGCATCGGTTTGTGCTCTCCACGAGGATTCGTGGAAGTTGAAAGCGTGTGAACTTGTTACTCTTGGGTATTTGGACTCTAACGCCTTTGTGGTGGTTTAGACCTTTTGTGGTCACTTGTAGCATTCGGGAGCCCCCAATCTTTTTGTGGGTTGAGCCCCGGTTGTTGTTGTAAAGGCTCCGGATTCCGCCTTGAAGGATTCCGATAGTGGAAGGTGAAACAAACCTTTTGTGGTGCGGTTCATCGGAGAAGAAGGTGAAGCCTTTGTGGCTGTTGAGCCATTGTGTTGGCTCACACCTCTCCAACGAGACGTACTCTCCTAAAAAGGAGGAACTCGGGAATACATCCTCGTCTCCGCGTGCCTCGGTTATTTCTATACCCGAGCTCTTTACTTATGCACTTTACATTGTGATAGCCTTCGTGCTTGAAGTATTCTATAATACTATCACCTTGTTGCTTGTCTTGTTTAGCATAAGTTGTTGGTGCACATAGGTGAGCCTAGTATTTTTAGGTTGTTGGCTTGTTAATTTAAACACCTAGTTTTATTCCGCAATTATCAAGCCTAAACCGAAAAAGTTTTAATCGCCTATTCAACCCCCCCCCCCCCCCCCCTCTAGGCGACATCCTTGTCCTTTCATAGGCTCTTTGTGGCAACACCAAGAAGTGCTGAGTAGCATGAACACTACAACAATGTTGGAGTAAGCAATGTTTTTTTCAGGAACTGAAAGCAAGTGATGATTCAGCCAGTTCCAGCAAATGTAGCTACCATGTTCTGGAGCTGTATAGCACAACAACATAGGCGATGGACGCCACTAATATTAGTACTCTAGTAGTACCGAGTAGAGATTTCGTGATCCCGAGCAACAGTGATCTCGGTGTTTTTAAAAAAATCGAAAAAGTATTTGAAAAGAAAGGTATGGATTGCTGCGAGAAAACAGAAGAGCTCGAAATTGAGTAAGTTAAGTTGACCCAATTGACCGATTTAAGAGTAGGCTCGTCTTGAAAAGGGAATCAAATTAAGTTGTATATAGTCTCACTCAAATATTTGATTCATGATTAGAAATCTCGAACAAAAATTCGCTTATATAATGTTTTTTGCTATTGATGCAATGACAGATTCTCTTTCGATAACATAGAAGAGCCATTGGGCGAGACCACGTGAACATGACTACTTAAAAAATCCCGGATGTAGCCAATTATGTATCCCACAAATGTGCAATTTTTTTTTCAAATGCTTTCTATTTTGGGCTATACAAAAATGACAAAAGCATGGATCTGAATATCTATTCGTTTAAATCTCCAAATTTATCAAATTTTGTTGTTTTTGTGTAGCGCAGAATACAAAGTATTTTAAGTTCATATTTTGCACATTTGTGGAATACATCATTTGCAACATCTGGGTTTTTTTCAGATTTTTTTGAAACTCCAGATTTTTTTATATTTTTTTAAACACGAGGATCACTGGTGCCCGGGAGCCAAAAACACTTTCCGAGTTGTACCGCAGTTTAGTTGAGAGGGTATGCAAAATGCGAACTTTGCCACCTGAAAGCTTGGTATGGTACAACACTCTACGTATGTGACCAACTTAACCAAGCTACCAGCAAGCATCAAATTCCGGTAAGGTTTATTGAACTGGACGAACCCAGAATCCACATAGTATATTTTATAAATCTGTCATAGGAGACCATTCACTCATCAGCTAATAAAAAACAGATGTGAAATTATGTCAATTCCTGCCACTGAGGATCCAACTAAGACAAACACTGATGAAAGTTTCGACTTTGTTCCACAAATGGTGGCCTTCTGATCTGGAGCATATGATGCAGATGTGGGGCGGGCATCACACAATTTTATGATATGTTCCATATTGATCTTGAGCTAACTAGATAGTAGAAAGCTGAAGCATCACAACCAAAATAGTGAACTATGAATTTTAGTTTTAGTAAAACCCAAGCAGTAACAAAAAAGGACAACTCTAATAGCGAAAGGAACATAGAATCCACAATTTCAGTTCACATAACTTACTGAAAAGAAATGAGGGATTAATACCTCATAACCAACACCATCAGGTTTAACTTACGATAGTGATACCTCATGACCCAGACCCATCAGATTTAAAAGGTTACCCACAACCATCAAGTTTCAGTTACGTCAGTCTGACTTCCAAAGTAGTTAATGCCTCCAAAACTACATTCAACTCTTTCAACTCTGTTAATGCCGCCCCACCCGATAGATGTCACCAAGGATGGTCTAGAGGGTCGCGGTTGTGGCGCACCTGTGTTGTCGCCGAGGTGGGAGGAGAAGGTTGCGGTGGCTGCACGGCTGGATGAGAAGATCCCATTCGTAGCTCGGCCAAACGCGGCCATGGCGACAACTACGTTTGGGTTCTGGCAACTAATATTTTATACTAAATTTTATGCCTTTTAGAAAAATTGCATACTACATTATTAACGACTACAAACTTGCTTGTGCATACTAAAAACTTGCTTATTGGGATATTAACCAAATAGAAATGCTACTATATTTCAGTCAAACTTTTAATTGTTTTAATTGTGTAATCTTCAATTGTGAAGATTGGAAACCGACTTAAAGCTAATTTACGGTAATTTAATTCCGTACAATCATAAGAATAATGTTCATATTCTTCGGTCATTAATAACAAATTCTCGGATAATACTGAACACATATTTAGCTTTGTTGTGCTAAAGATAAATTGTAGTTTAGAACAAAATTTCCTTCTCAAATTTTGTTTCAACAATTTCACAAGTTATATAGCTTAGATTCATGATAAATACAAATATTTTAAGTGGTATATAGTAGTATATGACTAGGTAACCGTATTTGCTAAAACTTCTAGAAATTAAATAAAATTATTACCATGACTATTTATTGATATTTCCTAGGCAAAATGTGTCTTATAAGTTAGTTTTGCTCAGTAATAAGTTTAATCAATGAACATGAATTGGTGTGGATTATTCTCTTGGTTGTATAGCCGCTTTTTATCACCTCACATACTGCATAGGCATACATATAAGTTAAGATAGTATGAACATTTTTATATTTTCCTTATGAACAATTTTATCATATATAGAAATAACTTTTATATCTCGCAAACATTAATTATGATGCGAATGAACATTTACTCATATATGCATAAATATCTATTTCAACATATGTAAGCAATATACTTCTTACACTGCACATTGTTTTAGTATAAAAGTATTTTATAGAAATTAAATATATTTGTAAGATAAAAATAGAAAATAAAAATAAAACTTGCCTATTAACGGATTGTTCGCGTTATCAGCAAACTATATGATGCTCATGGCGTCATATAGGGGCGACGCTCACATCCTGCGCGTAGGTGGGCCAACCCATACACCAAGCCTTCATATTTCCTTTTCTTTCTTTTCGCTTTTTTTCCTATTTTCTTTATTGCCTTTTTCATATCTTATGGTTTATATTTGCAAATTTATCGATATTTCTTGTTTTATTTTTTATATTCAACTAAAAATATCTAATACATGAACATTTATGTAGAATCTTCAACATTTATATCAAACCCCGTGAAGAATTTTTTCCAACTTTATAAATATTTATTTTGTGAAAAAATATTTTCAACCTTGTGCACATTCTTTTTTGACCGTATGGACATTTGGTTTGAACCTCTCGAATAATTAGTTTGAACTGTATGAATATTTATTTTAGAGTAAAGTGCACCACGAGTCCTAATACTATTCGAGGGATGTCAACTTAGTCCTAATATTATGAAAATGCATATTTGAGTACTATAAGTTTGAACTGGACGAACCTGGGACTACATAGTTCCTCCCCAATGCTGCCATTTTATAAAAAGCATCACATGAGAGCATTCGCTCATCCGCTAATAAAAACTATGTGAATTCCTGCAAGTGAGGTGTCGAAGAATCAAAACACCGACGAGAATTCCAACTTGGTTTCACAAAGGCGCCCCCTTCTGATCTGGAGCATATGCTGGGGTGTGGGGCATCATCCAATCATATATGATGTCCTATTTTCATCTTGAAACTAATTGTAAAATATCAATTCATGTGGAACTAAACAACAACGTTTCAAGTCAGCCAGCCTGGTTAGTTGGGGACAAGACCATCGCCATTCAAGAATCGCAAGAACTCCCATTATTTGGTGTAACTGATCCTACGAGTTGGTAGTAGAAAGCTGTAACGTCACCAACCAAATAATGAACTAGGAATTTTTGTGATTCTGAAAGAGTTTTTTCAGTTGAAACGTTCTCACTAGGTGATAGCCAAAAGAAAAGAGAAGCATACTTTTTTTTGTCATAAAAAATGTTGCTCTTCCACATCACATGTTTCGCAAGAAGTGTTGCTTTCTATATGACATCTTTTAAAGGACTGCCTACAGATTCTCTGAAAACGAAAAAAATGCATAACAGGCATTCAGTACCCATAGCAAGATATAATGATCCTGGCTCCAAGATGATCGTCAATAACAGATACAGATCAAGATATGATGATCAATGCTACAAGATATTGCAAATCATTCATATGCAAAAACTGAGTGACACAATGTTTTGATTGGGGACTGCATATTCTTCAGTAATTAGATGTCTTCCCCTACGCATGCATATTCCTACAGGACTATAAGCAATGGTCAGAGTCCATACTGGTACTGAATCGGAAGAGCAGCTGCAGCTCTTGATTTGGGTTGCCTATCACCTCCCAGTCTCAAATTCCACCATCAGATTAAATACATGCTTCCGATTACATGTTTTGATCTCAAAATTGCAGACGTTCCCATGCAATTCAGATTCATACACAATTATGATCAATGATCAGGGTTCAGAACATATTACTGTCACTGAAACAGAAGAGTGGACTGCTCTTAATTTGGTTATTGCTTCTCAACTTAGTCTGAATTTAATACAGAATCGGATGATACTAGTATGTATTGATCCAATTGCAATTGGCAGTGAAGATAATCCTTGTTCAGAGATACAAACGGGAAGCAAACACGCTAGAAAAAAGAGAACAAGCAGCCACCTACCCAAAGAACAATAACAGCATAGACACGCGAACACCTACAAACTCTAGGTGCAAATCATCTCAAGGCATAAACGAAATGGATGTCCGAGGCTCAGGCGGCGACCTCCTCGGCTGGCTCGTCCTTGACGGCGGCGGCCGGCTCCTCCGTGGGAGGCTCGGCCTTGGCCTTGGCGGCGGCGGAGCGGGACTTGACGAAGTCGAGGAGGCGGCGGCTGACCTCCTTGGAGTAGAGCTGCAGCGCCTCGATGCCCTCCTCGACGGATGCGGCCGCCCCGCCCGTGACGGCGGCGGCGTCGAAGGCCTCGGCCTCGATGGCGCGCGCGGCGGGGTCGGCGTCCGCGGCGGGGACGGCGCCGTAGCGCTTGCAGAGGAGGGCGTCCCCCGCGAGGGTGTCCACCAGGCGCCGCACCACCGCGTCCCGCGTCCGCTGCGTCGGCGGCCAGATGCTGAAGGAGAACGGGGTGGCGGCGGCGGGGGAGACAGGGGAGAGCTCGTCGGGGCCCATGCGCGCAGAGACTCGAAACCCTAGGTTGGTAGGCAGGCCGGCCGTTCGGTCCGTGCGCGGTGGGGATTTAAAAGCAAGCGGTGGCGACTCGGTCGGTCGCTCGGGTGCGGTGCGGTGCGGTGGTGGGTCGTTGTATTGTACTCGATGGTTTGTTCAGGTCGGGGGTTGCCGTGGCGTCAAGAAAGATTGTTCGGGAGAATGGTGGGATCGGTTGGTGCTTTTAATGGCCGGTTTGTTGGCACGTTACGTGCGATCCTTTTGGTTCGAATTTGAATCGGAACGTTCAAATCGAGCCCGAAATGAATGGTAGGAAATCAATTCGGATAGGCGCGACTGACTCAGTGCTGCGTTCGATGGAATACTAGATGAGGTCAGGAGATATTGTTGGGAACATTTCATTTGCAAGATACTGTACTGAAGGTTTTGAAACTTGGTGAGCGAGGTTTTTTTTGCGAAACACAGTACAACGCAGACGCTCACACACACGTGCACACACTTAGCCCTATGAACGCACGCACGCACATCCTACCCCTATGAGCACCTCCGAAAGACTGAGTCGGCGGTCGAGTCTTGAGATTGACGAAGTCACCACAGACGTCTCGCTGTCGACATGAACGTCGTCTCTCACTGAAGAATATTCCGCCTAAATGAGAAACACCAATGTCAAATCTAGGATTTGAACTCTGGTGGGCTGAGGGTATAACCACCCTCCTAACCATCTTGCCACAGACAAGTTTCTCACTTGTGAGCGAGGTTCACTTAGGTCATCGTATTCACAGAATACCGTTAACCAAAAACTCCGTACAACTTAGGTGCTCATCTACTGTCACTCGTGCTCAACGCGTGGTCTATTTGACCACGTGGCACTACGTTGACCGGTAGTTAGCAGCGCAATTTTCTTTCAAAATATACTCATCTTTACTATTAAATGGGAGTTGGTAATGGTTGCTCACCTCTAAAACACGCAATACTCATCATCAGACACATCCGAGCCGTCCAATCTGCATCCGACATCGTACAGTTTCCACGACAAAAAACGGCAAGATCTTTAAAAAATCACACAAACCAAATTCATGGCCCAATTAAATGGCTGATTAATTATCGTTTCCTAACCAATCGTACCCCCTCCATTCCGTGTAAGGCTCAAATCAATTTTCATCGCCATTAGGTACTCCACGATTGGGTATTAAAAACATCCCCTCCACGATTTTTCCTCCATTCAGGTCGCTTAATAATCCACGATTTATGTGCCATCGATTAAGGCCCTGTTTGTTTCTAGAATTTTTATGGGGATTGGTGGGGATAATCCTCTAGTCGATTGGATGAAACCCCAAACTTCAAAACATCGTTTGTTTCTAGTGTATTGGACAGGTTTTATCCCCACCTTTCCCCACAAATCCCCAAACTCTAGTTCATTTTTTCTCAATCCACTAGGGGATTCAATACACTATCCCTACCTAGTGGATTGAGGGGATTGGGTGAAGTTTAGGGTTTCACCCAATACACTAGAGAATTATCCCCACCAATCCCCACAAAAACTATAGAAACAAACAGGGCCTAATTAGGGGATGACGGAGAAGGCCCATATGGCGAGAAAACCTTCTCTCGCGCTCACTTTCAAGCCGGTGTAGCCTATTCGTCAGCAACATCTCGAGCTAGCAGGAACGCAGCGTCGTCTTCCTTCCTGCATCTCAGCGGCGGCTTCTGCATCGACACGTCGTCGGCCTTCTTGCACAGCGTGTGCAGCGGCAATGCGGCATGGCCAGCTCCGGCAACAGCATGACCAGCAGCAGCGCCTGCATTGGCGCCTCACGGTTCCTCGAAGGCTGGAACACTACGAGCTAGCAGATCGTGTACACAACGAACCGGAAGGAAACGAGTCACACACATGCATGCAGATCGTGTTTACATGCATGCAAACGGAGTAAAAAAAGAGAAAAGGAATTTCAACGACGAGGAGGTCTTTCATTCCCCTCCATGGCTCCATGTTAAATCGTGGGAAACTGATTTATCTTACAATGGCCACATTTAATATTTTATTTCATTTCAGATTTTTTTTTATCGTGGTCACTTATGAAGACAATAGTTCCCGACAAGGCGACAAGATGATGAATGAAGAGAATCAAGATTCACTGGGTTTTATGGAATCAAAAAGGTTATGTGCTGAGAATCGTCCTTTCTATATGGCTACATTTATCCTACATTCCACTTTTTTATTCTCACATGAAATCTTCACACTTATGGGAACTTATTCTAATGCATGATAGTTGACGTTTGAGTAAGGTTTAGTACACTTGCTCTCAGTACCAAGAAAATGAAGCCAAAGACAACATATACACGAACATATCTAAACAAGGTGGGATCTTAATGTTTACACGATACTCCTATCTTTATTATGCACGTAAATGTTCACAAGCATTGTATGCGTTGCGGATATAAAACAGGGACCGTAGCAACTCACGGGTATTCATCCAGTGGCGGACCTTGGGCCAGCTACATGGGGAGGCAAATGGGCTGAGAGAGGTAATATACAAGGGTTTTGGGCCAAACTGGGGGGCAAATGGGCCAGATTTGATGGGTTTCTTCAGCGAATTTCAATGGGCTGGGGGGGGGGGGGGGGGGGCCCTGACTTGCACGTAGCTCCGCCCCTGTATTCATCTAGTGACGTTTAATGTATAACCTGGATCTTTCTATTTATATGCTTGCCTACTTATATACTAGAACGGATATTATCATATTTTTCAGACCATATGGTTCTCATACCTCTAACATAAATGTGTATAATATATAGTTTATGCACTTGCAAAATAATTTATGAAGAGACTAATATTGCACAATCTGTTTAAATATAGTAATTCAAGTGTATTTTTCATTAACGTATATTATTAGTATAACAAAAAAAGTTAACTAATATTTTAGAACTTTTCGCTATATGATTAACTATGGCAAATATTTAACAGGAAATTATATACTCGCTAAGACCGTAACATGCTAACATTAAGTCTAAACTATAAAAAATTAGTATAAAACTACATTTGTTTCAATATTTTCCGGTCCAAATCAAAAGCAAATTAACTGAATAATAACAAAAAAATTGAGGAAAAGGTTGGAAAACAATAAAAAGCCATCTAATTTGCACCGAATCGCCCAGACTTAAGGCATCACGTCCTAAAAATCTTCTAATATTGAAGTAAACCAGGCAAACACTACCAAGTCCCCGAGAAATTGCGTAAATATCACCAGGTTCATGACCTAGACAAGAAAATTACTCAACCACTATATTTTCATGCGTCTTCCACGGACTGGTACCATATTCCCGGCACAACGGCAATCAGATTACTTACTTAAATGACGAGCATGACGAAGCCGAGGACGAGAACCCCCGGATAGAGCCGGCGGCGGGGGAGGAGATTCCATT
The DNA here is from genome assembly GCA_947311845.1 of Poa pratensis. Taxonomy (NCBI): domain Eukaryota; kingdom Viridiplantae; phylum Streptophyta; class Magnoliopsida; order Poales; family Poaceae; genus Poa; species Poa pratensis. Next base: position 78,558,756 of record CAMZMU010000033.1, read on the forward strand.
TCCACCGATGGGAGTGGACAGAGGACCGATTCCGCCGCGCGCGGACGAGCCGAGGCCGAAGATGATACCCTGCGGGGAGGGACGAGCCGAGGCCGCCACCGCGAGCGGACGAGGCGAGGAAGATTCCGCGGCGAGGATACGATCGCTAGCGGTGGCTGGAGGTGACGCGCGGCTGGATGAGAAGATCCCATTCGTAGATCGGGGTTCTGGCAACTAATAATTTATACTAAATTTTATACCTTTTCGACAAAATTGCATACTACATTATTAAGGACTACAAACTTGCTTGTGAATACTAAAAACTTGCTTATTGGGATATTAACCAAATAAAAATGCTACTAGATTTCAGTCAAATTTTTAATTGTTTGAATTGTGTAATCTTCTATTGTGAAGGTTGGGAAACCGACCTAAAGCTCATTGCCAGTAATTCAATTCAGGACAATCATAAGTATAATGTCCATATTCTCCGGTCTTTAATAACAAATTGTTGGATAATACTGAACACAAATTTAGTTTTGTTGTGCTAAAGTTAAATTGTAGTTTAGAACAAAATTTCCTTCTCGATTTTTTTTTCAATAATTTCATAAATTATATAGTTTAGATTCATTATAAAGATATCAGAGTATGACCTAACAAATATCTTAAGTGGTATATGGTAGCACATGACTAGGTAATCGTATTTACTGAAACTTCTGGAATTTTAATTAAATTATTACTATGATTATTTAGTATTATTTCCTAGGCAAAATGTGTCTTATAAGTTAGTTGGGCTCTGTAATAAGTTTAAATTTTCGCGCATGTCACATGTATTTAAGACTTTCAGTAGACACTTGTAATTATAATCAATGATCATGAAGTCGTGCGGATTATACCGTGCATGGATACATATAAGTTAATTATTCTCTTGATTGTATAGCCGCTTTTCATCATCTGACTTATACTGCGTAGGCATAGATATAAGTTAATATAGTAAAAAAAAGTTAATATAGTATGATTTTTTTATTTTCCTTATGAACAATTTTAGCATATATCGAAATAACTTTTATATCTCAGAAACATTAATTATGATGCAAATTAACATTTACTCATATATGCATAAACATCTATTTAGACATATGTAAGCAATAAATTTTTTGCACTACACATGGTTTTAGTATAAAAGTATTTTATAGAAATTAAATATAGTTGCAAGTTAAAAATAGAAAATAAAAACTTACCTATAATGGGTTGTTCGTGTTATCGACAAACTATTTGATGCTCATTGAGTCAAACATATGTGCTCGTTGCGTCATATAGGTGCGACGCTCACATTCTGTGCGCAGGTGGGCCAACCTATATTTGAGAGCGTTGTATCCAATAAACGGGGGCAGCCGTGGAGATGCTCTTAGCACTTAGTTTGATTCTATAATCTCGTCGTCAAACCAATTCTTGTTTGTTTGTGATGCCAACTTTTTCTCTCCCACATATTTTTATAAATCAAATCAATCACACTCACACATCCTGTGATTGATTTGGGAATTGATTAATTTTCGGCCCCCTCCCCCCCCCCCCCCCCCCCCCGAGTCGCCCCCTCTCGCCCTCCGGCCGCCGCCCCCCTTCTCCACCACCCTCCCCGCGTCGCCGCCGCCGGCTGAGGTCGTCGGGCGCCGCCCGGGCGACGCCGGCGGCGGCGGCCTGCCTCTACCCGCGCTGTGGAAGGATGGTCGGGGCCTTTTCTTCCTCCTTGGCTCGGTGCTCTTCGGGAGGCTTTGGTCCGGCGCGGCCGGGTGTCGCCGGCTGGTGGTGCTTCACGGCGGGGCGCCATGGCTGCAAGCTCACGGTGGTTGCTGTGCGCCAGATTTGGACCCCGGGCCCCAGATGGGCTCCGGCGGGCTCCAGATGGGCTCGGGCGGGCCGAAGCTCTGCGGCTGAGGAGCCTCCTGCAGGTGGTGGCGACGAATCTTCAGGCTGAGGACGGCGGCAGTGCGCCTTGCCCATCGCAGCAGCGCGGCCGGGGCTTTACGGGCCCGTCCGGGCCCGGCCGGGCCAGTGTGGGCCTGGTGTGCCCTGGCTGCTCTGTCCGGCCGATGACCGCCTCTTGGCGGTGGAGGTGGATCCCTCCCGCACGGCTGCGTCGCTGCTGTCCGTCGGCTCGACGATGTCGTCCGCCCCTGTCTTGCAGGCCACACGCCAGCGTTCACGATGAGGCAGATAATGGTGACGTCAAAATTGTGGTGGTGCATGCTGGATGAAGATAGGTGGTTGTGCTCCATTGCTCCAGGGTGTGGACGGGGTCGGGAGAAATCCCTTTCGGCTTGTCTGACCTTGACGCGGTGCCGCCTTCGAGTGGCACCCTTCCTTCCTGAAGGGCGTCACGGGAATCCCCTGTCCATTACACCCTACGTGCCGGGGGAAACCCTAGGACCGGCGGTCCGGGCAGCAGTGCCGGGAACGGTGCTTCCTTCTTGAAGGTGTTGCTTGGTACGAGGCGCTTCGGAGTGCTTGGATTGTGGTGGAGCAAAGTCGGAGGACACCACGGTGGCGAGTCATCATTGTTTCGTCAATTCGCCTTTGCTTTCATTTATTTTTCTCTTTGGGTATGTTTGTGCTGCTGCCCCAGCATTTTCTTTGGTTCGAACTGTTGTATCGGTGTGGTTGCTATATTTATATAGCGGGGCGTAAGCCTGTGATTGATTTGGATTCACAATGTGGACGGTCTGACCAACACAGATCAATATTCTCTGACCTTGGGATGGATAAATTTGGATGGCTTTAAGTGACTGACATGTAGACGCTACATATAGTGGCCCCACGTGTTATTGATTCAAAGTCAGGTGACACTAGTAACCAGCAAAGTCAGCCAATCGATGCCCGACTAAGAGCATCTCTAGCAGAACCCGCAAAAGGGGAACCCGCAAAACAGTTTTGCAGTTCGCGCAACTCGCGGTTTTTGCTCAGAACGCCGCGCGGCGGAGCAGAATCCGCAAAGCAGAACCGCAAAACAGAATATTTGGATTCACAATGTGCATATGCATCTCCACCGCGCACGGGTGGCGGAGTGGGGGAAGAGAAAGCGGTGGCGGAGGCGGCGGCGGCGGTTCGGGGGCTGAATCTTCCTTCGCGCTAACGATAGAAGAGGATGCGGATCAGTCTGCGGGCCGGTGAGGAAAACCTAGATTTCACGGTTTCGAGGGCCGGATTCACGGGGCCCCTCAAAATCTTTTGCGGGTCGGAGAGTTTTGAGGGTTCTGCTCTTTGCGTTTTTAAGGATTCGAATCCGCATCCGGCGGTTATTTTGCGGGTTTGCCCCTTTTGCGGGTTCTGCTAGAGATGCTCTAACACGGCCAGCGACATCTACTCTCTTCAATATGATCATACTAGCTCCACAACTCCACATAATGGAACTATCATCATCGTGACTTCGCGAGAAATTTACACATGAGTACACAACACTAATGTTTGGTTTCAAAGTTGCATAACATATATAATCAAAACATGTTTTGCAGAGGATACTATCTTTTGTTGTAATATGTTGCAGCTAACAACGTGGCTAACAAGTGGGCCCGTGTTTCTATTCCTATAATAAAGTTATACCGGAAATAAAAAAAAAACATCACCGTATAAAACATATAGATTATGCACACACAAAATGTACAAATAAAATATAGTTTATGCTCTTTCAAGCCTTTTTATATATGCGTATTCTTTATATTTTATATCGTTATGCTATTTTTAAAATATTTATCGTACAACTATGATATACGCATAAATATGGGCCCACGTGTCAGTTATGTTGTTAATGCTTTAAATCATCTATTTGAGCTAACAATAACATATGAACCCAAAAGGTAAGGTTGGATGAAAAACATGTTTTGATTAAAGAATCTCCACGGCACCCTCCAAACGACCCCCAAAGGCCCACTGGGAGTCAGGACGCCAAAATCCTTCACCAGCGGCACCCCCAAAGGGTCGACCCGAGCACAATCGTGTCCGGCACCCCCGAAAGGGCCCCCATCTTTGGAGGCCCTGTCGGGGGTGCCGGACATGGGGCGGACATGCCCTCCGACAGGGGTGGCCCGCCTGTCATACACCGAGCCCGGCGCGCCCGTGTTAATGAGGGCGCGCAGGAGACCGTTCCGCCCGCGTTAATGGCGCGCAGTTGCCGGGCGGTTTCCCAGACGACGCGACTGGATGGGGCGGGAGGCGAGGTGTCTACATGGCGGCAGGCCTGTCACCACACGTCACATTAACGACGGCGACAGCGTGCGCGGCAGTCCACGCGCCGGCGTCGCATCGTTCCCACGCAATGCATGTACGCCGGCGCGGATGCTCGCGCACCGCCCACCTCCCTCGCCGCGGCCACTCGCTCGCCGCAACCTCATCTCCCACGCCTCTCACGCGCACCACTCCATCTCCCTCACCCTCTGCGCCGTGGCGAACAGCTACGAGGCGGGCAACAGCAGGCGAAGCGGGCCCACGATCTCCACCGACGAGGCGTGGGATCTGTACCGCTACGGCCTGCTGGTGCCGCCGGATTCCCGCCTGCCCTCAGGGTGGCGCACGTCCCCCAACGGTGGGCTCCCCGTGCCGGCACTGTCGGAGACGCTGGAGCAGATCCGTCGCGACATCGCTCGGCGTCGCAGCTGGCTGACGCGTGAGCAGCGCGCCGTGCCCGAGTTTGACGACAACAACTGGGCCGCCTGGCTCCGGCGGTTCGAGCGCGAGCACAATGAGGTGCTCGCCGCCTACAACGGCCCGACACCGCCGGGTCGCTACAACGCGGAGGGCCGTCACCGGTGGTGGGACGGCACCGTCCACACCGTGGCCTCCACCATCGAGGCCGCGCGGCAGCACGCCCTGGCGGGGAGCACCACCTCGTTGCGGCTGATGCCTGTGCGGCCACGGCGCAACGGCCGCCAGGAGGAGGAGCTCCAGTCTCGGGCGCCACGCCGCAGCTACCGGCCGGTGAAGAAGGAGCGCCGCTTGCCGTCGCGTCGTGGAGGAGTTGGTGGCGATGGCATTGTCATCCGCGAACACCGCGAACAACGGTGTTCCCCACCACGCGGCCGACTCTACCTGCGCCGCCCTAGGACGTCGCCTCGGCCGGTGGAGGTGATTCCGGCCGGCTACGACGTGTCGTCTCCGCTCCGGACCGAGCACGACGGCGACTCCCCCGGGTAGCTGGCGGCTATCGCCGACTCGGTGGCGACACTCGAGCGGGACACGCTGGGCCTCATGGCCACCATCACCTCCTCGACGCAGATGGCGGCCTCCCCCTCCTCCGGCGACGCCTCCAGTTGCCGTGCGCCGCGCCGTCAAGACGTCGCCTCCACCAGATCGCCGCCTCCTCCTCCACCTACGTGGTGCTCGACGACGAAGACGCGTGGTTGGACACCGACGATGAGGAGTAGGCTAGGGTTAGGGCGCAGGAGGGGGCCGAGCAAATTTCGTTCAAACTTTTGTAATATATAACAAATATGAACGGAATTCGAAATGCGTTTAATTTTTTTCGTATCTGTCATTTTTTTTTGGCTTGGGGGCGCCGCTGTGGGCTGCACCCCTCAATTGACCGGACACAGCTCCGACACCCCCTAGTTGACACCCAATTGGAGGAGATGCTCTTATGTGTTTTGTGCAACTCTGGCACCACGCATTGGTTGCAATTTTCTTCTGAAAATATCTCGCGTCTCAAAAGCTCGTGATTCAACCGTAGGCGTAGCATCATGATTTATGCAAATCCTAAAAAGAACTACTACTTAGGATGTCTCCAACGGGGCGACCCAAACGAACGCGCGTTTGGTCCGCGTTTTGTCCGTTTGGGTCGGGGAACGGACGCGCGTCCGGCCCATGTCCGCCCCTTTCTGGCCAGTGCCCCCAACGGGGCCGACGCATTGAGTCTGCTTGCCATTTTTTCCCCAAACTTTTTTTTTAATACTAGGATTACATTTTTAAAACTAAAATTACATAGTAAATTTAGGACTTCCTCCTAACATTAAACCCTAAAACCTAAACCTAAACTTGAAGAAAATTAATAACCGACCACCGGCCGGCAAGGGGGAAGATCAAAGAGGGGCTGCGGCCTTGAGGAACGTCACGCAGCATGCCCGTTTTGCAACGGACTTGCTGGCTCTTCCTTCATCGCGGACATGGCCAGCCAAGGCTGGCTGACTCAATATTCTTTGCTCATTTTGTAGCTACGAAACACGTAGCGGGCGCCGGTATTAGTGGAAAATGAGCCGCACATAGGCGGCCACGCCGGCGGGGATATGACATCAGGTGGAGCTGCCTGCTCCTTTCGCGGCCTCGGCCGCCGCCAAGGCCTCCCGGTGCCGTTTGCGCCTCGCCGCGTGCTTCTTGGACTCTTCGGCGCGGCGCATTTGCTTCATCTCCTCCTCCACCGCAGCGTCGGCATAGGCGCGCGCGGCGGACATGAACGCGGCCGCCCTCTGCGCGTTCAGCTGCATGTGGGTTGCATCCACCGCCTCCTCCTCGGTGATGTGAGCAGGGCCGCCCACGCCAATGGGAGGCTCCGGCGGCGCGCCATCCCCCGCGACACCGGCCGCCGCGACAGCAGCCGCCGCGACACCGGCGGCGTACTCTTCTTCGTCGCTGTCGGCGCAGTCCGCGAACGCCGCCTCCACCGCACTCCTCTGGGCGTCCGTCAGGCGCGGACGCGGCGGCTGGGGAATCATGCCGGCCCATGCCGGGCTGGTCGCCATCCGGCGAGAGAAGCTGCCGCGATAGCGCCCGCGCGCGCTCATGCGCGCTCGCTCGACCTCGTCCACCAGATGCTGCGGCGGCGGCGGCGGATCCATTCCGGCGCGTGGATCTGAGCTTGGAGATGGTGGCCGCCGTGGCTAGGGTTTGGCCGGCCGGCGCGATTGGGGAGGAGTGCTAGGGTTTGTGCCCTAGGGTTTGGCCGGCCGGCGCGATTTATACAGCTCCACCGCCCAGAGTTATTGCGGGTAGGTGGCCGTTGGGGTCGATGACACGCGGGGCCAGGGCGGACACGGGGAGGACGCAGGAGCGTTCCACGAGCGTCCGGGGCCGACGCATCGGTGGCCCAAATTTGGGCCAGGAATGCGTCGCGGCGGACCATAAAACGGACCGCGGTCCGTTTGCGTCGCCCCGTTGGGCCGTGTTTTTGGCTCCCGCGGATAGGGACGGACGCGCGCGGACTCGATGGGTCGCCCCGTTGGAGTCATCCTTAGAATTTTGTTTGAACCAAAGTGGCCCGTTGGATTCCTTATCACATCTCAAAAGCTCGTGATCCAACCGTACATCGGAAGCAAAGCTCCGCCACGCCGGTGGCACCCCCTGGGTTCAAGTCCAAAGTGTCCAACCTGTTAAAAATAAAATAACTCTTCAGTTATTGGGATAATCCCCTTATTCCCGCACGTGTAGTTCCCACGAGGGAACCGTCGCCAGTTCCCTGGAGCGTCGCGTGTTGCGAACCGCCTCCAGGAACCGACTTCCTCGCGTCTATTCATCATGTATAAAAGGCTCTCGCCCATCATCAATAAAGAGAAATCGCTTTCATTCTTCACTCTCGACTCTCGCTCGATTTCTACCCTAACACGTTATCAGCCACGCTTCGCTCTCCGGCGAAAATCGATTCCGCCGAGATCGATTCCGGCGAGATCGACAAGGAAAGGTGAGAACTAGAAGATGCCTCGCCTACCACTGTACCTTCGTCGCCGCGTCCTTCGGTTCGCAGGCCGCCGTCACTTCGTCGCTCGCCGCCGCATGAGCGGCCTTGGAGAACGCCGCCGCTTCGACGGCCGGCGCTACGGCGTTGGCGGCCACATCGGCCGCCACCACGCCGGCGGATACCGGGCGCGCCGCCACGGCATGGGCCGCTTTCACGGCCAGAACTTCCCCAACCGCCGCCGTTCCGGTCCGGCGACCGGCGTCGCGCCTCAGCCAACGCCCGCCGCGCCCGTCGCTCCGCAAGCACTGCCACCGGCGTTCTGGTGCTCGGAGCACGGCTGGGTTATCTGCCCCCTGCACGGGTACGGCTCCGCCGCCGGCGGGGACGCGGTTGGGCAGTCGCCCACATCGGTCTTCGAGTTTGGCTCGACCAGCGCCGCGCTCGGCGACGTCCGCATCGTCGCGCAGCGGCTTCCGTCTCCGACCCCCGCGGTCGTCGAGATAGAGGGCGACGCCCTCGCGTACGTGTCCGCGCCGACCGGGGCCTCCATCTTCACCATAGGCTCCGGCGTCAGGACCTTGACGAGCGCCCCCGCGGCGCCTCCGTCCCCGCCGCGCACGGATGTCGACGAGCCGCGCCTGCCGTCTCCAACTCCGGCCACGCCCCCTCCTTCACCGCGAGCAGGCGCTCGCCGCCGCCTCCTGGCCCTCGGCCTCCCGCTGGCCAGCCTGTCGGCAGACTCGCCAACGAGCAGCCGCGGCCTCCGCGCTGGCACCTTGAGCCCGGCCGCGCTCGGGCTAGCGAACGGCAGCGTCGCCCGGGGACCCGGATCCCTGGGGGATCCTCCGACGAGGCAGAGGGCGGCCGGAGCGCCGCTCGTCGCTGGTGAACTCCGCTGCATCAGCAGCCCCGGAGGACGTCGCGTGTGGTTATCGCTGTTGCTGTTTTGGTAGAGGATTTGGGGATCGATCAGTTCCTATCCTATCCTCCCGTACAGTACAGGGACTACACTAATAGTAGTGGTGGACAGTCCAAGCCCAGCACGGCACACCACATGCGGCCTCTCTCTGCTTATTAATTTAGTTGATTTATTTCGGCATCTTAGCAGATTCCCTTTCTAACAGTAGTTCTAGCAGTATTTTCTCCTGTTTTAGACACTGTTAAATGCAGTATTTCGTACTGTTAATCTGTAGAGTACACTGTATTCCAGATGTGATGTAATATATTTCCATGTTTTCTACATGTTTGAGATTATTACATTTTTATTTCGCGGTTGAATTTTTAATTTCTCGGGAATAAAATCAATTCATCGTCTTAATTGAGCTCTTTGGCTTGATACGAGCACGAATTGAGATGCAAAATTCAAAGTGACTTCTTCAAATTGATGTTTTGGGATCACGGGGTAGTGTGTAGATTTATCTACACCTGCTATTTAAGCCTACATATTGTCATTTTTGACATTATGATTGCCTATGTGCTCTCCCATACATTTAATTAAGTTATGGCATAAGGCATTCGAAGTGTGAGTATCCAATACTCCGCTAATGCTGATAGACCTACTCCAAAATTTCTTTTGAAGATTATCTACAATGTGTCATACTTAACAATCTGAAGTTCACACTAATGAGTTCAAGCCCAATTCTTGAAACTTCATTTATTTTGCATAGTTCATTACAACATAATCATGATGGATTTTAATTTACCAACTGTAAATAAATATTCTCTGATTTACCGATGGCTCGAGAGTTCGATGTAGTCACTCTCCAAGCATATTCGTAATGTTGTAATAGAACATACGTATCGTTGTCATTTATATTGTATCAGCACTTCGATATGATAAGATTGTTTTCTATGTATTTAAATAAGGTTTTCTTATTGGAAATTCTTCATTTTTATATATAGCTATCTACGGGGACAATCCGATGGAAGAGGAATTATGCCTTGTGGACAGTGCTACCACAAACTCCATACTGAGGGAGTTGAAATATTTCCAAACTCTGAAAAAGATGAATGGAGATATTTTGACAATCGCTGGACGCGATACGGTAATTGTTGGCACTGGACGTGCCATATTTACCCTCCCAAGTGGTACACAAGTGACAATTGAGGCTGCCCTGCTGTATCCCGATTCTTCACGTACCCTAATCAGTTATCGAGATATCCGTAAGAATGGTTTTCACATTGAAACCCATGAAGACAACAAAGAGGAGTATTTACTCTTCACAAAAGATTACGGATATGGCAAGCAAGTACTTGAAAAAATTCCTTCTCTGTCGTCCGGACTGTACTATACGTACATTAAGCCCGTAGAACATGTTGCTTACAAGGTAATTTTCCAGAATGTTAACGCATTCCAAACCTGGCATGATCGCCTAGGCCATCCTTGTATCGGGATGATGAGGAAGATTACTAGCAATTCCATTGGTCATAATTTGCTTGAGTCCAAATTTCCTCAGTCGTCAGACTTCGTGTGCACATCATGTGCCACGGGAAAGCTTATTCTGAGGCCTTCGCACCTCAAGATACAAGCTGAACCACTTCAGTTTCTTGAACGAATTCAAGGAGACATTTGTGGTCCCATCCAACCATTGTCTGGACCGTTTAGGTATTTCATGGTTCTAGTTGATGCATCTACACGATGGTCACATGTGTGCCTTCTCTCCACACGGAACCATGCATTTGCCAAGATAATGAGGGAAGTAATTAAGTTACAAGCCCATTATCCAGAAAGTCGAATTAAGTCAATTCGCATGGACAATGCTGCAGAATTCTCCTCACGTGCTTTCAATGACTATTGCATGGCCTTGGGGATTGAAGTTCAGCACTCTGTTCCATACGTCCACACTCAAAATGGTTTGGCTGAATCCCTAATTAAGAGGATCAAACTCATTGCAAGACCTTTGTTGATGAATTGCAGCTTGCCAACGTCTTGTTGGGGTCATGCAGTTTTACACGCTGCTGACTTAATACAATTGCGACCTACTGCATATCACAGTACTTCCCCTCTGCAATTGGTACGTGGAAATCCACCTAGCATTTCCCATCTGCGTAAGTTCGGATGTGCTACATACATCCCGATCTCACCACCTCAGCGGACATCCATGGGCCCACACAGAAAACTGGGGATCTATGTGGGGTACAAATCGCCGTCGATTATTAAGTACCTGGAACCCCTTACTGGGGACCTATTCACAGCCCGTCACGCTGATTGTATATTTGACGAGGAACATTTTCCGGCATTAGGGGGAGATTTCAAGTACCAGAAAGAATGCCCGGAAATTGATTGGAATGCTCTTGCCATTTCAGCCTCTGATCCACGTACCCAAGAGAACCGAACTCCAAGTTCGGAAAATCATAAATTTGCAACATCTTGCAAATAATCTGCCAGATTCATTTACTGATCTAAAAGGTGTCACAAAATCCTTGGATCTGGCCAGAAATGCGCCCGAAAGAGTGGAGGTACCAACTAAAACCACTCAACTGCCCGTTCCCAAAAAGAGGGGGAGTAGTATGGCCTCTGACCAGGATCCTGCTTCTCGCAAGCAGCAAAGGAGAGTGAGGAGAAACTCCTCAAAGTCAGTAAATGCAAGTCAACTCAACGTTGACAAACACCTTATGGGTAGTATACACCCAGTGGAAGGGCAACCTCCACAACCCAGCTCCAGCTTGCACACACTGGCTGGGACATCGGAACACCTAGACTCACGCGTATTGGGAAATCACGAAGAGTCATCAACGGGGCACGAGATATCCATCAACTATATCGATTCTGGAGAATCATTCAACCGTAAGTCTACGATTGTCGACACTTATTTTTCTGCTACAATTGCAAATACCCTTCTCACTGATCATGATCCAAGGACTATCGTTGAGTGTGAAAAATGCTCCGACTGGCCTCAATGGAAGGATGCAATACAAGCAGAATTAGCCTCGCTTAATAAAAGGAAGGTATTCACAGAAGCAATACCTACACCTCCTAGTGTTTTCCCTGTGGGATTCAAATGGGTTTTCCTCCGGAAACGGAATGAGAACAATGAGGTGGTGAGATACAAAGCAAGGCTTGTAGCACAGGGTTTCTGTGGGGACCCCGGACTAGCTGTCTGAAATACCCGATTATGCTTAACACAACGATCCCGTGATCAGTCTGTCGTTGCACATAATCCGAATTGGATACCAAAGTTTACATCCATTACAATACCGAATAAAAAGTCTTACATAAATGGTCATTTAGACCAAGTCTTACATAGGTGCCTTCATAGGCCAAACCAAAATATCAGCGGAAGCTACGGCGTAGACATCATATTCTAACGATGACGACCGACAGGCAGCTGACTTGTGGAGATCCTTAGTTTGCGTAGAAGTCGCCATACTCCTGCTCGGCGTAGTGCTCCTCCTCGTAGTCTGGCTAGGACAATAGCCAGGGACGAAACCAATATGAGTACATTTGAATGTACTCGCAAACTACCCCAACATGAGTATGCACTAGTTTTATTTTAACTTACAACTTTTATTTGTTTTAAAACATCTATATATCTTTATTGAAAAAGGTAAGAAGAGTTTTATAACTATCTTTGAAATAAGTCACCATCTCATTTGTTTCTCCAAAACCCCTCCTTTTTCCTGACCATGGCTCACCATGGTCCATTAATTCCAACAACTCATACCACTCCATTTGGTATAGTTGTGTCACACCATCACCATTTCAGTTTCTTTTAACTTAAAAGCTTTTCCAAAAACTTGCACATGGTCTAGGACAGCCTCCCAACTGTCCATATCCGAGGACTCGGCTATTCGAATAGTTTTACACTCTGCAGAGGTAGCACGCTTTTCCCACATCCATCCGGCAACTCATCGTGTCTGCCACGTCTCGCCATACAAGGTGTATGCGAAGTAAGCCGCCGACCATAGCCTGTCCTTTGCTCATGCTAGTATAGGACCCTACCGCTACGAATTTATCATCCTTTCCATCTACACCCAGTCCAGATTCCCCGTCGGGAAACCTAAGTGTTAGGACTCGTAGTTCTGCCCGGCGAGCGAACCCTTCAATCCTCCCACCAACGTGTTAGGACCCAGGTCAGGGGTAGGTCACCAAACCATCCCCTCATGGAACGAGGTCATCCTCGTTGTTGAGGCATCCCATACTAATATGAGCAAATTATATGACTACGCCCTTTCCCATATGTGGGTAGATGTGGTCGCACAGGGTAAGATTGGTTGTCATAGTACTAGGACACAATGTGCATTTTCCATAAACATCACCATTTTCCACTTCTTTACTTCCACACCGACATCTCGATATTCCATAACCACACAAGTCTTTTCAAAGGAGTTTTGAATAAACACCATTGTTTCCCATCCTATAGTTTTATATAAACTACCTTATATTTCTACATAGAGTGGCAAAATAATATCCATATACTTTTGAAAAGGTTTTGTAAACCAATGCCTTAAGAGTAAATCATTTGATCAAAGTAGATGCATATGTATTTAGGTGCAAGCTCAGGGAGTAGCTTGCCTTGCTCGGCAAAGTTCTCGGGCTCTTGTGCTTGATGATCAGAGAATTCCCCCTCCTCGTAGATTCCGGCAACGTTCTCGTCTAAACGTCAAACAAGCAATACAAACAATCACTAAACTACCCAAGCAAGCATCACAACATATCAATCATAAACATCACAAATAGCTGCTGCACACCTCAAACCATACAATTTGGTTTCAAAATAATTGAATTAAACATCATTTATTTATGTTCAAAATTATGGCAGAAACTTGTGGAACATGTTTAATTTCACAACTTGAGTTCTGTTGGTCACAAAAATACAAACTAAATTTCTTTAGAAAGCTACTGATGTGTAGAAGACAACACAATTTGATGTGGATCAATTGGAGTTACCAAACTCCCTACATAATTGTTTGAATCCAGTAACTTAATAATCAAGTTTTAGCTACCAATTAAGTTCTGTTGATCCTAAAATTAAATCCTTTTAGGGGTAACTAAACATGACTAAATGTGACCTAACAAAATTGGTCCTAATTCATTTGGGTTAACCATTAAACATATTTAAATGTTTGAGTGCAGAAGGGTGTTTAAACTTCAATTTAATACTAAACAATTAATAATGCACAAATAATTCTACCAAAATTAGGAAAGCTAATACATGGTAGTATTAAGCTAGAAAAATTGGTTTGGAATTATTTGGACTAACAGAGTATCAGAAACAAACAAGTTTAGAATTTAAACCTTCTGTAGTATTTTTAATAATACTTTTTATCTATTTAATTAAATGACATGAGACCACTTGGGTTGGTTAAACAATTTCATAAGCTTTCCAGACCAATTGAGTTTGATTTATTTGGATTCCTAAATCTCGAGATATTGAATTTCAAAGTTGGATCCAGTACTGACTTAACAGAGTGGTTTAAATTTGAATTTAATTGTTCTCTGGATAATGTTGAAAGCTATGACAGGTGGGGCCTACATGTCAGCGACACAGTGCGCAGGTGGAAATTAATAAAATCCTGACGAGCGGGGCCCGCCCGTCAGTCTCTCTCTCTTTCTTTTAACCGAAGCGGTACGCGTCCGTTGGATCGAGATCCAACGGCCCACGATCAAAGGCATCGGCGGCGACCTAAAATCGGCGGCGCTGCCGCGCCGGCGACGGCGAGGTGGAAGGATCTCTCACCTAGAGGGCTCGGGAGGTCGCGGAGATGATGCTGATCGACGGCGGCGGCGTGTGGGAAGCTCCTGGCTGAGTTGCACTTGCTGGGGTGGGCTGGTTCGTCGGCGGCGAGCTCTCTATCTTCCACGGCCACGGGCAGCAACTCCGGCGAGGTCCAACGGTCGCGTCTGGGCACTAATCAAAGGGGAAAAAGGATGGGGTGAGTGCGGGGAGAGAAAGCAACACGGTGCAGGGGTTTGGGAAGGAAATGGGGCAGCCCAACGGCGTGGCCACGGTCGCCTTCTACCTCGGACACGGCGAGGTCGACGCGGCAGCGAGCACGCCCTCCTGGCGGTGCACAGAGGGAAGTGGAGTGGGTGTGGTGCGGTGTGGTGTCTGTGGCGAGGCTCGGGGGTGGTTAAATAGGGCAGGGTCGGCGTATCGTGGACGGAGCGCATGGACAGCGTCGCCTCTGCAGCCTCTGCGGGCACTCGAGCACCTCTCTCGCCCCGACGCGGCCACTGTCCCCCGTTGCTCGCTGTGGAGAGAACGGACAGCGTCCATGGCGCCTCCGGCGGGAGGATTTCCCGATTCCTCGGCGACGCGTGCAAGCAGCGCAAGGAAGAGGGGTCTGGGGGTCCGGGAGCGAGCTGGGAGCAGCTGTGGCGACGGATGCGTGTCGAGGTGCAGCGGGTGGGGCGAATTTGGCCGGCGCCGTCCGTTCTCTCCACAGCGAGCAACGGGGGACAGTGGCCGCGTCGGGGCGAGAGAGGTGCTCGAGTGCCCGCAGAGGCTGCAGAGGCGACGAGCGTGGACGAACGCGAGCAAGGGGGGGCCCTGGGGGCCAGGGAACGGCGACGACGACCACGGCGACACGGCGACGGTGACGGGGAGCTAGGGGTAGGAGACGACGGCGAAATTGCAGAACGCCCCCTGGACTTTCTTTTTCCATTTACAACTAGGTCCTTCTCTGCTTCTTTTACTTCTTTTCATTTCCAGCAGCACTTTCTAGAATTTAATTGAGGTACTTAATCAATTTAGAAAAATTCACAAATATTTGTGAGGCTTCCACATAGCATGTAGTAGCTCCACAAAATTTGGCATTTCAAAATAAAATGTTTTGAATCATTTTTGTTCATAGGGTTTTAATTATGGAATTTTGTTTTATTTCAATTTGAATTTTACTTTTGAATTTTAAAACTAATTCAAAATATTGTTTGAGAGAGAAAAGTAGTAAGGATAAAATGGGAGTGTTTACATTACCACTCCACTGAATTTTATTGTGAAGGAAAAAAAATTCTCACTTGGAGAATTTTATGTGACACTTGTCACATTATTTTCTTGTTTCTTTTATTTTATTCCTCTTCTTTTCTTCATGTTTTTCTTTAGAGCAAGCAACACACATTTAGCAAGAAAAAACAACACAAGCAACAATATGAGATCAACACATATAATTAAGCAAAAGTTTTTGTTGGCTCTCATTTTTGGAATAATAATACTGATTAATATTTTTGGGATGTTACAATCCTTCCCCCCTTAGAATAAATCTCGTCCCGAGATTTGCTAGGCCTGGGTACTAAAGAGGTCTGGAAATTCGCTTCGAAGATAATCTTCGCGTTCCCAAGTTGCTTCTTCTTCAGAGTGGTTAGTCCACTGGACTTTGTAAAACTTGATCGCACGTCTTCGGGTAACACGAACATCTTCTTCGAGAATTTTGAGGGGTCTCTCACGATAAGTCAGGTCTTGGTTCAGGTCGATGGAGAGGTGGTCGATGTTTTTGAAAACATCAGGCTGGTCAGGAACTTCAGACACTTCCGGAGCAAGGAAATGTGGAAGACATCATGATAATCTCCTAACTCTGGGGCAATTCCAGCTGATAGGATACTTCTCCTCGACGAGCAATGACCTTGAAGGGTCCAATATACCTTGGCGCTAACTTTCCTTTGACATGGAAACGCTGCATTCCTTTGAGGGGTGTCACTCGGAGATAAACATAATCTCCGACACTGAAAGTGAGTCACGGCGCTTGGTGTCAGCGTAACTCTTCTGACGGGATTGGGCAGTTTTGAGGCGTTCACGAATAAGCTGAACTTGCTCTTCAGCTTCACGGAGGGTATCTGGTCCAAACAATTTGCCTTCTCCGGTATCGGACCAATTCAGGGGTGTACGACACTTCTTGCCGTAAAGGGCTTCAAAAGGGGCCATTTGCAGACTGGACTGATAACTGTTGTTGTACGAGAACTCTGCAAACGGAAGACAATCTTCCCACTTGGAACCATAGGATAGAACACATGCGCGAAGCATGTCCTCCAATATCTGGTTCACTCGCTCAGTTTGGCCATCGGTCTGGGGATGATAAGCTGTGCTAAATGCTAACTTGGTTCCGAGGGCTTCATGAAGGGATTTCCAGAATCTTGAGGTGAATTGCGTGCCTCTATCAGATACAATCTTCTTAGGCACACCATGCAGGCTCACTATTCTGGAAATATACAGGTCTGCTAACTGGGCTCCATTGTGAGTGGTCTTGACGGGTATAAAATGAGCAACCTTGGTCAGTCGATCAACGATGACCCAGATTGAATCATGGCCTCGGTTGGATCTTGGAAGTCCGGTAATAAAATCCATTCCAATCTCATCCCACTTCCACTCGGGAATTTTCAAAGGTTGAAGCAATCCAGCGGGCCGCTGATGTTCAGCCTTGACTCGCTGACAGATGTCACACTTGGCTACGAAAGAACCAATCTCTCGCTTCATTCCATGCCACCAAAATCTTTCTCGAAGGTCTTGGTACATTTTGGTTCCGCCGGGGTGGATTGAATAAGGGGTCTCATGGGCCTCCTTTAGGATTAACTCCTTAAGTTCCGTGACATTGGGCACACAGATACGATCATTGAATTTCAGCACTCCTTCAGCATCTTCGGTAAAACCGGGTGCTTTGCCGAGGGAAATCTTCTTCCTAATTCCTTCAATGCTTTCATGGTCTTTTTGGGCTTCTTTGATTTGATCCATCAGGGTTGGGGTTAACTCTAAATTGGCGAGATAACCATGGCTAACAAGTTCTAGTCCAAATCTTCGAACTCTTTGAACAAGGCTGGCTGTTCGGCTTGGATCAGGGCATTCAGGGTGCAAGGTTTGCGACTAAGGGCATCGGCAACTACATTAGCCTTTCCAGGGTGATAATGGATTCCAATATCATAATCCTTGATTAATTCCATCCATCTCCTCTGTCGCAGGTTCAACTCCTTCTGGGTGAAAATATACTTCAAGCTCTTATGATCCGTATAGATCTCACAGCGATGTCCCGCAAGATAGGGACGCCACTTCTTAAGAGCAAAGACTACAGCAGCTAACTCCAAGTCATGGTTGGGTAATTCTCTTCATGCGGTCGCAACTGCCGGGACAGATACGACACAACTTTGCCTTCTTGCATCAGAACGCAACCAAGTCCGAGGCGTGATGCATCGCAATACACGTCGAAACTCTGGGTGACGTCTGGCATAATCAAAATTGGGGCTGAGGTTAGTCTCTTCTTCAGTTCTTGGAAACTATCCTCACATTTCTGAGTCCATTCAAATTTCTTGTCCTTCTTCAACAGTTGGGTCATGGGTTTGGCTATACTGGAAAATCCTTCAACGAACTTGCGGTAATAACCGGCAAGTCCGAGAAAGCTTCGGATTTCACATTGGTTGGGGATAACCAGTCAAAATGGCTTGTATCTTCTCAGGGTCAACAGAAATTCCTCCAGCAGATACAATATGTCCGAGAAATGCCACTTCACTGAGCCAAAACTCACACTTGCTAAGCTTGGCATACAGCTGGTGCTCTCGGAGGGTCTCCAAAACTAGACGCAGGTGTTCAGCATGCTCTTCTTCGGTCTTGGAATAAATAAGGATGTCATCAAGGAAAACTACCACGAACTTGTCGAGGTACTCCATGAAAATCTTGTTCATGAGATTCATGAAATAGGCTGGGGCATTGGTCAGACCAAAGGACATCACGGTGTATTCAAACAAACCGTAACGGGTGGTGAAGGCGGTCTTGGGAATGTCTGTCTCTCGGATCTTCAACTGATGGTAACCTGTCCGAAGATCGATCTTTGAAAAGACTCGGGCTCCGTTCATTTGATCGAACAGATCCTCGATCTTGGGAAGAGGGTACTTGTTTTTAATGGTCACGTCATTCAGCTTGCGATAATCCACACACAGGCGTGTGGTACCGTCTCTCTTGTCCACAAAAATAATGGGTGATCCCCATGGTGAAGCGCTTGGGCGGACAAGACCTTTGCTTAGCATATCAGCCAACTGCTTCTTCAACTCAACCAGTTCTTCCGGATTCATCCGATAAGGCTTTTGGGATATGGGGGATGTCCCTGGGATAAGCTCAATTATGAACTCAATATCCCGGTCTGGCGGCATACCAGGCAATTCTTCTGGGAAAACATCCTTGAACAGGTGAACAACACGGATCTCATCTAGGGCGGGTCGAGCTATGCTCTCATGGCATCCGGGTCTGGTCTGGCTGGTCTCAGATGCATACTCCACTTCAACTCCATCATCAGAAGTGAGAGAAACAGCTCTTCGGGCACAGTCAATACGACCGTGATACTTGGCTAACCAATCCATTCCAAGAATAACATCTATGCCTTGGTTTCCTAAGATAATTAGGTCGGCTGCAAACCTTTCTCCTCCAATTTCTATGGGGGTTTCGGAACACATCTGGTTGGTTTTGGCTAACAGTCCTGGGGTTTGTACCAACATGGTTTGGGTAAAAGACTCCCGACTAAACCTCCCTTAGAAACAAACTCTTTGGTAATAAACGAATGGGTGGCACCAGAATCAAACAGAACAGTTGCAGGTACTGAGTTGACAAGGAACGTACCCAGCACAACATCTGGCGCTTCTTCAGCCTCTTCAGCATTGATGTGGTGCAGACGGCCTCTGACAACAGCAGCATTCCGCGGGGTGCGGCATTCTTGCCATTACCATTTCCATTGCGGCCTTGACCATTGTTCGGTGCGGTGCATTGGGGCGCTGGACAGGCTTCTTGGGATTGGGGCATTCTCTGGAGTAGTGCCTGGGGCCGCATTCAAAGCAGACAACCTTGGGGCGGAGATTGAAGTTATTGAAGTTTCCTCCAGAACGGTTATTGTCATTGGGGCGGTTGAAGTTGTTTGGGCGGTTAGGGAAATTGGGGCGTGGAGCTTGGGGTGGACGATAGGCAGGCCTGGGGTTCTGCTGAAAGATACGAGGTTTCTGGCTGCTCGAACCTTCCTGAGCATTCATCCTCCTCTTGCGACCTTCATACATAGACTTGCGCTTGGTCTCCAGCTGGATGGCTTTGTCCACAAGTGACTCCAGATCACGGAAGTCATGGATAACCAGAGCACACTGCAGTTCATCATGAAGTCCACTCATGAAACGCTCCATCTTCTTCTCTTCTTTGTCGGTGTCATCAGGAGCATACCGAGATAAGTCGGTAAACTCATCCAGATAACCGACCACATCTTTACTTCCCTGCCTCAGCTTGCGGAATTCATCCTTCTTCCTCTCAATGAGTCCGTAGGGAATGTGCTTCTTGCGGAACTTCTCCTGGAACTCAGCCCAGTCGATAACATGACCAGCTTGCTGGAGAGCCTTGGTAGTTTCCCACCAAGCTCTTGCAGGTCCAGCGAGATAGTGGGTTGCATACAACACTTTCTCATTTTCTCCCACAGCAGCAACTTCCAGATTGTTGTCGATGGTGCGAAGCCAATCATCGGCTTCCAGTGGGTGAAGTCCCTTGGAGTAGGTGGGTGGGTTGGTCTTCTGGAAATCGCCTAAGGTAGATCGCTGGTTCCATCGCCATTGCCATTACCACCATTGTTGTTGTTGTTGTTGTTGTTATTGTTGTTGTTGTTATAAGCGGCTGCGAGTTGTTGTAGGGCAACGAGATGAGCCTGGCGCTCCTGCCGGGCATTCTCACGTTCCTCCATGATAAGCGCGAGAAGTTGGGCGGGGGTTGGGTCCGGTGGTGGTGGTGCTGATCCTGATCCTTCCGCATTGCTGCGACGGGGCGGCATCCTGAAGCACACCGGGTATAAGAGGCAAGGCAAGAAAAGTTCGACTAAGGGAAAAGACGATTTCTCAAGTGGTTGATTAATTTTAAGGATTTATATGAAAATATTTCACACAGATCTAACAAGACAAACATACTTATATTTCACAAACATCACATCAAGGAGTTCACAACAACTCAAGCTTACAACATCAAGCTTACAACATCACCTTACATCTAGATACATAGCATCTGGTTTCCAAAAGAACCACTACTTCGACTCGACTAGCGATAGGGGTCAACCTAATCCTGCGGTAGTGATCAAGTCACTCGCCTACTGAGGTGGAACCTCCAGCTCTAACACGTCAGCATCTGACTGGTAGGTGGCTCCTCGGGATCCTCCTCCTCGTCCTCGAGAACTGCTCGAGTGGCTCCTCCTCCTCGTCAACTAACTCCTCCTCATCATCGTCCTCCTCACAATCCATCTCCTCCACGAAGTCATCATCGTCACTGAGGAAAGCGTTGTTCTCCTTGCGGAGATCCTCGCCCTCCTCCTCCATCTCGTCAGTATGGTGCTCTAGATCCTCAATCAGCTCGTCCTGCTCCGCCACCTTCTTGCGGAGCTTCACGATAGTCTTCCTCAGCTGGGCCCTCTTCCTGAGAAGAGCGACCTTCTCCTCCATCAGCTTCTCCTCGTTCTCGCGAAGCTCAACGAGCGACTCGCGGTCAAAGTGAAGCTGAATCCTAGTGCGCATCAGATCATCCTGAGTGCACTGAAGTAAGATCTCCATGTCCATGATGTAGCTCCCAAACATCGGGTGGCAAGGGAAGGAGTAGGGTGTCCATCGCAGTTGCGCCTCCCGTAGAACCGGAAACGGGAGTCTAACTCCGCCTTGTGCTCCTCACAAAGTCGGGCTAGCATCCTCTGTGTGGCAGTACAGAGACCATCAACCCAGGTGGCCTCCTTGGTGGTGAAGACGAGCGTCCTGGAACTGGGAGACTTGATGTTCCTGCGAACTGACGACTTGATGAGCCAGCTCAGCCTTCCGACACCGTGAACGTCAATCTGAGCTCCCTCAAACTCTGGAGCGGGGCGACCTAACAGCTTGCTCAACTCGAACAAGTCCCTCTCAAACGTCAGCTTGCTATCCTTCTCAAGCTGAACGAACTCGGTCCAATGGAGTGCCATCTACAATTTTTAACAAAATTTTAAGTTAGTTAGGTGACAAGTATATCAAAATTTTAAATACAGTAGGGCAACAAGTGAGTCAAATTTTTAAGCTTAATGAGAGGTGTGCAAAATTTTAGGGATACAAGGAAAATGTAATATTTAATGAGAGTAAAATTTTGCATAAGTAAGAGGATTGGAGATAAGCAGTTTTCGAAAATACTTCACTCTTTTCTTTTTAGAAATTAATCTTTTTGTAACATTTGCCTAACGACCATGCTAACTAAGGTTTCCTAAAGTCAGGATGGCTCTGATACCAAGTCTGTGGGGATGATGACCCACAAGTATAGGGGATCGCAACAGTCTTCGAGGGAAGTAAAACCCAATTTATTGATTCGACACAAGGGGAGCCAAAGAATACTTGAGAGCCTTAACAGCGGAGTTGTCAATTCAGCTGCACCTGTGAATAGTCTTGCTCGACACAGATTATCAGTAGCAACAGTTTTATAGCAGTAGTAGCGGTGAAATAATAGCAGCAGTAAATAGAGACAGCAGTAGTGATTGCAGTAAACAGTAGGATTAAAACACTGTAGGCATAGGGATGGATGAACGGGCGCTGCATGGATAAGATAGCTCATATAATAATCAAGACATAGGCATTGCAGATAATAATGATAAAGCATCCAAGTACTAAGTAAACGTAGGCATGTGTTCCGTATATAGTCGTACGTGCTCGCAATGAGAAACTTGTACAACATCTTCTGTCCTACCAGCCGGTGGCAGCCGGGCCTCAAGGGAATCTACTGGTAATTAAGGTACTCCTTTTAATAAAGTACCGGAGCAAAGCATTAACACGCAGTGAACACATGTGATCCTCACATCGCAGCCATTCCCCTCGGCTGTCCCAATTATTGTCACTTTGGGACCGCGGGTTCCGGACAACAATATGTGTATACAACTTGCAGGTATGATCAATAAACAGTGCATATCATTATGAAACAATAACATGTTCAGATCTGAAATCATGGCACTCGGGCCCTAGTGACAAGCATTAAGCTCAACAAGTTGCAACAACATCAATAAGTACTAACAACGGATACTGGGCACCATGCCCTAATGATCTTATAGCTTATTACATGAACAATCTCATCCAATCCCTACCATCCCCCTCAGCCTACAGCAGGGAATTACTCACACATGGATGGGGGAAACATGGATGGTCGATGGAGAAGCGTCGGTGATGATGATGGCGATGATCTCCTCCAATTCCCCGTCCCGGCGGAGTGCCAGAACGGAGTTTCTGGTCCCCGAAATAGGTTTCGCGATGGTGGCGGCGTACGGTGATGTTTCTGGATGAAGTGGACGACCCCCCGACGTTTTTAGGTCAGAAGGGTTAAGTAGTCGAAAGGGGGACTCGGGGAGGTGCCCGAGCGCCCTCCTCATAGGCTGGCGCGGCAGGCCCCTTGGCCGCGCCACCATGTGGTTTGGGCCACTCGTGGCCCATCTCCGCCTCCCCTTCTGGCTCCGTGAGTCTTCTGGTAAAATAGGAGGTTTGCGATCTTTTCTGGTGTTTTTCCCGAAAGTTGACTTTCTGCACAAAAACAAGACACCAGGGCAATTCTGCTGAAAACAGCGTTAGTCCGCATTAGTTGTATTCAAAACACACAAGTTAGAGGTAAAACAATAGCAAAAGTGTTCGGGAAAGTAGATACGTTTTGGACGTATCAACTCCCAATTCAGTTAACAACTGAGTGCGATAAAAGACTTTCACGAACACATTTGCTTCATATGATGCATATATTCTCACTATATGTACAAATGCTTAGCAATTCAAGATGAGGCAAATGCAAATAATGTCACTCAATAGGCATGTAAACTATGAAAAGATACCAACATACTAATAGCAACAAACATGAAACATATTAATTCACAAGATTGTAATGCTCATAATAGGATATGATAAGATGGTATCTCGCTTGCCCGTTTTTGTACAGCAAAACATAAATGCCCAGGCACCTCTGAAGTTCATGGGAAGACTAGAATCAAAGATATCAAAGATAAAAGCATCAAAGTTATATCATAGTTAACCACATTCTGGGACAAGCACATTACACTAAGAATGACAACTATGCTCTCGAGAAAGTGCTCAAAGAAAGGATGGTGACTCAACATGAAAGTAAAAGATTGGCCCTTCGCAGAGGGAAGCAGAGATTATCATGTGCTAGAGCTTTTCATTTTTAAAACAGAAGCAAAATTGTTTTGGGAAGTGTTTGTTGTTGTCAACGAATGGTAGTGGGTACTCTAACCCCCTTGTCAACCAGACTTTCAAGAGCGGCTCCCATGAAGGACGTTATTTCTACCAGCAAGGTAGATCATCCCTCTTCTCTTTTGTTTACACATGTATTTTAGTTTCATTATGGGTGACACTCCCCCCAACCTTTGCTTGCACAAGCCATGGCTAACCGAATCCTCGGGTGCCTTCCAACATTCACATACCATGGAGGAGTGTCTATTGCAAAATTAAGTTGCTTACTGATAAATCAGGGCAAAACATGTGAAGAGAATTATTAATGAAAGTTGTAATTAATTGGGGCTGGGCACCCCGTTGCCAGCTCTTTTTGCAAAATTATTGGATAAGCGGATGTATATGCCACTAGTCCATTGGTGAAAGTCTGTCAGAAGTAAATGACAAGATTGAAAGATAAAACACCACATACTTCCTCATGAGCTATAAAACATTGACACAAATTGAGAAGTACTTTGAAGGTTTTAAAGGTAGCACATGAAAATTTACTTGAATGGTTCGAAATGCCATGCATAGGTATTTATGGTGGACACTTTGGAATAACTTGGTTTTCATGGTTTTGGAAGCACGAGCAGCATTCCCGCTCAGTACAAGTGAAGGCTAGCAATAGACTGGGAAGCGACAATCAAGAGAGCAATAACCGTCATAATCATGCTTGCGACAAAATGAAATTAATTGAGACATAAAAGTGATACAAGAACTCTGAGTCAAAATAAATCATCAAGGCTTAATTGACTTTTGTTTTTCAGTCATACGCATGCATGAGCATGTGCCAAGTCAATTCAAATGAATTTTCAGAGGAGGATACCACAATGTCATACCCTCTATGAATAGAACAATGCAAGCAAACATCAACATAACATGCTACCACTATTAATAAATTGGGACCGATCATGAGAGAACAAGAACTACTAAGCATCCACTAAATGACATATACCTCACATGAACCAACTAAGCATGCTCACATAGATGAGTATATGTACAAAAATGAAAACAAATGAGTTCATACCAGCCTCTCACCCCAACTCAAGTTGTTGTAGATCATCCTTATTGCTTTTTCACTTGTGTTGCTTCGAATGATAAGAATGAAAACCAAGCTCCATCGGAGTCACGGATGGCTGTCCAACTCTG
Source organism: Poa pratensis (assembly GCA_947311845.1). NCBI lineage: Eukaryota > Viridiplantae > Streptophyta > Magnoliopsida > Poales > Poaceae > Poa > Poa pratensis. The sequence goes on from CAMZMU010000033.1 coordinate 78,583,679, forward strand.
AAAACACTATACAAAACCAAAAAGAAACAACAAATATTTTTGGGTTTTCGAGTTTTTGAAACAAGAGCAAAAAGAAACAACAATAAAGCAAAATATTTTTGGATTTTTGAATAACAAACCGAATTTTAAAACTAAGCAAACTAATACTGAAACTTAAAGAAACAAATGAAGAGAAACAACAGAAATATTTTTGGTCTTTTTGTGTTTTGGAATGCAGCAATAAAAGGTAAACAATTAAAAAGAAAGAAAGAAAACTGCAACATGGATATACAAAGTATCGACAAGATATGATATGTAAATGAGTGAGATGTCGATATACCTCCCCCCAAGCTTAGGCTTTTGGCCTAAGTGGAGATCAACCCCATGGTGCCCAGGAAGTGCCACTGTCGTGATATGATGAGAAGGGCTCATCCTGGTAAGAGCTGATGACGCACCAAGGTAAGTGACGGTGTAGCCATCATCAGGTCTTCCTCCTCCTGGTGCTGCTGGTGAAAGCCTCGCACTCTAAGCTGCTCCTCCAACGCCTCCTTGGAGTACGACCACGGTCTCCTGTGTAAAGGGAACAGATCGGCCTGGGGCAAAGGCACTTCATATTCATCCCCGTTAGTAAATAAAACTTTGTAAACAATGTTTCCTAAATGAGAATTAGGTGTGACAAACTGATGGCCTTTCATAGCAGAAATATCAAGTCTGAAAGGGGTTAGCTTCTCATCATTAGGACTAACGGAAAGACCTAGATATGCGATAACTCGTGAAGCAACAATTCCTCCATAAATAGGTCCACTAGCAGCCAAACGGCGAGCAATAAGGGCACCAAGGTTGTAAGCAGTGTTACCATTAAGTGCAGCAGCAAGAAAAGCAAGATGATAATTAGAAATGTTACTGTGTTTTCCCTACCAAGAATGCTAGTAGCAAGATAATAAACGAAATATCTAATGGCAGGGAATTGGATGTTCCTTATCTTGCCGCGCTGAGCGGTGCGGTCATCGTCGTTGGTCACTCCTCGGTAAAGTTCCACAAAGTCTTTGGTGTTCCCTGCAATCTTCTTTGCTGTACCTAAAGGAGCAATATCTATGGCAGCACAAAAGTCTCCCAAGCCCATTGTAACAGGCCTGTCATAAATCTTAAATTGGACAGTAGGCGCATAAGATGAATTCACAAATTTAAAACTCTCAACAAAAGTTTTGGTGAGCCAATAATGTTGGTCGCCTCATCCTGCATATAAGTGGTTAGGCCAACTCTCTGGATAAGGAACATGAAGTCATCAAGCAACCCTGCATTACGCAAAAACTCCATGCATGGAAAGGATGAAGCATTTGGGATTTGGTCATCCCCTCCATCTCCAATGTTCGGTGCAATGACATCCTCATCATAGGAACGCCTAACTCGAGTAGATGCCCTCAAAGGCCTTCTTGCTCTCTGAGAATCCCTTTCAAACACCTCCCAAAGGTGTGGTTATGCATTTTCCTTTTCTGAAATTTTTTAACAAACATTATAAAAATTGATTTTGAGACATACAAATGAGGGGAACTACTATATGAACTTGCTAGAGGACTAAACATGCATCAAAACTGATTATATCAACATAGAACAAGCATGCATACTCACTTAACAAGTCACCTACAGCAGCAAAATACTCAAGGTATACTCACTAAACAAAATTCTACTTGGATACATGGAGGAGTCACATACCGGAGAGCAAATGGTCCAAATTTCAGCAACAAAGATGGGCTGAGCAAGGAGATCGAAAAATCTCGAGCAAGAGCAGCAAGAACACGGGTTTGAGCAATGGTGGTGTGTTTGGTCGGGAGAGAGAAAGAAATGAGAGGAAGATGGGTGAGTGGAGGGCCAGGTGGGGCCCACACCATGCCACGGCGCGGCCCACACCCCTGCCGCGCGGTGGGGTGGTGTGGTGGCATGGTGGGTCCCCCTGGTCAGCTCCAGGCACTCCCACATTCCTCTTTAAAAACTAATATTTATGGTATAATTTTCAGAAATTTTTGAAAACTTTCATTTTGCACATTTTCTGGATATTTAAATAATAAACTTAGAGCAGAAATAGAATTTTATAAAGACCAGTTTCAACTAAAACTTTGCAAGTTCAGTAACACAACAGTAGGTAAAACAAAGTTGAAGAAAGAAATGTTGTTTAGCTCTTTTATGTATGCAAATACATTTGATAGCAAGGTTGATCAAGTCTTGGCACCAAATAAATTTACATGACACAAATGATTTAAACATCATGAAACACTCATGTTACCTTGTATTGTATTGATATGGATCCAATCATAATGTTTTGATATCCTTCTTGATGATCATATATAGGGCAATCAATACTTCCCACTTTGATAGTTTTAAAATTGGAGATGTATTGACTCCATAAATCTTGTCAACTTTCTTGGGGAAATAAACAGTATGTTCTTTATCATTAACATTGAAAGTTACTTTTCCTTTATTGCAATCAATAACAGCACCTGCAGTATTTAGAAAAGGTCTTCCAAGAATAATAGACATATTATCATCTTCAGGCATTTCAAGAACAACAAAATCAGTCAAAATTAAACAATTGTTAGCTACTTGAACAGGGACATCCTCACAAATGCCAACAGGAACAGCAGTAGATTTATCAGCCATTTGCAAAGATATATCAGTAGGTATCAATTTATCAAGATAGAGTCTCTTATAAAGAGAAAAAGGCATAACACTAACTCCTGCTCCCAAATCACATAAAGCAGTTCTAACATAATTATTCTTGATGGAGCAAGGGATGGTTGGTATACCTGGATCTCCAAGCTTCTTAGGAACCTTGCCATTGAAAGAATAATTAGCAAGCATAGTAGAAATTTCCTCATTAGGAATTTTCCTTTGTTAGAAACAATATCTTTCATATACTTTGAGTAAGGAGGCAATTTAATAGCATCAGTCAAAGGAATTTGCAAAACAAGGGTTTCATCCATTCACAAATTTATTATAATGTTCTTCTTCCTTTGATTTTAGTTTCTTAGTTGGAAAAGGCATTTGCTTTTGAACCCAAGGTTCCCTTTCATTACCATGTTTCTTAGCAATGAAATCTTCCTTAGTGTACTTTGTGTTTTTAGTATGCTTTTCAGGTTCCTTTTCACTAACTTCTTTATCAAGAGCATCATTTTTATCCTTATCACTATCAAGTTCATTACCACTTTCAGTTTCAGCATCAGAGATAGATATACTATTAGGATCATTAACAGTTTCAGAGGATTCTACAACATTTTTATGTTTCTTCTTCTTCTTTTTCTTAGAAGGAGAAACTGGATTTTCAGCTAGTTGAGAATCTTGTTCAATTCTTTTAGGATGTCCCTCAGGATATAAAGGATCCTGAGTATGAGCTCCACTTCTAGTGCTAACATAGACAGGTTTTAATTTTTCCTTAGAAGCATTGGCTAACATGTCTTGTTGCACTTTAGTGAGTTGATCAATTTGAGTTTGAACCATATGGAAATGTTTAATAAGCATCTTAACATCATTGGAGGTTCTCTCCACAATATCATGCAACTTACTAATAGCTAGAGAATTTTCATGCAAATGATTCTCTACTCTCATATTAAAATTATCTTGCTTAATAACATAATTATCAAATTCATCTAAGCATTGATCAGGTGGTTTAGAGTAGGGAATATCTCCTTCATCGAACCTGTGGAGAGAGTGAACCTCAATTATGGATGGATGAGGAATTGGCTTACACAAATCTTCAATAGGTGGAAGGTTCTTCACATCTTCAGATTTAATACCCTTCTCAATGAGAGTCTTCTTGGCTCCCTCATTGTTTCATCATTCAATTCAATCATACCTCCCCTCTTCTTTGATATTGGTGTCGGTGTAGGTGTGGGGGTCGGCGCAGGTAGAGTCCAATCATCATAATTCTGGCTGATTTTAGCCAATAATTCTTCAGCTTCTTCAGGGGTTCTTTTCCTGAAAACACAACTAGCACAACTATCCAGATATGCTCTAGATTCAATAGTTAGTCCACTGTAAAATATATCAAGTAGATCATGCTTTTCCAAATCATGTCCAGGCCGAGCTCTGATAAGAGAGCAAAACCTTGTCCATGCCTCTGGAAGTTTCTCTTCATCTTCCTGGTCAAAGTTATAAATTCTTTGCAAAGCATCATGTTTAGCACTAGCAGGGAAATATTTCTGAAAGAAAACATCAAGCAAACCAGTAGGACTAGTAATAGAACCAGGAGACAAGTTGTTATACCAAGCTTTAGCATCATCTTTTAATGAGAAAGGAAAAATCTTAGCAACAAAGTAGCTACGCTTCTTAATATCATCAGAAAATAAGCCACTCAAAGTAGAGAGCTCATTCATGTGCTCTACAGCACTTTCACTCTTAGTGCCACAAAAAGGAGTTTTCTCAACAATAGATATATGAGATAAATCAAGAGAAAAATCATAATCCTTATCTTTAATGTTTATAGGAGAAGTGGCAAACTTAGGATCAGGTGACAACTTGTATTTAACAGCATGTTGTGCAAGAAAATTTCTCATATTACTTGCACCAGTAGTAGCATTACATTTATCAATAAAATCATCATCAAGTTCCACATAAGTTTCATCAGGATCATCATCACAAGTATAATCCCTTAACTCAGGTGAATAAACAGGAGTAGTAGGACTTCCATTAGGTGTTCTAGTATTTTCAAGTTGTTTAGACTTAGCAATAGCAGCATCTAAAAGTGGACCTAATGAAATATTCTCATCAATCACAGTAGAAGCATCATCAACATTATCAGAGGCAATTTCAGATTCAGCAGTAGTACCAACACGTGAAGATTGTGGTGGTGTAACAAGTTGACTCAATACAGATGGTGAGTCAAGAGCAGCAGAGGTACTAAGTGTCGTACCTTTTCTTGTAGTGGAGGGCAATACATGGACCCTCTCATCACGAGCTTTACCCATGATGAATAAATTTCAGCGAGCAGTATAGATCACAAGTGAACTCCCAAATAAAGCTATGCTCCCCGGCAACGGCGCCAGAAAATAGTCTTGATGACCCACAAGTATAGGGGATCGCAACAGTCTTCGAGGGAAGTAAAACCCAATTTATTGATTCGACACAAGGGGAGCCAAAGAATACTTGAGAGCCTTAACAGCGGAGTTGTCAATTCAGCTGCACCTGTGAATAGTCTTGCTCGACACAGATTATCAGTAGCAACAGTTTTATAGCAGTAGTAGCGGTGAAATAATAGCAGCAGTAAATAGAGACAGCAGTAGTGATTGCAGTAAACAGTAGGATTAAAACACTGTAGGCATAGGGATGGATGAACGGGCGCTGCATGGATAAGATAGCTCATATAATAATCAAGACATAGGCATTGCAGATAATAATGATAAAGCATCCAAGTACTAAGTAAACGTAGGCATGTGTTCCGTATATAGTCGTACGTGCTCGCAATGAGAAACTTGTACAACATCTTCTGTCCTACCAGCCGGTGGCAGCCGGGCCTCAAGGGAATCTACTGGTAATTAAGGTACTCCTTTTAATAAGTACCGGAGCAAAGCATTAACACGCAGTGAACACATGTGATCCTCACATCGCAGCCATTCCCCTCGGCTGTCCCAATTATTGTCACTTTGGGACCGCGGGTTCCGGACAACAATATGTGTATACAACTTGCAGGTATGATCAATAAACAGTGCATATCATTATGAAACAATAACATGTTCAGATCTGAAATCATGGCACTCGGGCCCTAGTGACAAGCATTAAGCTCAACAAGTTGCAACAACATCAATAAGTACTAACAACGGATACTGGGCACCATGCCCTAATGATCTTATAGCTTATTACATGAACAATCTCATCCAATCCCTACCATCCCCCTCAGCCTACAGCAGGGAATTACTCACACATGGATGGGGGAAACATGGATGGTCGATGGAGAAGCGTCGGTGATGATGATGGCGATGATCTCCTCCAATTCCCCGTCCCGGCGGAGTGCCAGAACGGAGTTTCTGGTCCCCGAAATAGGTTTCGCGATGGTGGCGGCGTACGGTGATGTTTCTGGATGAAGTGGACGACCCCCCGACGTTTTTAGGTCAGAAGGGTTAAGTAGTCGAAAGGGGGACTCGGGGAGGTGCCCGAGGCCCTCCTCATAGGCTGGCGCGGCAGGCCCCTTGGCCGCGCCACCATGTGGTTTGGGCCACTCGTGGCCCATCTCCGCCTCCCCTTCTGGCTCCGTGAGTCTTCTGGTAAAATAGGAGGTTTGCGATCTTTTCTGGTGTTTTTCCCGAAAGTTGACTTTCTGCACAAAAACAAGACACCAGGGCAATTCTGCTGAAAACAGCGTTAGTCCGCATTAGTTGTATTCAAAACACACAAGTTAGAGGTAAAACAATAGCAAAAGTGTTCGGGAAAGTAGATACGTTTTGGACGTATCAGGGGACCCCGGACTAGCTGTCCGAAATACCCGATTATGCTAAACACAACGATCCCGTGATTAGTCTGTCGTTGCACATAATCCGAATTGGATACCAAAGTTTACATCCATTACAATACCGAATAAAAAGTCTTACATAAATGGTCATTTAGACCAAGTCTTACATAGGTGCCTTCATGGGCCAAACCAAAATATCAGCGGAAGCTACGGCGTAGACATCATATTCTAACGATGACGACCCGACAGGCAGCTGACTTGTGGAGATCCTTAGTTTGCGTAGAAGTCGCCATACTCCTGCTCGGCGTAGTGCTCCTCCTCGTAGTCTGGCTAGGACAATAGCCAGGGACGAAACCAATATGAGTACATTTGAATGTACTCGCAAACTACCCCAACATGAGTATGCACTAGTTTTATTTTAACTTACAACTTTTATTTGTTTTAAAACATCTCTATATCTTTATTGAAAAAGGTAAGAAGAGTTTTATAACTATCTTTGAAATAAGTTACCATCTCATTTGTTTCTCCAAAACCCCTCCTTTTTCCTGACCATGGCTCACCATGGTCCATTAATTCCAACAACTCATACCACTCCATTTGGTATAGTTGTGTCACACCATCACCATTTCAGTTTCTTTTAACTTAAAAGCTTTTCCAAAAACTTGCACATGGTCTAGGACAGCCTCCCAACTGTCCATATCCGAGGACTCGCTATTCGAATAGTTTTACACTCTGCAGAGGTAGCACGCTTTTCCCACATCCATCCGGCAACTCATCGTGTCTGCCACGTCTCGCCATACAAGGTGTATGCGAAGTAAGCCGCCGACCATAGCCTGTCCTTTGCTCATGCTAGTATAGGACCCTACCGCTACGAATTTATCATCCTTTCCATCTACACCCAGTCCAGATTCCCCGTCGGGAAACCTAAGTGTGAGGACTCGTAGTTCTGCCCGGCGAGCGAACCCTTCAATCCTCCCACCAACGTGTTAGGACCCAGGTCAGGGGTAGGTCACCAAACCATCCCCTCATGGAACGAGGTCATCCTTGTTGTTGAGGCATCCCATACTAATATGAGCAAATTATATACTACGCCCTTTCCCATATGTGGGTAGATGTGGTCGCACAGGGTAAGATTGGTTGTCATAGTACTAGGACACAATGTGCATTTTTCATAAACATCACCATTTTCCACTTCTTTACTTCCACACCGACATCTCGGTATTCCATAACCACACAAGTCTTTTCAAAGGAGTTTTGAATAAACACCATTGTTTCCCATCCTATAGTTTTATATAAACTACCTTATATTTCTACATAGAGTGGCAAAATAATATCCATATACTTTTTGAAAAGGTTTTGTAAACCAATGCCTTAAGAGTAAATCATTTGATCAAAGTAGATGCATATGTATTTAGGTGCAAGCTCAGGGAGTAGCTTGCCTTGTTCGGCAAAGTTCTCGGGCTCTTGTGCTTGATGATCAGAGAATTCCCCCTCCTCGTAGATTCCGGCAACGTTCTCGTCTAAACGTCAAACAAGCAATACAAACAATCACTAAACTACCCAAGCAAGCATCACAACATATCAATCATAAACATCACAAATAGCTGCTGCACACCTCAAACCATACAATTTGGTTTCAAAATAATTGAATTAAACATCATTTATTTATGTTCAAAATTATGGCAGAAACTTGTGGAACATGTTTAATTGCACAACTTGAGTTCTGTTGGTCACAAAAATACAAACTAAATTTCTTTAGAAAGCTACTGATGTGTAGAAGACAACACAATTTGATTTGGATCAATTGGAGTTACCAAACTCCCTACATAATTGTTTGAATCCAGTAACTTAATAATCAAGTTTTAGCTACCAATTAAGTTCTGTTGATTCTAAAATTAAATCCTTTTAGGGGTAACTAAACATGACTAAATGTGACCTAACAAAATTCATCCTAATTCATTTGGGTTAACCATTAAACATATTTAAATGTTTGAGTGCAGAAGGGTGTTTAAACTTCAATTTAATACTAAACAATTAATAATGCACAAATAATTCCACCAAAATTAGGGAAGCTAATACATGGCAGTATTAAGCTATCAAAATTGGTTTGGAATTATTTGGACTAACAGAGTATCAGAAACAAACAAGTTTAGAATTTAAACCTTCTGTAGTATTTTTAATAATACTTTTTATATATTTAATTAAATGACATGAGACCACTTGGGTTGGTTAAACAATTTCATAAGCTTTCCAGAACAATTGAGTTTGATTTATTTGGATTCCTAAATCTCGAGATATTGAATTTCAAAGTTGGATCCAGTACTGACTTAACAGAGTGGTTTAAATTTGAATTTAATTGTTCTCTGGATAATGTTGAAAGCTATGACAGGTGGGGCCTACATGTCAGCGACACAGTGCGCAGGTGGAAATTAATAAAATCCTGATGAGCGGGGCCCGCCCGTCAGTCTCTCTCTCTCTCTCTTTCTTTTAACCGAAGCGGTACGCGTCCGTTGGATCGAGATCCAACGGCCCACGATCAAAGGCATCGGCGGCGACCTAAAATCGGCGGCACTGCCGCGCCGGCGACGGCGAGGTGGAAGGATCTCTCACCTAGAGGGCTCGGGAGGTCGCGGAGATGATGCAGATCGACGGCGGCGGCGTGTGGGAAGCTCCTGGCTGAGTTGCACTTGCTGGGGTGGGCTGGTTCGTCGGCGGCGAGCTCTCTATCTTCCACGGCCACGGGCAGCAACTCCGGCGAGGTCCAACGGTCGCGTCTGGGCACTAATCAAAGGGAAAAATGATGGGTGAGTGCGGGGAGAGAAAGCAACACGGTGCAGGGGTTTGGGAAGGAAATGGGGCAGCCCAACGGCGTGGCCACGGTCGCCTTCTACCTCGGACACGGCGAGGTCGACGCGGCAGCGAGCACGCCCTCCTGGCGGTGCACAGAGGGAAGTGGAGTGGGTGTGGTGCGGTGTGGTGTCTGTGGCGAGGCTCGGGGGTGGTTAAATAGGGCAGGGTCGGCGTATCGTGGACGGAGCGCATGGACAGCGTCCATGGCGCCTCCGGCGGAGGATTTCCCGATTCCTCGACGACGCGTGCAAGCAGCGCAAGGAAGAGGGGTCTAGGGGGTCCGGGAGCGAGCTGGGAGCAGCTGTGGCGACGGATGCGTGTCGAGGTGCAGCGGGTGGGGCGAATTTGGCCGGCGCCGTCCGTTTCTCTCCACGGCGAGCAACGGGGGACAGTGGCCGCGTCGGGGCGAGAGAGGTGCTCGAGTGCCCGCAGAGGCTGCAGAGGCGACGAGCGTGGACGAACGCGAGCAAGGGGGGGCCCTGGGGGGCCCGGGAACGGCGACGATGACCACGGCGACGGTGACGGGGAGCTAGGGGTAGGAGACGACGGCGAAATTGCAGAACGCCCCTGGACTTTCTTTTTCCATTTACAACTAGGTCCTTCTCTGCTTCATTTACTTCTTTTCATTTCCAGCAGCACTTTCTAGAATTTAATTGAGGTACTTAATAAATTTAGAAAAATTCACAAATATTTGTGAGGCTTCCACATAGCATGTAGTAGCTCCACAAAATTTGGCATTTCAAAATAAAATGTTTTGAATCATTTTTGTTCATAGGGTTTTAATTATGGAATTTTGTTTTATTTCAATTTGAATTTTACTTTTGAATTTTAAAACTAATTCAAAATATTGTGTGAGAGAGAAAAGTAGTAAGGATAAAATGGGAGTGTTTACATTACCACTCCACTGAATTTTATTGTGAAGGAAAATAAAATTCTCACTTGGAGAATTTTATGTGACACTTGTCACATTATTTTCTTGTTTCAACTTTTATTTTATTCCTCTTCTTTTCTTCATGTTTTTCGTTAGAGCAAGCAACACACATTTAGCAAGAAAGAAACAACACAAGCAACAATATGAGATCAACACATATAATTAAGCAAAAGTTTTTGTTGGCTCTCATTTTGGAATAATAATACTGATTAATATTTTTGGGATGTTACAGTTTCACGCAGAGACCCGGCATTGATTTCAATGAGACATATTCTCTGGTTATGAGTGGTATCACTTTCCGATATTTAATATCTTTGGCAGTGCAAAATCGTCTATCTATGCAGTTGATAGATGTCGTGACCGCATATCTATACGGGTCACTAGATTCGGACATTTACATGAAGGTTCCTGACGGAATCTCTATCCCGGATGCAAGCGCAAAACGCAACATGTACTGTGTAAAACTGAACAAGTCTTTATACGGCTTGAAACAGTCGGGGCGGATGTGGTACAACCGACTTAGTGAGTTCCTCCTTCAAAAGGGGTACTCCAACAGTGATGACTGCCCATGTGTCTTCATCAAGAATTCCTCTTCAGGATTTTGCATCATTTCCGTGTATGTCGATGATCTCAACATCATTGGCAACGCACAAGATATTGATGAAGCACGCAATCATCTAAAGATGGAATTTGAGATGAAGGATTTGGGTAAAACCAAATTTTGCTTGGGTCTCCAACTCGAGCACCTTCCCTCAGGAATAATGGTACACCAAGCTGCCTATATCCAGAAAATATTGGAGAAATTCAATATGGACAAATCCTATCCGTCTAAAACTCCCATGGTGGTTCGATCTCTAGGCGTAGAGAAAGATCCATTCAGGCCAAGGGATGATGGAGAAGAGATGTTGGGACCCGAGGTTCCATATCTCAGTGCCATTGGAGCGCTTATGTATCTTGCAAATTGTACGAGACCTGACCTCGCATTTGCAGTGAATCTACTTGCTAGACACAGCGCAGCTCCTACCAAACGCCATTGGGCGGGAGTCAAGAATGTCTTTCGATATCTCCAAGGCACAAAGGATCTTGGCCTATTCTTTCAGTTCCAGAGAAACCTGGACTCTAATATGATTGGATATGCTGATGCTGGCTATTTATCTGATCCCCATAACGCCAGATCGCAATCTGGCTTTGTGTTCCTACATGGTGGAACGGCCATATCATGGAAGTCTTCGAAACAGACTCTGGTTGCAACGTCTACCAATCATTCTGAAATAATTGCAATATGAGGCATCACGCGAATGTGTGTGGCTTCGCAGGATGATTAACCACATACAACGGTCATGTGGAATTGGTTCTATCGAATCACCCACCATTATCTATGAGGATAATGCGGCTTGTGTTGCACAGATGCAAACAGGATACATTAAGAGCAATATCACTAAGCATATTGCCCCTAAGTTGTTTTATCCCCATCAACTCCAGAAGAGTGGGGAAATAAACATCTTGCAAGTCAAATCATGCGACAATCTCGCTGACCTATTCACGAAGTCTCTACCAACTTCAACATTCCAGAAATACATTCATGGAATTGGTATGCGACGGCTTCGAGATTTGCAAGAATCAGGGGGAGTATCTTCCTGAACTATTCCTGTTCAAAGCATCATATTACACTCTTTTTCCCTTAAATGAGTTTACTTTACAGGTTCTCATTAAGGTTTTTAATGAGGTAATATCAACATAAGAACATATGTCATACTATCCGTTTTCCCCATCGGGGTTTTTAGGAAAGTATAAACGGCATATTTATTGACCTCTATATTCTATGGATTTACTTCATATTGAATCAACAGAGGCAATAATCATCATATGCTGTATCATTTTCTCCTTATTTTCCCACAGGGTTTGAAGGAGTTTGACAGCATATTCTACCATACTCCTCACATTTTTTCTCACAGGGTTTTTGGAGGAGACTCTTTTAAGATGATGAAGATCCACAAGGACAAGAATAGATTAGAGGAAGTGTGTGTAGTCATGCGGTGATTAGGGGGAGTGTTAAAAATAAAATAACTCTTCAGTTATTGGGATAATCCCCTTATTCCCGCACGTGTAGTTCCCACGAGGGAACCGTCGCCAGTTCCCTGGAGCGTCGCGTGTTGCGAACCGCCTCTAGGAACCGACTTCCTCGCGTCTATTCATCATGTATAAAAGGCTCTTGCCCATCATCAATAAAGAGAAATCGCTTTCATTCTTCACTCTCGACTCTCGTTCGACTTCTACTCTAAGGGTGTGTTCGTTTTTTCGATCAAGTGGAATGGAATGGAACCATTCCATTCCACTGTCATGGAACCATTCCATTCATGTGTTTTTTCGGACAAAAAATTGTCACGGAACCGTTCCATTCTTGTGTTCTTTTCTGGGATGGGTGGAATGGAATGAGAATGGAATGGAATCAGAACGGCATCAAACTCGATTAATTATTTCCTAATCTAGATTAATTATTGCTAAACTTAATTAATTATTGCTAAACTTGATTAATTATTCCTAAACTTAATTAATTATTCCTAATCAAGATTAATTATAATTAATCTTGATTAATTATAATTAATCTTGATTAATTATAATTAATCTTGATTAATTATAATTAATCTTGATTAATTATTGCTAAACTTGATTAATTATTGCTAAACTTGATTAAATTAGAGTTAATCGCCCAGAGGCACTGTGCAATTCCACCCCGTCCGGCCGAATCGGCCGGACCGGTCGGTTCGGCATATTGAGGGAATATTCCCTTTTCTGAAACCACTCCATTCCACTCCATCCCAGAAAAGAACGCAAGAATGGGTTGTGGGAACGGAACGGTTCCGTTCCATTCCGGCCGGTTCCAGAACCGAACACACCTAAGGATCTGTTCGGTTCCAGAATTAGGAGGAACGGAACGGGTCGGTTCCGTCCCTAGGACTGGTTCCTCTGTTCAGTTAGAGCCTCGGAACGGAACCGAGTAGTTCCCCAGGATGGAATATTCGCCCGAGATGCGGAACGCACTCATCCACCCGAATCGGTCGGACGAGCGGAATCGATCGTTAGCGTGCACCGCGCACGCACAGAATAGGCCACCATCTCACCGCAACCCTATCCTCTCCCTCTCCTCCCCATCGCGCGGCTCCCCCTCCTCTCCCTCTCCTCGCCGGCGGCGCGGCTCCCCCTCTCCCTCTCCTTCGCCGGCGCGGCTCTCCTCTCCCTCAGCCGGCTCAGCTCCCCCTCTCCCTCTCCTCCCCATCGCGCGCAGCTCGCCCTCTCCATCGCCGGCGGCGCGGCTCCCCCTCCCCATCGCGTGGCTCCCCCTCCTCTCCCTCTCCTCCCCGGCGGCGTGGCTCCCCCTCTCCTCTCTTTCGCCGGCGCGGCTCCTCCTCTCCCTCAGCCGGCTCGGCTCCCCCTCTCCCTCTCCTCCCCATCGTGCGCAGCTCGTCCTCTCCATCGCCGGCGGCTCGGCTCCCCCTCTCCCTCTCCGCGGCGGCGCTGGTTGCTGGTCGGCGGCGACGGTTTCCAGGCGAGGGCGGGCAAGCAGGGCAGGCGGGGCAAGGACGGCAAGGGCAGGCGAGGTGGGGCAAGCAGTACCGGCGGCAGTGAGGTAAAAATCCGACTCAAATGCCCCTCTTTGTGCAGATTGGATTCAGAAATTTGCTATGTGTGGTGCTGTCCTATTTTGCAGCATTTTAACTTGATGAAATCTTGTGATATGTTGTTCATAAACCATGGAATTGTTAATTTAAGAAAGAATGAATGCATTTGTAGATGGGCAAGATGACAGATAAAAGGAAAAAGATGCTTAGAGGAGCTGCTGTTTTTGTAGTTTTTGCTACAATTGTTGTAGCTATTCGGGCTATAAAAAAGAAGAGAAGAGCACGTATAAGTTATGGGCCAATGCATGAAAGAGATCGGCAACGAATTAAATATCTCAATAGTAAAAATTGGGAGAGTGATGTCAAATGTAGAAACATGTTGAGATTCGATAGAGCTCCTTTCTTTAATCTTTGTAACATATTGAGGGATCGCAAGTTGCTAGAAGATAGTGTTCATTTAAATGTGGAGCAACAAGTGGCGATGTTTTTGCACACCCTTGGACATGATGTTCGCAATAGGGTTGTGGCTGCCAATTTTGGTAGATCATTCTCCACAATCAGCATTTATTTTAAGCGTGTCCTCAAAGCCATCGGTGAGCTACGCAATGAATATATCAGGCCACCATCTTTGGAGACCCCAGAAAAAATAGCAGGAAACCCTCGGTTTGACCCATATTTTAAGGTATTTGCTGAAACTATTTCTTAGCCATATAGGTATTTCACGTGTCCACCATCATTTAATATTTACCACTGTATAGGATTGTATTGGAGCTATTGATGGCACACATGTGAGAGCATCCGTCACAAAAGATTTGGAAGATGCCTTCCGTGGTAGGAAAACATATGCCACTCAAAATGTTATGGCAGCGGTAGATTTTGACCTTCGCTTCACATATGTGTTGGCTGGCTGGGAAGGTTCAGCACATGATGCATTAGTTTTAGCTGATGCATTATCATGTGAGAGAGGCCTACAAGTACCACAAGGTAACAAAATTGACTTAGATATGATTGTCCATATGTTGTCCAAACCATTGTCACCAATATATGTTTTCTTTTTAGGAAATACTATCTAGTTGATGCCGGATATGGAGCCAAGCTTGGTTTATTGCCTCCTTTTCGCAATGTGAGATATCATTTGAACGAGTGGGGCAGCAATCCCGTCCAAAATGCGCAGGAGATATTCAACCTTAGGCACTCGTCTCTACGGGTGACGGTAGAGAGCGTGCTTTTGCATCACTCAAGAGGAGATTCAAAATTTTAAATGATGCCACACCATTCTTCTCTTTCTTGGTACAAGTGGACATTGTTGTAGCTTGTTGTGTTCTTCATAATTATGCACTATCACAAGGAATTGATGAATTCATTGTACCGGAGGTGAATTGGACCACACAACCAATCCGGTCACAAAGGCAACAAGCAAGAGACCATAGGGACATGGTAAATGGTAGGCAACAAATGGCTAACCAAATGTGGGCGGATAGGCAGGCCTACTATGGTCAATGAGTGTTGCATTATCCATGTATTTGTAGTGCTATCTATGTAATGAAACCGTGTATTGAGTTGTGCTACCTTTGTACTCTTTTATTGTAATGAAACCATTTGTTTGTGATGCTGAAAATCATGATTTGACACCATTTTGGTGGCTGGACAGAATTGTACTCTTATTGCAATGATACCATTTGTTTGTGATGCTCACAATCATGATTTGACTCCATTTTTTGTGGCTGGACAGGAATGGAGAGCGTTGAAACCATGAGCGAGGCAAGCATTACCGACACAAGCAAGAGCACCAAGGGAGGGGTGGTAGCATGGACCAATGCCATGTCCACCTCGCATCTAGGTTTTTTGGCTGACCTTGTGGCTAGTGGCCAAAGAACTTCAAGTGGCTTCAAGACCTGTCATTACAACCAATGTGCCAAGTTTTTGAATGAACATTTCAAGCTATCTTTAACCGGAGACCAAGTTACCAACCATCTGAAGAAGTGGAGGAAGGTTTGGGGCAGGCTAGTCCAATTGAAAAACCTGAGTGGAGCTCTATGGGATGAGGATACTTGCACCATTAAGCTCAGCGATGAACACTATGCAGGGCATTGCATTGTAAGTTTGTTCCCTAAACATTTGTGTACTTTTTGCTACTCACTTGCACTATTTGCATGTGTTATATGTTGCTCATTTGTTCTTTTTTTTTGTAGAACAACAAATCTGATATTCCCTTCTTGAATAACCCAATTGAGCACTATCGTGAAATGGAAACCATTTTTGGGGGAAACACGGCTACGGGGAAATATGCCAAGTCAGGGAATGATGCTTTCTCTATTGATGTTGAAGAAGAAACCGAGAAGCAAACTTCACCAAATGTAGGTGAGTCTTCTGCCAAAGCACCACCAAAAAAGAAGGCTAAGATTGTGGAGATTGCAGATGATCCTTTAGTCACCACTCTCAAAGATGGTTTCAAAATGATGGCTGAAGCTTTGGCAAAATCTGGTGGAGATGATGATGGTGTCCCTGATGATTTGTGGGATGTTTTGAGTGCAATCCAGGGATTCGATGAGGATGATATTGTTCACTACTATGCTTATCTTGTTGAGAATCCAAAGACTGCAAAAGCGTTCATGTCGCTTAAAAAAGACAACCAGTTGGTTTGGGTGTCTAGGTACGTGGAGAAGACCTTTGGGAAGCTCTATAATCTGAAATGATTGTATGAACTTCAAGTAGCTTCTGTAATATGAACCGTATGAACAAGTACCTTTATTATTCGATGGCCTGTAATATGAACTGTATGAACTCTATTGACTGCTTTTGGATCTCTACTATGACATTAACGTGTATGAACTTGGACTGGTTGTATGCATTTTGTCTCATGTTTGCTGCCATATATGTGTTCTTCTTATGATATATATTTGATTATTGCTTATTGCTAAAGATACAAAAGGAAGTGCTGCAGAAATTTTTATTGCTCTGATGCTAGAAACGGGAGGTATGTTCACCATGTACATGAAAGAGGTGAGCTGAACCAAAAAGATGCCATTCCGTTCCTCCATTTTGCTCCCAACCGAACAGAAAATGAAACCGTTCCGTTCCTCGAAATTTTCCGAACCGAACACGGGGTCGGAACCGTTCCATGCCCTCGGAATGGAATGGTTCCATTCCGTCCCCCGCGGTTCCAGAACTGAACACATCCTAACACAACCCACCACGACCCCCGCACTCCGATGCCGGATCGCGCACAGATCCCACCGGACGGATCCAGATGCGCCAAACTCAACTCCGCACAGGTCACAAGTCGTCGTACTCAGCAGCCACGACTGCAGACACCGTAGATTAGAACCAGAGCTCATCGCTACCGGCAACTCCCGCCCGTCCCCGTCAAAGACAAACCACCGCTCCCCTCCGAGTCCCATCGCCTCAAACCTCACCACGCTCGCGCAGCCGCGGTACGCCCTCTACTCAGACCCAGCTACGCCGCCCGCCGCCGAGCCGCCGCGACCGGACCGGAAGCAGCCAGACAGCCAGAGCCATGGCCGGCGCCGAGCAGCGCGTCGTCGCCGTCATCATGGTCGGCGGCCCCACCAAGGGTCAGCAGATCTGCGTCCGCCCGCCCGCTCCCTCCAATGCCCCAATTTCGGATTGATGGCTTCGTCTCTGATCGTTTGGTGCTGTGTGTGTCTGCAGGGACGAGGTTCCGGCCGCTGTCGCTCAACGTGCCCAAGCCGCTCTTCCCGCTCGCGGGGCAGCCCATGGTGCACCACCCCATCTCCGCCTGCCGCCGCGTATGAACCCTCTGCTCCTCCTTCGCCCTAGCTCGGTTCAATTCGCCGTGTGTGGCTCGTGTCAGAGAATTAAGGCCTTTTTGGATCCCGCTGCTGCAGATCCCCAACCTGGCGCAGATATACCTCATCGGCTTCTACGAGGAGCGGGAGTTCGCGCTCTACGTCTCCTCCATCTCCAACGAGCTCAGGATCCCAGTCAGGTCCGCTCCCTGACCTGCCATCCCCTCCCCCTTCACTCCACTTCAAATTCCTGCCAGTTCACGTGCATTGAGAAGTTCAGATTGCGGTGAAGGGCTGCCATTAACGGTCTGCGGTTTAATTCTAGGTACCTGAGAGAGGATAAGCCGCACGGGTCGGCCGGGGGGCTCTACAGCTTCAGGGATTACATCATGGAGGACAGTCCGGTCTGCTCTCAGCCTGTTTGTGTATATCAGCTTCGATTGTTTGAATTGAAGTAGACTTTTGGCATTTGCATTTATCTGTTAGGATGAAATCGTAGCGGTTTGCTGCATCGATGATACTTTGATCGACACCTTTTGCGATGGGATACATGCAACTGCTTGGATTTTCTTGGAATCTGATTTGCTGTGATGGGTTGGATGAAGGGAACTTTCGCCCTCTAAAACCTCTTTTGTTTTCTTGCAGTCACACATTGTTTTGCTCAACTGCGACGTCTGTTCAAGCTTCCCCTTGCCAGAAATGCTCGGTAGGTTGCCAAGTAGCTCAAGTTAGGCTTGCTCATTGTAAGTTAACAGTGTTTTGCTTTGTTGGATACTGACCACTTAATGTATCACCATCTCATCATTACAGAGGCCCATAAAAGGTATGGCGGAATGGGCACTTTGCTAGTCAATAAGGTGTGAGGACAACATAGTGCAAACTTCCATATTAGTCTTCATATTAGCGACAACCAAAGTTTTAATAGTATTCTCATGCATAACATTATCTCCAAAATCTTTCTCAGGTATCTGCAGAGTCAGCTAACCAGTTTGGCGAGTTGGTAGCTGATCCTGAAACTAATGAACTATTACACTATACAGAAAAGCCAGAGACTTTTGTGAGTATATTTTCCATTCAAAGACTTATCCATATTAGTATTACTTAGCTTTCAGATTATTTTGGCACAACCAGCTGTTCCGGATGAGTAAATAGCTTAGCTCTAATGCATTTTATTCATTCGTAGGTGAGTGATCTCATAAATTGTGGTGTCTATATATTTACACCCAACATATTTAATGCCATCGAGGATGTCGTTAAACAGAAGAAAGACAGAGGTATTATGTCCAGTAATATTACAGCCTTTTTTTCTCTTTTAGATTGCTATTTGTTCAAACATATTATCCATGTTTATTTATCAGTCTACAGCATAGAAACAACAAACATCTCTGATACCCTCAAAGCTTACGTATCTAACTTCCTCTCGTGCTTTGGGGGGTAATATATTTGTTTTTACGACTAGGCATCTCTAAGTGTTTGTAAAATTTCTTTTTTTCCTCCCACGCTTCCATGTGGCATGTTTCCTTTTTGCTGTTGCCATGAGTGAAACCATAAGTCAAAGAGGTTTGACTGATTCGATTTACCTATAATTTTTGGCATCTTGGTGAGATCTAAATTTGAAAAGTATATCGCTTCTTTCGGTTAATATTTTCTTCCTTATTCTTTGTTTTGTTTATCTGAATGGTACTTCCTATGTACAACACAATTTTTTAATTGCTTTCAATGCTAATTTCAGCTAATATTCGCCGCGTATCAAGCTTCGAAGCTCTTCAATCAGCAATGAAGTATGTGTCTATGATATATTCTTCTATTCCTTTTCCTCCATTTTTTTTTACTATTTCTCAGTTAATTTTCATTTGATTAATTTTTATGCATGGAAATCTTTTGGCTCTATTTCAAGGAATAGGCAGTAGCACTACCATACCTTGTTGGGTTTGTAAAGGAAAGAATACTTTCTTCTACTAGTGTTGGCTTAATTAAGAGCCTGTCTCTAGGTTTTTTTATGTGGAAATCAGAAGCTATTATTTGCAACACAGCTATTCTCTCTCTCTCTCTCTCTCTCTAGTTCTATCTGTATAAAGATGGTAGAGCATCCATTAAGGTGATCCCAAAGCATTTACTGAATACTTAATATCTTGTGTTAATTGTTAACAGGACGCTTCCGGCAGATTATGTTAGATTAGATCAAGATATCTTATCCCCTCTAGCAGGAAAGAAGGAACTTTACACATACGAGACACTTGATTTTTGGGAACAGATAAAGACCCGGGGTAAATATTGTTCTTAATAGTTCTCTTTCTAATCATGGAATTATTGAGTAACTAGTGTTGCATCTATGCGCAGGATGTCTTTGAGATGCTCTGGTCTATATCTTTCCCAGTTCCGCCATACCTCTCCTCATCTTTTAGCCTCTGGTGATGGCAAAAAGAGTGCCACTATTATAGGTGATGTGTACATCCATCCATCTGCAAAGGTGCATCCAACTGCAAAGGTGACATCTGATTCTTCAATATATCTTGAGCAGATTGTGATATATCGTGATGTCTGATATCCTTCACATAGTTAGTGATGTTTTTATCTTTTTATTCTCCATCCGTATACAGATCGGTCCCAATGTGTCATTATCAGCAAATGCACGCATTGGAGCGGGTGCCAGGCTTATCAATTGCATCATTCTAGACGATGTTGAAATTATGGTTAGTTTTTCTGTCTATTAAGTGATAACCCATGTTTAGGCACCTATATCTCAGACAATTCCTTTGGTTGCAGGATAATGCAGTTGTTATACATTCAATAGTGGGTTGGAAGTCAACAATAGGAAAATGGTCACGTGTACAGGCAAGATTTCCTATGCATGCTTATCTAGCCTATTGAAATATTATGACAACCCTTATATTCATTTATTTCATCCTCAAGCATCTATACAAAGCTTACAGCCTTTGATATTCTGGAGGCCATGTGTGTTCGGGTCCAATTTGAATAGCAAGATATATTTCTTTGATCTTAGGTTTGAGGAGCCAGATGAATATATGCATGTGACCTTATGTAAATTTCATCACTGTTTATGTCTTCCTGCATTTAGCACATTAACTGTTTCTTAACATGATATTTTATGGTGCCTTTGATATTCTGGAGGCCATGTCTGTTCGGGTCCAATTTGAATAGCAAGATATATTTCTTTGATCTTAGGTTTGAGGAGCGAGATGAATATATGCATGTGATCTTATGTAAATTCCATCACTGTTTATGTCTCCTTGCATTTAGCACATTAACTGTTTCTAAACATGGTATTTTATGGTTCCACGTGCAAAATTATTATGCTGAGAAGTTACTTTTTCATGTAACAAATTGGCTGTGATTGTACAGCTTACTGGAATTCCTTTTGAGACAGTGATCATATTATGTCTTATTGCTGCCAGTCCAGTCTTTTCTGGGTGCATCACGTAACAAATGTACTCTTTTGAATCCAGGGTGAAGGTGACCACAATGCCAAACTTGGTATCACCATTCTTGGTAAGACCCTGCCGATGATATCTTGTTATCTTCCCATAAAAATCTTGTGACAATATGCTTTACATGGGGGTAGTTCCTATGCTCGTTTTGACCTGGTATCTAAATGCAGGTGAAGCCGTTGATGTTGAAGATGAAGTAGTTGTAACTAATAGTATCGTGCTCCCAAATAAAACTCTCAATGTCAGCGTGCAAGAGGAGATCATCCTATAATACCCTGTTCATTATTCACTAATATATTTAATCCCTAATAAGGTTTTCACACCAAATATGTAATTTCCCATTTTTCTTCCCTGATTCTCCCATGTAAGCTCTCATTAGGTTGTGATCATTAGTCTGTACGTAGCCTGCGATATGATATGGTGTAACTTTGTTTATCATTCTGGCGTCAAGTTTACGGATGTAGAGACTGTACAAACAGATTCCATCATTTTTGTTGAGAATTGGCAACTTTTTATTTGGATCAATATGTGTCAGTGCTGTATTCTCGAGACCCCAGTGATCTTTTCGATTTAATTGCCTTTTGTATGTAGCTGCACAGTGGCAAGCTAACGGATTGTTTTGATAGGCACACAGTTGCATTTTTTTCAGATAACCTCTATACATAAACTGTCTTATTTGTGTCTATTACCCTTTTGGAAATAAGTTCATCAGGCACGACAGATTCAACCGAAAAAAAGGGGTAAGGTAATGCCAAAACACATTATGATTTGCATCAAATTTTCAAGCTTAATATCCTTGACCATGACATCATCTTCTATCTCATGTACAAACACATTTCCAAAATATCAAATGCAACTGGAACATCGTCATTAACTATTTACAAAACTAATTCTTGCATGGCCACTAATGTCTGCAATGAAATGAAGCAGGATTGGTGATGCGCTCATGTCTGGGCGAACCCGTAATCTACTAACATTGTAAAATCTGCATCGCCTGCAACAATGTTGCAAGAACACTTCTGTCTTTTTTTTCTTCCTTTCAGTCTACGAGAAAGTACTGGGGGATATTTGGTTGCATAACCATTTCTGACACACACCCAAGCTGTACAATGGCCAAACAAAAAAATTCAGACAAATTTGCATGTGAAAGCCAAAATAGCAGGGAAGGCCAATCTTACCTCATAGTGACTGTACTTGTGAAATATAATGGCCTTTTCTGTCCGGTATCTTGCAGTCAAGTGCAAATCATGTATCCTCAAGATGCAACACTTGAGATCAGAGATCGTGTAATCCGTGTATCTTTGCAGTGTCGGGTTCTGGAGAATAAACACAAGCTAATGTCAGATAATTATAAAGCATAGTGTAGATTCAGGAAACAATGATGTCTTACCCAAGGGTATGTATTTGGTCTGAGTATGAACCTGGCCACAAAAAGGCAGGCAGCAGCAACAACTGACGGCTTGAACCTTGTGCAGTCATAGTCCAACAGGCTTAATTCCGCAAGGTAGCTACAGAGATTCTCCAGCATTTGTGCTTCTGCGCGCTAAAGTTTGAAGAAGGGGGAGATATGTTATAATAAAGAACATCTAGTGAATAAATGACATGTGCTACAAAAGATGCTTACATCGCGTGGATGGAAAGCAGTTATGTATCTCCTACAACAGACATGCATTACACATTAGACTTGTGATATTTTGAGCCTAGTGTGGCAACAATCATAAGACAACATATATGTTATGTGAACTGAACATGTTTTGCTTGTAAAGGGATTTTTTCCCTAGTTCGAAATTCTGTACATAACACTCTATTCTATCTAATCGGATGACGGATACAACCGTCTTAAACCTCAAAAAAAAAAACATGGTGACTATTGTACATAATCAATACGCTGAGGTCGTGGGATGGACTGGCCACTGAAACTGAGTTCGGTCCACCACACTAGATCTCGTGAAAAGAAAATTAGTCACAGACTGCCTGTGGTATACTACCAAGATATTTACATGGTTTCGGGCTCAAAAATGTTCCAAGCAAAATATGGCAGCAATCATAGTACTACCTGTGTAGGTGACTGAAACACTGTAACTCCTACTTTGCTTCTCCAAAGTTTCAGACAGAGGACATACCGTAGAAAAGTTCTTGCAGTGGGACTCCCTATCTCAAACTTAAGAGAATTCAGTATGTCAGCCTCCATCTTGACCACCTGCAGAGAATAAAAACCACAAATGTTTCCCCGCCATTTGGTATCTCTTAAATTTTACTAAGAAATGGAAAGTAAGCGGAAGGCTAACCTGCTGCTTGGTGTATATGTTGTTAGTAATGTCACAGAAATATGCCACCCAACGTAGAAATGTATCATCTTCATATTTCCTGCAACACTCCGTTCATGCTAGTCAGCTGGTCGTGCTAACAGATAAACAAAAGATGATAGACAGGAGTTTAGTCCCCTACGCCGCAACAAGCAATGCGGTCAGACCGAGCAACCGAAGCTGACTCAGGAAAATCACACGCACTGAGAGGAAGCGATCAACACATGAAACCGCAAGGTGAAGTGTGTCAGCCGGAAGAACTAAATCATCAGCCACTTCCACGAGCCAGTCCACTAGTTCGCCCTACAAGCGGGGGTGATAACTCCCTCTATCAGTACCACTGGCATATAGTCCCACGGCCTCCTCAACTCCTGAAAACCTCACAAAATTTAAACAACAAAGTCACACCAAAATTTAGACAACCTCACAAAATTTACAGTAATTGCATCTCGACGAGAAGACGATAACATATCATGTTATGTTGATAATATTGACAGTAACTTCAGACAATTAAGATGATGGCATACATCCTGGAGGATTCACAAGTTGAGATTTCAAATCAGGCAAGTGAAGTTCACATACTATTGAGTAGCAAAAAACTCATCGCCTAATTTAACCATTTGGTTAGCCAGCAGTAACTGAAAGTAGATAATGTTCCACATCCATAACCAAAAGCATTGAACGACTACATCGAGATTTCTTCTGAACACAATCCAATCAGCGTAGCCAGCAGTAACTGAAAATAGATGATGTTCCACAACACAATCCAATCCCCTATTTCCTTAAATCCCCTAAATACGAGATTGAATGACCACATCCATAGCCAGCAGTAACTGAAAAAAGAAGATGCTGTTCCACATCCATAGCCAAAAACATTGAATGGCTACATCGAGATTTCTTCACAGCATAATCGAATCCCCTAAATACGAGATTTCTTCACAGCACTATCGAATCCCCTAAATTCCTGAAATCCATGAGTATAGCGTGATCACGCCCCCAAAATTCCCCAATTCTATCCAGCGCGACCTCACCTTAACAACCCGACAGACTGAGCCCACCACATCACCACCAAGTTGGCGAATCCAAGCCCTGGCTAGTCGACGCCGAGAACTAATTTCCGCACGCCGGGTGGGACGAGGAGAGGAATCGAGAAACCCTCACCTCCAGGGACCGCATCCGCATGTAGTTGTGGATGTCCTCGAGGTACGCCGCGTTACTCGCCCGGGCCGCGGCGGGGTCCGGCTGCTCCGGCTGCTCCGAGTACGAGTCTAGCAGGCGGGCGAGGCCGGCCACGCTCACCTCGCCGTCCTCCATCCTTGTCCGCTTCAGCCGCTGCTGGTTCGAAGCTCTCGGCGACGGTTGCAGCGACGACGGACGGCGAAGGGTTGTTTGCGATCGGGAGATTGGTGGTTCGTGGCCGCCCGGCCGGCCTTTTAAGAGGCGGCAAGACGCGGCCGGTGTTCTCCATCGCCTGCCTCCGCCCCGTCTTGCTGCTGCTGGCGCTGCTGGCTGCCGGGTTTCCTTCCTTCGTGTTTTTTTTACGCTGTTTGGCTTTTGAAGCGGGTGGGTGGGTGGGTGTAGGCGGGAGCTAAGTTTGCTGGCCAAAATGCCTTATCGCGAGATTGGCGAGCTTGCAATTTGTAAACTCAATTTCAACAGAATTTACAAGAAGAAAAACTTAACATTACGAGATTAACATTATCGTTATAACCACTATAATCTATTCCGACCCGCTAGAAATAATAGAATGATGCAAGCACCCTCACACAACTTAGAGACATCTAGAAAATCCCCACAAACGTGCCAAATTCGTAAATACACCGTCGTTTTTAGGTTTCTGACAATAAATTGCCCCGATTAGATTCCATAAAATGGACCGTGCCGTCGTTTTTAGATACTCCCTCCGGTCCTAAATAATTGTCGCACCTACAACTACTTAAGTTCAATTCTTACGACACTTAATATGGACACTTAATATGGACCGGAGGGAATATCCTCTTGCACACTTAATTTAAATAATTTTTTGCTTTAAGTTCAATTCTTACGACACTTAATATGGACCGGAGGGAATAATTCCTTTGGTTGCAGGATAATGCAGTTATTATACATCCACTAGTGGGTTCGAAGTCAACAATAGGACATGGTCACGTGTACAGGCAAGATTTCCTATGCATGGCTTATCTGTCCTATTAAAATTATGATAGCCTTGTTTTATTTCTCTCATCCTCAAGCTGTCAAACATCTAGACAAAGTTTACAACCTTTGATATTCTACAGGGACACGGCGTTTCGGGTCATGGGTGCAGATGCACCATTCTGTAAAACAATTTTAAAAACTTCTCAAATTGTCAAAAAAATTCTGAAAAAAATTTACATCAGAACATTCTATGTTAGCACAAAAAGTTTCACGAAGAAAAAACATTTTTGTAACTATGTAAAAAAGACAAAAAGTGTCTCGTTCAAAATAATTTGAAGCGTCCGGATTTGTGTTTTCTGCACAGGTCACAAACAATATCTTTTCTCCGCGAAACTTTTTGTGCTAACATAAAATGTCTTGAAATATATCCAAAAAAATTATGTTCAATTTTTTACATTTTTAAAATTGTTTTTTGACCAATTGACCCGATAGTGATTTCCATGTCTACTCGGGTCGAATTTAGATGCGACATATATGTCTTTGATCTTAGGTTTGAGGAGGGGGGGGGGGGGGGGGGTGAATATATGCATTTGATCTTATGTAAATTGCATCACTGTTTATGTCTCTCTGCATTTAGCACATTTACTGTTTTTTAACATGTATTTTATGGTTATATATCTCACTGGAACTCCTTCTGAGATAATGATGCTATTATATTATTGTACATCCTTTTCTGGGTGCATCACGTAACAAAAGTACTCTTTTGAATCCAGGATGAAGGTGACCACAATGCCAAACTTGGTATCACATTCTTAGTAAGACCCTGCCTAGATGATATCTTGTTATCTTCCCATAAAAAACTTGTGATAGTATTCTTTACATGGGGGTAGTTCATATGTTCGTTTTGAGCTATCTAAATGCAGGTGAAGCCGTTGATGTTGAAGATGAACTAGTTGTAACTAATAGCATCGTTCTCCCAAATCAAACGCTCAATATTAGCGTGCAAGAGGAGATCATCCAATAATACTCCGTTCATTATTCACATATATTTGATCCCAAATAAGGTCTTCATACCAAATATGTAATTTCCCTTTTTTTCTTCTCCGAATCCCCCATGTAAGCTCTCATTAGGTTGAGATCATTAGTCTGTACTTAGCCTGTGATGCGATATGGTGTAATTTTGTTTTGCATTCTGGCGTCAAGTTTGCAGCTGTAGAAACTGTACAAACAGATCACCTCATTTTTTTGTTGAATTGGCAATTTTTTATTTGGATCAGATATGAGTCAGTGCTGTATTTTGTTTAGCATTCTGGCGTCAAGTTTGCAGATGTAGAGACTGTACAAACAGATCATATTATTTTGTTGAGAATGGGCAATTTTTTATTTGGATCAGATATGAGTCAGTGCTGTATTCTGGAGACCCCAGTCATCTTCTCGATTTAATCGCCTTTTGTATGTAATAGCTGCATAGTGGCAAGCTAACGGGTTCTTTTCATGGGCACATGGTTGCAATTTCTCAGATAACCTCTATACATTAACTCTCTTATTTGTGTCTTTTTTCGTTTTGTAAATAAGTTAATCAACCATTAGTGCTGCACGACTGATTCAACAAAAAACAGGTATGGAAATGCCGAAAGACATTATGATTTGCACCGAAATTTCATACTGAATATCCTTGACTATGACACCATCTTCTATCTCCTGTACAACACGTTCCAGTTGCACATCATACCAAATCATACCAAAACTATCAAATGCAGCTGGAACATCGTCATGAACTATTTACAAAACTTATTTTGCACTGGCTACGAATATCTGCAATGCAAATGAAGCAGGATTGCTGATGCGCAATATCTGGACGAACTGCAAATCATGTAGAGAGCTGCTATGCATACGACGCGCTATGTTCGTTTTGTGTACGATGTGCATGATCGATCCATCAAAAAAATGTAAAGGATAACACTCAACCGCTGGATTGCTCGTCGGACATGTATCATACACAAAACTGCCGTACGTACAGAGTTTCAAATCATATATCGTCAAGACGCAACACTTGAGATGGGAGACCTGGTACCGCTGGAGTCAAAATTGTACATAACTTCCATGGGCCTGCCATATATAGTTGCTGGGCCAGCGGCATTCATCAGACGCGAGGCCCAACTTAGGTTCTTTGTCGAGTCATCACCTATAAATAACCCGTCTGTAGCGCCGCCACCCAAACCAAAACCCTAGACCCGATCGTCGTACGGCATCGCATTCGCAAGCGCTCGTCACCTCCGGCCGCCGCGAACTATCGTGTTCTCTACCCGCAGGCATGTCATTTTCGTCCGCCCGCGGGGCCATCCGCCTTGCCACCTCCGCACGCGGCGCCATCGGCCACGCCACCTCCGCCAGCGGCCCCATCGGCCTCGCCACCTCCGCCAGCGGCCCCATCGGCCTCGCCACCTCCGCCCGGGGCTTCGCCGCCTCCGCCCGGGGCCTCGCCACCTCCGCCCGCGGCCCATCCGGCCTCGCCACCTCCGCCAGCGGCCCCATCGGCCTCGCCACCTCCGCTCGCGGCCTCGCCACCCCCGCCCGCGGTGGAATCTCCGCTCCCGCTGCGGGTTCCTTCCGTGGATTCTCCTCCTCGTCCTCCTCCTCGTCATCCTTTAAGTAAGTAATCACTATTGGTAACAGTCCGTAGAAGACGTTGAATTTGTTATGATTTGCTCGTTTAATTTATATTATATAATAATTAGGACGTGATGCCTTGTTATGATTTACTCTATGATTGCTTACCTCTGGAATGTTATAGTTATATCTGAGACAGATGTTTATCTATGTAGTTTGTTGGTTGACATAAATGCACCAATTTGTTCCATTGTTGGGGAATTGTGGATTTACAGTGGTGCAAATGGAAGTGCAGATAATAGGGACTGGCATTTATACGTTTTCTTAATGATGAAAACCTTTTATTACTGTGTCACGTGCAGAAAATAGGGACTGGCATTCCAGAGGTAAGCAATCACGTTTTCTAAACGTTTTTCCCCTTGTGGTCTAGTCTGTGTAATTTCTGTTATGCCAAATTTTTGTGATTTTTTACGTAACTGTTCTTGAACCACTGGTGTTGTGGGGGCATTGGTGATATTCCTATACCTGCCACTGAACTGATTTATTTTCTTCATCATGTTTTGTAACATAATGAAATTGTTTATCCTGCTCTCTGTGAGGTTGAGATAGGTGATGGTTGTTGCGGTGATGTCCAGTTTTCGGCCGCATGTGAGATTTTAGGTGGTTTGTAATTGGGGGATGATTGTTTGTCATAGAAATGGAAGTGCAATTCAGCTTAGTTGACATTTTTTAGTTTCCGAATTTTGCTAATGTGCGTTGCCTTATGTATTGTAGGTGGAGCTCATGGGAATCCTACAAGCAGTTCGCGCCTTCCAAAAGAACAGCCAAGTTGTTATCTGCTCTGGGAGCACTTGCTGCACTGGGCGGTACTGCGTGCAAAGGTTATGGTTATCTCCTGGACCAGAGTGCGCTCTCAGCCACAAACCACCTTGACACTAAGCTGGTGGATTTCAAGACGTTTCAAAACACAGCAACGGGGGTCCATCATGATTTTGTGCGGCAGCACAATAAAGAAACTCATGAACTACAACGCGAGATTGCTGAATTGAGGTTCCGGCTCTTGGCATTGGAGGAAAAGGAGTTTGAACACCGCAAAGCGCTCCTGATTGCTGTGGACATAATCAGCAAGTATCAGGTATGTCTCAAAGTCCTTATCTCTCTTCATCAAGCTTTAAATTCGAGGTATTTTGATCTGTAATAGTCCATATCGACTTCTGTGCATCCATGCTAGAGATACAAAACCATGACTTGCTGGT
This sequence comes from Poa pratensis, assembly GCA_947311845.1. Taxonomy (NCBI): domain Eukaryota; kingdom Viridiplantae; phylum Streptophyta; class Magnoliopsida; order Poales; family Poaceae; genus Poa; species Poa pratensis. The sequence goes on from CAMZMU010000033.1 coordinate 78,613,022, forward strand.
TGAAACTAAGTACTAAACACGCCTCCTAGTATCTACAGAAAGTTTTATGGTTGTTATCTGTGTAGGCTCTTTCCTTGAACCATTGCAATATGTAGGAAACGAGATAGGTTATCTTGTTTGCTTTCCTTATATTGTTCTGTGTACTTAGTACACATTTTGCTTAGCCAGTGTTGTGGTTCATTGTCATTATATCATTGGCTGCTACTCTTGTTGGTCATCCATGGGGTAGTCTGGCCTGCCTTGCATGATGCATACTATCAAAATTGTGAATGAGACTGGAGCACCAAATCTAAAATCACAGCAGAATTGTTTACCTTGCTAACATTTTCTCTTAGGGAACTATGACCTCATGCTATTGTCTGTCCCCATGTTTTTTTATTTTGTGCATGTTCCTTGTAGATTGGCAGCCATCCCTAACCAGCAAACAAGAACCTTCATTTTTTCCATGTGTCCTGATTTTGTTTTTAGGTCCTCGTTACCTTAGCGAGCTAAATCTTTCGTCGTATCAAACTTCAGATTGTTAGAATGTTTACGTAGGGGTTGGGTATCTGTTTCCTTGGCTGAAGAAGCAGCATTTGTATGCTGAAAATCTTTCAATCATTATAATGGCTGGGTACACTCCTAGGCAGTTGATTTGTGAGACTAGCATGTCAGCTGAATGTGCTTTCTGATATTTTGGCAGGCTGAGCAGGAGGCTGCAGCAGGGAAGAATACTTCAGAGTAAGAACTGATTGGAGAGTAAGAACTGATTGGTGCAAGACGATGAGGAGTACCTTTTGTCAGCTACTATGACTGATGGTTTCTATCGGCAGTTTTTGTGACCCTTAACTTGTAAACTCAAGCTTGAACTTGGTGCCTGGGAGGCGCGATCAGTGATAAACTTCGTTCAGGCTTGAACTTGTAAATTCAAACTTGAATTTGCGGAAAACTCGTTTAAATTTGTAAGCTTAAACTTGGTGCCTGGGAGGCGCGATCAGTGATAACCCTAATTTCCTTGCTTTATTTTTGCTGTTCTTTCTTTCCTGTCTTTACTTCCAGCAATTTATCCAGTTAATTCCTGCATTTATTCCCGTAATGCTCGCTAGTACCTGGTTTGGAATCAGGCTATGATCCCAGTTACCACTATAGGGTTTAGCCATTTCAAATCCACGAACAGTTCTGTCGTTCGCTGCGTTAAAATTATTGTTACTGATCCGTCCCTTCTGATTCTCCAATCGAGATTCTCCAATCTAGAGATCGGTTTCCTGATTGTTCTGTTGCTCGATGGGGCCTGGCGCTGGGATACAACCTACAGGCAATCATCAGTATATTTTCAACCGGAAAATTTGCGATCATTTACCCTGTACCAAACCGTTTCATGGCAACCGGAGTAGACTGTAACACGGAGATAATTAACACAAAACTGACGTGGCCATAGCATTATAACCATGTGCCGAAAGTAATTTACAAACTGAACGACTCGTGAATTTACAAAATGATAATTAACACAAAACATTATAGCGAATTTACAAACCGAAAGTAACTATTTCATCGAACTAACCATTTATGGTAGCGGCAAACAGAAGGCGATATACTCTGCATCGTAATTTTTTTTTTGTAATTCCTCACATAAGGACTCCGAAAATACCAGGCATCATAGCGCCTTACGCCAAGGTGCTACATTGCCGGTTAAGTAGCGCCGGGCCCGAATATAAGTGAAAATGCGTTGGAGAACCTGGCAACGCACTCACCCTGTATCTTACCATTGCCTTCACACCTAATCAACGCACCTGATGAGAGATCCTACATGTTATACTGTATCCCACGCGCGTATGCGCGCCGTATAATACGCTACTCAACCACGCGGTGACATCACCCAACAATAAATGACCGCAGACTGCCACTACCATAGTCCATGTGAGCAATAAATGACGTGCAGCCTCACATTAACCTAACCTAATCCAAGAGCTTAATTACATGCTATTCTATCCACTCGCCCAACATATTCAAGCTCATTTTCAATATTTTTGTATCGGTAATATATTTTGAACCGAATGTCCGATTTTTAATATTATTATATTTTTTAGATCCCTACGAGAAGAACTTTTAAACAAGATCAGTATTGGACATATTTCATACATATTTTCAAAAAGTTCAAAAATTGACTATGAAAATGGTATTGAAATCACAAATTTTTTCATGCATATATTTATTATTTTTGCTTGTGACACCACAAATATTTCATAAAAGTTTCGGACATGTAAAACATTTTCATGTGAACTTATTGCCAACATTGTTGTTATATCTTTTGAACCGAATGTCCGATTTTCCATGTATCTTTATATTTGAGATCTTGTTGAGGAGATCTTCAAACCAAGATCAATATTGAATATTTTTCATGCATATTTTTAAAAAGTTCAAAATTCGACTTCTGAAAATATTATTTGAAACCACAAGTATTTCATGCATATTTTCATTATAACTATTTGTGACAAAACAAATATTTCATAAAAGTTTCGCACATGTAAAACGTTTTCATGTGACCTTTGTTTTTTCTAAAACTGAAAGAATTTTCATAAAAATAAATAGATGTCTTCATTAAATTGATTTTTTTAGCTATGTTAATAAATAAATGTTTCGAATAATTAAAAAAACACGTTTTTGTCTTATGAAAACTGATCAAATTTCGAAAAAATATCAATATTTTTAATAAATTTTAAATACTTAATTTTTCTGAAAATTCTAATATTTCAATCTTGTACTAAAACATGTATTTTGATACAGAGGGAGTAGAAAATATTTTAATTTTACAATATCTCTCAATTTTTTTTTAATTTTTTTCCAATTAAATATTTTAAATGTTATCTAAATACTAGGTAATATTTACAAATGTTCAATTTTTAATATATATTAATATTTTTTCTGAAATTTCAGATGTTTAGAAAATTAGCAAACTAAATCGAGATTATTCTACCGGAGAGACCAAACGTAAAACACTAATTGGGCCCAGCCCATAATAGGAACAAAAGTAGCAAGGGTGCGCGTCCGCTCGCGAGTTGGTGCGTGAGGTATGAGCCGGGCCCATTTGAAAACTTAGCGCGTGGAGGGACGCTAACCTTAGCAAAAAAAAAAAAGGATTCCACGGGCGCCCCTATTCAGCGCGCGTAGCACGGGTTTGTGAGCGTACGCGCACCCCACTCTTCATATTCGTTCGTTACTGGGCTTGGCCCATTTACTGTGTTCAGGTTCCTTTTTTTTGCATGGTAATACGATTCTCATTGATAAATAAAAGACAAGATACAAAATACGTATACACCGATCTTACAGATCTGGAAAGATAGGACCCCCACACCAAGCTAGCGTGGTGTGTACAAAGGAAAAATGTACGGCCTTCTCTAGTCAGGTTTTTTCCTATTAATTTTGGTGAAATAAAAAAGTTCCTCCATTTAAAAAATGGCACAAAATTTTAAAATAATCACGACTTTGAAAAAGTACTAAAAAATTCAAAAATAGTTCACGAATTTGAAATGGTTCACGAAAAATGTTCATGAATTTGAAAGTGGTTCACGAATTTTTTTTCATGAATTTAAAAAATCACGAAAAAATACTCATGATTTTGAAAATGGTTCAAGAAAAATGTTCACGATTTTTAAAATGTCATAAACTTGAAAAAATGTTCATGAATTTGAAAATGGTTCACGAAAAAATGTTCATGAATTTTAAAATGATTCACAATTTTTTTTTGTCAATTTAAAAATGGTTCACGAAAAAATGTCCATGACTTTGAAAATGGTTCACGATTTTTTTTCGTGAATTGGAAAATGGTTCATTAAAAATGATCATGAATTTGAAAATGGTTCACAAAAAAAACATAATTTATTTAAAAATGGTTCACTAAAAAAGTTCATGGATTTAAAAATGGTTAATTTTAAAAAATCGTTAATTTAAATGTCTCGAATCAAAAAAGTTCACGAATTTGAAAAGAAAAAATGTTCATGAATTTTAAAAAATGAGAAAACTGAAAAGGCATAGAAAAACGGAAGAAAAAACTTTCAAACCAGACAAAACAGTAAAAACCGGACTATGCATGTTGAACCAACAAAACAGCCCTGGAACCTTCTAGATAATTCACAGAACCGGATGGAATTGAGAGATGGGCCAGCCCATTTACGAAAAGAAACACTGGGAGGGGGTACGCGTTTCCGTGCTAACTAGTGCAATGAGCGTAGAATAGGTTTTACCGGATTCCACGGTGCGGAGGACCCTAAAGACGACCCGGTTTGATACTAGCAGGCCGTGTTATGCTCAGATACCGGAAGCCCTAGCCTAACCTGTTAGCATATATAGTCGAGGTCCGGCAGACTGGAGGGGATCAGAATCAAGAAACTCGAACCGACCCGGCCGCCACGTCCCCGTCGTCTTCCTCGCCCGCCGACTTCATCCGCGGTGCTGCGATTCCGGTGAGTTTCTTGGTTCGGCTCTCTGCTTTCTGTTCGATTCGCGGTTCTTGGAGTGAAGGGGATTCGGTTGGGGCGGCTTCTAGCGTTTTAACCGGCGCGAATCTTTTCGCTTGTTTTGCAGGTGGTGTGGGCGAGGAGAGGTAGATCTGCGAACTTAACAATCGATGGCGTCGGCGCTTAGATTTGCTGCTAGAAGGATCTGCGGTCGCGCCTTTCAGCGACCACCGCAGGCGTATTTGACGGCGGCCGCCGAAGTTGCCGTAAGGGAGAATCAGCGGCGTCTCTTCCCATCTGTTAGCCAGGGCGGGAGCTCCCTTCGCCGGTTTAGCTCCTCCGAATCACCAAATCTGGTGAAGAATAAGAATGTAAGCACTCATTCCTGGTATTATGGGCTTTGCAAAATCGGATCTATTTTTTTTCTTCATATTCGCGTTGAAATCAAACATATCACCAGATTATGCATAACCGGCTTTGCTAGTTAGGATTTACTAATTCTTTGCATACTATGGGGTAGAAGAAACCGGCGTAAAAAAACCTAGATCTGGCTGTAATCTTATTTACTTTTCGTTTGCTGTCACTCCTTGTACTTAACGAGATTCGTCTACGTTCTTTGCAGCATGTGCCCAATTCCGCCTCCGGCGCGGCCGAGTCAGCTCGGTGTACAAATAATACAGAACCCACATCACCTCCACCTCTATGGTAATTGTCTTCCACGGCTTAATTTTCAGATATATTCTTGTCAATTTATATATTGGTTTCTAACTCGTTTTTCGTCCTAGGTCGCCTAGGACTGAAAAGTTCATACGCCGTGGCTTTGGCTACGCATTCTTGTGCATGGCAACATGCTATGCAGCAGTTTACGTGGAAACCCTACGAAGAGGGGGTCCTCTAGTGCGGAAGGAACCCGATGACATTGGGAAAAATTGAATGATTAAAGAAGTTCAGATGTACTCTCTCGGTTCTAAATTAGATAAAATCTTTTCATTCACATGTGGATGTATTTGTACACGTAACATGTCTAGATACACCCACATTTGGATAAATTGAAATCATCTAATTTGGAACAGAGGGAGTATCAGAGCTAGTAGGCCTATGATTCGGTGCAGAATAATTGGTGCTGAGCTTGTAATGACTTAGCTTTGACCGAAAAGTGTCTCTAATTTCTATGTACTTATTGTCGAACAATGCTTATTGCTATGAAACACTCTCCTTTTTTTACTAGTGTACGTGCGTGAGTAATATTAGAAGATATCTTTTTTCTGCTCCATGTAGAGCATACAAAATGTTTGCTGGTCACCGGCTTGTTGCTTTCTTGTATCATCGACGATGATCTGGCACTCAGAAAACAAGCAACCAACTGAAGTTTCTTTCACAAGAGTAATCTAACTGACAGATAAACATGTTGAGCAAAAAGAGTCTACGGCAAGTTTGGGAGAAAAGGGCAGGATAATTAATTATTAACTCTCAAAACAAATGATGTTTTCTATTGCTTTTTTTGAAATTAATGATGTTTTCTATTGCTGATGGCCAGAATTCTAACCAAAAAATCATGTACAAACCTTTTAATCATATCTTACTTAACCAACGGGAGAAAAATAAAGAAAAAAGGTGAAGAATATACTCCCTCCGTCCCAAAATAAGTGTCTCAGATTTGCCAAAAAGTGGATGTATCTAAACTTGTTTCATGTCTAGATACATCGAATTTTGAGCAAATCTGAGACACTTATTTTGGAACGGAGGGAGTATTATGTAGCTTGCCCAGTGTGATCTCTTCCTCCCTCGTGCGGACCATAAAGTGTCACTGGTTCCAAGTCTCGAAAAGTTCTCAAGCATTCTGTAACAGAGGGAGGAATACAAATGAATATATGAAAGCGCAAAGAGCAGATGATTAAGAGTTTTCAGATTTTGTTTAAGTTCTGGCTGCACTGTTCTCGAATTTATAAACAACTCAAATCAACTCTGATTAAGCTGAAATTTTTACAGAATGTAAATAATAGTTAGACCTTGCCTGTGTAAAACTTAATATTTTCTGAGGTCGATTGGTTACCCAAATAAAATTGAAAACAGAGAGCAGTTTTCACATTCAGAAGCAGAGATGAGACTTATGAAACTCTTCGGATATTTTAGTTGACCAAGTGTGTAAGAAAATATAAAAGCACCATATAATTTCGTTGAAGGATAGTAGAGATATTATTCAAACCAAGATATATAATTTCATTGATGGTGAAGAGAGCTCGACTATAAGACCATGTGTTCTGAAACTGAATGTTTATCTTATTTCGAAACCTTGATTTTACGACGGCAATAAAAAAATCCCTGAAACATCATGTATCAGGCCAGCTATATGCTGGGTTCAGGTTTGTGCTCCACAGCTGAAACCTGCATGTACTGGCCCTCTCTTATGTAAATCAGAAGCTTGTGCCTTCAGATGTCCATGTAAGATATACATAAGCCATTGATAGAGACGCAGATTTGCAGCTCCCGAGCTGCAGTGAACCTAATATTTGAAAATTTTGAAAATTTTAAATTTATGTTTCAAAAAAATCTGAAATTTTTTCCTGAGATACTTATTCATGTTTGTTACGTGCGTGCCAATTTATGGTGCAAAAAACGTCGTATTACGAGCTGTATAAAAATAACAAAATTCTAGTCAGTAAATAGTGTGTAAAGTGTGCAAAATATGTCAGAGTTTTCACTTTTTTGTCTAGCCCAAAATATGATGAATTTCTTTACGAAATTTCTGGCGTACCTGCGGGATATGTATGTGTGTTGGTGTAAAATTTTTCAGATTTTTTGGATGCAAAAAAGTGCGATTTTCAAAAAATTCAACTAAAGGGTGCAGTGGTGCTCGGGTGCTGCTGCGGATTTCCGATTGATAAAGTGATACATTAGTTGGCACTATACATACTCATGAGAAATAAGGACGAGGTTCCGGCCGCTCTCGCTCAACGTGCCCAAGCCGCTCTTCCCAGCTCGCCGGACAGCCCATGGTGCACCACCCCATCTCTGCCTGCCGCCTCGTATGAACCCAAGCTCCCTTCCTTCCCCTCTGCTTTGCCTTCCCTTGCGTTGATCGGTTCAATAAGGCCTTTTGGATCTCGCTGCTCCAGATCCCCAACTTGGCGCAGAGGAGCGGGAGTTCGCCCTCTACGTCTCCTCCATCTCCAACGAGCTCAGGATCCCAGTCAGGTCCGCTTCACTTCAAATTCCTGCTCTGCCCTTCACTTCAAATTCCTGCCAAGTTCACGCACGGGTCGGCCGGAGGGCTCTACAGCTTCAGGGATTAAATCATGTAGGACAGTCTGGTCTGCTCTCAGCCTGTTTGTGTATATCAGCTTCGATTGTTTGAATAGAATTTATCTGTTAGGATTGTTGGAATTTTGTGGGCTTTTGCCCATATCCCAACTTAAAATTCTGAAATTCTTATTGGCCCATGTGCATGTGGCTGTGAATGGATTGGTACTAAAGTTTAGTCCCACATTGATAGTTGGGAGAGAGTTGCACCACCTTATATAGTGGAGTGTTGTGCTACTTGGTAAGCTTGTGAGAACACAAGGCTCTCTCGTGCGCACTCCTCCTCCTCCTCCGCCGCCGCCGCTCGCTCGTCTCGTCACGACACGGGTTGCGGGAATGAACCGAGTCATTGATTAATAATTAATGGACGCGTTAATTGTTTTGCCGTTTCCGATTCTTTGGATCGTGGAGACGTTACCGACTCGATCGTGGGCCGCGCCCACGTCCTACCCCGACCCGCACTATATATGCAGAGAAAAACCCTAGCCGCCACAAACGCAACGCATGGTAGCTCGCCGCCCTAGTTTCAGAACCTTGCGTCGCCGTCTTCCAACTCTTCTCCATCCCGTCTTCCGGCGTGCACCGGTTGAAGGGACAGTAGGCCTCCGGGACCCCGCCTCTTGTGATCCTGTACGGGAGAGGGGCGATCAGGTTTTTGGGGAGCGCACTCGCGCGACTATTGGCATCGAGTTCTTCCTCAACGACGACTTCTTCCTCGACAACGCCAGCGGCTCCGCAGCTGCTGCATCGTACGTGCTCTTCTTTTTCCTGTTTGAAATACTGCTAGAGTTTCTGCTTGTAGTTGTTGCTCTAGATTCGTTCGGTTTATCTACTGTTTTAGTAGATCGCATGATTAGTTTAATTTCTATTATTCTAGTCATGATTTGTTTACTGTTTTCGCGAATTAAATCATATGCAAAATTGTTTATATTTTCAACAATCTAAAAACCTGATTATAGGCAATTTGTATCGCCTGGCTTTCTCGCGTCAACGAAGCCGTTTCCCTTCAAAGGGGTGCTGTACAAACGGTGGCGCATGAGAGCAGTTTACTGGTTACAAAACAGTAACTGCTATGCCGCCATCAAAGGCAAGACTGAGGGCGAGCTTACTCCTGAACAACAGGAGGCATATGAGAGACTCGATACCCTTTTCAAGAGTGGCCTCCTCAGTATCCTTGGCGACTCCATTGTGGACTCGTACATGTCGTTTGATAACGGCAAGGACATGTGGGATGCGCTCGAGGCCAAATTTGGGGCATCGGACGCTGGCAGCGAGTTGTATGTTATGGAGTAATTCTATGACTATAAAATGACTGATGAGCATTCTGTTGTACAACAGGCTCATGAGATACAGTCACTCGCAAAAGAACTTGAGCACTTTAAGTGTAACCTGCCGGACAAATTTGTTGCCGGTGGCATTATCGCCAAGCTTCCACCTTCGTGGAGCAACTTTGCTACCTCTCTGAAACAAGAGACAAGAGTTTTCCGTTTCGGATCTCATTGGGTCGCTTGATGTTGAAGAGAAGGCGAGAGCAAAGGATACACGTGCTCGAGTTGCCGATGCTAGTTCTAGTGCCAATATGGTACAGAAGAAGAGTTACCAGCAGCCCCACAGGTCCAAATTTAACAAGAGCAATTCTGGGGGTAAAGGCAAGCCTGATGGAAGGTTCAATCCTTCACAGTCTACCAACTTTAAGAAGAGCAACAATAAGAAGCCGAGGAAGGGATCATGCCATGTTTGCGGTGATCCGAATCACTGGGCTCCTCGTTGTCCCAACCGCCATGAGCTGCGTGAACAACAGAACAACGGCAAGACTGCCAATGTTGTCATTGGTGACGTTGAGATGAAGGAATCTGGGTACGGTATATTTCCTACCATCCTTTCAATTTGTCATTCTCCTGAATGGTTGATTGACACTGGTGCCAATGTACATGTTTGAGCTGATGCTTCCATGTTTTCTTCTTACCAGGTCACAGGGACTTCTCCCGTGCTGATGGGGAACGGGTCACATGCTTTTGTTCGAGGTGTTGGTACGGTGGATCTGAAGTTTACTTCGGGGAAGACCGTGCGCCTGAAGAACGTTCATCATGTGCCCTCCATCAATAAAAATCTCGTCAGCGGATCGCTACTATGTCGAGATGGTTATAAGTTGGTTTTGAGTCCAATAAAGTTGTAATATCTAAGTATGGACAATTTGTTGGTAAAGGCTATGAGTGCGGAGGCTTGTTCCGCCTATCTTTGTCAGACTTTTGCACAAATTATTAATCATATTTGCCATGAAATTTGTCTAATATTTGGCATTCACGACTTTGTCATATTAACTTTGGTAGCATGACGCGGCTAGCTAGTTTGGATTTAATTCCGAAATTCATTACTGTCAAAGGTTCCAAGTGTCAAGTGTGTGTGCAAGCTAAGCAACCTCGCAAGTCCCATAAGACTGCGGAGGCAAGAGACTTGGCACCGCTGGAACTTATACATTCGGATCTTTGTGAGATGAATGGCGTGTTGACAAAAGGCGGAAAGAAATATTTCATGACGCTTATTGATGACTCCACTAGATATTGTTATGTGTATCTTCTGAAATCAAAAGATGAGTCTTTAAACTTCTTCAAAATCTATAAAGCTGAAGCAGAAACCAACTTGATCGAAAAATTAAACGGCTAAGGTCTGATCGTGGTGGAGAGTATTTTTCCAATGAGTTTGATTCGTTTTGTGCGGAACATGGTATAATCCATGAGAGGACGCCTCCCTACTCTCAGTCAAATGGGGTGGCTGAAAGAAAGAACCGAACTCTAACTGATTTGGTTAACGCCATGTTAGACACTTCGGGTCTCTCCAAGGCATGGTGGGGGGAGGCTCTATTGACAGCTTGTCATGTCCTAAACCGAGTTCCCATTAAGACGAAAACTGTTTCTCCATTTGAGGAATGGGAAAGGAAAAATACGAGACTCTCTTACTTTCGTACTTGGGGTTGTTTGGCGAAAGTCAATATACCAATTCCCAAGAAGCGCAAGCTTGGACCAAAAACCGTGGATTGTGTTCTTCTGGGCTACGCTTTTCATAGCGTTGGTTATAGATTTTTGGTAGTAAAATCTGAGGTATCCGACGTTAATGTTGGTATGATTATGGAGTCGAAGGATGCGACTTTCTTTGAGGATATCTTTCCCATGAAGGATATGCCTAGCTCATCAAATCAGGAGATACCTAATACATCTAGTCAGGAATTGGTTGATATTCCTGATCCTACCATTTCGATAGAACACACTGATAATCTGTGGAGGATGACAATGAAGTTCCTGTTAGGAGCAAGAGACAGAGGACTGCAAAGTCCTTTGGTGATGATTTCATTGTGTACCTTGTGGATGACACACCCAGTACCATTTCAGAAGCTTATGCATCTCTTGATGCTGACTACTGGAAGGAAGCTGTCCGTAGCGAGATGGATTCCATCTTGGCTAACGGAACCTGGGAAGTCACTGATCGTCCTTATGGGTGTAAACCTGTAGGATGTAAGTGGGTGTTCAAGAAAAAGCTTAGGCCTGATGGTACTATTGAGAAGTACAAGGCGCGGCTTGTGGCCAAGGGTTATACCCAGAAAGAAGGTGAAGACTTCTTTGATACTTACTCACCTGTGGCTAGACTGACCACGATTGTGTGCTACTTTCGTTGGCTGCCTCGCATGGTCTTCTCGTTCATCAAATGGACGTTAAGACAACTTTCCTAAATGGAGAGTTAGACGAGGAAATTTACATGGATCAGCCCGATGGTTTTGTAGTACCTGGTCAGGAAGCAAAGGTGTGTAAGTTGTTAAAGTCTTTATATGGCCTGAAGCAAGCTCCTAAGCAATGACATGAAAAGTTTGAAAGAACTTTAACTGCTGCAGGATTCATTGTAAACGAATCTGACAACACTAGTAGGAAAAAGGCTATAGGTGGATCCACATTCTATGGCGCACCGTTTTGGTGGTGCGCCACAGAAGTTTACCAGTGGCGCATTAGCTGCGGTGCGCCACAGATATCTGTGGCGCATGGACGACACATGCGGCGCATGCAGATCCATGCGCCACAGAAATAATGTGGGCCCCACCACCCACGTTTGAAATCGATGCCCACCACCTCTTTCTGTGGCGCATGTGCCTGGATGCGCCACATAAATGTTTGTTTCTGTGGCGCATCCAGGCACATGCGCCACAGAAATAATGTGGGCCCCGCCCCCAATGATTGGGGTGATGCACTTTCTGTGGCGCATGGACCTGGTGCATGCGCCACAGAAAGCAGCATTTCTGTGGCGCATGGGTCTGCATGCGCCACAGATATAGTTTCCAGATCTACAAAAGGAGGCATCCCCTACCTACCACCCCCATTGTGCTTCTCCCACCTAGCTCGTCTTCCTCCTCCCTCCCACCCCATTTTGCCCACACTTTTCTCCATTTTTTGTAGTTAAACCTACTTTGTTTGATAGATAATTGGTGAGGCTTTGGGAGAGCCTCCATATACACTCTCCTCCTCTCCCAATACATCTCTTTTTCTCCACTATTTTCTCTCCAACACCACACACTCTCTCATCGATCACGGTCACGTCTCGGTAAATCTACTAGGTGAGTATTGTTGGATGGACATGCATATGCATGTTTGTGTGGCTGGCGGTGTGTGTATGGATGTTTGTTGTAGGTGAAGCGCTTGTCGGTGGGCGGTTTGCACGATGGCGAACGATGTTTATACATGAAGCTTGTGTGGTGTGCATGAATATTTGCATATTGTTGCTTTTTGTTGTTGCTTGCCCGGCGTGGTGCATGGATGTTTGCCGAAATGTTGATTCATTTCCATTTCGGCAAATTTTTGCACCACCCATATGTCCTACTTTTAGGAGAAGTCATGCCGAATTTTTCCGTCGAACATGCATGTGTGTGTATGTGTGTGTGCATGTTGCGGTTCTAATTAACATATACTCTCGTTTCTCGTTTCTGCTCTATGTATACCGCGTAGGCAACCATGGTCGTCATGATGAGCTCCGGTCGAATCAGTAGATACAAGGAAGAAGCGAAGGCGGAAATGATTCGGTGCAACAGGCGCCAGATAAGATGTCCGTGTCGAAAATGCAAACTCGTGAGCTGGATCGACCCTGATTCCGGACAATTGGAGGATCACCTGCTCAGGCGCGGTTTCATGCTAGGCTTCAACGAGGCGCATGAAGACGAGGGCGGGCGAGAAGAGTCCGGACATGGTTATCATGACGAAGGAGATGTCGGCGGACAAGATGATCATGACGAAGGAGATGTCGGCGGACAAGATCATGATGATGAAGGAGATGCCGGCGGACATGGTCATGATGAAGGAGTAGATGGTGGTGGAGAAGACGCGAACACGCAGACCCGCTAATGTCGGCCTTGCGGGACGCTCATGTTCAAGAACTGCTCCTCAAGGAGACGAGCAACGCCAGAGCTGCAGCCAGAGAGAAAGCCAAGCTGGCGCAAATGGAGATAGACGGGAAGACTCCGTTGTATCCTGGGTGCCGGCCACAGGATACGCGCTTGCAAGTAACGCTTGATGCTCTGGAGATGAAGTCGGAAAACAAATGGACCGACGTGAGCTTCACAAGAACATGCAATTCATGCACGATCGTCTTCCCGGGGGAACACATTGCCAACTAGTATCGAGGAGGCCAAGAAAGTCGTGTGCCCTCTTGACCTACCGCACGTTAAATACCACGCCTGCATCAATGATTGCGCAATTTATCGGGGCGAGTACAAGGACAGAACCACATGTCCGGTGTGCGGCCACGGACGGTACAAGAGTACTGGGAACAAGAAAGTTCCTCGAAAAGTGGTATGGTACTTTCCTATCACTCCCCGTCTGCAGCGGTACTTCGTGGACCCTAAGGAAGCAAAGCTCATGCAATGGCACGCGGAAAGGGAGAAGCCCGAAGAAGATCCGGAGAAGGGCAGGATCCTGACACACCCTTCAGACGCTAGCCAGTGGGAAGCATTGGACATCGCCTTCGAAAATTTCGGGGGCGACGCAAGGAACGTCAGGCTGGGTATGAGCACCGATGGACTCAATCCGTTCGGCAACCAGAGTAGCACGCATAGCACCTGGCCCGTGTTTGTATGGCCTTACAACCTTCCCCCGTGGCTGTGCACGAAGCAAAGGTACATACACATGAGTATTCTCATTCAGGGGCCGAAACAACCAGGTGTCGACATACATCTGTATCTCGCGCTGTTGAAAGAGGAGTTAGCCACGTTGTGGGAGACGCCAGCCCGTACGTGGGATGCCTACACTGGAGATTATTTCGACATGAGAGCCGCGTTGCTCACGACGGTGCAGGACTATCCTGGTTGCTCATATGTATCGGCCCAGGTAGGCCACGGATTCTGCGCATGTGTCAGGTGCATGGATGAGACCCCGCATCTCCAGCTACCAAGGGATCCGGGTCTTCGAAAACCGTGTTCCCAGGGGCTCGAAGGTGGCTTCGCATGGATCACCCGTGGAGGAAACGCGGTGACCTGTTCAATGGTAAGACGAGCCGAAAGAGCCCCGCGCGAGGAGCGGCACAGAAATCGACGAGCTTTTGAAAAATTGGGAGGAGTGCCCTGCGCCGGGAAAGAAGCGACCGAGGGTAGATCCGCTGCTGGGTGTATGGAAAGCGAGGTCTGTTTTCCACGACTTGGAGTACTGGAAGGTCCTCAAGACGCCACATAGCCTCGATATGATGCACATTACGAAGAATGTCACCGAGAGTCTGCTTGGCACTCTTTCCAACATGTCGGAAAAGACCAAGGATGGGACGAGAGCAAGATACGATCTGAAATGGCTTGGCATCAGGAAAGATCTTCAGGCCCCGATAGTGATGACGACGATGATGATGATGATCAGACGGAAGGGACTCAAGGTCGCCGCAAAAGGGTAAAGAAGAACACGGTGGTGCTTCCCGCTGCCTGCTTCACTATGAGTCCGGAGGAGCTCGAGCAGTTTTACAGGTGCCTCCTAGGAGTCAAATTTCCTCACGGTTACGCGGGGAAGATAAGCAGATATCTGGACGCAACGAAGAAGAGGTTCAGCGGGATGAAGTCTCACGATTGTCACGTGCTGATGACGCAGATACTTCCCGTTGCGATCCGAGGGATAATGGACGAGCACGTCCGTGATACGCTGCTTGCCTTTGCAACTTTTTCGACGTCATCAACAGGAAGTCGATCGGCGTGAGGCAGCTCGACAGGCTACAGGAAGAGATCGTGCTGATACTATGCGAGCTCGAGATTTACTTCCCGCCCGCATTCTTTGATATCTGCGTGCATCTCCTTCTCCATGTCGTTGATGACATCAGGCAGCTCGGGCCGACGTTCCTGCACTACATGATGCCGTTCGAAAGGCAGAACGGTGTCATGAAAGGATACGTTCGCAACAGGGCCCGTCCAGACGCAAGCATGGCCAAGGGCTTTCTAACCTACGAGTGCATCTCCTTCTGCCAGAATTATCTAAGCACCGAGAACCAGGATGTTGGTCTCCACCAGGACGCACCTCGGCAGGCTCGATGGATTTGGTCACCGCGAGGGCTACCGCTCACTCTTTGTCGGCATTCATGGTCGAAAAGACGACTTCGACAGGGCTCACCGGGTCGCGCTACAACACTTACAATTGATCGAACCTTGGGTGGAAGAGCACAAAAGCTTAATCGAGCAGAATTACATCGACCTGGGCCGGCCGAGGAAGAAGGGAGACGTAACCAGAGAGCACAACTCCAGCTTCACGCGTTGGTTCAAGAAAAGGCAACTGGTTCAAGCAGCGAGCATAACGCCATCTACGGAAGATGAAAAACTCATATTCTCCTTATCACAGGGCCCCGGGCACAACGTAAGGACCTATCAGTCGTACGACATCACGGTTTCAGATTCTACACCGAGGAAAAGGACAGGATAGCGAATATCAAAACTCAGGAGTAACTATGCTATCCTACGGCGATGACGAGGCTACTGTCAAGGAAAGATTCTTCGGAAGGATCGAGGAGATATGGGAGCTCAACTACTGTGGAGAGTCGGTGCCAATGTTCCGTGTGAGATGGGCCAAGGACGTCGTCAAAGAAGGCCGGTATTTCACCACCATGGTATACCCGATGCCAAATCGAAGAACGCCTCCGCAAAAATGAGCCATGGGTACTCGCTAGCCAAGTTGAGCAATGCTTCTTCATTACCGACCCGTCAAAGCCTAGCCGTGTTGTCGTGAGGAGGGGCAAGAGGAGCATCATCGGAATGGAAGGAGACGCCAACGAGGAAGACTTGGACAAGAACGGCGATCCGAAGATCGAGGAGGAATTCGACAAGTACTTCGACATGCCGACTACTAGCAAACAAAGAAGGAAGACCTCCCTACCTACTAAAGGTTGTCCGTTCACGCGAAGAAATCTCAAGGTGCCCGGCCTAAAGTATTCAACCGCGAAGAAGGGAAAGAAGAGAAGCTAGCTCGGAACCGCCGGGACGAAGAAGACTTTTTTTGTGTATTTTTTGTGTGTGTGTGAGACAAGCATATATATGTATATCATGAATAAAATAATGGTATACTAACAAAATGTGTGTATATTCTTTCTTTAAAATGTGTGTCGGTTCTTTTTTTAAATATAACCAAAAATGTTATTTTAAAAGAATAACAAATGTGTTTGTGTCCTTTATTTAAATTTAACCAAAAATATTTTTTTTAAAGAAAAAAAAAAGTGAGACAGCCAGGATTCGAACCTGGCTGCCCCCAAGTACCAGTTTCACTGGCTAACCATTGGGATGTGCTTGTGTGCCTGTGACATACCAGCCAGCAGTGCTTTTTAGCACTTATAGCCACGGAATTCTGTGGCGCATCCCCAGCGGATGCGCCACAGAATAACAGCATTCTGTGGCGCATCCCACAAAGGGTGCGCCACAGAAATAGTTTGCCTCCACTTACCTGTGGGTCCGCCCCCGCGTCCGCCTCCTTCTTCCAAAAATCGCCAAGTCCCAGGATCGAAACCGTCCCGCGCCTCGCCGCCGCCCGAACTCGCCGGCGTCCTCCCGTGCGCGTGCCCTGCTCAACTCGCCCCCGCCCAACCCTTCGTTGCCGGCGACCTCCCTGCGCCCTGCCCCCACCCAACCCGGCCTGCGCCGCGCCCACACGCTCGGACACCGCGTGGCGCTCGGCCTCGACGAAGAAGAGCCCCCTCGCCGTTCTCTCGCCGACGAAGAAGAGCTCCCTCGCCGTTCTCTCGCCGTCGCCACCGTGCCCATCCCCGCCCTGCGCTGGACCGCCCCTCCCTCCCCCTGCCCGAGGTACTGCTGTGTTCGACGAAATGCTGCTGTTAGTTTCTTGCTGTTAGTCGCCTGTTAGTTGCTTGCTGTTAGCTAGCTGATATATGGTGATTAGGGTAGAGGACTAGCAGGTCCATGGTGATTCATGGTGATTAGGGTAGAGGACTAGCTGTTAGTCCCCTAATTTGGCAATTCATGTGCATGGTTAGAAGAAGAAAAGGAGTAAGAAAAAATTGCTGCTGTAATTAACCAGTCCTTGAATTGTTGGGAATATTTTCTTTTTAGGCAACCAATGCCAATTCAGAGAACTTATAGCTTTGTAATGGGAAGTTTTCTTCTTGAGCAAAATTATATTTACTAAATTGTTGTGCCTAACTTAGTAATTTTCTTGGTTCCTAATACACAAGCACGAGATTCTTCTGATTTTTTACTTATATAAGTTCATGATCCTTTTCTTTTTTTGGTTGTACAGGTGCAGAGGTGCTTGTGTGTGCTAGGCAAGAAGATGCCCTTGGAATCGATTTATGAAATATTTGCAGGTACCTCAAGAGGTGTGCAGAGGTGCTTGTCTTCTGTGCTACCACGACCATCGTGTCGTGGTTGTTTGTATTCCGACCATCGTGTCGTGTATGTGGATGTTGCCGGCCGGAGATGCCGGCAACATGATTTGTGAAATGTCTGTAGCTACCCATGAGGCCCTTGAGTTTGCCGGAACGTTGATTAACTTCCGTTCTGGCAAATTCGGGTTCTCCATATGTCCCTTTTTTAGCAAAGGTCATGCCGAAATTTTTCGTGAATTTTGGCATGACTTTGCTAAAAATAGGGCATATGGGGGTATTGCGACTAATGCATGGGCCAAATGTTTGTGGATGAAATGTCTGCAGGTACCCATGGGGCCCTTGAGTTTGCCGGAACGTCGATTAACATCCGTTCCGGCAAATTCGGATACTCTATATGTCCCTTTTTTAGCAAAGGTCATGCCGAAATTTTTCGTGAATTTTGGCATGACTTTGCTAAAAATAGGACATATGGGGTATTGCGACTAATGCATGGGCCGGGGTATCTTAGTACTTAATTAAGTGATTTTTTCTTATATTTGGTGTACTAACTTCGACGTTTTTTTTCTTATAGGTGCGAACATGGCTGACAATAACGAGGCCGGGGGTTCTCGAACAGGAGGCGAGGAACCGATAGAGGAAAATAGTATGATTCGGACGGTCATCGCACAGGCAGTGACAAAGACGTTCACGTCGCTCTTTCCTACCGTCTGTGAGGCTGTCAGGGTTTGGATTGAGGGAGGGAAGAAAGGGCCTCCCCCAGTGATCAACTTTGGCTCCAACAAGTACTCAATCAATGTGGCTACAGAAGATGCACCCCCAGCATCCCCAGAGGTAAAGAAGAAGAAGCACAGGAAGAGAAGTAAGCCAGCTCCTAAGACGATCCGGGGGTATGAAGACATGGTATCACCCCGTGCGGATGGCGTGACCCGAGTTCATGAAGCTGGTCAACCAATCCTGTCTCGGGAGCTGCTTCGCCTCGCAGACGGATGCATGCTCTCTTTGCAAAATGCTATCTTGACGCTAGAGGGCAACCTTCTTAAAGAAGAGGATCCAAATTACCCGGTGTTCACTGTCAAGGTGCCAAAGGACTTGGCCGACTTCGTCCATGAAGCCCCCGCGGATCTGTTCTTCATATAGTACGAGGACGTCTTCAGGCTGTTTCACTATAGACGGCTAGACTATAACTTGGTCCGCCTATACGCGCTCAACCAAGCGATGAGGATCAGGAGAGATAATACCCCGTACGACAAGTTAGTGGATCCCTACTACATGCGTGATAGCCAGCTGGTGGAAGGATCAACGACACGGGCCATGGCCACGGAGTTCCTCCAGAGAATCATGCTGAACAACCAGGATAAGAACAACCTTCTTCTGCCTTTCTTTTCTAAGTAAGTACACATCCGGTCGCCGCCGTCGTATCTTATGCTTTCTTATAGATTTCTTCCGTTGTTGATCCTTTCCAACATTCCGTTTCAATTGTGTTGAGCAGTGACGAGTACTGCGTACTCATCGTCCTAAGCCCGAGGTGGTCCGTTGCCACTTATTTCGACTCGGGGAGTCTTAAAAACTACACCAGAATAAAGGGTGTTCTCGATGAGGCTCTCGAGGGCTATGCCCAAAAGGGAGGCCACTTCCACAAAGAAAAGAATGGGGAACGTTTCACGAAGGACAAGAAACACATTTTCTGGCATGGGACTGGGTTCCATTGCATCAAGCATGCGCCTGGCAGCGTGAAGGATGCCTTCTACGTCCTCCATCACATTAAAGGGTTTGTCCGGGATGCAGAGAAAACGAGGTAGCCATCTAGTGTCCAAGAATGGACCAAACTTAGTGGGGAAATCACCGACGCTGAGCTTAGAGAAGACTTCCATCGCATCCAGATGCAGTTATCGGAAATCATCATGGAAGATGTCATGACAGAAGGGGGGTCCTTACACAACGCCAGAGGTAGGATGTATTATAAAAGAAAGCCTTGCCTCACTCGATAGAAGTGCTTCTTTATTTTATTTATTATAGACTTATCCACTTAATTAGATGAATAAATCATACTCTATTTATATTATTAACCAAATATATATCCCAATCCATCTCCAGGGTTGACTAAGTGGGAGATCGAAGAACGCCTAGACAGGCAAAATGACATGAGGACGTGGATGACGAAAGACTGCTATAAACCGTTCCCGGAGCCGATCAATAAGAAGGTTCAATCCTACCAGTGGAGCTAGACGTGTTCTCCGTTAGCGACCCAACAAGAGACCCCAGCAGCGACTCAAGAAGAAGAGACTCCAGCGGCGACTCAAGAAGAGACTCCAGCGGTTCCTCCCGCAGAGACCCTCGACAAGTGGGCTGAGGCTGAGTAGCCATATTTAGCGTGGGGCGCAGGAGCCGGCGTGATAAGTGGGCCCTAGTGATTGCTTAGACATTAAGGGATCACTAGGGCCCACTTATCATCGTCGGCTCCTGCGCCCCACGCTGAATCTGGCTTCTCAGTCTCAGCCCACTTGTCGAGGGTCTCTGCGGGAGGAACCGCTGGAGTCTCTTCTAGTCGCCGCTGGAATCTCTTCTTCTTGAGTCGCTGCTGGGGTCTCTTGCTGGGTCACTTTATTTGTACTATGACTTATATGACATGAGATGAACTTTTGCACAATTAATTTGACTTATATGACTTATCGACCCTCGTTTCTCGTTTCTCCGTGTTAAATATATTATTGTTTCTATTATATCTGTATAAATCCTGTATATATACCTGTATTTCCTGTAATATACATGTATTTATACAGCAGGCAGCAACAAATCGAAAATACCTGTAATGTATTCTGTGGCGCATGTTTTTTTTTCTGTGGCGCATTTAGTTCTGTGGCGCATGGATGGGTCATGCGCCACTGAAAATATTTCTGTGGCGCACTGGTCTTGGTGCGCCACAGAAACATGGTCTTTCTATGGCGCACCCTGGGATGCGCAACAAAAATATAATTTAGTGGCGTGATATCTGTGGCGTACCCACCATGCGCCACAGAAAGGCAAAATGGGTGCGCCACAGATAGCCTTTTTCCTACTAGTGCAAGTGTGTGTACTATCGCTATGGTGGGGGCGAGTGAGTTATTCTCTGTCTGTATGTTGATGACATACTGATCTTTGGAACCAGCCTTGACTTGATTAAGGAGGTTAAGGATTTCTTATCTCGCTGTTTTGAGATGAAGGATCTAGGAGTGGCTGATGTTATCTTGAACATCAAGCTGCTGAGAGATGATAATGGTGGGATTATACTGCTTCAGTCTCACTATGTGGAAAAGGTCTTGAGTCGCTTCGGGTATGACGACTGCAAGCCTTCGCCGACACCATATGATCCTAGTGTGTTGCTTCGAAAGAATCAACAGAGTGCTAGAGATCAGCTGAGATATTCTCAGATTATTGGCTCGCTTATGTATTTGGCTTGTGCCACGAGGCCTGACATCTCTTTTGCCGTGAGCAAGTTGAGCCGGTTTGTTTCTAATCCGGGAGATGATCATTTGGCATGCTCTTGAGAGAGTTATGCGTTATTTAAAAGGCACTGCGAGCTATGGAATTCACTATTTCGGGTATCCGAGGGTACTGGAGGGTTATAGTGATTCAAACTGGATCTCTGATGCTGATGAGATTAAGGCCACGAGTGGTTATGTGTTTACACTCGGTGGTGGCGCTGTTTCCTGGAAGTCCTGCAAGCAAACCATCTTAACGAGGTCAACTATGGAAGCAGAACTCACAGCGTTGGACACATCCACTGTTGAAGACCTGTGGTTGAAAAACCAATACCCGCTATCCTTATGAACTGTGATAATCAGACTGTGATAGTCAAGATTAAAAGTTCTAAGGATAATCTGAAGTCATCAAGCCATGTGAAGAGGAGATTGAAATCTGTCCGAAAATTAAAGAACTCCGGAGTTATTGCGTTGGATTATATCTAAACGTCTAAGAATTTGGCAGATCCCTTCACAAAGGGTTTATCACGTAATGTGATAGATAGTGCATCGAGGGAGATGGGTTTGAGACCACGGTATGAGGTGTCCACAGTGGTAAACCACTCTATGTGATCGGAGATCCCATGAAGTAGAAGTGGGTGACAAGCTGTTGGACAGCTGAGAGGAGAGTATCCTTATATTTTACTATCCCACTCCGTGAAGATGCAATACTCTCCTGATCTGCATGGCAAGTTGATATTTATCTTAATGTGTTCAAACATCTTACTTTTATAAGTGGAGATATTGTTCTGCAGAGCATCTCTTGAGGAATACACCTATATGAATCTGACTGTTAAACGTCACAGTCTATGAGAATTGGGTGTTCTCTAGTAAACTCATGAAATGTCTCGGAGTATGACGTATAAGCTCCAAACCGCGGGGAAGCCTTGCGGCAGCCCAGTATCGGTCAAGGGTTTGTGTGCAACTAGTTCGCAGCAAACTTATAGTTCAAGGCATAGTCCACTATCCAAGTTGTGATCTAGTGTAGCATAAGTTTCTAAGTGGAAGTTCAACTTAGCAGTCTCCACTAAGCACCGGTATATAAAACAATGTTTTGGAACAGAATGATGAGATGTCCTAATGAGACTTTGTGGGGGATTGTTGGAATTTTGTGGGCTTTTGCCCATGGCCCAACTTAGTTGCACCACCTTATATAGTGGAGTGTTGTGCTACTTGGTAAGCTTGTGAGAACACAAGCCTCTCTCGTGCGCACTCCTCCTCCTCCTCCTCCTGCGCCGCCGCTCGCTCGCTCGTCTCGTCACGACACGACGCGGGTTGCGGGAATGAGCCGAGCCGATGCCTATATTTTTGCAGTCCGGGAAAATTTATTGAGTCATTGATTAATAATTAACGGACACGTTAATTGTTTTGCCGTTTCCGATTCTTTTGGATCGTGGAGACGTTACCGACTTGATCGTGGGCTGCGCCCACGTCCTACCCCGACCCGCAGTATATATGCAGAGAAAAACCCTAGCCGCCACACACGCAACACATGGTAGCTCGCCGCCCTAGTTCCAGAACCTTGCGCCGCCGTCTTCCAAATCTTCTCCATCCCGTCTTCCGGCGTGCACCGGTTGAAGGGACAGTAGGCCTCCGGAACCCCGCCTCTTGTGATCCTGTACGGGAGAGGGGCGATCAGGTTTTTGGGGAGCGCACTCGCGCGACTACTGGCATCGAGTTCTTCCTCAGCGACGACTTCTTCCCCGACATCGCCAACCTCTTCATCGACGACATGGGTGACGCCAGCGGCTCCGCAGCTGCTGCATCGTACGTGCTCTTCTTTTTCCTGTTTGAAATACTGCTAGAGTTTCTGCTTGTAGTAGTTGCTCTAGATTCGTTCGGTTTATCTACTGTTTTGGTAGATCGCATGATTAGTTTAATTCCTATTATTCTAGTCATGATTTGTTTACTTGCTTATATTTTCAACAAGGATTACATCGTAGCGGTTTGCTGCATCAATGATACGGGCTGTTTGGTCGACACCTTTTGCGATGGGATACATGCAACTGCTTGGATTTTCTTGGAATCTGCTTTTCTGTGATGGGTTGGATGAAGGGAACTTTCGCCCTCTAAAACCTCTTTGTTTTTCACTTGTTTGCAGTCACACATTGTTTTGCTCAAATGCGACGTCTGTTCAAGCTTCCCCTTGCCAGAAATGCTCGGTAGGTTGCCAATTAGCTCAACTTAGGGTTGCTCATTGTAAGTTAACAGTGTTTTGCTTTGTTGGATACTGACCACTTAATGTACCACCATCAAATCGTTACAGAGGCCCATAAAAGGTATGGTGGAATGGGCACTTTGCTAGTCAATAAGGTGTGAGGGGACATCATAGTGCAAACTTCCATATTTGTCTTCATATTAGCGACAATCAATGTTCGAATAGTATTCTCATGCATAACATTATCTCCAAAATCTTTCTCAGGTATCTGCAGAGTCAGCTAACCAGTTTGGCGAGTTGGTAGCTGATCCTGAAACTAATGAACTATTACACTATACGGAAAAGCCAGTTTGGCACACCCAGTTGTTCCCGATGAGTAAATAGCTTAGCTCTAATGCATTTTATTCATTCGTAGGTGAGTGATCTCATTAATTGTGGTGTCTATATGTTTACACCCAATATATTTAATGCCATCGAGGATGTCGTAAAACAGAAAAAAGACAGAGGTATTATGTCCAGTAATATTACACCCTTTTTTTCTCTTTTAGATTGCCTATTTGTTCAAACATATCATCCATGTTTATTTATCAGTCTACAGCATAGAAACAACAAACATCTCTGATATACTCAAAGCTTACGTATCTAACTTCCTCTCGTGCTTTGGGGGGTAATATAATTTTTTTTACGACTAGGCATCTCTAATTGTTTGTAAAATTTCTTTTTTTCCTCCCACGCTTCCATGTGGCATGTTTCCTTTTTGCTGTTGCGGTGAGTTAAACCATAAGTCAAAGAGGTTTGACTGATTAGATTTATCTATAATATTTGGCAGCTTGGTGAGATCTTAATTTGAAAAGTATATCGCTTCTTTCGGTTGATATATTCTTCCTTATTCTTTGTTTTGTTTATCTGAATGGTACTTCCTATTTACAGCACGCGTATCAAGCTTCGAAGCTCTTCAATCAGCAATGAAGTATGTGTCTATGATATATTCTTCTATTCCTTTTCCTTATTTTTTTTACTATTTCTCAGTTAATTTTCTTTTGATTAATTTTTATGCATGGAAATCTTTTGGCTCTATTTCAAGGAATATCTTGTTGGGTTTGTAAAGGAAAGAATACTTTCTTCTACTAGTGTTGGCTTAATTAAGAGCCTGTCTCTAGGTTTTTTTATGTGGAAATCAGAAGCTATTCTTTGCAACACAGCTATTCTCTCTCTCTCTCTAGTTCTATCTGTATAAAGATGGTAGAGCATCCATTAAGGTGATCCCAAAGCATTTACTGAATACTTAATATCTTGTGTTAATTGTTAACAGGACACTTCCGGCAGATTATGTTAGGTTAGATCAAGATATCTTATCCCCTCTAGCAGGAAAGAAGGAACTTTACACATACGAGACACTTGATTTTTGGGAACAGATAAAGACCCCAGGGTAAATATTGTTCTCAATAGTTCTCTTCCTAATCATGGAATTGTTGAGTAACTAGTGTTGCATCTATGCGCAGGATGTCTTTGAGATGCTCTGGTCTATATCTTTCCCAGTTCCGCCATACCTCTCCTCATCTTTTAGCCTCTGGAGATGGCAAAAAGAGTGCCGCTATTATAGGTGATGTGTACATCCATCCATCTGTAAAGGTGCATCCAACTGCAAAGGTGACATCTGATTCTTCAATACATCTTGAGCAGATTGTGATATATCGTGATGTCTGATATCCTTCACATAGTTAGTGATGGTTTTATCTTTTCATTCTCCATCCGTATACAGATTGGTCCCAATGTGTCGTTATCAGCAAATGCACGCATTGGAGCGGGTGCCAGGCTTATCAATTGCATCATTCTAGACGATGTTGAAATTATGGTTAGTTTCTCTGTGTATTAAGTGATAACCCATGTTTAGGGACCTGTATGTCAGACAATTCCTTTGGTTGCAGGATAATGCAGTTGTTATACATTCAATAGTGGGTTGGAAGTCAACAATAGGAAAATGGTCACGTGTACAGGCAAGATTTCCTATGCATGCTTATCTAGCCTATTGAAATATTTTGACAACCCTTATATTCATTTATTTTCATCCTCAAGCATCTATACAAAGCTTACAGCCTTTGATATTCTGGAGGCCATGTCTGTTCGGGTCCAATTTGAATAGCAAGATATATTTCTTTGATCTTAGGTTTGAGGAGCGAGATGAATATATGCATGTGACCTTATGTAAATTCCATCACTGTTTATGTCTCCTTGCATTTAGCACATTAACTGTTCTAACATGGTATTTTATGGTTCCACGTGCAAAATTATTATGCTGAGAAGTTACTTTTTCATGTAACAAATTGGCTGTGATTGTACAGCTTACTGGAATTCCTTTTGAGACAGTGATCATATTATGTCTTATTGCTGCCAGTCCAGTCTTTTCTGGGTGCATCACGTAACAAATGTACTCTTTTGAATCCAGGGTGAAGGTGACCACAATGCCAAACTTGGTATCACCATTCTTGGTAAGACCCTGCCGATGATATCTTGTTATCTTCCCATAAAAATCTTGTGACAATATGCTTTACATGGGGGTAGTTCCTATGCTCGTTTTGACCTGGTATCTAAATGCAGGTGAAGCCGTTGATGTTGAAGATGAAGTAGTTGTAACTAATAGTATCGTGCTCCCAAATAAAACTCTCAATGTCAGCGTGCAAGAGGAGATCATCCTATAATACCCTGTTCATTATTCACTAATATATTTAATCCCTAATAAGGTTTTCACACCAAATATGTAATTTCCCATTTTTCTTCCCTGATTCTCCATGTAAGCTCTCATTAGGTTGTGATCATTAGTCTGTACGTAGCCTGCGATATGATATGGTGTAACTTTGTTTATCATTCTGGCGTCAAGTTTACGGATGTAGAGACTGTACAAACAGATTCCATCATTTTGTTGAGAATTGGCAACTTTTTATTTGGATCAATTATGTGTCAGTGCTGTATTCTCGAGACCCCAGTGATCTTTTCGATTTAATTGCCTTTTGTATGTAGCTGCACAGTGGCAAGCTAACGGATTGGTTTGATAGGCACATAGTTGCATTTGTTTTCAGATAATCTCTATACATAAACTGTCTTATTTGTGTCTATTACCCTTTTGGAAATAAGTTCATCAGGCGACAGATTCGCCAAAACACATATGATTTGCATCAAAATTTCAAGCTTAATATCCTTGACCATGACATCATCTTCTATCTCATGTACAAACACATTTCCAAAATATGAAATGCAACTGGAACATCGTCATTAACTATTTACAAAACTAATTCTTGCATGGCCACTAATGTCTGCAATGGAAATAAAGCAGGATTGGTGATGCGCTAATGTCTGGACGAACCCGTAATCTACTAACATTGTCAAATCTGCATCGCCTGCACCCTGCAGCAATGTTGCAAGAACACTTCTGTCTTTTTTTCTTCCTTTCAGTCTACGAGAAAGTACCCGGGGATATTTGGTAGCGCAATCATTTCTGACACACACCCAAGCTGTACAATGGCCAAACAAACAAATTCAGACAAATTTGCATGTGAAAGCCAAAATAGCAGGGAAGGCCGATCTTACCTCATAGTGACTATACTTGTGAAATATAATGGCCTGTTCTGTCCGGTATCTTGCAGTCAAGTGCAAATCATGTATCCTCAAGATGCAACACTTGAGATCAGAGATCGTGTAATCCGTGTATCTTTGCAGTGTCGGGTTCTGGAGAATAAACACAAGCTAATGTCAGATAATTATAAAGCATAGTGTAGATTCAGGAAACAATGATGTCTTACCCAAGGGTATGTATTTCGTCTGAGTATGAACCTGGCCACAAATAGGCAGGCAGCAGCAACAACTGATGGCTTGAACCTTGTGCAGTCATAGTCCAACAGGCTTAATTCCGCAAGGTAGCTACAGAGATCCTCCAGCATTTGTGCTTCTGCGCGCTAAAGTTTGAAGAAGGGGGAGATATGTTATAATAAAGAACATCAAGTGAATAAATGACATGTGCTACAAAAGATGCTTACATCGCGTGGACGGAAAGCAGTTATGTATCTCCTACAACAGACATGCATTACACATTAGACTTGAAATATTTTGAGCCTATTGTGGCAACAATCATAGACAACATATATGTTATGTGAACTGAACATGGTGACTATTGTACATAATCAATACGCTGAGGTCGTGGGATGGACTGGCCACTGAAACTGAGTTCGGTCTACCACACTAGATCTCGTGAAAAGAAAATTAGTCACAGACTGCCTATCTGGTATACTACCAAGATATTTACATGGTTTCGGGCTCAAAAATGTTCCAAGCAAATATGGCACCAATCATAATACTACCTGTGTAGGTGACTGAAACACTGTAACTCCTACTTTGCTTCTCCAAAGTTTCAGACAGAGGACATACCGTAGAAAAGTTCTTGCAGTGGGACTCCCTATCTCAAACTTAAGAGAATTCAGTATGTCAGCCTCCATCTTAACCACCTGCAGAGAATAAAAACCACAAATGTTGCCCGGCCATTTGCATTTGGTATCTCTTAAATTTTACTAAGAAATGGGAAAGTAAGCGGAAGGCTAACCTGCTGCTTGGTGAATATGTTGTTAGTAATGTCACAGAAATATGCCACCCAACGTAGAAATGTATCATCTTCATATTTCCTGCGACACTCCGTTCATGCTAGTCAGCTGGTCGTGTTAACAGATAAACAAAAAGATGATAGATAGGAGTTTAGTCCCCTACGCAGCAACAAGCAATGCGGTCAGACCGAGCAACTGCAGCTGGCTCAGGAAAATCACACGCACTGAGAGGAAGCGATCAACACATGAAACCGCAAGGTGAAGTGTGTCAGCCGGAAGAACTAAATGATCAGCCACTTCCACGAGCCAGTCCACTAGGTTCGCCCTCCAATGGGGGTTGATAACTTCCTCTGTCGGTACCATTGGCATATAGTCCCTCGGCCTCCTCAACTCCTGAAAACCTCACAAAATTTATACAACATCAAAATTTAGGCAACCTCACAAAATTTACAGTAATTGCGTCGACGAGAACACGATAACATATCATGTTATGTTAATATTATTGACAGTGACTTCAGACAATTAAGACGGCATACATTCTGAAGAATTCACAGGTTGAGATTTGGAATCAGGCAAGTGAAGTTAACAGGCCTGAATTCAGTAGCAGACACTCGTCCTTTGCTAGAATGGAAAACTCGCCTGATTTCATCATTAGCGTAGCC
Source organism: Poa pratensis (assembly GCA_947311845.1). NCBI lineage: Eukaryota > Viridiplantae > Streptophyta > Magnoliopsida > Poales > Poaceae > Poa > Poa pratensis. The sequence goes on from CAMZMU010000033.1 coordinate 78,641,489, forward strand.
AGAAGTAACTGAATTACTGAAAGTAGATAATGTTCCACATCCATGTCCAAAAACGTTGAATGGCTACATCGAGATTTCTTCACAACACAATCGAATCCCCTAAACACGAGATTTCTTCACAGCACAATCCAATCCGCTAAATTCCTGAAATCCATGAGTACAACGAGATCACGCCCCGAAATTCCCCAATTCTATCCAGTGCGACCTCACCTTAACAACCCGACAGACTGAGCCCACCACCACATCACCACCAAGTTGGCGAATCCGAGCCCTGGCTAGTCGACGCCGAGAACAATCGAATTTCCGCACGCATGGTGGGACGAGGAGAGGAATCGAGAAACCCTCACCTCCAGGGACCGCATCCGCATGTAGCTGTGGATGTCCTCGAGGTACCGCGCGATACCCGCCCGGGCCGCGGCGGGGTCCGGCTCCGAGTACGAGTCTAGCAGGCGGGCGAGGCCGGCCACGGTCACCTCCTCCTCCGCGTCGCCGTCCTCCATCCTTGTCCGCTTCAGCCGCTGGTTCGAAGCTCTCGGCGACGGTTGAAGCGACGACGGACGGCGAAGGGTTGTTTGGGATCGGGAGATTGGCGGTTCGTTGCCGCCTGGCCGGCCTTATAAAGAGGCGGGGATTCGCGGCCGGTGTTCTCCATCGCCTGCCTCCGCCTCGTCTTGCTGCTGCTAGCGCTGGTCTTTCCTTCGAGTTGGGGTTTTCTCCTACGCCGTTTGGCTTTTGAAACGGGTGGGTCTGTGAAGGCGGCAGCCAAATTTGGTAGCCAAAATGAAAAAATAAAATAAAGTTGCTGGCCAAAATGTGAAATCGACTTTGACACCGGTATTTACAAAACATATTTCGAGATGCTGAAAAAAATCTGAAAATATTCACGGATACATCCTCACATCACATCGTGAAAAATCGTCATTTTTTGTGGCATGTGTACAAAGAAAAAGTGTCTCGTGGAAATCATATTTTATCATTTTTTTGTCTTTTTTACATGGGCAAAAAACGTTGATTTTTCACGAATTGACTCTATGCCAAGATCTTTATGCGAACATTTTTTGCACTTTTTTATATTTTAAATGGGTTTACACTTTTAATACCGTATGCATATGCACCTGTAAGCAAAAAAGACACCCTCCAACAGTGCCCTATCACGCGGCTTCACGAAATTGTAAATTTCATTTCTACAGAATTAACAAAAAAATAATCTCAGAGCTCATTTGACAGTCATCCTTCATGCCGAAATTATGAATTCAATCGAAATCTCACACGCAACGTGTTTGGCAATCACAAAATTGGAACCGTAATTCCAATTGCAAATTTCAGCGAAAGGGTCATCACCACATACAAACTAATATTTAAAATCTTCTCACCTAGTAGGCAGCGATCATCCTTTTTTTTTTTGCTATGGTGGGGTGTTGGCAACAATCTTATTTGCATACCAGCTTAATGGAACTCTAAGCCTGAGTGTTACAGCAAGCTGCTCTTTTCCCGTAAAGATGACTTGGGGGTTAAATATGGAACACAACGATCAATTACCTCTATGTCTCCTCTCCAGCAACATCTACAAAATAAGAGGGGATTTCTTTAGTTTCCAGAGAGAGAGAGAGGGCTTGATACAAAAATCAAACAAATAACACATGCTGAGGGGGGGGGGGGGGGGGGGGGGGGGGTGGGTGGGTGTTAGAGCTTAAATCATAATCTCATGTGGTTGTCACCACGAACAACACACACCAAAGAATGTGTCAGTCACCCTTGTTGAGCATCCCACACATTATTGTATGTAGACTGGATATCCCCAGATGATTGAAACACTCTACGCCATCAAGCACCCCACCCTTGCACGTGGCCCGCTCTCTGCCAACGAGCATCCCGTCCTCGTGTTGGTCACTCTCAGCCGCCGAGCAGCACAACCTCATGCGCGGGATGCTATCCAACAACGAGATCCCACTGAAACCCTAGCGAGCGACCAATTTCGGAGAGGCACATAGAGGAATGGATAGGAAAAGAGAGTGGCACGCCACCCAAGATTGAAAACTTCTCTCTCGTTTGCACGTGTCATGTGGGCCACCAACACGTCGCTTGTTGGCAGTTGGAAGCGGGTGTTGACCACACGCATTGGACAGACGAGGAGCGAATCCAGCTAATGTGCAATTATTAGCACCTGGGAAATCACTTTATTCTTTATTTCTACAATACTCTTTTTGGAACCTATTTTATAGCATGGTCAACATATTCAAAATGTTGTGTCAAGTGGAGAAGTGTCTTTAAGAAGTATTTTAAAAAACAAGGCAAAATATTCCATTGAACAACCTTTCAAGCATGAATCCCAATTGAACATGAAAACCAAAAAGTTCTTTTTATCCTCATCTGTATATCATAGAATAACATGATGTCGATGGGCCTCAAAAATCTGGTATGTGACAATAGAATCTGTCAATCAAAACTATTTCCGAGATCAATAAAAAAGAATGCAATTCCTGTTCCTGGGCCAAACCGAAGCCGGCCCATCAACATGCGATGTGGACGAGGGGCCGCTTAAACCTCGCTACGAGTTTTTGGAGACGGACACGGCCACGGCCACGAAGTCTGGCCAGCTGGTTTAGGCTAGTACTAGTAGGTAATATATGATCAAGGGTCTACGAGGGCGGAGGGATCAGAAGAAGCGATCAACGAACTTCAACCGAGCTGGACCTCCGAACTGAATAATCGATGGCGTCGCCGCTTCGACTTGCTGCTACAAAGATCTCCGGCCGCGTCTTTCAGCGCTCACAACAGTATTTTACGGCGGCCGTCAGGGAGGAACAGCGGCGGCTCTTCCCATCTACTAGTATTAGCCATGGCAGGAGTTCCCTTCGTCAGTTTAGCTCCTCAGGATCACCAAAACTGTTCAAAAATAACAAGGTGTGTGCACTCGTTCCTGGCCTTGTGGACTTTACAAGATCGGATCTAGTTTTGCTTTTCCATGTCAGCGCTGATATCAAACAAAACACTGGATTGCATATTAGGAGGCAGATCAAGGGAGACATCAGATTAAGCATAGCCGGCTTTGCTTCTTAGGATATATTTAATTGCTTGCATATTAGGAATCAGAAGGAAACCGGTGCCAGAAACAAAACATACCTACATTTGGCTATATATATACTCTCATTACCGTTCTTTTTTGCTGCCACTGCTTCGAATTCACCAAAGCATCTATATTCTTGCAGCATGGACCCAACTCCGCCGCAGGCATGACCGAGGCGTCGAGGCGGACCAATAATACCGAACCCACAGCTCCACCACTATGGTAATTCTAACATATGACTTAAATTTAGATGTTTTATTATCTTTATACAATTTGGTATCTGACTTGTTTTTCGTTGTAGGTCAGCTAGGAGCAAAAAGTTCTTACCCCTTGCTTGGGTGTGCACAGTCGCGTTGTCTGCAACATGTTATACGACAATTTACCTGAAAACTCGAGGCTCTAGAGGGTGGAAGGAGCCTGATGACACGAGAAAGAGTCGGAATGATCCACGTTCCGATGTGTATATTTTATGAACAAGAAGAAGCCCTATGGTTCAGAGAAAGCAGAATAATTCGAGTTGCGCTTGCAAAGTTGTAATGACTTAGCTTTGACTGAAAATTGTCTCTAATGCTATGTACACTTATATTTGAACAATGCATATCATAATTGCTTAGCTTTAGTCTGCTACTTGCTTCCATATTCATATAACTTTAGTTGTAATGACTTAGCTTTAGTCTGCTACTTATTTTTGAACAATGCATATCATAATCGCCTTTGTATGTAGAGTAGCTGCATAGTGGCAAGCTAACGGGTTCTTCTGATGTGCACATAGTTGCCATTTTTTCAGATAACCTCTATACATAACTGTCTTATTTGTGTCTATTTCCCTTTTGGAAATAAGTTCATCAAACATTACTGCTCTCATCAGGCACGACACATTCAACAAAAACAGGTAAGGAAATGCCGAAACACACATTATGATTTGCACCGAAATTTCATACTGAATATCCTTGACTATGACACCATCTTCTATCTCCTGCACAACACGTTCCACTCGCACATCATACCAAAACTACCAAATGCAGCTGGAACATCGTCATGATCTATTTACAAAAATGATTCTGCAATGGATACTAATATCTGCAATGGAAATGGCGCAGGATTGGTGATGCGGTAATGTCTGGGCGAACCTGTATTCTACCACTAACATTTGTAAAATCTACATCGCCTGCAAAAATGTTGCAAGAGCATGTCTGCCTTTTTATTCTGCCTTTCACTCTTTGATGCCTGTGAGGAAGTACTCGTAGATCTCTTTTGGCGGAGCCATTTTTGACACAGACTCAATCTGTACAATGGTCCAAGAAACAAATTCAGACAAAATTGCATGTGCAAGCCAAAATAGAAGGGAGGGCCGATCTTACCTCATAGTGACTATACTTGTGAAATATAATGGCATTTTCTGTCTGGGATCTTGCAGTCAAGTGCAAATCATGTATCCTCAAGATGCAACTCTTGAGATCAGAGAGCATGTAATTCGTGTTTCTTTGCAGTGTCAGGTTCTGGAGAATAAACACAAGCTAATGTCAGATAATTATGAAGCATAGTGTAGATTCAGGAAATAATGATGTCTTCTTACCCAAGAACGGGTATTTCGGTTGATTGTGAACATGGCCCAAAAAAGGCAGGCAGCAGCAACAACTGACGGCTTGAACCTTATGCAGCCATAGTCCAACTGGCTTAATTCCGCAAGGTAGCTACACAGAAACTCCAGTTTTTTTGCTTTTGTGTGCTAACATTTGAAGAGGGTGGACATATTATAATAAAAAACATCAAGTGAATAAATGACTGGTGCTACAAAAGATGCTTACATCGCGTGGACGGCGAGCAGTTATGTATCTCCTACAACAGACATGCATTACACATTAAACTTGTGATATTTTGAGCCTAGTATGGCAACAATCATAAGACAACATATATGTTATGTGAACTGAATATGGTGACTATTGTACATAATCAACACGTTATAGTCGTGGGATGGACTGGCCAGTGAAACTGTGTTCGGTCCACCACACTGAATCTCATGAAAGAAAATTAGTCACAGTCTGCCTATCTGGTATACTAGCAAGATAACATGGATTCGGGCTTAAAAATGTTTCAAGCACAATATTGCAGCAATCATATACTACTTGTGTACGTGACTGAGAGTCTGAGACATTGTAACCACTACTTTGCTTCTTGACAGTTTACAGAGCACATACCGTAGAAAAATTCTTGCAGTGGGACTCCCTATCTCATACTTAAGAAAATTCAGTATCTGAGCCTCCATCCTCACCACCTGCAGTGCATAAAAACCACAAATGTTTCTCCGCCATCTGGGATCCCCGAGATTTTACCAAGAAATGAGAAAGTAAGCAGAAGGCTAACCTGCTGCTTGGTGTATCTGATATCAGTAAAGCCTGTGAAATAGTCCACCTTTTTTTTTTGCGAAATTGTGAAATAGTCCACCTTATGTATAAATATATCATCTTCATATTTCCTGCAACACTCCGTTCACGCTAGTCAGCTGGTCGTGCTAACAGATAAACAAACAAAATTGATAGACATAAGTTTAGTCCCTACGCAGCAACACGCAATGCAGCCACACCGATTAACTGCAGCTCACTCAGGATAATCACACCCACTGAGAGGAAGCGATCAACACAATGAACCGCAAGGTGAAGTGTGTCAGCCGGAAGAACGAGATCATCAGCCACTTCCACGAGCCAGTCCACTAGGTTCGCCCTCCTAGCGGGGGTGATACGTCCCTCTCCCTGTGTCCTCGGCATATAGTCACTTGGCCTCCTCAACTCCTAAAAACCTAACAAAAATTAGACACAAAGTCACTCCAAAATTTTGACAACCCCACAAAATTTACAGTAATTTGCGTTGAATAGAACACCATAACAATATAACAGATCAGGTTATATTGATAATACTGATAATAACTTCAGACAATTAAGATGGCTTACATCCTGAAGAATTCACAGGTTGAGATTTGGAATCAGGAAAGTGAAGTTAACATACTATCGAGCAGCAAGAACTCGTGTTTGCAAGAGATGGAAAACTCTCCTAATTTCACCATTTGGTTAGCCAGCAGTAACTGAAAGTAGATAATCTTCCACATCCATAGCCAAAAACAGTGAATGGCTACATCGAGATTTCTTCGCAACACAATCGAATCCCCTAAATACGAGATTTCTCCACAGCACAGTCGAATCCCCTAAATTCCTGAAATCCATGAGTACAACGTGATCAGCCCGAAATCCTCCAATTCTATCCATTAGCGTAGCCAGCAGTAACTGAAAGTAGACAATGTTCCACATCGATAGCCAAATACACTGAATGGCTACATCGAGATTTCTTCACAGCACAAGTGAATCCCCTAAACTCCTGAAATCCATGAGTACAACGTGATCACGCCCCCCGAAATCCCCCAATTATATCCAGTGCGACCTCACCTTAACAACCCAACAGATTAAGCCCACCACATCACCACCAAATTGGTGAATCCGAGCCCTGGGTAGTCGACGCCGAGAACGAATTTCAGCACGCATGGTCGGGCGAGGAGAGGAATCGAGAAACCCTCACCTCCAGGGACCGCATGTAGCTGTCGACGTCCTCGAGGTACGGCGCGATACCCGCCAGGGCCGCGGCGAGGTCCGGCTGCTCCGGCTCCGAGTACGAGTCTAGTAGGCGGGCGCGGCCGGCCACGCTCACCTCCTCGTCGTCGCTGTCGGACACGCTCCCCTCCTCCTCCTCGTAGCCGTCCTCCATCCTTCCCCGCTTCATCCGCTGATTCGACGGTTGCAAAGACGACGGACGCCGACGCGGTGTTTGCAATCGGGGGCTTGGCGGTTCGTGGCCGCCCGGCCGGCCTTATAAGAGGGCGGCCGGTGTTCTCCATCGCCTCGGCCTCCGCGCCGTCTTGCTGCTGCTGCCAGCGTTGTTCGTCGCGTGGTTTCTTTCCTTCGAGTTGAGGTTTTCTCCAACGCATTTGGCTTTTGAAAAGGGTGGGTCTGCGTAGGCGGGACCTGGGCATACCCGGGCTTCAGGCCGGGCTTGTTAAAACCGGACATGCAAAAGTCAGGCCCAGGCCCGGCCCGGAGCATGTATGAAACACCTATTTTGTACTAAATAAATAATCTTCTGAGTATAGTTATACCTATTATTTCTATAAGATGCTAAAAATTGTCAATTTCCGGGCTTTGTCGTGCTTTCAAGCCAGATATATTGCGCAAAACAGAAGCCCGGGCCCGACCCGACGCCAGGCTTCTCGGGCCGGGCTGCCCATGCTCAGGTTTACTGTAAGCGGGAGCCAAGTTTGCTTGCCAAAATGTGAAATCGACTTTGGCACCGGTATTTACAAAACATATTTCGAAATGTTGAAGAAAATTTGAAATAAAATTTCGTGGGTACATCCTCACATTCCATATGTTTACAAAGTCGGTTGGAGAAAAAAAAAATTCCGGCATGTATACAAAGAAAAAAATGTCTCGTGAAAATCTTAGCATGGATTTTGTATTTTTTACATGGGCAAAAAAATGTTGCTTTTTCGTAAAAGAACTCTATGTTAGATCTATACGCGAACATTTTCACATTTTTTGGATATTGTAAAATGGTTTACATATTTAATACCGGATGCATATGCACATGGAAGCCAAAACGGTTCCCTCCAACAATGCTCTAGCACGCGGTTTCACGAACTTGTAAATTCCATTTCAACATATTAACAAGACAAAAATCTTAGAGCTCATTCGACAACCATCCTTCCTATAGAAATCATGAAATTCAATCGAAATCTCATATGCAACGTGTTTGACTATCACATAATTGATACCGTTATTCCAATTGCAAACTTCAGCGAAAGGGTCATCGCCACATGCAGACTAATATTTATAATCTTCTCACCTAGTAGGCAGTGACCATCCTAGAAAATTTGCTATGGTGGAGTGATGGCAACAATCTTATTTGTATACCAGCTTACCACTTAATGGAACTCTGAGCCTTACAACTAGCTGCTCTTTTCCCATAAAGATGACTTGGGTTGAATATACCAATTACTTCTACGTCTTCCTCTCCAAGAACTCCTACAAAATAAGAGGGGATTATCTTACTTTCCAAAGAGAGGGAGAGGGCTCGATACAAAAATCAAACAAATCACATGTGCTGGGGGAGGGGGGTGTTAGAGCTTACCTCATAATCTCCTGCGGTTGTCACCACCGAACACACACCAAAGAGCATGCCGGTCACCCTTGCTGAGCATCTCACACATTAGAGCGTGTACACTAGATATCTCCAGATGATCAGAACGCTTTAAGCCATCAAGCACCCTGCCATTGCACGTGGGCCGCTCTCCGCGTATGAGAATTATGTCCTTGCGTTGGTCACTCTCAGCCGCCGAGCAGCACACCCTCATGCGCAGGGTGCTCTCCAACAACGAGATCCCACTGGAACCCTAGCGAGCGACGAATTTCGGAGAGGCACAAAGAGGAATGGATAGGAAAAGAGAAAGTGGCATGCACGCCTACCAAGATTGAAAACTTCTCTCTCGTTTCCACGTGCCATGTGGGCCACCAACACGTCGCTTCATTGACCGTTGGAAGCTTGTGTTGATCACACGCACTGGACGGACAAGGAGCGAACCCAACTACGTGCAATTAATAGCACTTGGGAAATCAACTTAATTCTTTTAGAATTATTTCTACAATACATTTTGGAACCTATTATATAGCATGGTCAACATATTCAAAATATTGTGTCAAGTGGGGGGAGTACCTTTAAGAAGTTTCTTAAAAACATGGCAAAATATTCAAGTGAACAACCTTTCAAGCATGAACCCCAATCGAACTAGAAAACCAAAAACAAATTACTCTCATCTCTATATCAGGGAAGAATATGACTTTTGATAGGCCCCAAAAATCTACAACGTGGACCCGACTCCGCCACAAGTGCTGCTGAGGCGTCGAGGCAGACCAATAATAATACCGAACCCACAGCTCCACCACTATGGTAATTCTAATGTATGAATTAATTTTTAAGTTTTATTATCTTACAATTTGGTCACTGACTTGTTTTTCGTTGTAGGCCAGCTAGGAGCAAAAAGTTCTTACCCCTCGCCTGGGTGTGCACAGTCGCTTTGTCTGCAACATGTTATACGACAATTTACGTGAAAATCCGGGGCCCTGTAGAGTGGAAGGAGCCTGGTGAAACGAGAAAGAATCGGTATGATCCACGTTCCGATGTCTATATTTTATGAACAAGAAGAAGCCCTATGGCTCAGAGAAAGCATAATAATTGGAGTTGCGCTTGTAAAGTTGTAATGACTTAGCTTTGACTGAAAATTGTCTCTAATTGCTATGTACACTTATTTTTAACAATGCATATCATGATTGCTTAGCTTCAGTCTGATACTTGCTTCCATATTCATATAGCATGTTGTGTCAATGCATATATTTTTGAAAGATCAGTTCACACAGTGTTAGAGTGAGATAAAGTTGTAGATTTTGGTAACAGTAATGGTGCACCTGCATATGTTCCGCACCCACTAATAAAAGTTTAGTTAGAATATGATAGTCATAACGTGCTTCCATTAGAACTATTGTAATAGGTTCCTCTTATTAGTGGCGTGCACACGCGCAATGCCACTAGTAGTGTAACCAAAGCTACTTTTATTGGCTAATCCTTGAGAGAAACCAGCCTCTTGTCAGCCTACACCGCGTATAACTATTGGTGGCGCACCACCAAAATTAGACGCCACAAATAAGTAGGTTACCAAATTAGACACCACATAATCATTAACACATAAATAGGGCATATTTATAACGGCAAGCTGGTCGCTACCAGCTGCACCAGGATCCGCCGGAACCCTAGTGAGCGGCAAATTTATGAGAGGCAGAGAGAGGAATGGTTAGGAACAACGAGAGGGTGGCGCATCATCCGGGATTCAAACCGGTTCTTTCCATTGCCACATCTCATGTGGGTTACCAAATCGCTACTTTTCGTTAGTTGTTGGTACACGTGTCTTGGTCGCGCGCACTAGACGGACGAGGGCAAGCTTGTTTGTGTCATCCAGCCACCGTGCAGCTATTAACACTTGAGAAATTAACTTTATTATTTTAGAATTATTTCTACATATAGTTTTGATTCCTCTTTTATGACACGGTAATAATCTTTAAGAGGCTCCTCAAGAAACATGGCAAAAGATTCAAATGAACCAAATTTCAAGCATGAATCCCAATCGAACTTGCCAACCAAAAAGTTTTAATTTATCCATCTCCATCTCACAGGACATGTTCTTTTCCACAGGCCCCAACAGCCTGGTGTGCGAATAAATATTGTTAATCAAAACAATTTCCGAGATCAATAAAAAAATGCAATACCTGTTGCTGGGCCAGGCCAAACTGGCCCATCTTGGCTCGCTACGAGCGACCGGGGAACCCGGAAAAGATGGGGCAGTTTGTGGAGACGGACACGAAGTCTGGCCAGCTTGGCTTTGGTTCGGTACTTGCAATCCGTGTTATAGTCGGACACGAGAGATTTTAGGCTAGCCGGTAGTATATGATCGGGGGGTCTAGGAGGGCGGAGGGGATCAGAAGAAGAGATCAACGAACTTCAACCGACCCGGCCGGCGGCGAGAAAAAGAACTAGCTAGGTCGATCTGCAAACTGAATAATCGATGGCGTCGCCGCTTCGACTTGCTGCGAGAAAGATCTGCGGCCGTGTCTTTCAGCGACTACCGCAGCCGTATTTTACGGCGACCGCCGAAGCGGCCGTCAGGGAGGAACAGCGGCGACTCTTCCCATCTAATATTAGCCATGGCAGGAGCACCCTTCGCCGGTTTTGCTCCTCCGAGTCACCGAATCTGGTGAAGAATAACAAGGTACGCAGTTACGCACTCGTTCCTGGCCTTGTGGACTTTGCAAAATCGGATCTAGGTTTTTTTAATATCCGCCTTGAAATTTAACAGAACACCAGAAAATGCATATTCGGCTTTGCTAGTTAGGATATCCTAATTCCTTGCAAATTAGGAGGTAGAAGAAACCGGCGCCAAAACATATACTAGTACCTAGATTTGACTATATATAATCTTATTGACCGTTCTTCTTTTGCTGTCACTGCTTCTACTTAACAAGAATCATCTACATTCCTTTGCAGCATGTGCCCAATTCCGCCTCCGGGGCGGCCGAGTCAGCTCGGTGTACCAATAATACAGAACCCACATCACCTCCACCTCTATGGTAATTGTCTTCCACGGCTTAATTTTCAGATGTATTCTTGTCAATTTATACTAGTAGAATTTAACGCGGCGTCACGCCGCGATTTTGTTAGTTCGTATTTTTTTATAAATTTGTAAGATAACTCCATAATTAAAGTATATATATTGTGTGTGTATTTGGTAAATTTAAATTAAATCATTTACCTCTAACATGTTAGCTAAATTGAGATTGTAAAATATGTTTTCTGTTTTGCCATAAGTGGTTTATTTCAAATTATAATTAGAGGAAAATACATTATGATTGTCCTGGAATATTCACCAATTTGAGTATTTATTAAATTTAATTACATATTTGGAGAGAGCTTAATTATAGTATCTCTAAATGTAAATCATTGTGAATGTTTTAATATGTTTGTATTTTGGTTTAACTATTAATCAAATTAAGTCCATAGTTGGAGGAAGTAAATTTGTATTTGCTTCAAATATCCATGTAATCAAGTTTTTTGTTTTCAAATTTAAATACATAATTAGAGGGAATTTAGTCATATTACCTTTAAAATTGTTAATTAAATTGAAATGGTAGAAATGTTTTCTTTTGTGGCTTAAATATTCTATTTAACTTCGTTTTCAAACTAAATACATTATGGTTATATCGTAATATTAACCCATTTGAGCATATTTAGAGACAGTTTTTTTATATTTTCTGTAACCGCGAACTGTTTCTGAAGTGGTATAATATGTTTTATTTTGTCTTAAATAGTTAATTAAGCAACCTAAGTAATTAGTAATTTGTGGTACTTTTATGTTGATATTTTTGGGCCCATGCTATAAATGGGCAGCTTTTTTTTTTTTTTAATCATTTTGATGAGTGTTTTAATTTTTTTGTGGTGAGTTGAAGTTATTGATTTAGCGGCATTTAGCAGTTTTGCAAAATGGTTTAAATACCGTTAAAACAATATAGATGAAGCGTTTAAAATGATGTAAAGCATGTTTTATTTTAGAATTTGGTTTGTGATTGAAATATATTTGCTTGGAAAATAAGTTTGAAGCAGTTTTTCTTGAATATTTGCACTTGTGGTATTCTTAATTTGATATTTTGAAGCCCATGATACAAAAATGGGTTGCTGTGTTTAAATAATCTAGCAAATTGCATGTAAGTAAGATGGGTTGAAGTAAATTCTTTTATCTGGTATGTCATATCGAACGATATCAGTGATATTATTTGTCTTGGAAAAAGGGAAGGAAAATTTGTTCGAAATCTGTATAAAATATCTATTTTTTTGTTGGTGAGGAAGAAATACATTTTCCCTGCAAATCCTAGTATTTTGTTTGCATTATTTGATTCAACGATTGAAATATTTTAGAAGATTTTGTGTTTTTTTTTGGATGGTCTGTGGGAATGGGAAAATATTTGTTGGGGGAAAGGGAAGGGAAACTTTGTTTCGAACCTATTTAAAATGTTGAATATTTGTGGCGAGGAAGGATTATTCGGAAAATGAATTATTCGGAAAATTACATTTCCCTGTAAATTGTGATATTATAATTTGATTCACGGATTGAAATATTTTAATTTTTGGAATTTGAGCATGTGTTGTAGATATGAAATTTTTGGAACTGATTATTGATTTTCTGTAGCTAAGGTTTTTTTTTTTTGGGATATTGTTTGTAATATTTCGAGTTGTAGCTTAAAATATTTGAATTTTACAAATTGTAGGGTGCAGTGCAGTTGCAAAAGACCTGGCAGTGGGGCCCACATGGTAGTTTTTTTGGGAAAAAAATAAAAACTGACGGTGGGCCAGGATGACGTCATGGAATGACATCATCAATGGCTGAACGCCCCGACGGCCGCAGCGGCTAGGTCGACGATGGAGTGCTGGAAGGAGAGCGAGCGGGGCAGCGTGCTTGCGCGCATCTGGCGCGCCGTCGCACGGCGACCCAGATGGTGGCGGATTTGGAGCCAAATGGTCGCCGGAGACGCGGGATTCGACGGCGGCGACCATCGGGCGGAGGCAGCGAAAGAGAGGACGGCGGCGGCGAATCCGGCCGTCTCGGCACGCGTTCCTGGGCGAGGAGGTGGGGGAGACGACGACGAATGTCGCCGTGGGCGTCGATTTGTCTACGGAGGTGCGGAACGGCCGCGCCGCGCGTCGGTGGCGCCGGCGATTTCCGGTCGTGCGCGAGGAAGAAGGAGAGGAAGGGGGACGTTTGGTTTTTTTGCAGGGGGTCCTTAGGGTGTTTGGGATTTGTGCTTAGGTCCTTTTTCTGCTGGTTTTGTGGACCGTGGAGTAAATTGTCAGACGCGAGGGGCGTTTTTTGCGAAATAGTCGTTTGGTGTGAGGCTGGCGTGTGGGGCCCACCGCGCTACTGTTCAACACTGTAGATGAACAGTGCGATAGACAGTAGCGCGGGCGCGGATAGGGCAGCGATTTGCTCAGCTTTGATATATACTATGAATGAATATTGGTTTCTAACTCGTTTTTCGTTGTAGGTCGCCTAGGACCGAAAAGTTCATACGCCATGGCTTTGGGTACGCATTCGCATGCGTAGCAACATGCTATGCAGCAGTTTACGTTGAAACCCTACGAAGAGGGGGTCCTGTGGTGCGGAAGGAACCCGATGACATCAGGGAAAACTGAACGATTAAAGTTCAGATGTATCTTTTATGAACTAGCGGAATACTTGGTGTTGCGCTTGTAATGACTTAGCTTCGAGGCTTCAACTGAAAAGTGTCTGTAATTTCGATGTACGTATTGTTGAACAATGCTTACGATGATTACTTAGCTTTAAACTGTTACTTGCTTCCATATTCGCATAGCCTGATGATGTGTTGATGCATGTATCTTTTTAAAGAACAGTGCATCATAGCGTTAGCGTGAGGTGAAGGTGTACCTGCAAATGCTCTTTGCCGACTTTTTTTTAGGGAAACATCAGAACTCTGCAGTGAGTTTTATTGATAGTCAGCAATAGATATATCGTTTATGAGATTGTTCAGCAGAAAACTAGAGGGCTCATTGCGCCAATTAGACGAATTCTATACCTAATCTATACATTTTTTTTAATAATAAAGGGAGGAGTGTTTCTTCCTCCCAAATTTCGTACGTTTTTCCTCCGTATGTGGTTTCTTGTGGTACGTCGTATTAAGTCGCCCTAAAGTTTCACGTATTTACTGGCCTGCCACCGCCAAGTGAAAATAACGCTTTGTTTTAGAGTTCCTGCCTGCAATCAGCCCGCAGTCCTAAGATTCTCTCGCCGTCTCCCCTGTTCCCAGTGACCGCTCTGACCCGCTTCGGCACAGGTGGTACGGTGGCGCCGCTCTGCTCTCCTGCCGGGCAGCCAGCCGCGCGACGGCCCTTCCTTTCCGTCCGCGCGACGGCCCTTCCTTTCGCCCCCCGGCGACCGAGGAGACCAACCTCTGTGGCTCACTCCCGTTCCACCCGTCGCCTCCTCCTCCTCCACACCCTACCCTCGCCAGTGGCCCCGAATCCGAAGTGGCGTGCATGGCGTGCCCCGACGAGAGCCGGGCGCGTTAGACCTCCCAGTGGGGAGCGTCGTGTCCACGAGCCACGCTCCACCGGCTCCGGAGGGCGCGTCACCGGACAAGCTTCAGAAAACGCCGACCAACATCACCATGCTCACGGGATTGAGTACGGTGCCATCCGCCGCAAGTACCTCGCCCGCACTAAGAGAGACCCCGACGGCGAGGCCGCGACCCAGCTACTCAGCTCGTGTGCCTTACGCAAGGGCGTGGTCGACTGGTTGGGACGGCTGACCTCGCGCTCGACCAAATTGCACCAAGCGAGGGATTCCACCTGCAGGTTCAGGTCGTAGAGGACAGCGGGCACTTTAGGTTCAGGCGGTTCACGTCGGGGCGTGCTGTGTGGAGCGCGCAGCCGGGAGCGGGAAGCACTGCGATGGCAACCACAACCTCAGTGCGTGGCACAAATTCTCTCTCTTCTCTCCCGTTTCTCTGACTCTCTGTTTCTCTTTGTACAGCAGTTCGCCAAACAGAAGTTCAGAAAAACAGAAGCAGACGCTCCATCTCAGGTGCGCCTCCTCCAAACATTCCTCCATCCCTCCATTAGCCGATTATAATCGGCTGAAAACTACATGTTCTTGGTTAAGTGCCATGGACTCTGTAATTCTCGGTATTGTAGTCTGAGTCCAATTTGGACTATAAAGTCTGAAGATACCCAGAGGGTCCGACTATATAGAGAAATCCTATTGGATGTCATGGGACATGTTCGTAAACGTTTGCGTCCGAAGTTTCAATGGAAAAATCATCACCGATAGAGTACAGCTAGATCTACGATATAAACACGGATCCGGATGGCTTTCCCTACGAGACACGGTCCTCCCGGGCTACTGGCGCCGATAAGTACCCAGCGAGCGTGACGCGTATGAAGCCACGAAACCACCCGTGTCATACCCCATTGGAATCCGGGCCGTGCGCGACGTCCGGTGGTTGCACCTGATCCTCGTCGAGTCATCGGACGTTCGGAACTTGGGATAGTCAGAGGAAGCGGCATCAATCAGGTCGATCGTGTGACGTGGGGGCAATTCACTTCTGATCCGGATGGTGCAGCGCCGCGCCAACTCTCACCCTCTCACGGCCATGATTGATCACGAACGCGCAGGTCAGATTAAACCACAACACAGGCGTGGAATCAAATCTTTTTGCATGTGTGTGTGTGGTGTGTGCAATGCAAGTAGTACTAGGATCGACTAGGCTAGCTTCGCAATATGTGCGTATCTCGGCGGAGCGAAACTATACGTGTGATGTAAAATCTAATCAATTTCTCTTTTGAATCGATGACAGATTTATACAGTATGGAAAACTCTAATGCAGACAAGCAATTTGTGACCCAATCTCCAATCATCTCTTCTATAAAGGCTCGTGGAGTACCCGCCATTCCCCCCCGGTTGCCCCCATCAGCCATTTTGATGCGTTGGATTGACTTTCAACAGTGTAAATAGCATTGCTGTTTTAACCGTGGCCGTTAGATGCGGTGAATTTGTTTGTTACTATTTGACCGAGGGGCACAGGCCATGACAGCTGGGGTCAAGTTTTTCTGGGCCCGGATGTTCAGTGGAACGTGCGTGCGCGCCGCGAGAGGCTTGTCTATTCGGCCGGGCGAAGAGGCATCTTACTGTCCGCTCGTCAGGTGCGTCGCTCGCTCGTCGTCTCTTCGCGGCCCGAAAGGGCAAGCTCGAGCAGTGAAAACCTAGACACCCAATCCCCTTTCTCTCTCCCGTACCCAATCCTCTTCCTCTCCCCCGTGACCAATCCCCTCCCACCTCTCTCGAGCTGCGCCGCCATCACCATGCCCTCCCGTCCACCTCGCCACGCCCGCGCTGGAGAAGCAGGGCGGGAAGGGAGCACGCGGCGGCCACCCCGTGCCTCGCATAGGGAGGAGCGGGGACGAAGAGGCACTTCTCTTTTTCCTGTGCCTCCTCCTCTTTCCCCACAAGCCGCCGCCGGCGCCACCACCCTGCCAGGAAGGAGCGCGGGTGCTTCCGCCTCGTGCTTGGCTCGAGAGGAGAGGGGCCGAGGACGGGACCGGACGGCCGCGGTGGCGGGTCGGCGGAGGCGCTGCAAGAGCGCATCCCGGAGGAGGGCGGCGGCGCGGAGGACCACGAGCTGGGTTTCAGTGGCCAGGACGCGCACGCGAGCCGAGGAGTGCAAGCTGCTGCTGTCCTCTGCCTCTCCATCCTCCCGCAGAGGGGGCCGACGACACGGCACCATCGTCATCTTCGTCGATGCAGCGCAAGAGGAGCACACCCCCGGGGAAGACCAGGAGAAGTTGCGCGAGGCTCCACCGGCCAGAGTCCGCCTCCTCTTCCAGCGTGCTGCCCGGGAAGAGCTCTCGACACCAACGAGGAAGACGCGTCGCCCCAGCCATGGCCATGGTGCCGCTGACTTCCCCACACGCCTCCTACTTAGGAGCACAGCGCCACTCCCACCGTGAGCGCTTTCTTGTAATTCCCTGCCCCCTTTTGATGGTCTTGCACACACCTCTTCTTTATAATGAAATTGCGGAAAATCAGTTTGAGGATATCTTGGCAGTACAGGAAATATTTTGGGGATGAGAGGACTTCTGGTGCTGAACAAAGAGAGTGATACACTGATATTTCTCTTTCCTTTGTTTTCTTGTTTGTTAATTGTCTGCAATACGTAAAGAGCTGATTGGTTTCTGTCGGTTTTTGTTGATTATGTGCTAGAAATATTACATTGTTAGTAGTATTTTACCTGAAGATGTTTATGAGAAAAGCTGACTCGTTTATCGTTGCTGCAGACAACAAGGAGGAGTTTAGCAATGATTTTGATTTATGGAAGCCCTTGGAACGGCATTTACTTAATGCACAACATATTGAATGTTAAAGAAATCAAGATGCAGACACTCTCAGTGGCCTCCAGGATTGTTGTGCCACCTTCATATTCAGACATCCAAGGTGAGGTTAATTCTTGGTTGTACGAGCTAGATTGTTATTCTCAAAAGACATCGTGCAAAGGTTGCAGTATTTGTTATCACAGATTAGTTTACCTCAATATGATGTTTATCGTTTAGTAACCACAATAATGGATTTGTCTTCGATCTGAGGGTTTTTGTTGTATTTGTTGTGAACATCTCTTGTGTTTTCTACATGCAGAAAACATGGTGGAAATTTGAATACTGGACGGATTGCCATACTGCACCACAGTGTGGATATTTTGGGAAGGCAAGTATTTGATCCAGAGAATGTATCCTGACCGGTTTATGCAATGCTTTGAAAATTGAGGCTCATTTATATACTTTTTCCCTTATGAGTCCAAGTTTGATGTATTGTCTCGTTTATCAGATCACTGAAGGCCACGTGCGCGCTTTTAACACCTTAGTTCTTGATTGAAATTCTAAGACATTATTAGCATGTTCAATACCTTAGTTCTTGATTGAAATTAAGCTATTGCTCTGAGGATTGAGGATGTTCTAGGATCTTGCAGTATTTGTGTTATTGTGCAAAATAAACAAGCACAATAATGTGCTTATCTTGATATTTGATGCCTAAGCCCAGTAAAAATATTAGTAACTTGAGTTTTCCTAAGTTAACTTGATTGTACTAAATGAGCTTGTACTAAATGGACTCAGATTACAGCTTTAGACTTGATGTGCTAGCTAGGATGGTTTAAACTTTATGTGCTACTAAGACTTGATTGAGATGCATGACAGTTGGGTACTCCATACTCTGATAATTTCCTTTGAACTGATGTGCAACGCCAACGTGCGCGCAAGGCCACCTTTGAACTGTGGCTGATTTTTGCGTTTTAGCTGTTTACTCATACTGCACTAAGGGAATTCAGTGGGCCAAGCTCAGTTTTTCAACTGCTGCTGCTGGGTATTGGACTTTTTTTTAGGCGATGGGTGGAGGGACATTGTGGTCAAACAATTGAAAGAAAAAAATGGTTTGATTGCTCTTGTTTTAGCTACTATGGTTGCATATGCATTATGCAGTACCATTCCTCTTGGCGTTGAAACATTTTTGTCTCTCCTATGTGTATCCATCATGT
The DNA here is from genome assembly GCA_947311845.1 of Poa pratensis. Lineage (NCBI taxonomy): Eukaryota > Viridiplantae > Streptophyta > Magnoliopsida > Poales > Poaceae > Poa > Poa pratensis. The sequence continues at coordinate 78,660,293 of CAMZMU010000033.1, forward strand.
TTAATGAAAGGATATTCTTCTCTGTTCCCCTTCCATGTTAGTTCTTTTTAGAGAGCATTATTTCAGTTTGACTATGAATAATCACACCAGTTCTGTGGGTCGGTGAATTTAAACAATTAGCTCTCACCTTTAGTTCGACTTTAGAGTGAGAGTACCAGTCCAGAGTTTCATGGTTGGATCTAAGTTCGACTGATCTTCTCTTAATATTATACAAATTTCAGTTTCCTTTTTTGCCAATGAGCACACCGAGTTAGGAACCTCTATCATGTGTTGGATAATGTGGCAAATAAAAAGCTGCAATCCTTTTACTTCAGGTTGTTTCTTAATTAGTTTGATGAACTTCCCAGGCTGAGTAAGTAATTTTGTGGTTGCTTGGTTACTCCAATAAGATACTGTGCTATATTTCGTTCCTAACCCACTCTACAGATTGTTTATTTTCAGAATCACAGATTTACAGTGTAGAAGCTAGCGGCAGAGGCTGAAAAGCATGAACTACGGCGAGCTTGCTCACGATGCTCGTATGGGTTCCAGGATACCTAGCTGCGTCCATGCCATATATTGGAACTATTTGAGGTGGTGGTTTATTTGGCTAATATCACTTCCTGCATACTGCTTTCTCTTCAGCGTTGAACTTAAACTGTAACTAGAAAACTCAATCAATATCAGCTGGTATCAGTGACAAATGGCTTGTGTCACTACTAAAATCAACTCAATAGTTTCAAGCCAAATTGATATAATCACAAGATTTAAGGCACCTTTCATGCAAATCTGCAACCACCTGCAACCACTCTTTATATAGGATCTGAAGGCTCCCGGCGACCACCTACCCGAGCTTCTGTCGCCGCCAAGCTTTAATTCGTCTTGCTTGCACTATTCTTTTTAAGCCTGGCATTCTTTTATGATTCTGCTGCCTCTTATTTTTGCAGTTGAGTGAACTGCTAGAAGCATATATTAATACTCCAGAATATATGCGGACTAATATGTTTCACAAGCAGTATTAATATGCTTGATTTGCAGTTGAGCGAACTGCGTGTGGAGCTGGATGTTGTTGCGTGCGCATGGAGGGCCGGAGCAGCGGCAGCGGGGAGAAGGCTCGTTGGAGCAGTGGGAAGACACCGTCGTCGTCCTCTCGGTGATTTCTGAGAGACCAGCACTCTTATTCGTTCTAGCTAATTGATGTCCTTTTTCTAAGCAGTGTGTGTGCAGGAAAAAGAGAAGAAGAATATGGGGGGAGTTTTGTGAAGAAGAAGAAGAAGAACAACAAGGTATTTTTCCGAGTCGTATTTTCTTCACTTAATTTCTCAGATGATTGACCGTGTGATTTGATATTTTTTCGAAACAGTGTGTGTGCAGGTTTGAGAAAGAAGAGAAGAAAGAAGAATCGGGGGAGTTTTCTGAAGAAAAGAAGACTGATGCCTTTTGTATGTGTCATATTTTGTTGGGTTAATTCCTCAACAAGTATTTAATCTACATCTATATAATCGGGGGGGGGGGGGGAGATTAAATTCAGTCAAAAGGTTCAGTTTCTTTCATCTATACATGTCTCGAGTTATTTTAGGTGCAACTTATTAGTTGAGTATATGTGGACTGGGCCAATCAATTAGTGTGTCTGAATTAGTGTAGTATTTTCTTACCTATGCATGGCTGTTGTTGGGATGCAGACCCAAAGAGCAGCAGCAAGAACACCAATCTTATATAGCCAAACTGTCATTTTTCTTATTTGTGCAAGTGCAAAAATTACTGTCAAGATGAAGGCAGCGTCAGCCACGCCCTGGTGCTACGGCTCCGGGCGCCAGGTACTCCATGTTTCCTTTCTCTGTCTCTGTCTCTCTGGAGGGACATTATTGCTTGCTTGAGTAAAATTCAAGAGAAAGCATGGATGAAAGTGTAGACAAGATTTTCTGCAAATTCAGGAGAACTGATTGGCTAGATGTACTTCTGCTTGTGCTTGGCTATTGGAGTTCTGTAATCTGCTTGTTTAAGTAGTGCTTGTGCAAGCACTATTTAAACAGTATTGTAATCTGGTTGTGCAAGCACTACTACTTCGATTTATGCAAGTACTGTAATCTGCTTGTGCTTTTTTTGGTACTTCTACTCTTGAACATTATTCTACTCCTTTTGGTTTAGTGGATACGCATAAATCTCTATGTATTGGAGCAATAAGCATAAATTTCTCTGTTGTGCATCTGTGATTAATTGCTTTGTGCTGTCCAACTGGAATACTGATTTCGGTTTATGCACTTTGTTCAGTATAATATTGTTAAGCACTTGGAGTATTGGCAATGTCATACCGTTTTAACTTTTAAGCACTTGGAGCAGAGGGCTCTGGCACGAAGGGCAGTGCAGAAGCGCTGGGTAGTAGGAGCAGGGGACGGCGATCAGGAAAACAAGCAGGGGCGTCGGAAAGGGAGGAGCTCCGGCGGCCGGCGGGGGCCCTGGAGCAAGCAAGCGGCCAGCGGCTGGCTGAATTGCGGGATCGGCGGGGCTGATGATCGCGAGCTGATTACCGGCCTGTAGTTGATTCAATTAAATATGTAAAGGGTTTTTCTGTAAAATGGTGTACAGTTGAAAAAAAAAATCTCCCCTGCATCATTTATTTCGGAACGAAGGGAGTGTATTTTAATTTCCAAGAAAAGCATTGGTGCCTTGAACCTATGTCTCTAAATTGTATTCAGCTATTAAACATTTCAAATGGACTATGATCTTATTGATTTTGTGTGTATGAATGCTGAATATGTAGATTGGCAGTAAAGTTTCTTGAGTATATTTTCAATGTCTGGATATTTCCAGATTGTGTATTTGGTTTGATATAATGTGCTTGCTCTTATTTTTGTTTAAGTTTTATCTGTCCAGTTTTGTGCATGTTTTGTTTAAGATATAATGTGGTTGACTCAAATCCTGAGAGGAACAGAGCTTGCATCTTCTCTTGACGCTTGGTGTCTTCTAATTCATGGTAGACTTCTCACATGAACATTGATAGTACCACATTTGGTCAGCTAACTTTCTGCTTAATTGTTTTGCAGTTTGGAGGTGATGGGAGATGATGTAGTCCAAGGCATTGTCCAATACTCATTTTTATTTCAGTTTTTCATTTTTCCATTGTGCTGAAGCTGCAGAGTCTATTAGCTTGAGAAAAGAAGAGACTCTGCAGATATTGTGTATTTGTGTTATCCTATTATCTACCTTTGCACATGGTGATTTTTATATCGGCTGGATTGCCGGCATGGGCTTTTCTGAACCAACTTGGTAGTCTTATACCGCCTATTACTTGCCCGAAAACGGCGTAATTTCAATCAAATGATGGGTACCAAAACAAGGAGAGCCTATGGCAATAATATGGTCTTGCTTCCGGTAGTTGCACAGTATTATTCGTTGTGATAAAAAATATTAATCGTTGAGATCCTACTTCGCACTACAGTATTATTCGAACGAGAAAACTTGGTGGTGCCATCTCTTTTTAAGATGCAATGTGCCATATCGAACTGAAAATGACCGCCGATTACCTGCCCGAAATCAGCTTAGAGATCCAATGGAAACAATGCGGTATTTTCAGCAATCTTGAACTGTAGTGTTTTCAGCTATTCTACATGCTCAGGTGAGCGTCTTTTTTTTAGCCCCGACAATTACCTACCTGAAACTGGCATAATTTCAATCAAATGGTCGGTTATGAAAACAAAGAGAGAGCATATGCCAACAATTTGTTCTTGCTTCCGGTGTAATGGCATAAATATATCCGATTCTAATCTTATTTTTAGCTTAAAACTTAATTTATCTTACTCTCTGTTGGCCAACTATCACTTTGTTAGGTATAGAACGGCCATATGCCTTCGTGTTTTGCTGACATCAATGATCACATGATTCAAATTATGGATGACTTCTATAATATAACTGATGTGCTCTATGAAGATTCGTACTGGTCATACAAAACGAGCCTAACTTAAGGAGTATCCATACAAAATAGAGCTAAATGAACGCAAATAAAATGAATTACTTTTCACCAACAAATAAAGTGTATGGCAAAAATGTAGTCTTTGCATCCGGCAGTTGCGCAGTCGCGCAACGGGTCATCTAGTAGATGTAAAGGAGCAAAGAAGACAGAAAGATAGAGATCGGTATGCGCGGATGACAACGAAAAAAAACAAGAAAAATTGAAAAAGCGTCGTCAAGCCTATCAACAAAACAAAACGATGAAGGATTCAACCCAGCTGCTAAAAAAATACACAAAAGGGAGGAAGAAATATGCAGATTTTGAGCCTGAACTAAAGTAAAAAAATGTGCGTGAGAAAAACAAAAATATGCAAATATGCAGCCAGCACAAAAAAAGGTTAGAATAGAGAAAATTATAGCTAATCGTGAGTTTAGACGCAACACACCGTGCAAAAAATCAATTGCGATGGTGAACCCTTTATGGGTCGAATCAGAGGAGGAAGTTAGTAAGGTAGACCTTCGTTGAATACCATGAGATGATCTGAGATAAATTTATATCAAGTTATTATGGAGACAATAATGTATCAACATGTATATTTTTTTCTTGTCAAGTTATTTATTAAAATAAAAAACTAATGTTTTTCGAATCGGTCAATCAAATTTGGGCTACAATTTGGGTTTGCCACATTTCTCGACTGAACATTGTTTATTTTTCACTCCCGTAGCAACGCACGGACATGGTTTGCTATAATAATAAAGGAAGGACTCAATCGAGTCGCCATCACGTACTATAAACATACGGCAGTGTTCCGCGTGATCTTCACATGGCGACGCCTCCAACTGTAGCAATGAATTGACGCGTGAAGCCAGCCCCTCCCTCTCCTTTACATGGGCGCTGAGGCGGATCCTCTCGACGGCGACCTTCGGATTCGAGTTTCGACACAATTCCTGCCGTCTCTCCTGTCAATCAACGCCACACGTTGGGTGCCCAATCTCTGCCCGTCATAGGTTTTTTTTTAAACAAGGCAAAAGACTTGCCATTTTCATTAATTAAGAAGAATATAGATGGCCGGTTAATTAACGGAAAACCGGCCTAAAACCGATACAAATGCACCAATGTCGTCATGGAACACGACCACATTGGGCATCACCATCGGCCGACCTGGCCACCCACACGGAGCACAGACGCGTCAATGAAGAGAAAAGCCACCGTCAGGGTTGCCAACCAACGTCATCATCATCACTCCTCCTCGAGCAAACGACTCCGACTCCGTCTTCAACGACCACCAACACGGCCCTCGCCGCAGCGACGCCGGAACCCATGTCGGCCCATGCCAACAGTCGGCCACACGCACCAAGCGACAGACAGCTCCGACTCTGACGAAGAGCTTCGAAAGGAGAAATATGCTAGGCTTGCGCCGACCGAGTCCTCCGCAAACCACCGGTTACCCGTCATCGTTGCCGCAGGGACACTCTCCACCGCAGCTCCGACTCCACAGCAACACAACGAAGCACGAGAGGACCCATCGGACACGCCGGAAAACCGACTACGAAGCCTGAGCCGCGACCCAACCTCAGCTCGATGCATCATTGTTGCCAAACTGCCCACGGAGCACCCAAAGGAGCTATCTGAGCAACCACACGGCCAAACCGCCAACCACTCCCAAGCTGAGTCGACTCCGAGACGACGCCCCCAAGGAGGAGCAAGACGTAGCAGCGCCTTCATCGTCCGATCCAATGATCAGGTTTCCCTCCGGAGCCAGAACCACGGCACAACGAGAGGAGCCCTCGGCGACGCTTCCAAGAAAATGAGCGGCACCCGTGGGTGTCGCCGCCGCTGGTTCTTATCAAGGCCAGAACTAAGATTTCTCCCGGGAACTTCCTCTGTTGGCCACGAGTTCAACTAAGCATCCCTGCCGGGAACCACCGTCGCCAAGCACCTCAGCCGGGACAGCACCATCACCACCACCCCGCCGCTGCCAAGCCAGAGCCTGCAGCACGCCCTCCTGAACCGAGATCTGACGGCAAGACAACCGCAGCCCTCCCGGCCCGCCCGGCCCAGATCAGGCCCGGGAACCACCTCTGCCGCCAGCACCAAGCGGCTGAGCACGGGAGACCAAGACCAGCTGAGCCCGGCTAGATCCGCCCGTCCCCCGCCCATGCCGTCACCGGAGCTCCGCAACGCAACCACCGCCGGCGCCGCCAACCGCGCCCCACCATGAGAGCCACCGAGCTCGCACCAGCAGGGACCCTCACCACCTTTGGAGGAGAGGGGCCGCAGCCACCACACCCCACCGGCGGCAGCAGTGGCCAGGGAGGGCGCCGGAGGGGCGAGCTAGCTCGGCGGGAGTGGAGTCGCCCCCGGGTCGCCAAGCCTGGCGACACGGGAGCCCGATGCGTTTGTGATCCATCAGGAAATGTCGTGCGTTGATTTTCCGTCGTAGGGTTGGGATCCTGCGCGCCGTTCTCGCGATCGCCTCACGGGTGGAACGCAACGAGGTCACGATTTTCCAGCTCGCCGCGATCTGGTCTGTCGAGACCAACAAGTCGACGATGACGTTGGAGGATTTCGCCATGCTCCGGGCCTGCCCTTGCTCGGCCCGTCTGTGCTCGCATCGTAGGGATGTGGAGGCGCTCCTTATTTGGTTGTGGTTCTGTCTGATCGCTGGCCGGGTACGGCTGGCGTCGTTTTAGTCTCCGGTTTATCTGACGTTTGGCTGTGCTGCAATTTCAGACATGAAATCGGGAGCTATGCTATGAAGCCGAGCGACCAGTCTGATCACCTGCTAAAACATGTACAGTGTTGTTCTTTCGCATAACATGGATTGGTCGTGCAAAGGTGCAAGTAATGGTTAGCTATACAGTGAACAATGATCGTCAGGCTAAATCACTCAACTGGTGGTGGTCCTGGTGCCTATGTGTAGTCTGAAGATTCACCATTTGCTACGAGTTCTGAGACCTTTTCTATAATTGGTCGTACAAAGGTGTAAGAAGCAATGTGGAGGCGCTCGAGGCTGTCTGCTCCGCGTTCTACCCGAGAGACAGCCAGATATTTGATCAGCCTGCGTGGCGATGCACTTCCTTGCCGACCTGCGCCGGCAGCGCAGCCTCCGCCGCTATACCAAGCGAAGGACGCAGCACCGAGCTTGTCTTCTAGTGACCTGCAAAGGAGGCTATACGGTCCAGTGTTGTGGTTGGACTGACGGAAAAGAAGCTCCCGCGACTCCTCCCTCCCCCCAACCCGCGCCGCCACCGGCCAGTCCGCGCCGCCCCCGCCCTCCCTCCTCTCCCCCTCCTCCCTCCCGCGTCCGCGCCGCCCCGCGGCGGCCGGGCGCGGCGTCGCCCCCTCCCGCTCAGGAACCTCTCTCCCGCGCCTCCTCCTCTCGCCGCCGTCGGCAGAGGCCGTTGGGCGCGGCCCGGCTGGCGCCGACGGCGGCGAGGCGCCCCCTACTCTCTCGTTGGTGGAGCTTGGCGCGGGCCGAGCTGCTCGACCTGGGCGTCGTGCTGGCCGGGGGCACGACGGCGCGGCCGTTCTAGCGGCGGCGTGGCTACTCGGCGGTGGTGGGGCGGGGCCTCCGGCGGGCGGGTGGTCCTCTGGGAGGCGGTGTGGCAGCTCTCCGGCCGGCGGCGCGCCGAGTCAGGCCCGATCTGGACCTGCCGCGGGCCAGGCGGGCCTGTGGTGGCCAAGAACGGGCCGTGACGAGGAGGCCGACCTGGAGCAGTGGGCGTCGGTGCTGGCCACGGTGAGGTAGTAAGGTGGGACGGTGGGAACAAGGGGCAGCGGCGGCGGCGGCGGCTTTCTTGCTGCAGCGTGGCGGCGGGGACTTCACGGGCCCCTTCCGGGGCCCGGCCGGGCAGAGGGTCTGGTGTGTCCCTGCTGCCGCGTCCGGTCGACAACTGCCTACGGCGGTGAAGGATGGTCTCCTTCGGATAGTCGTGCTACTGTCGTCCTTCGATTCAACCGTTCCTACCCATCCTGCCTCACAGGCCACACGATGAGCCTCGCTACACGGCGCGAGTCTGCGGATGCCGGGGTGGCGGCTCCGGAAGGTGTACTGCACGAGCGTCTTGACGGCAGGGCGGCGTTACGGTGGTGATGGCCCATCTCTTTGGACCATGTGGGTGGCAAGGAGTGGTCGTTGGGTCTCCTGGTGGTGGCGGCGTCATCGTGGTCAGCGCCCAGATCGTGTGTGGAAGCTCGGCTTGAAGACTGTGGTTGATCTGAGGTACCAAGTGTCGGCAGGGTTTATCCGGGTGAAAGCTCCGCGCTCCGGCGCCAATGACGGCGACGCCTGCGGGTGTCGTGACCCTCTTGAGGGCGTCGTTATGGATACTCTCCGCATTAGGGCTCCGGGTGAAAACCCTAGACCTTATGGTCTCGATGTCGGCGGCGCTTGCGTGTGTCGTTTCCTCCTTGCGGGCGGTGTCGTGGAGCTATGGTTTCCTTGATCTCGACGGCGTCTTCGGTGGCAAGCTCGATGCTTCTTAGTTTTTCTTGTTTATCTTTGATCTGTAAGAGGTTTCCTCGTCACTATGTATCGGTTTGGCCGTTGGGCTTTATTTATAAAGCGGGGCGAAAGCCTGTTTCGTGTGTCTTCCTAGTATGTTTCCGTCACCCCCGAGCACCCGGCCACCTGCTTCAACCGTCACCAGACACATTGCCACCCTGCCCCTCGGCCAGGGGCGGAGCCAGGATTTAGGTATAGGGAGGGGCGAGGATCAGTCGGAGCAAAAAAAAATGTTTGGTTTTCGCATAAGCTCCTACAGTTTCTTTTTTCTTAGATAACCTCTAAGATTAACCTTGCCGAGTAAATAGCAAACACAAACATTTAAGAGTCTAACTATGCGCGATGCATAAGTTTACTATCAGATGTTTATGTACAGATCATCGATAAAAAATGTTCGATTTTCTACTAGCCTTGTACCGGGGTTGTATGGCAAATCATTTGTAAGCTACTAGGTTTGATAGTTGTGCACGCGCCTACTCAAAGAAAAGTATAGTATACTGTTACCAGTGCTACCTCTAGATTAAGTGTTTGATGAGTACAATGTGGGAGGTCGACGGCACCGCGGCAGTTGGCATGATCAACACTGAACAAAGAAGCTATGGAGCACAGCATCGCCAGACTGCATGTGCCCCTGTTCAGCTAGCCGCTGACGCTTCGTGTAGTTTGCGGCGAGCGGCGGCGGCGGCAGGCTCCATGGCAAATCGACCGGAGAAGATCAGATCGAGTTTTTTTTAGGGTAAAGAGACGATAGGGTCTTTTAGGGGCTGGAGACGATTAGATGGGCGCTCCCTGCTTGGTCCGCAAAGCAAGCTGTCACGGAAAAATTACGGAGCACCAAACGGATGGACTAAACTGGCCTGCTTGGTGGGCTTTCGCTGTGTTGCACGGGCCTTAAGTACTACTAGTGCTGTGATTACGTGCGTCAATTAGCAAGTATAGTACAGTCGTGGCCTCCGGCGCCGCCGGCGCTGTGCGCGCCTTGGAAGCTCACTGTTGTTTTTGGGTGTTCCAAATTCCAGCGGTAGTACCGCTGGGGTGCTGCCGCCACCGCTACCTCCTCCGCTACCGCCAGAATGGCCGTCTGACGCGTAGTCCGGTACCAACTGGTACCGCTGGCGGTACCGCCGCCGGTACCGCTGAGGTGGGAAGAGACGAACCAGCCCACCCCAGCGGTAGTACCGCTGGGTTAAGCGGTACTACCGCCGAGGTGGGATTGTTTGATTCCGGGTTGGACTGCAGCCGACCTAGGGTTTGATGTTTCTATTTATATTCCTCTTGTAAGCCGCCGTTTTGGGGTAAGCCACACATTGTAAACCCACGGCGTTTGTAACCTCACCCGATATAGTGAAGTATTGCTGGCTGGCGCCCGTGGTTTTTTCCTCTCCTTTGTTTGGAGAGGTTTTCCACGTTAAATCTCGTGTCCCCTTTGGTTTGATCGTTCCGCTCTTCGTCGTTTCTTTGCTATCGTTTTACAACAAGTGGTATCAGAGCCCTGTTTCAGATCTGTTTTCAGATTAGGGTTTTGGATGGCATCGATGAAGTTCGATCTACCGGCGCTGGACTACAAGACGAGATTTCGCTGTGGCAGGTCAAGATGCGTGCGATCCTCGCACAGTCCAATGATCTTGACGAGGCGCTGGAGAAATTCGGCGACAAGGATGCGGCGGCATGGACCGCCGATGAGAAGCGGAAAGACCGTAAGGCTTTATCGCTTATTCAACTTCATCTATCTAATGATATTCTGCAAGAAGTACTCCAGGAGAAAACCGCAGCGGCACTGTGGGCTAAGCTGGAGTCGATCTGCATGTCCAAAGATCTCACCAGCAAGATGCATGTGAAGATGAAGTTGTTCACGCACAAGTTGCAAGAAGGTGGTTCGGTAATGAATCACTTATCGATCTTTAAGGAGATCGTTTCTGACCTAGTGTCGATGGAGGTAAAGTACGATGATGAAGATCTAGCACTTTTACTTCTATGCTCGCTGCCAAATTCCTTTGCAAATTTTCGTGATACCATACTGTTAAGCCGTGATGAACTAACCACCGCGGAAGTATATGAGGCCCTGCTTGCCAGGGAAAAGATGAAAGGTATGGTACAGAAAGAGGAGTCGTCGTCCTCCAAGGGCGATGCTTTGCAGGTCCGAGGGAGGCCTGAGCAGCGAGATAACCACTACCACAACCAACAGAGACAAGAGCAAGGGTGACAGAAGTCGCTCAAAGTCAAAGGCCGAGACAAGTTCTGCAGGTATTGTAAGAAATCTAATCATGTCATTGATGATTGTTGGAAGTTGCAGAACAAGGAGAAAAGAAAAGGTACTTACCAACCGAAAAATAATGAAGGTAAAGATACCGGTGAGGCTTCTGTTGTTGATGGTAGTTCTGATGGCGAATGCCTAGCTGTTTTAGCTGCATGTGTTTCTCGTCAGGATGAATGGATTCTAGATACTGCATGTTCTTTTCATATTTGCTGTAACAAAGATTGGTTCAGTTCTTATGAGTTAGTGCAGACTGGAGATTTCGTGCGTGTGGGGAACGACCAGCAATGCAACATTGTTGGCGTTGGTTCCGTTCAGGTCAAGACACATGACGGTATGACACGCACGTTGACGGGAGTGAAACACATACCAACCATGGCAAGAAATTTGATCTCGCTCAGTACCCTTGACTGTGACGGGTACAAGTACAAAGGAGGAAATAAACTCCTAAAGGTATCAAAAGGTTCTCTCATAGTTATGGTTGGTGATATGAATTCTGCTAAGTTATATGTTCTTAGAGGTAGCACGTTATCTGGTACTGTTGCTGCTGTTTCTCATGATGACGCTAGTAAAACTAACCTTTGGCATAAGCGTCTTGGACATATGAGTGAACTTGGTATGGCAGAATTGATCAAGAGAGACTTGCTGCAAGGATGCAGTTTGGGTAAGATGCAGTTCTGTGAACACTGCATTTTCGGTAAGCACACAAGAGTTAAGTTTAATGCTTCTGTTCACACCACCAAAGGTACACTTGATTATGTACATGCTGATGTTTGGGGGCCATCTCGTAAGCCCTCTTATGGTGGTGCTCGTTATATGCTTACCATTATTGATGATTACTCTAGAAGAGTTTGGCCTTATTTCATGAAAAATAAGGATGATGCGTTTGCTGCTTTTAAAGAGTGGAAAGCTATGATTGAAAGGCAAACAGAAAGGAAGGTGAAATTACTTCGTACTGACAATGGTGGCGAATTTTGTTCGAATGCCTTTAATGATTATTGCAGGAAAGAAGGCATTGTCAGGCACCTCACCATCCCGTACACGCCTCAGCAGAATGGTGTAGCGGAGCGGATGAACAGGACCATCATCTCCAAGGCTCGCTGCATGATCTCCAACGCTCGCATGAGTAAGCGTTTTTGGGCTGAGGCGGCTGCCACCGCCTGCTACTTGATAAACAGGTCACCATCTATTCCCCTCGACAAGAAAACTCCCATTGAGGTATGGTCAGATTCTCCTGCTGATTATTCACAACTTAAAGTTTTCGGCTGCACTGCTTATGCTCATGTTGATAATGGAAAGTTAGAGCCGAGAGCTATTAAGTGTGTGTTCATTGGTTATGGTTCGGGTGTAAAAGGATACAAGTTATGGAATCCCGAAACTAGCAAGGCATTTATGAGCAGGAGTGTTGTTTTCAATGAATCTGTTATGTACTTTGATAAGTTGTCCTCAGATGTTTTGCCAGATTTTTCTGAGGAGCAGGTTCGTGTCGAGGTGGAGCACTCTGTTGAAAAGGAAAATGTCACTGTTGACAATGATGGTGCTGCTACTTCAGATGATTCTGATCCTGATTCTGCTGGTTCTGATGATTCTGTTTCTTCTGATTCTGATAATGATAATGTTCAGAACTCACCCCCTGTTTTGCAGCCACAACAGTCTATTGCTGCTCGTAGGAACAGGAGGAATTGTGGTCCTCGACCACGTTTAATTGAAGAGTGTAACATTGTTGATTATGCTCTGAGTTGTGCAGAACAGGTGGAGCACGGACATGAGCCGTCCACCTATACTGAAGCTATTGGTTCCGGTGACCGCGAGAAGTGGCTTGCTGCTATGCAAGAAGAAATGCAGTCACTCGATAAGAATGGCACATGGGAAGTTGTGCGCTTGCCTAAGAAAAAGAAGGCAGTCCGCTGTAAGTGGATCTTCAAGAGAAAGGAGGGTTTATCTCCTAGCGAGCCTCCGAGGTTTAAGGCAAGGTTAGTTGCAAAAGGCTTCAGTCAAATTCCAGGTGTGATTATAATGATGTTTTCTCTCCAGTTGTTAAGCATAGTTCAATTCGTACATTTTTGGTATTGTTGCTATGCGTGATCTTGAGCTTGAGCAGTTAGATGTAAAGACTGCGTTTCTGCATGGAGAGTTGGAGGAGGAGATATACATGGACCAGCCAGAAGGGTTCATAGTGCCGGTAAGGAGGATCTTGTGTGTAAGTTGAAAAGGTCCTTATACGGTTTGAAACAATCTCCTCGTCAGTGGTATAAAAGGTTTGATTCTTTTATGTTGTCACATGGCTTTAAGAGGTCTGAATTTGATAGCTGTGTGTACATTAAGTTTGTTAATGGATCACCTATATACCTGTTATTATATGTTGATGATATGTTGATTGCTGCCAAGAGCAAGAAAGATATCGCTGCTCTCAAGTCACAGTTGAGTAGCGAGTTTGAGATGAAGGATCTTGGTGCTGCTAAGAAAATTCTAGGTATGGAGATTACCCGTGACAGAAATTCTGGTTTGTTGTTTCTTAGTCAGCAAAATTACATTAAGAAAGTTCTTCATCGTTTTAACATGCATGATGCAAAGTCTGTTAGTACTCCTATTGCTCCTCACTTTAAATTGTCAGCTGAACAATGTCCTAGTACGGATGAGGATTTTGAGTACATGTCTAGAGTTCCATATTCTAGTGCTGTTGGTTCTTTAATGTATGCCATGGTTTGCTCACGTCCAGATTTATCATATGCTATGAGTTTGGTTAGTAGATATATGGCTAATCCTGGTAAAGAACATTGGAAGGCTGTTCAGTGGATTTTCAGGTACCTTCGTGGCACATCCAATGCTTGCCTCAAGTTCGGCAAGACTGATGAGGGACTCGTAGGCTATGTGGATTCAGATTTTGCTGCCGATTTGGATAAGAGGAGATCCCTCACAGGTTATGTGTTCACGCTTGGTGGTTGTGCCGTGAGTTGGAGGGCAACGTTGCAATCCGTTGTTGCCCAGTCTACCACTGAAGCAGAGTACATGGCTATTGCTGAAGCATGTAAAGAATCGGTTTGGCTGAAAGGTTTGTTTGCTGAGCTTTGTGGAGATGATACTTGCATTAACCTGTTTTGTGATAGTCAGAGTGCTATTTACCTTACCAAGGATCAGATGTTCCATGAGAGAACAAAGCACATTGACGTCAAATACCATTATGTGCGTGATGTTGTTGCAAAAGGTAAACTGAAGGTATGCAAGATAAGTACTCATGATAATCCTGCTGATATGATGACAAAGCCAGTTCCTGTTACTAAGTTCGAGCTTTGCTCGGGCTTAGTTGGTATCACTGTCTAGCCCAAGAGGCTATTTGGCGCCGAAGGTGTTTTTCTTTGTTGTTTCAGGGTGAAGTTCTCTTTCATGCTACAAGATGGAATTTGTCTCAAGGTGGAGTGTTGTTTTTGGTGTTCCAAATTCCAGCGGTAGTACCGCTGGGTTAAGCGGTACTACCGCTCGAGAGCTGCCGCCACCGCTACCGCCTCCGCTACCGCCAGAATGGCCGTCTGACGCGTTGTCCGGTACCGACTGGTACCGCTGGCGGTACCGCCGCCGGTACCGCTGAGGTGGGAAGAGACGAACCAGCCCACCCCAGCGGTAGTACCGCTGGGTTAAGCGGTACTACCGCCGAGGTGGGATTGTTTCCGGGATTCCGGGTTGGACTGCAGCCGACCTAGGGTTTGATGTTTCTTTATATTCCTCTTGTAAGCCGCCGTTTTGGGGTAAGCCACACATTGTAAACCCACGGCGTTTGTAACCTCACCCGATATAGTGAAGTATTGCTGGCTGGCGCCCGTGGTTTTTTCCTCTCCTTTGTTTGGAGAGGTTTTCCACGTTAAATCTCGTGTCCCCTTTGGTTTGATCGTTCCGCTCTTCGTCGTTTCTTTGCTATCCGTTTTCAACACTCACACCACGCAGAGGAGGAGCCCGAGCATGAGCCCATGTCAGCCTGCTCACCGCGCTCGACCTGCACTGTGCACGCCGGCCGTGTCCTCCAAGCGAGCAGGAGTGGTGCCGTTCCGGTTGCCGCACTCATTCTCTGTTACCGCCGGCCGGCGTTCTCCGTGCACAGTGCAGGTCGAGCGCGGTGAGCAGGCTGAAATGGGCTCATGCTCGTGCTCCTCCTCTGCGTGGTGTGAGCTTCCAAGGCGCCGGAGGCCACGACGGAGATGGAGGCCACAACGGAGATGGAGGCCACGGAGGCGGTGGCGGCAGAGGCCACGCATGAGGAGCTGGGCGCGAGCGCGGCGAGCAGGCCGACATGCGCTCATGCTCGTGCTCCTCCTCTGCGTGTGGTATGAGCTTCCAAGGCGCGCACGGCGGCGGCGGCGGCGCCGGAGGCCACAACGGAGATGGAGGCCACGGAGGCGGTAGGCAGAGGCCACGCAGGAGGAGCTGGGCGCGCCGCTCATGGCGACGGCACGTGAGGTGAATTTCTAGCGCGTTTGAGTTGCTACCGTTCCGATGCGCATCGGACAAACCACAAACAAGGACGTCCCTCTGCAGTATTCTCCTGTACGACAGAGGATCTCGTTCCTTGAGCTGCTACCGTCCGATGCGCATCGGACAAACCACAAACAAGGACGTCCCTCTGCAGTATTCTCCTGTACGTCAGAAGATCTCGTTCCTAATACGTAGACCGAATCATTAGGGGGGCTGACCATTGGGGGGGGGGGGGGGGGGGGACCCCGTCTCCGCCCGTGCCCTCGGCACACCGATGATACACTCTGGGCTGACAAGGGAGTCCCACCGTCATCGGTCCGGGAGTCGACTTTGGCCGCCTCGCCTTCTCCTCTGAACTCTCGCACGGACACAAGGAGAACAAGCTGCATAAACAAGCACTTCTCCAAGTCTGATAAACCAAGATGAGATTTGATATCTGTCCACTAAAAAGCTCTTTTGGTTTAGAGGTTAAGTGGACTCCAGGTTGAACGTGCGGCAATTCACTCTTTATCTACACTGCCTAAAAAATATTTAATAAAAATGGACCCATTGCAACGCACGGGCATGTTTGCTATTATTGATAAAAGTATAAAACACACTCTAACCTTTTTATATCAATATAAAACACACTCTACCTAGCTCCTGCGTGGTATTATTTTCTTTCCTTGAACAATGCTGGTAAGTCACAATGCGTCTTCAGCAATGATCGTATTACATCCCAATCTATTAGCCAACACTGCCATTCGTTCACCGCCACAGGTTCCGCCATCAGAGTCAATGCTATATGAGGTAGAAATTTACTTGACACTGCAATAAACGAAATTAATAATCTTGGAAACCGTGCCAAAAATCTAATAATATTATCTACATGAAAAGAGACATCAACATTCGAGTTTCCAGCCTTTACTATTTAGTTACACCATGGTTACCATGGGGTTTGACCGCTTTTGCGGCATTAGCAACAAATACCAGACCTGTGTGCGGCGTGTGTGCTCGTGCATTTGGGAAGAAACTGATAGAAGATGTATTGCGGAATATTATTGACTGATATTGGGTTTTAGATTGATTACAATGAACCACAGTGGGCTGTATATAAAGGGGACAAGACTTGGAGGCTACAAAATCTAGTAGAGATAGACTTGGATAACAATCAAAAACTACCAATATACCTAAACCTTATTATACTCTAACACCCACGCAGTCGGATCAGTCGAGACGCGAACAGCTGGAGCGTCGCGGATGGTCTGACTGGAGCACAATCCGAAGGCACACGCCGGTGTTGCCAGTACCGGACATGCGAAGACATGGACCACCATGAACCTTGCGAGCCAGAGCCGGATGAAGAAGCAGAGGAGATCTCCATGATCGGTCGGTGCATAACGCAGATTTTCTGCCGTTTGTTGCCGGAGTAGACGAAAGGTTGGGAAAAAAAGTAAATTGTGTAAAATAAAATAGACTGCAACTCTGGCGGCTCGGTTGCGGTGGACGAAGATGGCGTGGTGGTTGTTGAAGACGTTTGTCGATGTAGATAGTTGTCGGCGATGTAGAGGAAGAAGATGCCGATGCGTTGTTGGTGTAGAACTTGTCGGCGATGATGACCACGAACGTTGATCGGAGGAGATTGGCTTCCTGATGACTTTGACGACGTAGACGTGTACGGTGCAGCTCGAGGCAGATGCATCCTTGATTGCTTGGTGTAGAGCTAGCTGATCGATCAGCCTTGCTGGTTGGAGTAGAGCTGTCGATCCTTGCTCCATATGCACAGCACGCATGTGCAATGATCCGATCTTGGAATCGATCTGCTGAACTGCGCCGACGAGAGGGCTACATGAGGGGAAAAAAACGAAATTGCTAAACCTATGAATTACCGGAGAAAAACTAGCTACGAGATGCGATGCCCCCGGCGGAGATCATGGAGTCGATCTCGCTGGGGGCTATAGATGCGATCGGTCCGGTCCGGCCCAATTACCCGCTGGACCGGACCTCCATTTTGCTACCATTAGGGTAACCTTACAACCCACACAAAATTAGGTTCAATCTGGACCTAATCCATTCGAACCTCGGGAATACCCGCACCGCTCGCAGACGAACTGCAGGGCGCCGCCGCTGGTCCTCGCCGGCACCGGAATAAGCTCGTGGAGCACGCCGTCGTCCCCTGCTGTCCCCGCCACCGGCCGCCGGAAAGCCCCGGGAGGTGCTCGCATCCCAGCCTGGAGCGCCCAGAGCTCGTCGAGCACGCCATCCCCGCCGCCAGAACGCCCAGGAGGTGCTTAGCTTAGGGAGCGCCCAGAGCTCGCCATCCCCGCCGCCGGAACGCTGCGAGAGGTGCTCAGCTAGGGAGCGCCAAGAACTCGCCATCCCCGTCGTCTGATGAACGTTGTCTTCAAGTCGTCCCCGCCGCCTGCCGCCGGAACGCCACGAGTGCGTGATGTTGCAGGAGGTGTTCACAACCAACCGGCCGCCGCTCTGGATTCCCCCGCACCCGGATTGCGCCGTGACCGGGCTGCCGACCCGTCCAGCCATGCTCTGCCGTGGTCAGCCTACCCCGGATCGAGAGCTCCCTGGCGCCGTCACCAAGAAGCACCGGCTCCTCCTAGGCCGCCCGGCCGCCGCTCTGGATTCCCCCGACCCCGCACCCGGATTGCGCCGCGACCGGGCTGCCGACCCGTCCAGCCGTGCTCTGCCGTGGTCAGCCTGCCCCGGATCGAGAGCTCCCTGGCGCCGTCACCAAGAAGCACCGGCTCCTCCTAGGCCACCCGGCCGCCGCTCTGGATTCCCCCGACCCGCACCCGGATTGCGCCGCGACCGGGCTGCCGACCCGTCCAGCCGTGCTCTGCCGTGGTCAGCCTGCCCCGGATCGAGAGCTCCCTGGCGCCGTCACCAAGAAGCACCGGCTCCTCCTAGGCCGCCCGCCGCCGCACTCAGTTCGAGGCCTCGCTGTTCCCCGTGGCCGCCGCGCAGACACGCTCCCGACTGTCGCCACAGATACACTCCGACCGCATGGCTCTGCACTGATAGCCCCGGCGAAGCTGATTGCAGCCAGGTTACAGTGCCGCCGTACTCTGGTCTCGCGCCTCTTGGTGCATCGCTACAGCGCGCAGTTTTCGGGCACTGAACTGTGGTGCGGCTCCGGCCGTCGGCCTGGCTCTCCACGCCGTAGATCAAGTACTGCTGGAAGCGCCTGGCAATCCCTTATGTGTTTGTGATGCCGTGCGGTAGTGCTGCTAGTGCTACTACTGTTGATCTGCACAAAAGGGCCGAACCTAGGATTACCCTTTAACCTGGAACGGGAGGTGCGGTGCAAACCTGAACCTACAATTTGTTTGATAGGTTCGGTGGTCCAATATGAGGTCCAACTCGGACCGGACCTAACTCATCTTGACCAGGGCGGCGCGGCGGTAGCGGTGGCTAAACCCTAAGCCGAGGAGCGAAACGCTCTGATACCATGATAGAAGATGTATTGCGGAATATTATTGATTGATATATGGTTTTAGATTGATTACAATGAGCCACGGTGGGCTGTATATAAAGGGGACAAGACTTGGAGACTACGAAATCTAGTAGAGATAGACTTGGATAACAATCATAAACTACCAAATATACCTAAACCTTATTATACTCTAACAGAAACTGCTAACTGTCCACCACACACACGTATACTCATTTTTTGTCAAGCTTATTGCTTTGTGCTTCTGTTCCCCTTATCCGCATCCCTCCCTAATATGAAGCTGTGGCGTGGGAACTGGGCGTGGACCAGTTGGCTAGCAGCGCGAGGTCGTCCTGCGCGCGCTGCCCACGACCCGCGTTCGAGCCTCGGCTCTACGGTTGTGCCTGCAGATTTCTTCTTAATAAAAATCTGTGGGGTTCCTCCCTCTGCTGGACTCGTTTTTTTTTTGAAGCTGTGGCGCGGTATTTCTCTCTAATCATCGCCGCTTGTTCTCTGCTGGTAAAGCTTAGCCTTGTCTAGCTTCATCCTTTGAGGTGCTGGCGTCTTCTATGCTAGAGAGAAAGATGGCCAGAGGGCTCAGCCACCTGGATCGCTCCGGCTCTACTCTTGAGCATGAGATTTACTGCCTCAGTTCAGGTGATCTCACTGCCTCTTAAAATTAGGTCACCTAACATTTTAGCGGTGTGCTCACTCTGATTAGGGGATATTGTTTTGTCTAGTACTCCTAGAAACGATAAGGCCATGTACATCGCAAGGCGCTTGTACATGCACTTAGGTGTCAAAAAATAAATACAAGAAAATAATTACTTTATTATTTTAGAATTATTTCTAAAATAGTTTTTGATTCGTGTTTTATGACATGGTCAACATTGCTCAAAGTCTTGTGTTAATTGGAGGATTGAATAGTCTTTTAGAAAGCTCCTAAAGAAACATGACAAAATATTCAAATGGACCAAATTTCGAGCATGAATCCCAGTTGAACTCGAAAACAAAAAGGTTTTAATTTATTCTCATCACCATCTTACATCTCTGGAGTCCGATCGATTATAACACGGATTGCAAGTACTCAAAAAATAATAATAATCGATCAGACTCCAGAGATTTTAGGAGGGCGGAGCCGTGGAGGGGATCAGAAGAAGAGATCAACAAACTCGAACCAACCCGGCGGAGGAAAAAGGCAGACCTACGAACCAAATAATCGATGGCGTCGCCGCTCCGACTTGCTGCTAGAAAGATCGATCAAGCCTTTCAGCGACCACCGCATCCGTCTTTTATGGCTGCCGTCTGGGAGGAACGGCGGCGGCTCTTCCCATCTATTAGCCATGGCGGGAGCTCTCTTCGTCGGTTTAGCTCATCTGAAACACAAAATCTGGTGAACAAGGTATGTACTCAACTCTCCCTTCGCTATATATATATATTCTTATTTACCGTTCTTCTTTTGTTGTCACTGCTTTTAATTAACGAGAATCATCTACATTCCTTTGCAGCATGTACCCAACTCCACCGCAGGCGCGACCGAGTCGTCTTGCTGCACCAACAATACAGATCCCACATCATCTCCATCACTATGGTAATTATATTCCACGGTTTAATTTTCAGATGTATTCTTGTCAATTTATAGATTGGTTTCTAACTCGTTTTTTGGTGTAGGTCGCCTAAGACCGAAAGGTTCTTATTCCATGCCTTTGGGTACGCATACGCGTGTGTAGCTTGCTGCTATGAAACAATTTACGTGGAAAACCCTACGAAGAGGGGGTCCTGTAGTGCGGAAGGAACCCGATGAACAAGAAGAAGCCCTATGGTTGAACACTTGGAGTAGGCGCTTCTAATAATGACTTAGCTTCGACCGAAAAGTGTCTCTAATTTCGATGTACCTATTGTTGAACAATGCTTATGATGATTACTTAGCTTTAATCTGTTACTTGCTAATTATAGCATGATGTGTCGATGCATAGATCTTCTTAAAGAACAGTTTATCATAGCGTTAGCGTGAGGTGAAGGTGCACCTGCAAATGCTCATACCGACTAATTTTTTTTATCGAAACATCAGAACTCTGTAGTGACTTTAATTGATAATCAGCAAATAGTTGTATTGTTCATGAGATTGTTCAGCAAAAAACTAGAGGGCTCATTGTTCCAACTAGACGAATTTATTAATAAAACACACTCTAGCATTTTTATTAATAATAAAAGACACTCTACCTTGCTCCGGCGCGGTATTATTTTCTTTCCTTGGACAATGCTGGAAAGTCACACTTCCTATCGAAAAGGCCATGTCCATACAATCTGCAAAAATAGCAGATGATTCAGTCCACCAAGTTTCATGCCCAGAACAAAGCTTCGATAATCTCCAATGTGTCTCCTTCAGCAATGATCGTATTACATCCCAGTCTATTAGCCAACACTGCCATTCGTTCACCGCCATAGTTTCCGCCATCGGAGTCAATGCTATATGAGGCAGAAATTTACTTAACATTGCAATAAAATGAACTTGATAATCCCGGAGAACCGCGCCAACAATCTCAGAATATTATCTGCATGAAAAGAGGCATCAACATTTAGCTTTACAGGTCGAGTTTCCGGCCTTGTCCATTTAGTTACACCAGCGTTACCATGGGGTTTGACCGCTTTCGCGGGATTAGCAACAATTGAAAGAATGGACATCTTACACTCAGGGGCGGAGCCAGGATTGGAACTTAGGGGGGGCGAGCGACGAAAATATAGGAGAGCTAGCCAATGTATGTGGGCGGAAGGACGACCCAGAAAAAGAGAGTGCGATACTTGATGTTATGGAAAGCAAGCTCGGCTACATCAGTACGAGTGAGACGCGTATCGCTGAAGATAAAAATATTCCTCTCCTTTTAAGAATAGTGCGTAACAGACAACCACTATGTCACCGTTAGGTCATGTATAGTAAGATATGTATCGAGTCTAAAACAAAATAATATCGACACTTGTTTGGGGTAAGCTTGCATGTATATGTATCACAAACGAAAAATTGGCAAGCAAATTGTCATGTGTTTGGCAAAAAGTATCTATTTTTTCACCAATTTAAATATACTAAAATGTCACGAAATTCTGAATTTTCAGCATTTGGCCAGATTCGAGATCGAATCAATTTGAGAAAACAATCTATTATATTGTTTCTCATCGCTTTTAACTAGAAAAGTACAACTAAACTTAAATAAGACATAGTAAGGTTAATTTCAAAAAAAAGACATAGTAAGGTTTTACTTCATCAAAAAACATTAGTTGCCGCCGCCATGTGCTGCCGCCGCCAGGGAGAGCGCCCCACCACATGAGGAGGAGGCGCCGCCGCCACCGCCGTCCGGGCTTTGCCCGGCGGGACCACTGGCGGCGGTGGGGGGAGAGGGATGGTGAGGAGAGGGCCTCTAGGCCGGCGGCGCGGTCGCCCCCCTTGTCGCCTAGGGTTGGCGACGTAGGGGTTCGAGCCTCATATTCCTTTTTTTTCTTCCATACAGAGATCACGATGGCCTAGACTTACCCCGTGCATAGGCTGATGTATTGGGCTTTGCTATTGCTGCTGTGTACATGGACGGATGGCTAACAATCAAATAATGGGCCAATTATGGATTAGGTTCGGCCATTAGTACACATAGTAGTATATTACTAGCACTAATACGCACTAATATTGCTAGCCCGGCCCCTGTCTCTGCCCTGTTACACTGAAAGATAGGGGGTACATCCTCGCTATGTGTGAGCCTTCGCCTAATCCATTAGAGATTGATATGATAGTCATGCTATGCTTCCATTAGAATTGATTCACATAAGTTACGTACAAAGCTTATACTCTCTCCCTTCTGTAAAAGGAGGCGTATGAATTTTATGAAAAAACAAACTATGTGAAGTTTGATCTAGGTAAAATTAAATCTCTACTTCTAAAATCAATGTTATTAGACATATCATTAAATAATTTTTCATATTATATCCATAGAATATTTTAATTGGTATTAGTCTTCTATGTAACTTTTGTCAAACTTTACGATTGTTCGACTTAAAAAAATACGCTAGGAACAGAGGTAGTACAACATAGAAAACCACACACTGGAAGTAATACAAATGTGGAAATAAAGAGTCTATCAGATGTTTTGCGGGCATGCTAAGCATAGGTCGGCCAACAGATGACCAAAAGTCAGTCCCTCAGAGCCCTCATGTCGCCATCCTACGTCCAAAATGAACCACAATACACCCTTACATATTAGCTCCTCACTTTGTGCGAATTCACCAACTTATCCGCCTAAAACGAATGGGTATATCTCTTTGTCCCCGCCTTTCCGATATTTACAGCACAAATGGTACCGTGGTGATTTACCCCTATTATTGCAACAAAACTCCGAGTGTTGTAACAAAATTTCTAACTCCATGTAAAAAAAATTACCATTCCGCAACATTTCAAAAAAAAATCGACAAACGAAGTGGTTAAACAACAATTTTTCCGTGGTTTGAACTGCAAAAAGAAATCACCAACAATTTCAACAAACCATCCGCTTCTAGCTATAAAAAATGGCTAAGCAATATTTTTTTAACTCGGATTCACTTTCAACAAAAAACCAAATATTTTAACAAAAAGCACATACGATTACAACAACAAAAATGTGTTCGCAACATTTAAAAAAACACATAACGCGTCATAAAAAATACCGAAAATGGGGAGGAGTACAAGGACATCGCAGCAGGCGTGGGAAGGCGCCACTGAGGCACACACGAAAGGCGAGCGGTTTTCTTCTCGCGAACCATTTTATTGTGATTCTAGAGTGCAACCGAAATGGCCGGACCAACTAGTTACAAAAGTGGGCATGCAAATTCTTGCTAGATTAATCCAGTCTATTTACAAAACTGATTCTGCAATAGCCA
The DNA here is from genome assembly GCA_947311845.1 of Poa pratensis. NCBI lineage: Eukaryota > Viridiplantae > Streptophyta > Magnoliopsida > Poales > Poaceae > Poa > Poa pratensis. The sequence continues at coordinate 78,683,769 of CAMZMU010000033.1, forward strand.
GGCGCATCGACAGGATGCAGGAACACGCTTGGTGATGCACTAATGTCTGGACGAACCCGTTTTCTACTAACATGGTAAATGCTGCATCGCGTGGAAAAATGTTGCGAGAGCACTTCCGCCTTTCAGTATTTGATGTCTTTGAGGAAGTACTCAGGGATTTCCTGTGGCGAAGCCATTTCGGACACACGCTCCAGCTGACAGTGCCTATACTTTTCTCTTATGGCCTTTTCTCCTATGCCCGGATACGTTCCGATCGACTGCAGACTGTGTATCCTCAAGATGCAACACTTGAGATCAGAGACCTTGTAGTCCATATATCTTTGTAGCATCAAGTTCTGGAGAATAAATGCAATGCTAAGGTTAGAAACTTATTAAGCATAACGTAGATTCGGCAAATATTGATGTCCTCTTACCCAAGGACGGTGATGTGGGTGGATTGTGAACCTGGCCACAAAAAGGCAGGCGGCAGCAACAACCGACGGTTTGAACCTTGTGCACTCGTAGTCGAGCAAGCTTAATTCCGCAAGGTAGCTACACAGAAACTCCAGCTTTTTTGCTTTTGCACGCTACGGTTTGAAGAGGAGGGAACATATTATAATAAAGAACATTATTAAGTGAATATAAATGACAGGTGATACAGAAGATGCTTACATCGGTTGGACGGCAAACAGTCATGTATCTCCTGCAACAGACATGCATCAAACATTATTAGACTCGTGATCTTAATTTTGAGCCTAGTCCGGCAATAATCAAAACGACAACAAACATTATGCATATATAGAAGTTTCAGGCATGCTCCTAGCGCATACCGTAGAAAAGTTCTTGCAGTGGGAGACCCCATCTCGAACTTGAGCAAATTCAGTATGTTGGCCTCCATCTTCAGCATCTGCTGCTCGGTGTATGTATTGTCAGTAATGTAGCAGTATGTCTCCACCGAATGTCGAAATCTATCACTCTCATATTTCCTGCAACATTGATTCGGTTCATGCTAGTGTGAGATGTCCGCACTGGCTGACAGATAATAAACAAGAACAAGATGGATAAACATCAGTTTAGTAAACCCTTACGCAGCAAGAAGTAGTGCAGCCGCGCCGAGTAACTGGAGCTCTTTCTTGGCAATGGCACCCACCGAGAGGAAGCGATCGACGTATGAGACCGCAAGGTGAAGTGTGTCAGCCACGAGGTGGAAATCGTCGGTCACTTCCACGAGCCACTCCACTAGGATCGCCCTCCAAGAGGGCATGATACTTGTCTCCGGCATGTAGTGCCTCGGCCTCCTCAGCTCCTGAAAGGGAACCTCACAAAGTTTAGACAGCTCCTAAATTCGATCCCAGCAATGCGATGTCGAGAACGAGCTTGGATTTCGGCACGCGTGGTCGGACGAGAAGAGGAATCGAGGAAGAAACATTCACCTCCAGGGACCGCATGTAGCTGTCGATGTCCTCGACGTACGGGTCGATAGCCGCCCGGGCCGCGATGGGGTCCGGCTGCTCCGAGTCCAAGTCTAGCAGCCGGGCGCGGTCGGCCACGCCCTCCCCCGCGTCGTCTCTGTCTTCCATCCTATTCCGCGGCGTCCGCTGCTTGGAAGCTCTCGGCGACGATGGCCGCGACGACGGACGCCGAGCCGTTGTTTGCGACCGGGAGCTTGGCCGTTCGTAGCCGCCTGGCCGGCCTTTTGAGTGGCGGGAATACGCGGCCGATGTTCTCCATCGCTCCGTGCTGTCCTCCCTTCTATGCCGCGGCGTCCGCCGCTTCCAAGCTTTTGGCGACGGTTGCAGCGGCGACCGGCGCCGAACCGATCGGGAGCTTGGCCACTCGTGGCCGCCTGGCCGGCCTTTTGAGTGGAGGGAATACGGGGACGATGTGCTCCATCGCTCCATGCTGTCCTCCCTCCTCTGCCACGGCGTCCGCTGCTTCCAAGCCATCGGCGACGGTTGCAGCGAGCGACGGTGGCCGGTGCGCTGTTTGCGATTCAGCGATCGGGAGCTTGCGGATTCGTGGCCGCTTGCCGCCTTTTATGAGGCGGGAAGACACGGTCGGTCTTCATCGATTCCGACTCCGCCCGGGACAGCGATTGATTTGTGACGCAAAATAAACCGACTTTGCCCATAGCCCTCCGATCAGACATCCAACGGACGAGGCTGAGATCCAAAATTTTAAACTCAAAATTCAGACCGTCCAAAAAACAGAAAAAACAGTAGACCGTATATGTTCCATTGACTATTATGACAAAGTTTTGTTTCATTCGAATCACTGCTTATGAGTAATTATTTTAGCTGGAAACATAAGAAGTTATATAATTATAAGATGCTTATCCGAATGAAACAAAACTTCCTCTTAATACACAGTGGAGCATATATGATTTAATTATTTTTTTCAGTTCTTTGATTTTACCAGTTTTATTTAAAAAAACTGACGATTTACCGGTTATGCAAATCGTGTTGTTGGCCACGTGGTTTCATTCCTTTATGTTGGGTTTTTAATGTCGTTTGGCCTATGAATGGTGTATGTGTGTAGGCGGGAGTTAGTTTCCAGGCTAGAATTCCTTAGGACTCGATTTCGTGAACCTATAAATTCAAGTAGAATACATTTTACATAAAAAATACCTTGCACTACCTGGTTAAACATTATCGTTACGTATAACCACACATAAATCATTGTGGCTCACAGGAAAAATAGAAGGACCACACCATCACAAATATTAATGTTGATAAAGCGTGTGATTGTGTGTGCCATCATAACAACAAGGCGACAAACATTTTGTGTGATATTCGCCTAGAAAAAACATTGCACATTCTTCATCATTTCAATCTCAAGTTTGTCGGCGTGTCAAGAGATGAAGAGAAAAAAATCACCCCAAAAGCACATGCACGAACATGAAATCAATTTTTAAAAGATAAATATCCTCAATTTTTTAAACAGGCAATTTTGTCCCTATTCTCAATTAAAGCGATTTGATGGATGACATGGAAACATGGTTAACAAAGAGAGTCTAAAATAGAATACGAGAAAAAAGAGGAATGGAAACATAAATAGAAAGTACTAGAATATGCTGGATAAGTAAGGAAAAGATATGTGAAATGTTGTAAGTGAAGAACAATCATGACGTTTTTTAAGGGAGAAATATAAGTATTGCAAATAAAATTAGGGAATTAGAGGATCCTAACAAATACTTCTTGATTTTTCTTGAGCTTGTTTTCTATATTTTTTAATTTTTAATACTCACTCAGTATATATACAAGACCACTTTGTAATTCTGCCTAACTTTTCTAACAATATGACCAACAAATGTATTGTCAGTTTTTCCTCTCTGCCAAAAGTGGAGAAGTGGTGTGTTTCTGTTTTATTTCTAATTTTAGAGGATTGTTGATAGAACAGGTCAGAGGACTAAATGCAGGTGAAACCTGACATATTTGTAATGTTATGCCATGACATCAGGATGAGTCTAACTAGTTTGAATGGTATAAAATGTTAACTGTTTTCAGGTTTGTGAGCACATGTTGGTGTATTTTGGATCCGGTGCAACGCACTTGCAACGTGCCTTTTGCTAGTCAATATCAAGTATGAATTGTGCTCTGCTGTTGCAGGCTCATCTTTTCTGCGGCATGGCTACACAGCTGCAGTATTCAATTTACTGTTGTACACATGTTTCCTCGCTGAGGACAAGCGCAGTATTTCCTGGCACCATTTCTACTTTGAGAATATGCTCATCACGTCATCTGTACTTTCCTTAAGCATAATATGTGCAACTAATCGTTAGAATTGCCTCAAAGCTTTCATACAGAATATCATTGACTACAGCACCACCATAGTGCTAGCCTCTGTACAAATAACCGTTTGGGTGGCGCACTAGCAAAATACCAATGCAGCTAGCTAGCTGCATTGTCATTGCACCCGAAATGACAGCACCAACTACTTACAAAAGTGGCAGTGCAAATTCTTGCTAGATTCTCCTAATGATGAATTTTCTGCATTGCCTGCAAGAGATGCAGCTAAATCACATCAGCCTCACTTGCCGAGGTCTTCGAGGAAAGATGCAGAAATTTCTTCCGGTGAAGCTACCGTTGACACACAGCCAAACTGTACAATAATCGAGAAAAAGATTTGATCAATGCATGTAGCAGCAAAACAAAATAAAACGGGCAAAAAAGATCTTACCTTGCGTTCACTATACTTGCTTCTGACGGCTTTCAGGTTTGGATATTTTCTGCCCAACTGCAAATCGTGTATCCTCAAGATGCAACTCTTGATATCAGAGACCTTGTAGCCCGTGTTCTCTTGCAGCATCAAGGTCTAGCACAAGCAAATGTCAGAACATTATGAAGTGAAGAATACTTGTAGATTCAGCAAAATTCAACGTCTCTTACCCAGGGACGAGTCTTTGGGCTGATTGTTAACCTGGCTACAAACAAGCAGGCAGCAGCAATAACTGATGGCAGGAACCTTATGCAGTCATAGTCAATCAAACTCAATTCCGCAAGATAGCTACACATAAGCTCCAACCTTTTTGCACTTGCACACTGAAGTTTGAACAGGAAAGCATATTGTAAAAATAACATCAAGGGAAGCAGATGTAGAGGGCTCCAAAAGTGTGCTTACATTGCCTCCGCGACAAGAAGTTAAGAATCTCCTACAGCAGACAGGTATCAAACATTAGGCCAAGAATTTGTTTTTAGTCCATTATGGCAGATGATACGTATGCGCAAAATTATTCTAAATACAGCAAAATTAGATAGAGGTCATACCACAGAAAAGTTCTTATGGTGGGACTCCCCATCTGAAAGTTGAGAAACTTCAGTACGTCAGCCTCCATCTTCACCACCTGCAGTGCGTACAAATTACAAATGTGTCTCCACAATACACATCACAGTCCTAGTACCATTTCGGGAAAAAATCACAGTCCTAGTAAAATTACTAACGAAATTGCAAGTATGGGGGAAGGGGGTACCTGCTGATTGGTGTATGTTCCATCAGTAATGTCACTGAATTTATTCACCTTAGGAGGATAGATTTCTTCATACTTCCTACAACATTCCATTCATGTTAATGGCGAGTCATGCTAAGAAACATAAAAGGAGACAAGAGAAAAAATAGGCCCATACGCAGCGACAAACAATGAAGCGACACCAAGCAGTTGCAGCTTGTTCCGGCTAATGACACTCGCTGTGAGGAAGCGGTCGATATATGAAACAGCAAGGTAAAGTGTGTCAGCGAGAAGGTTGAACTCGTCAACCACATCCACCAACCAGTCCACTAGGATCCCCCTCATATTGGCATTGATGTCTTTCTGTATTGCCCCAATATAGTCATCCCTCGGCCTCCTCAATTGTTCGTCCTGCAATGTCACAAAATGCAACAAAGTCACACAAAATGTCCCCCATTTTCGTCACCATAACACGGAGATATTCCACATTTCATTAGCGGCCATGCAAGTGACTTGAGACAATCTGGATGACATGCATGATTTAGTTCCAAAGACTTGTTTTTCTGCTAGTAGAGATGGCAAACACACTAGCAATGGCCCAAACTCACAACCAAAAACTGATTCTTTAACCCCCAACTCGATCCAATCCCACACATTCCAGAATTAATGCGCGCAATATGATAAAGCTCAAGAAAGTCTCAAATGTGGGGTGGCATTTATAACCGTGACAAACCAGGACTAAATCTCGCCACCAGACCAAATACGCTCGCTAAAAAGTAAAAAGACTTGGATTTCCACATACATGGCTGAACGAGAAATGGAATGAGAAACTCTCACCTCCAGGGACCGCATGTACTGGTCGATGTCCCAAATGTACGGCGCGACCGACGCCTGCGCTGCCCCGGCGTCCGGCTGCTTCGAGCCCGCCGGACGGGCGGCAATGGGCGCCGCCTCCCTCTTCGGCGCATCCTCCTCCACCGCCGCGGCCGCGGCCGCAGCCTCCCTCGCCGCCGCGCGAGTCTGCCGCTTCGACGCCTGAATCGGCGCCGCCGCCGCCAAAGCGTTATTCGCGGTGGGGAGCTCGGCCAGGGGCTTGCGCTCCGTGCGCGGCCTCTTCGGAGGCGGCGCCGCGCTGGCGCCGTTCTCCTTGCCCCCCATCGCCTCATCCCCCTGCTGCTGCCTCCGCCGGCGGCCGCGTGGCTCCATCGCCTTGGATTTGGGTGGGGGTTTGGGAGGGTTTGATTGGAAGGGGAAGGAGGCGGTCGGTGGTGGCTTTGACCCACGCGGTTCGGATTTTCAAACAGGTGTCGAGCGGGACTTCAAAATTGGCCTCGCGCTCGACGTTACGACTTGCCATTTATGTTCGTTGTCTATCTCCACTAATATTAAAAGACAGAGTCTGTCAGATAGGATCTGAACCGTACAACAGACTAGATCTAACGTCTCACGTCTCTCCGATGTTGTATGATGTGCACGCTCAGCCGCTGAAAAAAACTAAACGGTTGCTTCGGAACTCCCTCGCCCCGCTCCACCACGCATTTCCGCGCCGCAACCTCCCCAAACGTTGCCCGCCGCCGCCCCCCCTTACCAACGAGCCACCCACCGGACCCCAGAGTCGCCAGTACCAGCGAGCCACCCGCCAGCCCCAGAGTCGCCGGCATCGTCGCCTCTCTGCCCCATCCTATCGCGTACTGGCGAGCCACCGCCGGACCCAGCGCCTCTGCCTCTGCCCGCCTCCCCATGCCCACCGCTGCCACCATCGCCGCGCCCCCATTCTCTTATCCCCTTCTACGTCCAATCGCCTCCCCACCACCTCTATCCACGGACCGGGCGGTTCCCCTGGCACATCTCGAACCATGGGGCGTCGCCTCATCTCGACGACCACCACTCCGTGCTGAAAGGCACATGCAGGCACCGCTTGTGTGTGTCTGTGTGGACACCGCTGCCGCCAGTTCCTGCGCGCCACCGCCGATTCCTGCACGCCACCGCCGATTCTTCTGCGACTGCGAGCCGCCCCAGATTTCGGCCGCCACCGCGACCTCAGGCCCGAATTCCCCCGTGTCCCCGATTCTGCTCCGTCCCTGCCTGCGGCTCCACGCCAACGCGCTCCGCCTGCCGTAGCATCTCTCTGTTGTGTTCGACGGCCACGGCAAGCGCCGAGGTATGCGCGATTGAGACGATTCAAAAGTCTCCAGAAGAAGCCTAGCCCCCATGATTTGACTGTTCCTTCCGTGCAGGTGTCGAACTACAGCCGGGATACGCTCCACTTCGTTTGACCAAGGAGCCGAGGAGGCACGCCCAGGAATTGGGGGAGATGAGCGATGTGGACATGAAAGAGTGCTAGGACGACCTGTTCACCAGAGTGGATGCCGAGGAAGCAGATGAGTGTTGCAGGCAGTCCTGGTCCTTCCCTCCAATCTGTATGAGCACTGGTACGTGCCTCCTTCAGTCAACTATTTGTTTCAATCAGGCATCAGTATAAGCTGAATATTATACAAAGTAATTCGGAGTAGACACTGAACCAAATTGGTTAAAAGATGGACTGGTCCTTCCTTGAAATTACATCAGTAAAGCAGCAGCATAGTATTTTGGCTGCATCATGCATGTTTCTTATATCCACAAATTGCAGTTAACTGGCATCAATTTGAAATCAGGGATACCTATACTGCATATATGAAGAAAAATTTAGGAATACTGGTTTTATATTCATATCTTCTTGATTTATTATAAGGACTTAATGTGGCGGCCAAAGTGCCATATTGTGTCTTAATATATAGCCAAACAGTAGTAAGTGGTAACCTTTTCTTTTGTTATTTATATTCAGCCATTTAAACTGACCTTTTATCTGATCCTTGCATTGTTGAGTTACAAAATTTTCTGGGGTTACACTTGATGGATCATGGCAGACTCGGTTAATCCTTTTTTTAGAACCGCAGTATGCTTAATGCATTTGGTGAGTAAGAAGCATTCTTTCCCGATTAGCTTCAAGCCGTTGAAATATGAGTCTTTTCTCATATGTAGGTGTTGGTGTAGATGGTGCCACATCCGTCGCCGCCGCCCTCTCAAGCGGACCAGCGCCTCTCTATCGCGCCTCCACACACCGTGCAGGCCGCAAGTTCTGCCGCCCTACGCCGTCGAGGACGACGAAGTGCCGCCGCCGTACGCTAGCACCACAGCGGCAAAATATTACATTCTTCACATGTACCGAATTTAGCAAATTTGAATTTATCGTATAATTTGTCCTGTTTCATGCAGTTAGAAGAACTTCAAGTATCAGCATACTGGAGTTATCAGTGGTTGTGGTTTAAAACTTTGCAACTACCGGAGGTATAAACGACTTGCAGGCGAAGGTATTTTTGTTCTGTTGTAAACTGTACCAACCGAAGATAGCCAGAAGTAGCAGCAGCACAAATGATCTTTTCGTGTCTCAATCAAATACATGTGATATGCTGCACGATTGGCATGCTCTGCTTTGAAATATACACGAGGTGGAACTTAACAGGAATTTGGCACTGGACGATATGAACTATAAAACTGTAATAGCCACGAGAGAGATAAGGTTCTAACTTTCTTCAGAGAGATATGGCATGCTCTGATTAGAAACCACGAAACTGAGATACTCCAACAGCTAGGCCGTGTACTTCCCAACAGAATATGCTCGCACCTTTTATTAAAGTTAGAGGAAGAGACGTGAATTCATTGCCATTCATCCTCTACCAATTAGTAATGGTTTGCCTCCTATATACAATGTGAATTCATTGCCATTCATCCTCTACCAGTTAGAGGAAGAGATGTGAACTCCTTTGAGCACTGTAATCAACACACCTACAACTGGTATAGTCTAAATCTTCGGATCCTGCTATATTGATGGACCATATTTTCCTGATTTATGGATTCATGATTTCCTCTTGTGTGGCAGATGTCACTGATATGGCTGCAAGCTCAGTGGGGATGATCAACCACGTGAAGAAATTATCATGGGACGCATAGTGGCGATTAAAGCATATCAAGGTTTACCAGCTCTATGTCGCAAATTGGCATATTTTTTGGTTGGTTTTGATATACAGGTGACATTAACAATGATGAAGACTGTGATCCTACAGGGATTTTTTAGCCAAATGAAAATGAAGTTTGTTAGTGATATGTAAGTTTCAAATGAAGTTTTCCCACATATCTCTTGATGATATGTAAGTTTCTTACAACCTATATGAATTTCAGTTTTGTTTTTTCGAGAATTGTTTTTCTTTTATATATTGCTCCAGCAGTGAAAGTTTATGGAGAATACAAGTTTGGAACATACATGTGCATATATGTCCTCTCTGGTTCTGAAAACTGCTCTATGTTTTTACTGAAACTGCTCTCTGTTTTGAGCTTATTTGGGTAACCAAACGAGCTCAGAAAAAATTAAAAAATTTACACAAGCAATGTATAACTCTTCTTGGCATACTGTAAAATTTGCAGATTAATCAGGACTTGTTGATAATTTCGACAACAGTGTAGGCACAATTTTGACAAAATCTGAAAACTGAACCATAGTTAGCATTTGAGTAGAATTTTAAAGCAATAATTTTTTTTCAAGTCTTGCAGTATGATGAAAGTTAAGTGGTAAGTATTTAAGTTGTTGATGATTAGAATTGGACACTGGGCAATCCGTACTGCTTCAGTTTTCTGCAGGACGCATATACTGCAGGAGGCAGACACAAAATACAACAGGAGAAAAGACCCAAAGTATTTAAGCTGTCCATCACCATACTCAAATATACTGCTGGAGGCAGACCCAAAATAAAACAGTGGATCGTGTGGAGGTTAGATAACTCTTGACTGCATGTCAATTGCCTTGCTACTTCAAGACGTACTAACCTGTTAATTGATAGTAGTTGCCTGTCGACGTGAAGATAAACACAGCTATGTACTTGATCGATTAGTGATGTACGTCAATGAAATGGATCTCTCCCTTGCTCGTATTTTTTGCCTAATCTAGCCCTTTTGCCGAACTAATGACGTATCTGGCCGCTCCCGGGAACTAATTGCAAATCTGGCCCCCCGAGGTCGCCGCCAACGCAAATGGAGCCGACCTTGTGTAGGTCGACGAAATGCCATTTCGCCGACCTACACAAGGTCGGCTCCATTTGCGTTGGCGCCGACCTCATGGGCCAGATTTGCAAATTTTGGTTGGCGCCGAACTGCACAAGTTCGGCTCCATTTGCGTTGGCGCCGACCTCAGGGGCCAGATTTGCAATTAGTTCCCGGGAGCGGCCAGATACGCCATTAGTTCGGCAAAAGGGCCAGATTTGGCAAAAAATACCCCTTGCTCACTGTCTTTATATATAAATATATACGAAATATATAGCTCTCTTTCCATTGCAAGCTACTCCTGATGTTGCTACTTAAATTTACTATAGCCTGTTTGTAGTTCTTGCTTTTGACTCCTGAATGTTCAGTTTTCAGCTCTCGAGGCAATATTCTTTGCAACAGAGACTCTATCTATATGCACCTTGCAGGTGTTAAGCCAAGATGAAACACCTTCTTGATCTTGCAATGTCGCATTATACCTGGTATTGTGTAACAGAAAGTTCCAAAGGCATGGCCAAGTAAGTATCTGCATGGTTTTGTTTAATCAAATGAAATATCCATCTGAAAAGGCATCCATCTTTTGTGCTCTGCTACAATCTAACTTTTGTATTTAATTTATCAAATGAAGACTGTATTTTTTAACAAAATTTGGGGTAACGACAGCAAGATATGATGAGAAGCTTTTTTCCTTTTTATTTATCTTACAACCTGAGATAATGTAGTCTTTGCCATTCAAGTTGGAAAAATATGCTGAATGTGCTTACCCATGCAGAGTAGAAAATAAGTAATACTCCAGGTGATCTCTCTGATTTTACAGGCAATATTTGGTCTAAGACAATTAGTCTGCACACTCCTCGAAACAGGCTCCTGGTCTGAGTTAATATGGTTTTCAGTTCTTCTCATAATCTTTCTGTCAAAATGTAACTGGGATAGAACACGACAGTAAGAGATGTTTTCAATGATTTTTTTATTAGATATGTATGTGGCCAGTTTTTATTAATCGATGATGTTTTAATTCAAGCTGTCATATGTGTGGAATGGTGTTTAGTTTCATAATGTATCATTTTGATTAGTTATTGTGATTGCTTCATTAACTTTTTCATCGCGTCATGACAGATTAATTGAATTGGTTAATCGATTTTCATTAATTAAAAAGTGTTGCCATAATAAAATAAAACAAATTGGGCAATGAAGGGGTTTGACTCTAACTCACACAAATTTTGGTATGTCCTAAGTTGCATTGCACGTGCATAATTACTAGTTGTCTTGGAAATTGACTAGGTCTCGGGCACGCGACATCTGGCACTGGGGGAAAACAGAACTACTCCCGCATTTTTTTTGTAGAGAGAAGGGGGAAAACAAAACTTGGAATTTGGAAATGGAGCAAATAGTATTCCTGCATGAAAATTTGGAAAGAAACCTGTCTGCATCGGTGGTCTCCAAAAACGTCCCGCACATGCCTACATGTCTGGTGTAGGGGTGTGTGAACACCATATCCGAATATATGGGAGTGAGCCACTTGTCACTTTTTTCATACTTATATGGAGACAAAGTGGATTTAATATCTCTGAAAAGACCAGACACGGTGTGATAAAAAAGCGGTTCCAAAACTAGTACGAATCGGTTCAGTACACTGTAGTTAGGTAGAAAAAGCGGTTTCAAAGGGTCCGGACATGTACGAACACAACCATATGTCCACCTACCAATCCACCTACGTGGGCAGCAACCTCGCCGCCGGCAGCCTCCTAGCCCTCCTCTGCTGATTTCAGCATACAAGCGGAAACCGCGGGCGCATCTCCATGTCCTGCGACAAGCTGTCGTCTCCGCCCATGAAGAAATAGAGGCAGGAACAGAGCACCAGCCCTCGCCTCCGCTTTCCTTGCTTCTCCGACGAACTCCCGCCGTCGCCGCCAAGCTCCACCAGTCGCCGCTAGCTTCCTCTCTCGCGCCTCGGGTGGGGAGTTTTCTCGATCTAGGTTCCAGCGGTAAGAGACAGTCGATTAGAACAACATAACTGTTCTGCGAGGCCTCGCTCCGCGCCATCCCCACTAGCCACGTCAGCTCATACCGTATCCAGGACCGTATGTGGACATCGTGCGCAACTTCCAGGACTGAAACGGAGCATTTCGTGACTTCCAGGACCATTGTGGACATGGCCTGCAACTTCCAGGACTATAGATGCATTTTACTCTTTTAAGGTACACGGCTAGTGGTTATATCACAGAATCATCGATAGTTTTAGAAAATTTGACCTCTTTCGATGAATGGTCATGGTGGCCATTTCGACGGTCCTCACCCTTTATTATTGGTTCCGTCCTTGCTCATGATTTTTTTTTAATACTATAGCTTGAATAATGTGTATGATGATGTAGATCTCCTTCTCCTCTTCGAAACGAGCTAAAGAACATCAAAATACGAGTTCGAACGCAAAAGTTATAATCAAAACGGTCAAAACATTTTTTTAGCGCAGGCTATGCCGAGGTCATTGCCGTCGGCATAGATCAAAAGAGAGCTATGCCGAGGACAATGCCATCGGCGTAGCTCCCTGGAGATCTACGCCGAAGGTTTTTTGTGGGCTGGCCTGTTCGGGGTCTATGCCGACGGCCCCGACAAAAAAGCCATCGGCGTAGCTCCGATTTCCTGTAGTGTCGCTACTTTTAAGAGGCAACACTCCGTATCTAAAAGGACTCTAAACCTAAACCAAGTGGATTCATATCGTGAGCATGTGCTGTATGTGCATGCATGCACGGCTACGAGATTTGTGTATTTGGATCCAAACTCTTATCGTGCCTGCATTTTTTTTCCTTTTTTTTTAATATTGAGTGCAACTTTTGTAACCTTTTCCTTAGCCACACACACGCACAATGGCATTTGCTTAGCCAAAGTGGACGAGAAAATTCATGGTTACTTTTTTTTTTTTACAAAAAATAATGATTACTTAAACTGCACTACAAGTCAACTGCGATTTTTTTACAAAACATATATAGCATTTCCCAAACTATTCCCACTTTCTGCACCATACATGCAAGAGAATAGAGATGATATTGGCAAGTTGACCTTACAAGGATCGCAACGGTAGCGCCACAAACAGTTGCTGCAACAGCGCGCGCCACACACAGTTGGTGCAATATGCTTGTGACGGAGGAGCCAGCAGCAAAACAGTGGATCTTCACCATGATTGACACACTTAAACACACTGATTTTGTTGAGATGGCTGTCACACTTTGGGCAATCCGGTATGCTAGGAGAAGACTGATACACGAAGGGGAGCAGCAGAGCCCTTTCTCTACTTTTCTGTTTGTCCGAAGATTTATCGACGATCTGGCCCAGACACCACCTCCATCTAATGGCCAGCGGAGGAACGTCCCGGCGGCACCAGCTAGGAAATGGTTGGAACCACCGACGGGCTACGCAAAGCTAAATGCTGATGCGGCGATTGCAAAGACAGCACAGGGAGGCTCTGTGGCAGTGGTTTGCAGAAGTGAAAGTGGAGCCTTTCTTGGGGCTTCAGCTCTCACAATGAACGGAAGCTACACTCCACCGGCAATGGAGGCGATGGCTATTCGTGAAGCACTCGCTTTGGCGCAGGATTTGAACCTTCAACATATTTGCATGGCGACAGATTGTCTGGAGGTGATCAATAATCTTAATAAGCACTACCTGGGACATTATGGAGTGGTCACTCGAGAGATTAATGAGACTGCACGCCTGTTTCAGAAGGCGATGTTCAGGTTTGAAGGCAGAGCTTCCAACTGTGAAGCGCATCGTCTAGCTCGTAGCACGGTTAGCCATGAGTGTGGTCGTCGGGTTTGGCTCCTCCAGCCTCCCGATGGTCTTGGTATTCCTGTAAAAAAAAAAAATCGAGTAACCTCTCGAAGGAGGGCAGGACGTTCCTGCAATTCGTATAGAGGAAGAATTGGTCCAGTTTATAAGGAAGACCGGGCCCAAAAACCATACATTGCCCTGTTTATGAGGGAAACCGGGCCGAAAAACCGCACATGCGAGGTGACCCTACAAAATTTTTTTGACAGGGAGTTCGTGTACAAGATCAACAAGAAAACGACCACACACGCACGAACAGAGGCAAGATCGAACCCACACACAGCGGACACGGATCCACCGAGCAGCACACCGCCTTCGAGCGCCAGCAGCACGCCGCCGGAGAAGAAGGAAGCGAGCTCACCTCGCACCGGAGCAGCCAGCTCGAACAACCACGTTGAGATGCCGCAGGAGCCATCTGACGCAGGCGCCAGAATCTGGACGTTGAAGGAGCATCGGCTTCGAGCTGCCGCCAAACCGCCATCGCCGTCTCACGCCGGAGACGAAAGCGACAGCGCCACCCGTCTTCCACCGCACCCACCGCGACCACCGACGAGGGAGATCGAACCGCCTGCAAACTCCCAGAAAAGTTAAGCAAAAGCACCACCATCCACCGAAGTGGAGGCTGCCGGACCCCAAGATCTAGAACCAGCGCCGCCACCACGGCCGCCAGCTCGAGGGAAAGCAGGCCGCAGCTCCGAGGAGCAGCGTCCGCGCCAGCGACGACAGATCTGCCCAGGGCCTCCACCGGAGCACCGAGGACAGAGGAGAGGACCGCCGCCACCAAAAGCCTCTCCGGCCACGCCGCCACCTCCACAGCGCCGCCGGCAGGCACCCCACGCACACCTAGACTATGTACACGCCGGGATCCGTCGATTCCCCGTCCTCCCGCCGCCGGAGCGGCCGCGGAGGGCGAGAAATCGAGCGGATCGCCGGCGGCGAGCTGGTCGCACGGGGAGTCGCCCAAAAATCGCCTCCAGACACTGTTGGTGGGGAAAGGAGGAGAGGGTCGGGGGTTCTGCTTTTGACCCTACAAATTATCAATAAAGAGTTGTTGTTCCCTCAAAAAAAAAATTTGGTGCAACAGCGCGTGCACTTGTCGGGCGCGTCCACGGTGAGCATGAGAAGATGCTCCGGGTGCACACGCATTTGGTCATTAATCATTACTGTTCACATCGGCAAGTTAGACGGAATGCTCGCATTTTTCAGGTCATTCACTACAGATCGTACAGGAGGTCGCCACTTTCTGACGCAGAATGAATTTATGATCACCTTTACCTTACCCTCACGCCAGAAATTCAGAGACGAGTATATTTCAGACAACCACAAAGCTTCATATTAGAGCCACTTTATACAGTGATAGTTCCAATTCTACATTCATCAGATGATATTTTACCATACGTACTTCCAGTTTCATATGTATCAGAGCGATTGGATAACTGTAGATACATATGGCCAGGCTAAAGGCCGTTCATGTAGTCTCCTGGTGCCTCCCGTTGTCGTTCATGTATAGGAAACGGAATAGGAGTCCAAGTTGTAAACGAAAATCGTTGTATGTTTGTCCGTGTATATATATCACCACGGCCGGATCCAAGGGGCATCGAGCGGACACACACCTAATAAAATCTCTCGTTTTGATAACGCATCCATCCATCATGCCGAAGGAGATCCTCCACGACGCCCACAAGGCGCACGCCCTGGTGCTCCGCGACACCGGCAGAAGCTTCCGCTGCGACGGCTGCAAGTGCCTCGCCGTCGGCTCCCGCTACCGCTGCGACTTCTGCGACTTCGACCTGCACGAATTCTGCGCGACGTGCCCGCCGACGGCGTCGCTGACCTTCCATGGCCACCAGCCGCTGACATTCGAGCGAGCCGTGTTCGCGGACGACCCGCGCACCTGCGACCTGTGCGGCACCTCCGTCCAGGGCATGCACTACAGCTGCCGCCCGTGCGGCTTCGACGTGCACCCGGTCTGCTCTCAGCTGCCGGCGACGGCCGTCTCGCCATTGCACCCGGCGCACCTCCTCGTGCTCACCGTGGCGGCGCCGGTCGAGTGCACGCGCTGCAGCACCAGCTGTCTGTGGCGCTACCGGTGCGCTCCCTGCAAGGTCAACTTGCACCCCAGGTGCTTGCTCGGGACTGACCAGACGCCGCTGCACATTCCAGTAGACATGACCCCGCCTGGTAAGGCGGTAGATTTTCTAGCTCCGTGTTTTGGCACAGCTCGTTTCCGTTAGAAAACGGCCATCCAATTGGGCCCAGGCTGTGAGAAATTGCATCGCAGATGTGTTATGCGTCAGGTTAACTTGATTCTCCAAGGAGTGATATTATTATCTGCCGAAAACTTTAGTGTCGATGTCATGTCGTGCCGGTGCCACACCCGTTGTTAATATCGGTCAGCTACATATTGTTATGTAATTGATTGTGTTGCTACATATTGTTCCATCATTATGCAGTATTTGATTCTCCTGATTTATATGCATATTGTTACATCCTTATGCTGATTTAATAATTCATGCCCACAACTTTGGTTGACCGGGGCAATATTTGAATGGTTCTGAAGAGTTCATTGTGTTATTACTTATTACCGAGTCAAGGTAAGCGATTAGATTTCTTCTCTTGTTCGTATGGAGATAGGTTATTCATTTTCTCCCATAATTTATGTTGCCTATATTACCTCTTCAAACAGCTATGGCAAATTCGAGATATCATCAACAGAGAGTTGATTTTATATTGCCAGTTTATTACCACTATTGATACATTCTTTTCCTGCCTACTGGACCATATGGTATCACAAGATTACCCAGTCTCTCTAAGGCATACAAAATTTAACTACATATCGTTTGCTTACATCAAAAAGCCTCATCGTGATGACTGTATAATTGAATCTATTGTTGTATAAGAATGTGCAGTTAATTGTAGCTGTGTGTTTGCTTGAACTACAATTCTGATGTTACAAGGGAAAGAAAAATGACTGCCGCACCATTATATCTGAGAATAAACCGTGATGAAAAATGTTATGAATAGATAGAAACTATGTTCGGCATAGATGCTGCGGACATTGTTCAGTCGTATCGCAAAGGTCAAGCTTCCACTACTGTGGCAGACGTCAAGCAGGACCAAATAAGCCGGTCGTGCAAGAACACAAATGAGCAGGAGAACAACAAACAGGTTGCACATGAAACATGCAAGGATGAGCCAATAGCATGTGCCAGTGTCTAAGAAAAAGCATTGGATACGGCACCAAGAACCTTACCTGCAGTCCGCATACGAATTCACGAAAAGACGCCAGGGCACACACATATGGGGAGATGGGGAGGAGGGCTACACTGATTTGGAGAAGGATCTGTGCCGTTTCTTTGTCAGAGCCACTGAATGAAATAATCAAATAGTATAAACTCCCGTTAAAAAAGTATAAACTAGTCTAAAAAAAAGAGGAGACATGGTGCTCCACCTCCTCTGACTTTGCTGCTGACGTGAGGTCGCGTGCTAAGCAGCACAGGTCGATAATCTTTTTCCTCGCTGTGAACTGGACAATCTTCGCCCATTGGGCGCTACTTGTCTCCATGCCTCTTCACCACTCCCGTTCCGCGCTCTTAGAAAAATTCCAGAAACAGAGTTATTGCTCAGCCCACGGATGAGGATGATACGCCTCTATACATAACACGAATTTGGCTGAGCTCAAAACCATCTCCACACCATTACCACAGGTCCACAGCACGCATCCATTCATAATGCCGAGGGAGATCATCCACGACTCCCACCAGGAGCACGGCCTGGTGCTCCAGGACACCGGCAACTACTTCCGCTGCAACGGCTGCAACTGCCGTGGCGTAGGCTTCCGCTACCGCTGCGACGACTGCGACTTCGACATGCACGAGTTCTGTGCGACGTGTCCACAGACCACGTCCTTCTCCTTCCACGGCCAGCATCCGCTAACGTTCGAGGAATTCGCGTTCGTGGACGACCCGCGCTTGTGCGACCTGTGCGGCACCTACGTCCGGGGCATGCACTACAGCTGCCGCCCGTGCGGCTTCGACGTGCACCCTGTCTGCTCTCAGCTGCCGGCCACCACCATCTCGCCATTGCACCCGGCGCACCTCCTCGTGCTCACCGTGGCGGCGCCGGTGGAGTGCACGCACTGCAGCACCAGTTGCCTCTGGCGCTACCGGTGCGCTCCCTGCAAGGTCAACTTGCACCCCAGGTGCTTACTCAGGACTGACCAGACGCCGCTGCACATTCCCAAAGACATGTAGGGTCTCAACGATTGCATCACGGCCTGGTGTTGTGTTGTGCATCAGGTTAATTTGATTCTCCAAGGAGTGAAATTGTTTGTCGAAAACTTTAGTGTCCATGTCATGTCGTGCCAGGCTTGCTCGGTCAGCTACATATTGTTGCATCATTATGTATTTGATTTTCCCTGATTTTATATTCACCAAGTTGTGCAAGCAAAACCTCTCAAATCATTATGTATTTGATTTTCCCTAATTTTATATTCACCAAGTTGTGCAAGCAAAACCTCTCAATTCACTGTGTTGCTACGGTCTCTTAAAATTTCCACTTTGCGGTATCTAGTTATGTGTGGATGTCAAGTTGTCAACCACGACTCCACGAGGCACAATGTTGCTCGCGCCTCCCCTGATGCAACGCCTCTTCTATTCGGAAGATTTTTCGATAAAGTTCTATTCGGAAGACGGTACCACCAGTACCTGACGCGCGCAGTCCGCTCACTTAGGACCTCCCTCGACGCCACACTCGCCGTCTTTATCCACTCGTCGGCAAGCTCATGGACTGCTCGGACGTCGTCGTCGACTGCTCCTGGAATAGTTAGAATTTCCATTAACGTTTACTATTTTAGCCTAATTTTTTCACTAATTATCCCATCACCGCACGTTCAGCATCTAATCATTCTCGGTCACACAAATGCTCAGAGCGGGGCTTGTTAGAGGCACCCTGAGTCGTCGCGGAGGCGACTAGTGGACCCGGGGCAAGGCAAGGCTTATGGCGCCCAAAGTCGGCGAAAGAGGGTCAAATCATAAAACGTTGCAAAATCCACATACAATGCAAGCTAGCACGCTAGATCCATCAAGTAAGCTAATAATACTCCAGATCCATGAAGCAAGCTAGCTGATACTCTAGTGTATCTCCAAGCCACCGTAAACAACAATCTATAACATTCATTTCATCTGCTGTTCCATACTTCCATGGAGCACAGTGATGAGATGTTGTGCGATACCCCCAGCCCTTTTTACTTCTTTTCCCCAGTTTATTGAGTTATTATTCATGTTTTTAGGTGTTGTAATGGTACCGTGCACGTGCATTCGGTCACTGATCATCGCTATTCACATCAGCAAAGTGAGTACTCGCCATTTTCAGGTCATACGCTACACACATAAAAATTGCATCTTCTACACATTACCATGACACCAAAAATACAGAGGCAGGTATGTTTTCTGACAAACCCACAGCTTGGTCTGAGTCAGTTGTTATTCACTAATTGGTTTTGATTCTACGTCCATCACCATGAGGTTTCATGATGTTGGAATACCATACGTAGTTCCAATCTCATATGCATCAGAGTGAGTGCTGTACATACCATATGGTCAAATAGGCAGGCTAAAGGCATTCCAAGGTACTGATTTTCAGGGGGGAAATGTATCAATATTGACAATAATCTGGCAGTATGATTATATTGTTTGTCGGACCACACCATGAGTTTCCGTAGCTGTTAGAAGAGGCAATATAGGCGTAAGAAACTATGGAAGCGAACTGACTAACCAATATCTTCATATGAACAGAAGAAAGCTAGAAGGCTTACCTAGACGCCATAATATTACAGTGAACCCATCAGAACGATTCAAATGTTTCATTGGTCAACCAGAGTTGTGGCCATCAATTATCAATTGATGTTCGCCGTCATCTGAAATGGTATGCTAAGTTGCTGTTATTGTATCAGCTTGATCTCCATCACCATTGGGAGGTGTGCTTTCAGCAGTGTGATGAACCCTTTGGTGATCCTCAGGTGCCAGCCGTACAAACCGAGCCATTTTATCAGTTAACTTGGCAATGGATTCTTCCCGGTTGGCAACCTGCATAAGTATCTTGATCCTTCTAAATGAAACACTGCTGGGTTTCTGACCCAAATCAGTAAGTTGATGGAAACACCTCTCAGCATCCTCCAGCTTTCCCTCATCACATAACAAGTCAAACAGCACATCTGAGACCAAGGTGAATGACCCGAATCCGTATTTCACCATATCGCCCCACAGCTCTAGTGCTTCCGCCACCTTACCATGCCGATGACATAACCTGATGATAAACATGCAAGACTGTGTGTTTGGGAAGCACCTTTCAGACCGCATTCGCTCATACAACAGCCAAGTGCTACCAATGTCATATGCCCAGTAATAGCAGCGGAAGAAGAGGTTATAGGTCGTGGCATTCGGCATCAGCCCCTTTGAGGCCATTTCATCCATCAATCCAAATGCGTCACCAAGCCTCTTCGCTATAACAAAGTTCCGTATTGTAGCGTTGTACGCCGCGACATCCGGGTGGCATCCGAGCTCACGCATCTCCTTCAGCAGGTCTCTCGCCTTGTCAGGCTGGCCAATCAGTCCCAGTCCGCCAATCAAGCTCGTATAAGTGATAACATCTGGAACAATCTCAGATGCCCGCATTTCATCGAGCAGTTTGTAGGCCTTCTCCACGCCTCTGTTCTTGCAGTGGCAATCAATCAAAGAGTTGTAGGTGACCAAGTCAGGATCAATCCCGAGCTCACGCATCTCTGCAAAGAAAGCCTCGGCGTCCTCGGAAGACTTCCACCCGGAGAGTAAGATGTTGAAGGTCTGGC
The DNA here is from genome assembly GCA_947311845.1 of Poa pratensis. NCBI lineage: Eukaryota > Viridiplantae > Streptophyta > Magnoliopsida > Poales > Poaceae > Poa > Poa pratensis. Next base: position 78,704,435 of record CAMZMU010000033.1, read on the forward strand.
GGTTCACCTTGAACTCGTACTTGTGCGCGTGGTAGACGTTGCGCGCGTCCGACATGCTCTTCTCCTGGCAGAGCGTGCGGAGCAGCGCGTTGAAGAGGTCGGCCGACTCCGTGCCCTCGCGGCCGCGGAAGAGCCGCAGGAGGCGGCGGAACGACGAGACCGTCTCGCGCACGGAGCAGATCTTGGCGACGCGGCCGAGGACGACCATGGCGGTGCGCGGCGTGATGGACTCGGGGCAGAGGCGGTGGTAGGAGTGGACGAGGTCCCACATGTGGGAGAAGCGGCGGGCGCGGCCGAGCACGTAGAGCGCCGTGTCGAGCGCGAAGGGGGAGGGCGTGACGCCACAGCGGTCGAAGGCGAGCGAGAGGAGCGAGAGCGCGCGGAGCGGGTCCCCGTGGGCGAAGCGGAAGCGGCGGAGGACGAGGTCGATGAGCGGCGCCGAGAGCGGGACGGCGGAGGCGGAGAGCGCGGACTCCATGGCCGACGGCGTGGGCGCGGCCGTCACGATGCGGTACACGGAGTCGGCGTCGGCGTCGGACGCCAGGGACTCGGTGCCGGCGGGGAGCGCGGGCAGCTCAGACGGCGGTGGCCTGCGGGGAGCGGAGATGTACTGGAACACCCGCCCTGCCGGCCTGGGCGGCATATTTGGGTGGTGGGCGGCGTTTCTCGGAGGTTTCGGGGAGGGTTTCGGCGGCGTCGGCGCGGAGCGAGCGGCATGGAGGAGGTTTCTGCTTGGAAGAGGAATGGAGTGCCGTATGGTCAAAAGCTGGAGCGGGCCGGCTCGAACAGCGCTGGGCTAGAGTGATTTTTATAAAACGTAAAGGAAGTACTTGTGATGGGCTAGTTTTGCTGCCATTGGGTTCCCCTTATGGTCTATTGGGCTATGCGCAGTCTCAGACGCTCTCGCTTTTTTTATTCGAGAAACTTCTGATCTATCCATCAACTGTCAGGTGGTACAAAGAACACCAGATACAACATATATTACATCAGATCCGTAGACCAACTAATGGCGACTACAAACACTAGAGCGAGTTGAAGTCCGTTGTCATCACCCCTCCATCACCAGAGCCGGGCAAACCTTATTGTAGACTTTCAATCCCCAACTTTCCTAAAAAGAGCTTCTGACCTCCAAAGTAGCATAATCTCTCCGACAGTGCATTTGGATCCAGGGCAAGGGCACAACAGTTTCTATTTCTTAATAACACTTGCAAGGGTATGTTCTTACTCAATAAAATATATATTTCTCTCATGATTGTAAGTTTCATGTGGTTGGCCTGATTGTTATTTGTTGGGCTATTTCGACATTTGGTAACAAAGTTACCTTGGAGAAACATGTAGTTTGAACTCCCGTTGAGACATTTTCTCTTTGTGTTTTCTTTTGGAGTGATGGATCGAGTTATGCTTTCTTATTTTTGCAGGTAGTATACATGTCTCAGTTCATTGGTTCCTTTTCAGTCGACGGGGTTCGACATGTTTCGGCTTCATCTCGAAATGTGTGAGGTAAGGTCTTCCTAGATCTATCAGGCAGATCTGGGGTGGTCGTCCAACCCTCTTCTCCACTTTATTCTCCGGGGTGACGATTTGTTTCTCAGATAACTATTGTCGGTGTAGTCTGACGCACCAACGATTTCTTGCCTTGACATGGTCTGAAGGTTCAGAGGCACCATCGAGCTTCGTTCACGGCGCGTCATTCGCAAGTGTACGAGGAAGATGGTGTCATTTTCCCTAAGGACTTACATTTAATTATCCTTTTATATATTAGTTGGTTTATCTTAATATTTAGCCTGGCAGAAAAAAAAGGGGTAGATTCCTCATTTAGGGTTTGGAAGGACTTATCAGCATTGGAGGATTTGGCCGTTGCTTTGTTTTTATCAATATTGTGTTGCTTATGTTTCAATTAATCAGTAAAGCTGCCATGCCATAATATTCATCACCACTAATATAAAAAGAGCGAGAGGGTGTGGATCCAAAACATCACGGCCGTGCATCCTTCCGATCAATGCTCAATATTAGTCCCGCGTTTAGCGGTAAAACACTGTCCGTCGCACCCTCGCACGGAATTAGCCCGAGACGTCCGCGATCCCCCAAATCACGAAAGCCCGATCCGGTCAAAAAAATCCCAAGATTCGTCTGCCTCCGCCGCAACTGCCTCTGCTCCAAGGCAGAAGCGCCGCCGCCTATGTCGAGCAAAAAACCGACCAACTCCGGTACCCCCTCCGGCCTCCTCCATCTCAATAGTGAGTTCTCCTCTGCTGATCCCATGTCGCCGCTGGTCTACGCCTCCGTTCGCTCTCACGCAGCTAACCCTATCTACGCTTGGGTCGCGTGTGCGACTGCGGGTTGGCCGTCGGTACAGTTGGCTCGGCTCCCCGCGTGCTTCCCCGACCTCCTGTGCCTCCTACTGCTCCTCCTATGGCCTCATCCACCGTGCTACTTCCTGACAACGCCGCGCTGTACGGGCTTGGCAAGAACACGTTCATACACCACGGACGCCTCTGCGATCAACCTCAACGCCGACCTCTGCAGCTCCCAGCCTCCTAGCCAGTGTTCGTGGATCTCTAGAATTATGGCGTCGCTCATGCCGTGCTGCTTCTCAGTAAAACCGACATGGATATGTTTTGCAGGGCAACCTCGCTGACATGATCGGCTCCCCTGCCTCCATGATTTCGGGCGCCCATCTCCGCACACTAGCATACGAGAGGAGAAAAGGCTGACTGCATTGTACGTGCGGCGCGCGTGAGCGATGTCTCCGTCCGCCCCGTTCCACCCGTCCCGGACGCGCGCGGGCGCCGCTTCCTTCCCCCGGCTGCTCTGCACACGATTTCCGCCGCCCTGCTAGCAATTCCCGTCGACTGACCTCTTCACCACCTCCCTCGATCAAGGTTGATTTTACATTTTTCTTTTGCATTCAGTATGCAGAACAAGGAATTGCATTCAGTTTAGCTCGGTGGTTCAAGGTTGGTTTTAGGTCTTTTTTGCATTCAGCTTACAGGAAAAATTAATTACATTCAGTTATTGTTGCTCCTATGTCATGTGTACGTGAAGTCTCTAATCAAGTTATCTGATGGTAAACATTATGTTGCCGAAGAAATCATGGGATATTTATTTTCTCAGATTGATTCTTCGCTAATTTCAATTTTCTTGAGGCTTCTTTCCAAAGTAAGTGAGCAAGAACATTATTTGACTCCTGAAAGTTGCTCTTCCTTTTCAGCTCACTGTTAATATAGAGCAGTTTGACCCAACAAAAGCTATCCATTAGTCATGCTTCTTCAGTGCCACATGAAATTTGCAATAGTGAGCTGAATGCAGATGTCTATGAGCTATAACCCATGCAATTTGTTAAGATACATAACAGTTTTTTATGGAGTACACGATGCTTGTTAGTAGGGAGTACCCATAAATTAGGCATATTTAGTTATTCTTATTTATATGCCCTGATCTTCTCGAGATCTTCACATCATTTGTATTGTGAGTCAGAGTATTTTGTAGTAAGTTTACTACTCAGTAAAAGTTTCTTTGTTAGTTGCATTGATGGACTCAACAAATAAATTGATGGCAATCTTTTGATCTTCATTGTGGCAGGTGTCATATATGGTTGTTAGCACATACCAAGCAGCAAGTCACTACAGGAAAACGGATAGTTGCCTACGGCTAAATGTATGCCGACGGCATTTTGTCGGGGCCGTCGGCATATATGGTTGTATGCCTACGGCTTTATAAAAGCCGTCGGCATACGTTTGGCCGTCGGCATATACTTTGTATGCCTACGGCTTTTTAGAAAATCTGTCGGCATACGTATGGCCGTCGGCAACTATGTTGTATGCCTACGGCTTTTCAAAAAAGCCGTAGGCATATGTTTGGCCGTCGGCATACAAATCTGCATCCGTTACCAACCTGACGTCGCCACCTATACGCCGACGGCCACCTTATTTAGGCCGTCGGCATACAACTTTTTTTCCCAAATAAATAATCTGTGAGTTTGTATGGCTACGCCTTTTTGTGAAGAATTTTTTTGAAAACTTTGTCAAAACTCAAGTTCATCATTTATCCTATCAACTAATACACATAAAAGAACTCCATGCCAAAGGATTTCTTTTTTTTGAGTATTTTTCACTTTCTTTTATTTTTTTGAAAAAACGGTCAAAATGGCCGCCATGTCTATTCATTAAAAGGGGTCGAATTATTCAAAACTATCGACGGTTCTGTGATATAACCACTACTTGTGTAACTTAAAATTATTTTTGTCAAATTTTCAGAGCAAACTATCACACACTTGTAGTTCAAATTTGAATTACTTTTGGAAAATAGGCATAAAGTCGTTTAAATAGGCAAAATTAGGTAGAAACCGAGAAAATTCCTAATATTTCTGGATTGTCCATCAAATATGGTCTACTTTGTGAGATATTTGGATGGGTGCCATTTTGCACCATATTTTTTGTACTTGCTTCACAAAAAATATCATTTTTGACACTTTAAAAAAGGAAAATGATATTTATATAAGTAATTTGAAAAAACTCAGTTCTGCAACATTGTTTGTAATATCTAGATACATCTATGTGTCAAATATGGACACATTATCACAAACTATGCCACGGGAATGATCATACCTAGGTCATTTGATTCGAAACTTATACATGTTTATAGATGATTGATCTTTTTGTGAAGAATTTTTTTGAAAACTTTGTCAAAACTCTAGTTTATCATTTATCCTATCAACTAATACACATAAAAGGACTCCATGTCAAAGGATTTCTTTTTGTGAGTATTTTTTCACTTTCTTTTATTTTTTTGAAAAAACGGTCAAAATGGCCGCCATGTCTATTCATTGAAAGGGGTCGAATTATTCAAAACTATCGACGGTTCTGTGATATAACCACTACTTGTGTAACATAAATTTATTTTTGTCAAATTTTCAGAGCAAACTATCACACACTTGTAGATCAAATTTGAATTACTTTTGGAAAATAGGCATAAAGTCGTTTAAATAGGCAAAATTAGGTAGAAACCGAGAAAATTCCTAATATTTTTGGATTGTCCATCAAATATGGTCTACTTTGTGAGATATTTGGATGGGTGCCATTTTGCACCATATTTTTTGTACTTGCTTCACAAAAAATATCATTTTTGACACTTTAAAAAAGGAAAATGATATTTATATAAGTAATTTGAAAAAACTCAGTTCTGCAACATTGTTTGTAATATCAAGATACAGCTATGTGTCAAATATGGACACATTATCACAAACTATGCCACGGGAATGATCATACATAGGTCATTTGATTCGAAACGTATACATGTTTATAGATGATTGATCTTTTTGTGAAGAAATTTTTTGAAAACTTTGTCAAAACTCTAATTTATCATTTATCCTATCAACTAATACACATAAAAGGACTCCATGCGAAAGGATTTCTTTTTTGAGTATTTTTTCACTTTCTTCTATTTTTTTTTGAAAAAACGGTCAAAATGGCCGCCATGTCTATTCATTGAAAGGGGTCGAATTATTCAAAACTATCGACGGTTCTGTGATATAACCACTACTTGTGTAACTTAAAATTATTTTTGTCAAATTTTCAGAGCAAACTATTACACACTTGTAGTTCAAATTTGAATTACTTTTGGAAAATAGGCATAAAGTCGTTTAAATAGGCAAAATTAGGTAGAAACCGAGAAAATTCCTAATATTTCTGGATTATCCATCAAATATGGTCTACTTTGTGAGATATTTGGATGGGTGCTATTTTGCACCATATTTTTTGTACTTGCTTCACAAAAAATATCATTTTTGACACTTAAAAAAGGAAAATGATATTTATATAAGTAATTTGAAAAAACTCAGTTCTGCAACATTGTTTGTAATATCAAGATACAGCTATGTGTCAAATATGGACACATTATCACAAACTATGCCGCGGGAATGATCATACATAGGTCATTTGATTTGAAACGTATACATGTTTATAGATGATTGATCTTTTTGTGAAGAATTTTTTTGAAAACTTTGTCAAAACTCAAGTTTATCATTTATCTTATCAACTAATACACATAAAAGGACTCCATGCCAAAGGATTTCTTTTTTTGAGTATTTTTCACTTTCTTTTATTTTTTTGAAAAAACGGTCAAAATGGCCGCCATGTCTATTCATTGAAAGGGTCGAATTATTCAAAACTATCGACGGTTCTGTGATATAACCACTACTTGTGTAATTTAAAATTATTTTTGTCAAATTTTCAGAGCAAACTATCACACACAGGTAGTTCAAATTTGAATCTTTTGAAAAATAGGCATAAAGTCGTTTAAATGGGCAAAATTAGGTAGAAACCGAGAAAATTCCTAATATTTCTGGATTATCAATCAAATATGGTCTACTTTGTGAGATATTTGGATGGGTGCCATTTTGCACCATATTTTTGTACTTGCTTCACAAAAAATATCATTTTTGACACTTTAAAAAAGGAAAATGATATTTATATAAGTAATTTGAAAAAACTCAGTTCTGCAACATTGTTTGTAATATCAAGATACAGCTATGTGTCAAATATGGACACATTATCACAAACTATGCCACGGGAATGATCATACCTAGGTCATTTGATTCGAAACTTATACATGTTTATAGATGATTGATCTTTTTGTGAAGATTTTTTTTGAAAAGTTTGTCAAAACTCTAGTTTATCATTTATCCTATCAACTAATACACATAAAAGGACTCCATGCCAAAGGATTTCTTTTTTTGAGTATTTTTTCACTTTTTTTTATTTTTTTGAAAAAACGGTCAAAATGGCCGCCATGTCTATTCATTGAAAGGGGTCGAATTATTCAAAACTATCGACGGTTCTGTGATATAACCACTACTTGTGTAACTTAAAATTATTTTTGTCAAATTTTCAGAGCAAACTATCACACACTTGTAGTTCAAATTTGAATTACTTTTGGAAAATAGGCATAAAGTCGTTTAAATAGGCAAAATTAGGTAGAAACCGAGAAAATTCCTAATATTTCTGGATTATCCATCAAATATTGTCTACTTTGCGTGAATAATTGATGGGTGCCATTTTTCACCATATTTTTTGCACTTGCTTCACAAAATCCCTTTTCTATTTTTCTGAAAATAAATAACAAAACAGAAAAAAAAACTGGATGTCGAGCCGGCTGAATTGGGCCAACATAGGCCCAGCTAGGCCCAGCCATTACATCTGACCTCGTCGTAGCCGTCCGATCCAAATCGACGGTTGCTGTTTGTCGCAGCCAGCACAAAGTTTATCAGAACCGATTCCTAACCCTAACCCTCACTTCCTCTCCCCCATCCTGTTCGCTCCACACGTACGAAAACCACGGCGGCGGCGCGCCAAAACCACGGTGTCCCGGCCGGCCTGCTCGCCGGCGCGCGCTTGCATCGCTAGTACGATGCGACGCACTCCGTCGAGCTCGCCGTACCGCGTCGCGCGCGTGTCCGAGAGAGCTGGGAGGTCGCTGGACGACGGCGGCAAGGCAGCCCTGGCACCCATCTTCGTCACGCGCACCTCGTGGTCGCCTCCATTCGGTTCATGGCGCTCGAGGCTGCGGAATCCGGTTGGGTCTGGAAGCCCTCCTTCCCCGCATCCTCCTCCGCCCAGCTGGCCGGCACATCGCCGCTTCTCCATCCTGGAGGTTCTCCTCCGACGCGCTCACCGGGAAAAAAGGTCGCACCATGGTTGATGACGTGAAACACACGTTCGTCGGGAGACCCCAAGAGGAAGGTATGATGTAGTCAGCAGCAAGTTTTCCCTCAGAAAGAAACCAAAGTTATCGAACCAGTAGGAGCAGCAACTCTTCAGAAGGTTGTCAACGGCGCCAGAAAAATAGTGTTGTTGATGGGAGTCTGGACTGTTGACGTGGAATCTGCACACAACACAATCAAACTACTTTGCCCCAACGAAACAGTGAGGTTGTCAATCTCACTGGCTTGCTGAAAACAAAGGATTAAACGTATGGTGTGGAAAATGAGTATTAAATTGCAGAGAATGAAAAAGGAACAGTTTGCAGTTTGTGGTTGTTTAATCAGTGTAAAAGAATGGACCGGGGTCCACAGTTCACTAGTGGTGTCTCTCCATAAAAGATAACTAACATGTTGGGTGAACAAATTACAGCTGGGCAATTGACGAATAGTGAGCGCATGACAATGCATATACATGACATGTTGACTACTATGATATTTAATTGGGCATTACGACATAATACATAGATCGTTATCCAACAGCATCTATGACTAATAATCCACCGCCGGGTTGTCATCCGAGTTCCCCATTGGTATTAAGTTGCAAGCAACGGATAATTGCATTAAGTAAAGTGCGTAATGTAAACAAACACATATGTCCGTGGACATAACATCGTTAGGTTATCCCTAGTGGCAACAGCACATCCACAACCTTAGAACTTTCTGTCACTGTCCCAGGTTAAACGGAGACATGAACCCACTATCTAGCATAAATACTCTCTCTTGGAGTTACAAGCATCTACTTGGCCAAAGCATCTACGAGTAACGGAAAGCATGCAAGATCTAAAATAACATATAAGATAGATTGATAATCAACTTGACATAATATTCAATATTCATCGGATCCCAGCAAACACAACATGTAGCATTACAATAATATGATCTTGATCATGTAGGGCAGCTCACAAGATCTAAACATGATGGCACAAAGTGGAGAGACAACCATCTAGCTACTGCTATGGACCCGTAGTCCAAGGATGAACTACTCACGCATCACTCCGGAGGCAGGCATGGCGATGTAGAAGCCTCCGGTGACGATTCCCCTCTCCGGCAGGGTGCCGGGAAGAGGTTCTGAACCCTCCCGAGCTAGGGTTGACGACGGCGGCGTCTCTGGAACTTTTCGTGGATATTTGCTCAGGTACTTAGGGTTTTCGCGTCGGGGGGGATAAGTAGGCGAAAGGGCGGTGGCTGGAGAGGCCCGTGGGGCCCACACCATCCCAGGGCGTGGCAGAGGGGGGCCCCGCGCCCTGACCACGTGTGGGGCCCACGTGGCTCCTCTCCGTCGCCTCTTTGGTCCGTCAGATGAGTTCTGGTAAAATAGGGACTCCCGTGTAGTTTCGTCCAATTCCGAGAATATTTCCAGACTAGCTTTTCTGGAATACAAAAACAGCAGAAAACAGGAACTGGCACTTCGGCATCTTGTTAATAGGTTAGTCCCAGAAAATGTATAAAAGTGATATAAAGTAGATGCAAAACATGTAGCAATTGGTATAAAACAAGCATGGAACATCAAAAATTATAGATACGTTTGAGACGTATCAGCATCCCCAAGCTTAGTTCCTACTCGTCCTCGAGTAGGTAAACGATAAAAACAAGATAATTTTTGAGGTGACATGCTACTATCATAATCTTGATCATATAATATTGCAAGGCACATGTAAATGAATGAAGTGATCCAAGTCAATGGTCTATAATTTGCTATCAAATCGATAATAAGTAAACAATGAATCACACAAGCTAAACGTTTTCATGAATAGTACTTTTGAGACAAGCATCAAACAGTTTTGCATAAGTGTTAACTCATAAAGCAATAGTTTCTAATAAAAGGTATTTAATCAACACAAGGGAAGAATTTAGTTTCAGCATTTGCTTCAACTTTCAACATATTTATCTCATGGATATTGTCAACACAAAGTAGTATAACAAGTCCAATACATTGCATATAACGCATGTTGTACAAAATTGACACTAGTGTTTGCTTGTGGAAGACAGAAAGAATAGGAAAACTGACTCAACATAAAAGTAAAAGAAAGGCCCTTCGCAGAGGAAGCAGGGATTAAATCATGTGCTAGAGCTTTTAGGTTTTTGAAAACATATAGAGATTGCATAAAATATTTGATACTCCTCCCAACCGTGCTGACACAAGCCATGGCTAACCGAATCCTCGGGTGCCTTCCATCAATCACATACCATGGAGGAGTATCTATTTTTGAGAGGTGTTTGTTAATTGTCAACGAATGGTAGCGGGTGAGAACAGTATTCTACCTGTCGAACGGACTTTTAAGAGCGGCTCCCATGAAGGACGTTATTTCTACCAGCAAGGCAGATCATCCCTCTTTCTCTTTGGTTTACACACATTCGGGTATTTCACTGTTTGTCATTGCTTACTGATGAATCAGGGCAAAAGTGTGAAGAGAATTAATTGGTTAAAGTTGTAATTAATTGGGACTGGACACCCCGTTGCCAGCTCTTTTTGCAAGTTATTGGATAAGCGGATGTATATGCCACTAGTACAGGTGTAAAAGTCCACTCGACAAATAGAATAAAGAATAACCACACTAATTCCTCATGAGCTATTAAACATTGACACAAAAAGGGAATAAAACATTTTGAATAATTTAAAGGTAGCACATGAAAATTTTACTTGGAGTGGCAAGGAAATACCACATATAGGTAGTTATGGTGGACACAAATGGCATGGATTTTGGCTCAAGGATTTGGATGCAGGAGAAGCATTCCCTCTCAGTACAGAGTTTAGGCTAGCAAGGTTATGTAAGCAAACAAGAATATCAACCCGTACACCAAGTTTTATATGACAAACATATTGCAAACGTTATAAGACTTCATACCGTCTTCCTTGTTAACCAAACCCGTTTATTAGAAAATATCTAGACCTTGGAGATACCACTGATGCAAACCAAATTTTCAACAAGCTTTACGGTAGTTCTTCACTAATAGGCTTAACTCATGTGATGCACAAATTTAATCATGATCTACTTGTTAACTCAAAACAATTGACAAGCATCAATGATGGAGGGATAATAACCCGGTAGGCCCATGACGAGGAAAACATGACCCGCCAGGCAGGAGGCCCGGCGAGGCCAGTTAACCCTCAGCATAGGCCGGGTTACGGTGCTGGGCCGGTATCTTGGCGATGACCCGGCTATTCATGAAGAATGTTCCAGAAGGTCCAGAGGCGGTTCAAGAGGCGGTTCTATACTTGGAATACACGAAGGATAAAGGAGTAGTAGTAGGACTCAGAGTTCGGGTAGAACCCGGCCTATCATGTACGCGACCAGGAGGCCCGGTATCTATATAAACCGGCCCCTGCCCCTTAGACAAGGAGACTTTTCGTAACCCCAAGCTTTAGGCGAGACATACAATCCTTGTAACCTAGATCGAGATCCGGCTCTGTTGTAGTAGCCGGGTTATCGAGACAGAGATCGAGATTAATAATAAGATAGCAGGAAGTAGGTCTTTATCTCCAATGGAGAGGCCGAACCTGGGTAAACCTTTGTCCCCTGCCGTGCTAAACAAACACCCAGACACCAGAGTCGCCTTGCCCAAAAGTTTAAGCTACCCTCAAGTAGCATCTGCCGTGTTTTCTACCCCACGACAGTTGGCGCCGTCTGTGGGAATCGCGTCCAAGGGTGTCACCATCATGGGTGAAGCAAGGCAAGGGGTCGAAAACTTCGTCTTTGGCCAGATCACAACCAATGAGCAAGGAGAGCTCATCGTTGATGATTTTGGCTGGGGACCGGACTCGGATCTACTAGAATCAGGTGATGTTATTCCAATTGGCCAAGTTAATGTTTTTGTGGGCATGATTACAACTAGATCTGCTAGTGATGGAGATTATGAATCTGTGTCAGGAGCCGCCACAATTGTTCAATCTGATGGAGAGGAATCAGTTGGCACAGCTGAAGTTGAGGGGTCCTGAACACGCTGGAGGAACGGCTGGATGACCCGGCAGGAATCCCGGGCGACGCGGTGGAACGAGCCGGGTCGGAATCAATCTTGCCCCTGTTCGAAGGCCGGTTTGGGTATGATGCAGAAGAAGAGGATGATGAGGAACAAGAGTCAAGTCCAAGCCCGGTACGTAGGGTAGCGGTGTACACCGCGCCTTCGTCCAGCATGCAACCGTCACCATCAGCTGTTGTTCCACCGGTCTTTACCCCGGGTCAACAGCAGCTGCCCCCAATTCTGGAGTTGGCAGAACAGAGGGTTGATGGAGAGCCGGCTTCGGTCTCGGAGGAAAGCGAGGGTACGGCAAGATACAGAAACAGTTTTGGGTTCCTGCATAACCGGGCCCAAGGAGAGGAAAGAAGTAACATAGCAGCTGCCCCGGCCTTGTTTAACAATGGCCTGGTCTTAGATCCATCAGCACTTACAAGGTTGGTTACTCCAGAAAACGCAGCAGTTAGAGCAATGGAATTGGATACAGCACGCCGAGCGTTGGAGCAGATGCGCAGGGACGCCGAGGCAGAGAGGCAAGAAATAGAAGCAAGAAAGAAGCAAATAGAAGAGGAGGAAAATCGTCTCAACGAGGCAACCCGGGCACACCGGAGGAGGCATCAAAGCCGGCTGGGCCTTGGGGAAAGTATAGCAAACCCAGTGCCTGTGGCAGCATTGTTCAGAACTCCAGAAGACCAGCCTATTGGCGCAACTCAGGTGGCACCAGTGGCTAGGGCAAGTACAGAGCAAATAGAGGAACAGCGAGAACTGATGTAGCAGCAACAGCAGCGCCGGGTTTGCCCGCTGGAGGAGCCAGGGGAAATCCGGGTCTGCCGCCTAGAACACCAAGGTTTCACACGCCGGTGGGTCACTATTCAAATCCAGCGGATAACGTGTATGCAGCAACCTTGGCACTTGATAGAATTCCACTGGAAATACACCGGCAGAGATTGAAGCCCGGCGTGCCATAGATATGTTACGTACTGCAGTAGTTCAGCAGACACAGTATTCAAGAGAGAAAAGTGCGTTGCATTCTACAACGTATCGTAGTAGGAGCCGCAATGGAGGAAACCCGCCGTTGGCCGGGCCTGCAGCGGCACAGCAGCCAAACCCGCCCCAGCAAAATCAGAATCAAAATAATCAGCAGCATCAACCCGCCCCAGCAATTTCCATAGCACAGCAGATAGTTAATAGATCACGCGCAGGGAGAAGTGCAGGTAATGCAAACCCGGTAGTACCTGCAGCAGGAGTACCTCAAGGAGGACCGGGCCCTGCGCCAGCCGCGTCTGCAAGCTCACCCGGTAATGTCAATGTTTCAGCAAGTTCTTCTAGTTTAGCCGGGCCAAAATGTCTTTCAGATTCCATCAGAGCAGAACCTTTCCCTGAGAAGTTCAAAGAGCCAAGCAAGATATCCAACTATGAGCCTAGCATGGATCCGGCTAGTTGGTTGAGCAGTTATGAGATGGCAATGTGTATACGCAATGCCACAGAGAATGTTTGCGCCAAGTACATGTATTTGATGATGAGTGATGGAGCAGCAAAGTTGTGGTTTAAAAATCTACCAGAGAAATCCATTAATTCCTGGGATGAGTTGAAGGCAGTTTTCACCAAGCATTTTCAGGTACGTGCAAGCGTTTGTTTTCCATCGAGGATCTTGATCGTGTATACAGAAAAAAGGCGAGTCAGCACGTCATTGGATGGGCCGGGTCACGGAGATCTTGCACTCCTCATCTGGTATTGAGCCAAAGGACGCCATTTCATCAATGGAGAAAACTTGTAAGTATGCACCACTTGTCCAGAAGCTGGGTCGCATGAAGGAAGGGCACCGGGTTAAACCGGTCACCATGGCAGAGTTGATGGATGCTTGCAACAGGCATGCAGCCACAGACAAGACTCAGGATGAGCCTGAGGAGGAGAAGGGGAAAGGCACGGCAAATAATGGTGGAAGGAACAATAATGGCTCGGGTAACAACAATAACAGTAACCAGAATCAACATAAGCGAGGTCACAATGATGGTAGTTCAGAGTTAGTGGCAAATACCAATGCCGGGTTTCAGAGGCAAAGGATGGATGGGAACTATCAGGAAAACAGAGGATATCAGGAAAATAGGGGTTATCAGGAAAACAGGGGTTCTCAAGGCAACAATTGGAATTACAACAGTGGAAATAATTACCAAGGATCGCGTCCAATGAGTAATGAGGAGGCCTTCAGGATGCCGTGTCCTCGTCATAGCAAGAACGGCAGAGCCGCCAATCATTCTTTGGCTCAGTGTGTGGATCTGAACAGGTGGAAAAACAATGAGGTGCAGAGAGCTTTGCAAGGAGCAAATAGAAGTGGAGGACCCGGCACGGGTGGTAACCCGGCCTCGGGACCTTTGACTGGAGCAAACGCGGTACCTACGGGAAATCCGGGTCAGAACCAAAATCAGAACACAAGTAACCAAGGTGGATTTTCACAGCAGCCAAGGCAACTTGGTCAGTATCATATATACACAAGTGGCACAACCAAGAGAGAGAGGAAAATAGTCAAGAGGGCAGTTAACACAGTGGCTGCAGGAGTTCCGAGATATTTGAGGTGGTCAGAGCATACAGTTACTTGGAGTAGGGCGGATCATCCAGAGGTGGTGGAGCACCCGGGTCTTCTTGCGTTGGTTGTGGCTCCCCAAGTTCATGGTTTTGAGTTAAAGAAAGTGCTGATGGACGGTGGCAGTAGCATCAATATTTTGTACTGGGACACGTTTGTGCGCATGGGTTTGAAGGAGTCACAGTTGCAGAGAACGTCAACAATTTTTCATGGTATAGTTCCGGGAAAATCAGCTACACCAGAGGGTAAAATTTCATTGGAGGTAGCTTTTGGTGAGTCTATCCATAACTTCAGATCAGAGTGGCTCACGTTTGAGGTGGTAAAGTTTCCAAGTCCATATCATGCATTGTTGGGAAGGCCGGCCTATGCCAAGTTCATGGCAAGGCCGTGTTATGTGTATCTCCAGTTGAAAATACCGGGTCCTCATGGGATCATTACAGTGCATGGTAACAGAGATATTGCGGCAGAGTGTGATGAGGGGGATGCAGCTTTAGCAGAGCATGCTTGTGCTAAGGAGGAATTGAAAGCTTACAGAGCAAATCTTGACCCGCAGGATAACACAGCACTTAAAAGGCCAACAACAGAGGATGATAGGGCAAAGTTCAAAGCTGCCAGAGATACAAAGATGGTGGATTTTGTGCCTGGAGATTCTTCCAAGCAGTTCGCCATTGGGACCAACTTAACTGATAAATAGGAAAGCGCGCTCATCGAGTTCATCCGTGAGAATAGGGATGTTTTTGCATGGACACCTAGTGACATGCCAGGCATTCCAACTGAACTCGCTGAGCACAGCTTACATGTTGATCCTAAGGCAAGGCCGGTAAAACAGGGTATGAGGAAAATGAATGCAGAAAGAAGGAAAGCAATTGGAGAGGAGATAGCCCGGCTTTTGGAGGCCGGCTTTATCATGGAAGTGTTTCATCCAGAGTGGTTAGCTAACCCGGTTTTGGTTCTGAAAAAGAACAACGAGTGGAGGATGTGTATTGATTTCACAAGTTTGAACAGGTTTTGTCCCAAAGATCCGTTTCAGTTACCGCGTATTGATCAAATCGTGGATGCAGTAGCAGGTAGTGAGCTTTTGTGTTTCTTGGATGCTTATTCAGGGTATCATCAGATCAAGTTGAACAAAAATGATTGGGAAAAAACGTCATTTATCACCCCTTTGGTGCTTTTTGTTACAAGACCATGACTTTTGGGTTGAAGAATGCAGGGGCAACTTATCAGAGGTGTATTCAGAATTGTTTTCATGATCAGATTGGGCGTAATGTGCATGCTTACGTTGATGATGTGGTAATAAAGTCAGAGAAAGCCGAGTCATTTATTCGTGATCTTACAGAGACATTCAAAAATCTGAGGGAGTACCAGATGAAGCTTAATCCTACAAAGTGTGTGTTTGGAGTTCCAGCGGGAAAGTTACTTGGTTTCATTGTGTCAGAGCGGGGAATTGAGGCAAACCCGGAAAAAATTAGAGCCATTCAAAGCTTGAAAAAGCCAGAGGAACTGAGAGATGTCCAGAAGTTGACGGGTTGTGTGGCAGCGTTAAGCCGGTTTATTTCCCGGCTCGGAGAGAAAGCAATTCCTTTGTACAAGTTACTGAAGAAAACAGATAATTTCGTGTGGAATCAAGAGGCAGATGAGGCATTTGGGCTTTGAAGAAACAGCTGTCAGAAGCGCCAGTTCTGGCGGCGCCGGGTCCCAAGGAGCCCATGCTATTATATGTCGCTGCCGGGCCTCAAGCTGTGAGTGCCGTGGTGGTGGTCGAGAGAAAAGAGGAAGGAAAAGAAAACCCGGTGCAAAGGCCGGTCTATTATGTTAGTGAGGTGTTATCAGAAACCAAGCAAAGGTACCCGCATTGGCAGAAGTTAGTGTATGGTGTTTTCATGGCCAGTAGAAAGTTGAAACCATATTTTCAGGAGCATCCAATTACGGTGGTTAGTTCTATACCCTTGGCAGATATTATTAGAAATTCAGAAGCTACTGGGAGAGTTGCCAAGTGGGCCATAGAGATGGGGGATTATCACATTGAGTATGTGCCTCGCACAGCTATTAAATCTCAAGCATTGGTGGATTTTCTTAATGATTGGACGCAGTTGAATGCGCCACCTCTCACCCCGAGTCTCAAATCGTGGGTTATGCATTTTGACGGGTCTAAGCAAGAGCAAGGATCAGGAGCTGGAGTTGTGCTAACTTCTCCCAAAGGTGATAAGTTGAGTTATGTTTTGCAAATTCACTTTGATTGTTCCAATAATGTGGCAGAATATGAGGCTTTGTTGCATGGTTTGCGTATGGCAAAAGGATGAATGTCAAGCGTATCAAGTGCTATGGGGATTCAGATCTTGTGGCGCAGCAAGTGTCAGGAACTTGGGACAGAAAAGATGCAACGATGGCGGCTTACAGGCGAGAGGTGGATAGAGTAGCCGGGTTCTTTCAGGCTATCAGGTGGATCATATTGACCGCAGAAAAAACGATGCTGCAGATGCTTTGTCAAGACTCGGTTCTCGCAGAGAGCCGGTTCCACCAAATGTTTTCTTGGACGAGCTATGGACGCCATCAGTCAAGCTTCAGGATGCAGAGGAGCTGGCGGGTCAGGAGGACCCGGATTCACAGTTGGTAGCAGCAACACATGAGATCCCAGAGTGGACAGAACCTTATTTGGCGTATCTTTTGCGTGGTGAGTTGCCACAACAGGAAGTTATAGCCCGGCAGATCGTGCGCCGGTGCAAGGCCTACGTGGTTATTGATGGCGAGTTGTACAAGAGAAGTGTCTCAGGCGTGTTTCAGAGGTGTGTCTCTGGAAAGGAGGGCCGGCAAATTTTGAAGGAAATTCATGAAGGGGATTGTGGTCATCACGCTTCAACAAGGTCATTGGTAGCAAAAGCTTTTAGACATGGTTTCTTTTGGCTCACAGCCCAGGCAGATGCAGAGCGCTTGGTGAATAGATGTGATGGGTGTCAGAGATATGCCAGACAGATTCATGTGCCGGCTCAGGAACTGCGCACCATACCTTTGACTTGGCCTTTTGCAGTTTGGGGGCTTGACATGGTGGGTCCTTTTAGCATGTCTCCTTGCAAGAAAACCCACCTCTTGGTTGCCATTGATAAGTTTACAAAGTGGGTTGAAGTTATGCCTGTTACAAATTGTGAGGCGGCTACAGTGGTCAAGTTTATGAAGCAGATCATACATAGGTTTGGATATCCTCATAGTATTATCACAGACAATGGTACTAATATGTCACTTGGAGAGATGGCAAAGTTTTGTGGAAATAATGGTATACGTTTGGATGTTGCCTCAGTTGCTCATCCTCAGGCCAATGGACAAGTTGAACGAGCAAATCAGGAGCTGCTTAGAGGTTTAAAACCACGCCTCCGGGTCCCGTGTCTCAGAGCCGCCGGAGCGTGGGTTGAGGAGTTGCCATCAGTTGTTTGGGGAATTAACACAACACCCAACAGATCTACAAAGATGACCCCTTTCTTTATGGTGTACGGGGCAGAGGCAGTTTTGCCAAGTGATATTATTCATGACTCGCCTCGCGTGGCGGCTTACGTTGAGATAGAAAATGAGCAGACCCGGCAAGATTCTGTGGATTTGCTGGAAGAAAACAGAGAGCAAGCACTGGAAAGATCAGCAATATATCAGCAAGATTTGAGGCGGTATCATAGTCGCCGGGTTAAAACTCGCACTTTCCAGGAGGGTGATCTGGTATTGCGATGGGTGCAGTCCAAGGAAGGGATGCACAAGTTATCACCTCCTTGGGAGGGGCCCTTCATCGTAAGCAAGAAATTGGACAATGGTTCATACTACTTAGTGGACGCAAGAGAAAAGTCAGAGACAGTCAATGATACCACACACTCCACCTTTTCCATGGAAGAGCGTGAGAGGCCGTGGAACATTGCGCAGCTGCGCCCATATTATACTTAGCAAGAGAAAGATGTAAAAGTTGTAACACACGATGTAACAGGCAGCAGGTTTCAGACGCGCTCTTTTCCTTACCAGGGTACCTAAGGGGACTGGAAGGTTTTTAATGAGGCGGCTTGCTGACCTAACCTTTTCTATCAATAAAGTAAAGGTTGAACAGAAATTTTCTTTGTCTCAGTTTACTTTTTTAAGCCGGTTATTTTTTATTTGCATCATAATAGTTCTTTTGATCAGCTTGGTCCTGGGGGCTTGTTATTGAAAAGTGCTAAGTTATTTCCCCAGGACCCGGCCCCAGTGGTTATCCGGGTTTCAAATATTGTAACCCGGCAGAGCAGTTCACAGTTTGTTCTATTGAGTAATATGTGTGTTTAGTTTCAGTATCAGTCATTTTTAGTTGATTTTATATCTTGAGGACGCCCAAAGAGTGCGTCCCGCCAGTATTTTGGATCAATGGGGTACTGTGGCATAAGCCCTTTACTTTATAAACATTGATCCAGGTCTTGGGGGCTCTTACTGCAAAAGTCTGTAGCTGCAATCCCAAGACCCGGCTTTTATGCCACTAGTATTCTTGGTTATCTTGCTGTGCAGCTGATGTGACTCGCGACTTTATGGCCTGATTGCACACCTGGAAATTCAATCAACCATGAAGCCCGTTGGGACTTGGTTCGACCCTGTTTTTCTCAGAGAAGTTGCGCCAGGGTATCCATGCGAAAGCCGGCTCACAGTTAAAGACACCAAAAGGGTCATCGAAACCACAGAAGAACAAGTATTTTGACAGGTAAAGACATAATACGATTACTGCAAAGTTTTACAGCGCACGAGCGCACATCACAGGCATAGTATCAAAATACGGCTAAGTTATTACAATACTGTGCCCCAAGGGCCAAATAAGACAAGTTTTTATGCAGACATAGCTGCTGAGCAATTGTTTAAGAACCGGCTTCAGGAGCCGGGTTAGTGGAAGGAGTGGTGGCTGGAGTATCTTCCTTGGCGCTGGCCGAGTCATCCTTCGCCGTTTCTGCTTCTACTTCCCGGTTCTTGGGGGCTCTGTTGTTGCGCCATGTCACAAGCTGAAGGGATTGAAAGTAGTTTCATCTTCATCTTCCACTGGTGCGCGCGATGGTGGTGGCACAGTGGGAGTTGAGGAGCTTGGCGCAGCGGAAGCACTGGGGACAGTGGGGCCTTCACCAATTGATTCCTTGTAGCTTTGAAGGAGGTCAATGCGTTGAGGTTCTTCATCAACAATTTCGTCATTGGTCTCGCTGTAGCCGTATTGTATGGAATTCAGTTTCAAGCCATTGGCAATTTGGGTAGCCACGTGCCGGGTTTGCTTCACAGCCCGGCTGTACGCTTTCCGATCAAAAGCAGTGCCATCTGCGTTGAACTGAGGAAATCCTGATGCAAGGGGACCCGGTTCCAAGTTGGGATAATAGGCTTTGGCCAAGGCCAAGCTGCGCATTGCACCGGCTCTGCACGCGGACCTCTTCAGCAATTGGATCCAGTTTGGCATCGTGGATAAATGAGCCAGTACTTCAGTATAAGTGCTGGGCGGGTTCTCCCAATTTCTGGCGGTTTTGATGACTTCGCAGCTACCAAAATATAATTGGCGCACCAGTGTATACATACATTTGATTTTCTCGGTGGCGGTTTTGCGAATGTTACCATCGCGCGCGCCTGCAAAGTGAAAACTATGTTAGGCATAGTTTATATGCCGGGTTTGGAAGAGAAAAATTTACCGGGTTTGAGAACATCATGCTTACCAACAAGAGAGGCAACCATAGCACTAATCATCTTTTTCAGGCGAGATAGCTCGCTGGTAGTTGCATCCAACTTCTGTTGAAGGTTGGTCAGCTGCTCTTGAAAGTTTTCTTCATGCTCTTGCATGTCCCGTTTCAGATCAGAATTTTCTGCTTCAAGGTAGTTATTTTTTCTTCCAGGGCTTGAAGTTTGTTGGTTTCTTTAGCCCGGGCTTCAATCTCAGCTTTTAAGGTTCCTTGGAGCCGGGCTACTTCCTCATTGGCCTTGCTCACATGCTCCTGTTAAAAAAAAGAGGCAAGTCAGAGTTCTTTACAAGGTTTTAAAGTTTACGAAGTGAAAAGTGAAGTCCCAGGTTGTTGCGGGCAACTAACCCGGCACTTGGGGGCTACATGGTTCAAAGTTTTGTTCTATAAAGTATGATTTTGATAGCGGAAAGTGTTTCAAGACCCGGCTTGTTATAAACATACAACCCGGGCCTTGGGGGATACAGGTTGAAGTTTTTTGCCGAGTTATTGTTGTTTCAAGCACCAAGTTCATCAAGTGATAATCTTGGAGCTTGGGGGCTAGTAAGGTTATGGTTATAGATAACTATATTAAAGATTACAAGAAGTAAAAGGACAGTAAATATTGTGCACCTGGTATCGTTTCTGAAGTAGGGTGACAAGTTCACTCTCCAAGTTCTTGTGATAAGCAATGCGAGAGAAGTACTCCTCGCACAGAGCAGGTGTGGACATGGAATCCAAAGCCGCCAAATCCAAAGAAGAAACTGGGTCCTTGCCCTTGGCAGAGGGATCCACTTTGACTTCAGGAGTAATAATCTTGGTAAGAGCTTGAGAGGCACTAGGAACCGGGCCTTGATGAGACCCGGTGATTTGCACTTCTGGGTCAATCTCTTTTGTCCCAGAGCCGTGTCCAGGAGATGAAGCATTGGTAGCTGGTTCAGGAGCAGGAGCAGGGGACTTGGTGGTGAGGCTACCACGTTCTCAGCGCCAGATTCTTCTTTTCGAGCCGGCTCCTCGATTTGTACCTCCATTTCAGAAGGTTCAGTGGTTGTGCGTGGAGGAGAGGCAACTGGAGGAGAATCCGGGTCTTCTTCTTCCACGATAGCCTTAGCACTGAAACAAAAGAGAAGCAGTTAGTCACAGCAAAGATTGCAAAGTATTGAAAAAGAAGAGATAGTGAAGCATTTCTAACCCGGTATTGATGTGAAAATCCTCGGGCGTGCTAACAGCGTCCGAGGAAGAAGTATCTGATGAACGAGAGCGTTTAGGGACCCGGATTTTTCCAGCTAAAGGATACTTTGAGCTGGGCGTCTTCTGGATGGATTTGGCCCAGCTTGATAAAGATTGTTGAGGGATACCTGAGTTCAAGGATACGTGGGCTGAAGAAGACCGGGTCCGCGGTCTCTTGTTTGCCTCGGCCTCCTTTTCAAGCTCCTTTTCCTGTGTTGGTACTTGAGTTTGAGATGAGTTCGTTGTACAAGTTGAAAAACGAGAAATTGGCACCTTTGCAATGGCGGCTCGGGTCCGCTTTTGTGGAGTGGGTGCAGCAGTTTCAGGACCCGGCAATGCATCTGAAGCCGGGTCAGAGGGGCCTGGAATAAGATGAGCCGGATTGTCAGTAGAAGGGCCCGGGTTTGGGACCTCGTTGTTAAGCAAGTTGATGAAGAGCCGGCCTAGGGAGTCTAGCTCACCTTCTTCTTCTTCTTCTTCTTGGTTGTCACTCTCTGTGTCTTCTTCAGCAGAGGAAGTGGGGGTGTAGTCAACGCTCCACCACTTGGAGTCCTGAGAAAAAGTTGCATGAGTAAAACCGTATACAAGATTTACCGGGTTATGATCTGCAGGGATATGAAAAGATAAAAGTTTTACCGTGGGAGGTTTGTTCTTGGCGCTGAACGGGGCGAGCCCGTTTTCCGCGATCTTAGTTTTCTTCTCACCAAGAAGCCTCTTGGCGTTCTTCACAATTGGTCGTCAAGCAGTGTGATTTCAGAATATCGCATATCATCTGTGGTCTCTTCTGTGTATTCATAGAAGAGCCGGGTTCTGATACTCAGTGGCTGATAAACCAGCCGATCCAGCACTTAACCAAATCTGTCCCACGGAGGCCATGGGCGAGTAGGGCTCTGGCCCGGCTGTGGAGGCCTTCAAGTGCTTCTCGTTTTCCAATTCAGCGTAACTGTTCATCTTGGGGGTGTACACCAGTGCAGAATTTCTGAAGGCCGGGAATTTGGCTTCATCTGCTTCTGGAGAGGTGTCTTTGCAATAGAAATAAGTGTTTTGCCACCCCTTAGGGTGGCTGGCCAAAGCGAGAGCCGGGAAATTGCATTCCTTGTGGCGCTGGATGGAGACGCCCCCATACGGGCCCAGAGGTTGATTTTTACGAGATGGGTTGCAGTAAAAAATGTCAAGGAAGAAATCAAGGGATGGAGGAATCTGGAGATAGTCCTCACAGAAAACAACAAAGTTGCTGATGTTCAGGATTGAATTGGGCGCCACATCCATTGGAGTGAGCCCGTAATACTTAAAGACTTGACGAAAAAAGAGAGAACCCGGGGGGCGGAGACCCCGGGTTACGTGATCTAAAAGAACGACCACTTCACCTTTTTCAGGAGTGGGCCGGGTCTCCTCTCCAGGCGCACGCCACTGGATCTCCTCCTGAGGCGGGAGTTCACCCCGGTTCACGAATGACTGGAGCGTGGTCTTGGTTGCGCTGGACCGTGTCCAGTTCACAGGAGCGGCTGTGGGCGCACCGCTAGATCCGCCCTTTGCGGAGCTGGGAGGTTTCTTTGCAAGAGATTTTGCAGCTTTGGGCCCTCCTGCCATCTTCTTCTCTTTCACCATGGTTGGGGATCAACGAGGTGCCTAAGCGGTAACAATGGCGAAGAACGATGAACATGATAAGAACCCTAGCTCGGATGCAAATGTGGATAGAGGAGTGCAGATTGAATCTAGACAAAATGAGGAGCGGAATCGGGTGCGCAGCACAAGTAAAAACAAAGATTGGAGTTACCTTGGAGATTAGTTGAAGTTGGAGAGCTCGATTCGAGATCGGATCTGCGGCTGCTACAGTGCTTGCGCGAAGTTGGAGATGAGTTTGAGAATGGGGAAAATGACTGCGCGAGGTCGTGGCCAGATATTTATAACCGCGGTGAAAACCCTAGGGGTAACATGGTAAAAATGAGTGGATAAGATAAGCATCTTCTCCGGGAAGTCAGCGACAATTAGACAGGACAAAAAGGATATTCCAACTCATTTATGGTGTCTCAGTGAGATGGCTGAGTAGAAATTTTCGCTAAGTGTTGGGTGTGAAACCCGGAGATACATGGTGTAGAATGAGAAAGCCGGGTCACGAGATAACCCGCCAAGAAGAGCTGGCTTAACAAGACAGAGGGAAATGAAACTTTGTACATATTTATTATCTTTGTATTTCAGGTGATTAACCAGGCAAGCCAGAACACCAGCATTGATCAAGAAACAAACAACGCAAGATAGAAGCAAAGCGTGGCGACCTGGTTACCTGGTTAACCTGGGGGCTACTGATGGAGGGATAATAACCCGGTAGGCCCATGACGAGGAAAACATGACCCGCCAGGCAGGAGGCCCGGCGAGGCCAGTTAACCCTCAGCATAGGCCGGGTTACGGTGCTGGGCCGGTATCTTGGCGATGACCCGGCTATTCATGAAGAATGTTCCAGGAGGTCCAGAGGCGGTTCAAGAGGCGGTTCTATACTTGGAATACACGAAGGATAAAGGAGTAGTAGTAGGACTCAGAGTTCGGGTAGAACCCGGCCTATCTTGTACGCGACCAGGAGGCCCGGTATCTATATAAACCGGCCCCTGCCCCTTAGACAAGGGAGACTTTTCGTAACCCCAAGCTTTAGGCGAGACATACAATCCTTGTAACCTAGATCGAGATCCGGCTCTGTTGTAGTAGCCGGGTTATCGAGACAGAGATCGAGATTAATAATAAGATAGCAGGAAGTAGGTCTTTATCTCCAATGGAGAGGCCGAACCTGGGTAAACCTTTGTCCCCTGCCGTGCTAAACAAACACCCAGACACCAGAGTCGCCTTGCCCAAAAGTTTAAGCTACCCTCAAGTAGCATCTGCCGTGTTTTCTACCCCACGACAATCAAGTTATCCATTTTAGTGATCTACAAGATTAAGCAAGTTTTTCCTTATACCAATTACCACATGCAACATTTTCTGAACCAACCAATCACCAATCAATTTATTTCATCAACTCTCCAAACAAATATAAGTGAAGCAAGAGAGTACTTTCTACAAAAGAAAGCTAATAGCTCTGACAAGAGATACATGAAAACAAGAGCTAAAAGCTGAACAGCGCTAGATATGAATACTCAACAAATATAAGTGAAGAATAGGAGTATTCTCATGAAAAAGCGGAGCGTGTCTCTCTCCCAATTAAGAATGCTAGGGTCCAGTCAAGCTTTATTGAAAATAAAAATGCAATACTGAAAATAAAAAGCACACATACGCTCCAAGAAAAGCACATATGATGTGAAAGAATTAAAATATAGTTTCACTAGAGATGACCTGATAATTTTGACGATGAAGAAGGGGATGCCTTGGGCATCCCCAAGCTTAGACGCTTGAGTCTTCTTGAAATATGCTGGGGAGATCCATGGGAGCCTCCCCAAGCTTAAGCTCTTCACTCTTCTTGATCCTATTATATCATCCTTCTCTCTTGACACTTGAAAACTTCCGTCACACCAAACTCAAAGTAGATCTCATTAGAGGGTTAGTGCATAAAAAATTCACATGTTCTGTAAAGACGCAATATGGTTTGTTACTTTGAACATTAGCTACAGCCACTGATGTTATGTGAAGCTCTTCCACCCAAAAAAGAATTTCACTCAACACTAGTAAAAGAGAGAATGCGAAAAATAAAAAGGCATAATCTGTCTAAAACAGAACAGTCCGCAAAGACGAATTTTTTCGAGGCACTTACGACGCTCAGATCGATAAACTCTGAACTAATGAAAGTTTCAGACATTCATAAAGATTACGCACAAAAAATTTCAGATTTTTTTAACAATCTGGTGATTTTAGGAATTTCGTACAGTGAACAGCAAAAATCTGTTTCTGCGCAGCAATCAAAATTAAGCATCATCTTATCATTAGAGGCTACTTTTTAGCACAACAATGCGAGAAAATAAAGATACAAATGAGTTGCTACAGAAGTAAACAAACTCCTTGACTAATACTGAAAATAAAAGATAATGGGTTGCCTCCCAAAACGCTTTCTTTAATGCCTTTTAGCTAGGCATAGTGATTTTTATGATGCTCACATAAAGATGAGAGTTGAAACATAAAAGAGAGCATCGAGGAGCATATATAAAACATGTTTAAATCTAACACTCTTCCTATGCATAGGAGCCTTGTAAGAAAACAAGTAAATGAAGCACAAAGTGACTAGCATAGGAAGACAAAACAAGTGCAACTTTAAAAATTTCAACATAAAGAGAGGAGACTTAATATTATTGTGATATATGAAACCGTGTCTCCCTCTCACATAATAACCAGTAGGTTTTAAAGAAACCATCATATAAAAGCAACAAAAGAGAAAGCTCAAAACTTTCATGACAAAGAGAGGAAATTTAATAACATGAAGATTTCTATAACCATATTTTCCTCTCTCAAAATAATTTTCAGTAGCATCATGAATAGACTCAACAATATAGATATCACATAAAACATTCTTATCATGATCTATAAACGCATAATTTTTATTAAGCTCAGAAATAGTGGGGTTATCAAACCCACTTTTGACAATAGTAGTATAATTAATATCATTAGGCAATATAGGACCATCATCAAGAGCATTATCATATATAATATTAGGGAGCACATTTTTCCTTTCTGCAATTTCCTCTTTTACTGAGTCAAGGAGGTTGTTTACTTCAAATTTATCAAAAGGAGATATTTCAATAGAATCATGACATTCAAAAGTATAGCATTCTTCCTCCTCCAAGCTTGGGGAACTAAAAATATCATTTTTATCAAAACCAACTTCCCCAAGCTTAGAGCTTTCCATGTCATTAGCAATAATGGTGTTCAAAGAATGTATGCTAATAACATTGCTACTGTCATGATTGTTATGCAAATAAAGTTCCATAGGCTTTTTAATCTTCTCTTCGAACACTTCATGTCCCAACTCAAGATAAATTTCATAAAGCTCTCTCATGTTGTTTTCAGCCATAGGACTAGTTTCAAGGAAAGTAACCATTGATATTTTTTTTTTAGACCGTGCTACCGTAGGGGAAATCCCTACGGTGTAAATTTCAATTAAAAGGGTAACAAAGAGAGTTTACATGGATGAACAAAGAGGGGAGAAGAGAAGGGTCACAACATAATGACCCAACTCAAGACACAAGAAACAGAAAATAAACGGTCTAAAAAGCTTATTAAACTCGACTGAAGAGAAACACCACCGTCTGCTCGAAACCTGAAGCGAAACTTGAAGTTGCTATCCGAAGAAGAGAGTAACACTCTCAAACCAAGCTTGGACCAGAGAAAAACTCTTTGACTCTAAATTGATGCAGCTAGGGAAACTTGACCGAGACCCAATCAATCAGCTTCTGAACTAAGGCTGCTTTAACTCTGTACTGGTGGAGTAAAATGTCTTGTTTAGATCTTCTTTTCCAGCTCGCAGCCGAGGGAGGAATATTTGTAACCATTGATATCAAGTAAAGAGCTAGACATAATAACTAACAGAAAACAAAACTGAAAATAAACTAAATGCAAGTAACTAATTTTTTTGTGTTTTTGATAATTGCAAGCAAACAAGATAAAATAAAGTAAACTAAGCAAGACAAAAACAAAGTAAAGAGATTGGAAGCGTGAAACTCCCCTTGCAGAAGACTGCTGTCTCCCCGGCAACGGCGCCAGAAAAATAGCTTGATGACGTGAAACACACGTTCGTCGGGAGACCCCAAGAGGAAGGTATGATGTAGTCAGCAGCAAGTTTTCCCTCAGAAAGAAACCAAGGTTATCGAACCAGTAGGAGCAGCAACTCTTCAGAAGGTTGTCAACGGCGCCAGAAAAATAGTGTTGTTGATGGGAGTCTGGACTGTTGACGTGGAATCTGCACACAACACAATCAAACTACTTTGCCCCAACGAAACAGTGAGGTTGTCAATCTCACTGGCTTGCTGAAAACAAAGGATTAAACGTATGGTGTGGAAAATGAGTATTAAATTGCAGAGAATGAAAAAGGAACAGTTTGCAGTTTGTGGTTGTTTAATCAGTGTAAAAGAATGGACCGGGGTCCACAGTTCACTAGTGGTGTCTCTCCATAAAAGATAACTAACATGTTGGGTGAACAAATTACAGCTGGGCAATTGACGAATAGTGAGCGCATGACAATGCATATACATGACATGTTGACTACTATGATATTTAATTGGGCATTACGACATAATACATAGATCGTTATCCAACAGCATCTATGACTAATAATCCACCGCCGGGTTGTCATCCGAGTTCCCCATTGGTATTAAGTTGCAAGCAACGGATAATTGCATTAAGTCAAGTGCGTAATGTAAACAAACACATATGTCCGTGGACATAGCATCGTTAGGTTATCCCTAGTGGCAACAGCACATCCACAACCTTAGAACTTTCTGTCACTGTCCCAGGTTAAACGGAGACATGAACCCACTATCTAGCATAAATACTCTCTCTTGGAGTTACAAGCATCTACTTGGCCAAAGCATCTACGAGTAACGGAAAGCATGCAAGATCTTAAATAACATATAAGATAGATTGATAATCAACTTGACATAATATTCAATATTCATCGGATCCCAGCAAACACAACATGTAGCATTACAATAATATGATCTTGATCATGTAGGGCAGCTCACAAGATCTAAACATGATGGCACAAAGTGGAGAGACAACCATCTAGCTACTGCTATGGACCCGTAGTCCAAGGATGAACTACTCACGCATCACTCCGGAGGCAGGCATGGCGATGTAGAAGCCTCCGGTGACGATTCCCTCTCCGGCAGGGTGCCGGGAAGAGGTTCTAAACCCTCCCGAGCTAGGGTTGACGACGGCGGCGTCTCTGGAACTTTTCGTGGATATTTGCTCAGGTACTTAGGGTTTTCGCGTCGGGGGAATAAGTAGGCGAAAGGGCGGTGGCTGGAGAGGCCCGTGGGGCCCACACCATCCCAGGGCGCGGCAGAGGGGGGCCCCGCGCCCTGGCCACGTGTGGGGCCCACGTGGCTCCTCTCCGTCGCCTCTTTGGTCCGTCAGATGAGTTCTGGTAAAATAGGGACTCCCGTGTAGTTTCGTCCAATTCCGAGAATATTTCCAGACTAGCTTTTCTGGAATACAAAAACAGCAGAAAACAGGAACTGGCACGTCGGCATCTTGTTAATAGGTTAGTCCCAGAAAATGTATAAAAGTGATATAAAGTAGATGCAAAACATGTAGCAATTGGTATAAAACAAGCATGGAACATCAAAAATTATAGATACGTTTGAGACGTATCAATGGTCTCCTCTGTCCCTTCCTCACTAGAACGCACCGTAGTCTTCTACTTTTAGCTGTGCTGCGTAGGTACAGATCGGATCTTGCAATTACTAGCATGTTTTTGTGGTTTTGTTTCTCATGATTCGTACTGTACCCAGTAATAATTTGCTAAGTCACTTTGTGTCTATTAACCTTTACTAGTCTACACCCACATCTTTAAATTTTATTGCGAGCAGAGATGCAAGATGTTCTGATGTCGCCCAAGAGGAGGCTTTGTTCTGCTTGCTCTCCTTAGTTTTATGAATGCTGTGCGTCATGTTGTTGCTCAATGCAAGGGATTGTATATGGAAGACCAAATTTCTTTGCAGTAAAGCACAAATAAAATTGAAGCTATGTAGATTATTTGGAGCTGAAATGGGTCAAGAGCACATTACTGTGTGTTTGCTTCCTTGTTATCTTCTGTTTGATATGACGCAATAGGTGTTACTTTCTGTCCAAACCTGGAAGTATACTTTTTGCTTGTCACCATCACCCATCAGTTGGGCTGTATACTTAATCCAACCCTTGGGATTTCTGTAATTGATGACCAAACTTGGTGTATGCCTAACTGTGACTACTTAGATGTATCTGTTGTCCGATTTGCTCCTTCGTCTTTCTTGGTATGCTTCTGCATATATATGTTGGTTGTAATCTGCTTTAACAATGCAAGTACTTGATACTCCATTCTGTTCTAGTAAGTGAATGGAACATCCCATGCCCACCACCATGCCGGTAGCACTTCTTCCTTGTTGAAGAGCATGGTTCTACTCCAGCACCATAACTGTTGCTTATATTATTAACTCGAGTGAATCTAAGCTTTTCTTTGTCAAATCACAACTAGAATGTGTCTTAACTTGGGCCAAATAATATGATCTAGAGTGACAGCTCGAGTTTGTGTTGAGTTGACATCTTGTAAACCATGAATGCATTGTGATGATTTTATTGATTTGACATCTTGTGAACCATGAATGGACTATGATCTCGTGAACCATAAACTGGATGCCTCCCCGGTAGAGTTTATTATGTGTATGTATATGCTTCAGTCAGATATTTGGCTGACATCTTGGGAACCATGGACTGGGTGCTTGAATCATTTAAAAAAAAATCTCAGCATTGGAGTTCCTGTCATCATGTGAGTATATAGACAGTGTACTAATGGACTGTTCTGTTGTGCTGCAGGTTGGGAGACTACATGATGTCATGCTTGGGGATATTTTTTTGCAATACTTGCAATTGCTGGCAATCGCTCTCGTGTGATGGTGGCGGCTTCATCACGTCGTGCGTTGGCCGTTGGCACATGGCAGCAGTGGATTTCTTTTTCAAATCTGTGGGTTAAGTGTAAGTTTCTTGTTCCTCTCTTTTCTCGCCGTGGATGTACCGTGTTTCGGCCATCGAGCCCATAACATGCTTGTGTAGGTTTAAGTGGTACAATGCTTGTTTAGGCTGCTTCTTAATGCTAGTTGTTGTCGTTGGCTTGGAGAAAGGCTAAATAGAACAATTTCAAGATTGTTTGCTGCATCATTTTGCTATAGGATGCTCAAGTGAATCATGTTTGTCTGTTTGTACAACACAAAATTCGAGTAACAATTGTATTTCATTTGCTTGGCATCTAGGAAGTAGAATAATGCTCGATGTTATGGTGCCGTGGCAACTTCCCCGTTTGCATCATATTGTAATGTCATGCTCAATGAAAATCCACTCCCTCCACCATCAACTACTGTGTTGCCGGTCCTGCTGTGTTGCCTTTTTCTTATATTAAAATTTGAATGGCTGAATACTAGTAGCACCACATAACCATTCATAGGCAGCAATAGCATTGCATATGTAGGCAGCAGTACCACGCATATAACCATTTACAGTTATTACTACTACTGTGACAAGTTTTTCTTGTGAAATTACATGCCTTTGAATTGCCTAGGCCTTTATTGCTACTATTTTAGCTGTTTCTTGAACAGTTTTTTTTTTCTTTTGACAGGTGGCAGAAACAATTGTAATTGGTGGCTGAAACTAAATTGTGTAGGGGATTAACCATTGTTCAATGTTAATACAGTGTGATTTCCAACAATGAATCATGTATTTGTAATTAGCCTTTAATTGGCTAATATTTTTTTTTGGTTCTGATTGTCAAATATGCCGACGGCTTTTACCGTAGGCCTTTCCCTACTTGGCCGTCGGCATACGTACCGTTTGTAGTCACCAGATCATGCCACGTGGCCGCTGTATGCCTACGGCATTTGCCGTCGGCATAGCTTTAGACGGCGTCAGACGGACGTGAGACGTTTTTTTTTGCCGACGGCCGAGCGTTGCCGACAGCCAATGAAAACCGTCGGCATATGTGGTGTATGCCGACGGCTAATGTATGCCGACGGCTTTTTCTTTGTATGCCGAGGGAGCAAAAGACGACGGCAAATGCTGTCGGCATACATATTTGCCGTAGGCATATATGTATGCCTACGGCATTTGTGACTATGCCGACGGTATTTGGCCGTAGGCAACTTGTCGTTTTCCTGTAGTGAGTAGTGCTGGTGCTGCAGCCATCAAAGAACTCAAACTTCAGACTCGATAGGTGAACTTATATCTCCCCTACTATGTTGCCTTTCCTGCTAATTCAGTTATGTTGCTGACATTGTACGCTTTATTTAGGTCTTAGGAAAGGTCAACCATGTAACATTTTCAGTCAACAGGTTGCAACTCTAATACCTATGCACATAGTGATTTGCTTTTTTTTTTCTTTATTATCATGAGACATGCTGAATGTATTTTTTGCATCTGCAGTATGCTTTTATTGTATTTTCACAGAATGCAACTGTTCTTGGACTATGTTGAGGAAGATATGAAAATGTTGTGTGCTCGACGACGGAAAATCATCCTTACATCTTCTTTGTTCATACTTAAATCTTCATTGTTCATATTCCCTCTATTCAACACGTCAAGCTTTGGATGCACGGGTACATGCACCTCTGGTGCTCATGGTTGCTGGTTGCTGAGGTTCACATCGACAAGCACACTGACAATACCGTCATGCTGGAGAAGTTGAAAAGCCAACATTTAGTGTTCTATAATTTGTATACCCCGTGACTAATAATGCTCTCACGTTATTATGTGAAAAAAATTCTCTTGCATTCTACCAAAAAGTTGAGCAGATTAATTTGAAAACAATCCTTTTTGCCGCTTTGCCTAGGTAGATGTGAACATAGGCCGCAGCTCAAATTATTTGGTAATAAATATTTTTCGGAAAATCTAATCAGCAGGCGCCTGATATTTGGCAAAACGTGACGCTCCTTCCCGAGCCGTTGGATCGCATGGGAACGGTTAAGATCTGCACGGAACGGTCAATGAAACGCGCGGTACGTATCGATCCCATCTCATCTTCTTCCTCTTTCCTCCCGATCCCATCTGGACAAAATCACTCGGCAGATGCCGTTCCCCGCCCGGCTCCCGCCACTGGCCGCCTCCGCCGCCGTTACTGCCGCCGACGTGCTCGTCGCCATCGCCCGTCCCCGCACATCTGTGTCGGTGCTAACGCCGGCGCCGGCACCGACATGGACGCTGGCCACCACCCACCAGGCCACCACGCCCATCTCCCCTTATCCCCTGCTCTCCTCGTATATGTTCCCTTCAGGTGCGCGGCGCTGTTGGTCTGCTATTTGCGGCGGCCCCCGGCCCTCGCTCGTTCTCTATGCGGTTTCAGCAGCTCCTCCACCAGGTTGCCGACCACTCCTCTGACCTCCTCTTCTACCACATCTGCATTTTCCACCCATGCTCGACCGTCGCCGGTCCTTCTCTGAGGCAGCTCCTCTTCTCTGGCTGCTCCTTACTCTCTGCCATCGGTACTCGCTTGTTCGGCCGGCCACGCATCTCCGTGACTCCATCCATCCCCGTTCTCTGGTCTCCTGCTGCCGTGGTTGTAGACCGGAGGGTCGGCGTCCCACGCGCAACCCCGGCGAGGAGCACCACTTGCTGTCAGCTACAGGGCCAACTTCGACGTGCTACTACAGTACTACCCGGGCGAGCAGTTGACTTCGACGGGGCGGCGGTCGAGCAGCTGACGGTGACGTGCTAGTACCTGGGCCATCTACATCGACCTGACCATGGCAAGGTAAGCTAGGCACGTCCCTACTACTCCTGTTATTTCTGTTATGCCAACTGCCGATGTAGCATTTGAAGCTCTATAAGATTTTCTGATAGCTTTCTGATGTAGTGCTCCATCAGTTGCATATTCTCTCTCTCATGGATGGTCGTTGACCTCTTAGTGCTCCATCCACTGTTGTACTAGTAGTAATTTTAGGGTGGTCGTTGGTGCAGCTTGTAGTGGTCCATTAGCTGCAACTTCTAGAGCTGCAACTTCTAGTGCTTATCTGTGTTAAAACATTCAGAAATTGGTGCAGCTTTGCGGGGTCATCTGTGTTAAAACTTGTAGGAAATTTATTTTTCTTACTACAGTTCTCTAAATATATTGGTGTGGTGTGTGCTTGTGTTTCAGGAATTAGGATTGGTTGTCTGATATACAATGATCTCAAGTTCAACACATTCAGATGCCGTTTGCAGCTGCTTGCAATGGAACTACACCAGGCTCAAGTGCAACTCCCACTTTATCGCCAAGCTCAAGTGCAGCTCCATCGGGACATGACATGGGTCATTTTTCAGTAGTTTATTACTTGATCATTTTTCTTCAGTTTGTTTTGGCTTTTCTCCTTTCATTAGCTAGATTAAATTGGGCGTGGCGCTGGTGGCATATCCCCACAATTGCAACACATAATCTGACATTTTTTCCGTACAATCACCCATAATGGATGTCACCCATAATGGATGCGATATGACTAGTGACGAGTTGAGATCTTGATGAGGTGGACGGCGTCGGGCACTCCTGGTTGCGGTGTGGTACCGTGTGATGGTGTGCATGCACTGGACTCCACCGTTTCCTTAAAAGGCGGGGATACACTTGCAAAACTGGAGAATCGTGTTGAAGCGGCTCTCGCTCGATCGACATCCTCTGCGTATCTTTCGATAGTCATGCACGTTCTCATGTCGTAGAAACCTCTCTGTGTGATCTGAACCAACCGGAGCATTAGAGATGACAACCAAGCGACGGCGTTTCTCACATGTAACTATTTTTTGTCTTTTCACCGCGTCAAATAGTTATCGGGATGTCAAAATAATAATTACATACACGGTTTCGATGGAGTTACTTATGTGGTAATGATGTAGTTATCACCACGTAAGTGATATAATTATCCTACTCTCTAAATGATAGTTATTCAACAAGTACTAATAGATAATAGATCCATGTGCTTAGTGTATAGTTATCACACCGAATTTGATTTGTTACCCTAATATCCAGGTAATAGTTACCAACCCAATACTTATGAAGTTACCCATTTGTTTATGATATAGTTATCGCCATGAAATCGATTTAGTTACCCTATTCTCTAGATAATAGTTACCCACCTAATACTGATAAAGTTATACATGTCTTTATTATGTAGTTATTCATCACGAAACCGATGTAGTTACCCTATTTTTCTTGGTAACAGCTACCCACCCAATACTGATGTAGTTACTCACCCAGTACTTATAAAGTTACTCATGTATTCATAATATAGTTATCTACCACGAAATCAATTACTTACCCTACTCTCTTCGTTCTTTGCAAAAGTTACCCATCCAATATTGATAAAGTTATCCACCGAATACTGATAAATTTACCATGTGTTCATGATGTAGTGATCCACCATAAAATTATTGTAGTTACCCACATAATACTGATAAATTTATCCACTATGTACTGGTAAAGTTACCTATGTGTTCATGATGTAGTTATCCACCATGAAATCGATTAGTTACCCTACTCTCTTCGTTCTTTGTAAAAATTATCCACCCAATACGGATGAAGTTACCCACTCAGTACTGATGAAGTTACCATGTGATCATGATGCAGTGATCCACAACGAAATTATTGCAGTTACCCATGGTTAACCACATAATACTGATAGAATTACCCACCCTATACTGATAAAGTTATCCATGTATTTTTATGATATAGTTATCCACCGGGAAATCGATGTAGTTACCGTACTCTCTCGGCAATAGTTACCTACCCAATACTGATGGATTTACTCACCTAGTATTGATAAAGTTATTAATGTGTTCATGATGTAGTTATTCACCACGAAATTGATGTAATTACCATGTCCTCTAAATAATAGTTAGAAAAACAATAGTCATATTTTTTATGGTGTAGTTGTCACCATGAAATCGACAGTTATCATCTTAATACTTATGAAGTTGTAGTGATGTTTTAGTGTATAGTTACCACTTTGTGCATGATACATTTATCATCGCAAAGTGATATTCGCTATGAAAAACTAGGTGCGGTAACTTAAAACTATTTTTTTTTAAAGAACAACAATAAATGGTTCTATCTCAACCTGAAAAGTAATCGTTAATATGGTGGCTAACTTATATGTTACGGAGTGGGTAACTTTGGTATAAAAAAAGGTGTCAGAATATATTAACATGTGATCTAGTTTCGAAGATCTCGTCGCGAATAGCTCAACGGTGAAAACGGATCCTAAATCGGATACACGGTTTGGGCTACACAACTTTTTGAATTTTCAAATTTTGCATTTAATGCGGGATGACATCAGCATTTTTATTTTTTTGTGCATACATGCAAATGAGACTTATTTCTCATCCGGTAGTGCGTATAGATTTGCTAAATGTAAGGCGCCTTACGCATAGTTAACTTATAGATGAACGGAAAATCTATTTGTAAGGCGCCCAATACTGATACTCTCTCGGTAATAGTTACCCACCCAATACTGATAGAGATATCCAACCAGTACTTATGAAATTGTACGTGTGTTTTGTATAGTTATCAACTTGTGCACGATACATTTATCATCCCAAGGTGATAAAAAATATTTCTATTTCAATCCAAAAACTACTCGTTAATATGGCGGGTAACTTACATACTACAACCTGGATAACTTATATGATACGGGGTGGGTAACTTTTGGGTCCAAAAAAAAGTTGTCAGAATATGTCAACATGGGATCTAGTTTCGAAGATCTCGTCGCGACTAGCTCAGCGGTGAAAACGGATTCTAAATCGGATAAACGGTTTAGTCTGCAAAACTTTTTAAAAATTTCGAATTTGCATTTAATGCGGGATGACATCACCCTTTTGTTTTTTGTGCATGCATGCAAAATGAGCTATTTCTTCTCACACGCGCGTGTATACGCATTGGCAAAAAAAAATTAGGACGGATGAGTGGTCCTGCCTAGTGTCTACACTTTTGCCAAATGTAAGGCGCCTTACACATAGTCGTTCCCAATATTTTTATATAGCCATTTAGTTCAGACATTTCATGAAACGTGCATGTGCACGTGCCTGATTACTAGTGTTCTTGAAAATCGGCACTTATCCAAATCCTCGTTCGTAGGAAAACATGTACTCCATTTACCATTGATCACAAATCTGAAAAGGAATACGGTCGATCGTCGAGTGTAACCTAATTCGTGTTATAAAACGATGTGCTCCAACAACTCACACGCCTCCGTGCAAACTGGTTGCCGTTGACAT
The DNA here is from genome assembly GCA_947311845.1 of Poa pratensis. NCBI lineage: Eukaryota > Viridiplantae > Streptophyta > Magnoliopsida > Poales > Poaceae > Poa > Poa pratensis. Next base: position 78,740,523 of record CAMZMU010000033.1, read on the forward strand.
GTGCCGATGCGGCCAGCGCTGATGCATGCTTAGTAAGCACGTTGCCTCACGGTTGTATTCGGTACGGTATTATGTACTGCATTACCCGCCAATTTTTTTTTATGCACTGCCTGTTTGCTAAGCACTTGTATAAGACAGCCTTCTGTTTGCTGCAGGCTGCAGCCAAAACTGAAAGTCTTGAGTTGGCAGAACCGAAAGTCCTGTCTCGCTGAGAGAAGGATCATCACACGGGGTCTCCATGACCATGCCTGCTTCCGTTCCGTTTTGCATCATCCAATCCGGCTTTGAGACAAACTCCCCATTCTATTTCCAACGTAAAGGTGCCCCCTTCTCTCAGTGGCACCCTCGTGCTGTCATCATCGAATCTGATCTGCTTGCCGTTCGTGTCGTTTCATCCGGTGTAGTGAGATCGATAGTTTTGAGAAAAATGGTAATTTGAAATTTCAAAAAGTCCAAGAAAAACCAGGAATATGTGTACATGTTCTGTGTACTCACGCAAAGTTTCACAAAAAAAGGCGTTTTTTTCTATAAAACAACAAATTTGTGGTTGTAGAAATGAATAAAAAACTTATATTTAAAAAAAATTCTTTGTGTAGACCAAATTACAACTTTTTTTTACCGAAACTTGTGGCGTGACTACTCTATATGTACGATATGTGGTTGTATTTTCTTCAGTATAATTGGATATACGTAAATATTGTTTTTTATTTAAATTTTAAAAAACGAGATCACTGATGCGGGTGTACAACCAACACTTTTTTTTTGAGGTATAAGGTGGTCGTATCCACCGCCCGAATAGATAGAAAGAGTTGACCTAGTTTATAAGGGAAACCGGGTCCAAAAACCATACAATCTGTACAAAAGAATGACACAAACGAAGCGACCCACCGCCCACACGACTCAAGTCGACAAACGCCACAACAAACACCACCCGCTCCGGGGCCGCCGCCCCGGCGTAACAACCAGATCGACATTCGCAGTGCCCGAAAGTGATCCAGTCATGGTCGACGAACCCTCTGCCCACACAGTCTTCATCCAGATTGCCACCAAAACCACCCCGTACCGGGGCCGCCGCCCCGGAGTAGCAACCAGATCGACTTTCGCATTGCCCGAAAGCGATCCAGTCAGGTCGATGAACCCTCTGCCCGTGCAGTATTCATCCAAGTCGCCACCCAAACCCACGCAGGGCAATGGCCCTGCCTCATAGAACCGTCGCAGCGTGGGAGTTCGAGGCCGCTGCCTCGACGTCCACCACCGTAAAGCGATCCAGTCAGGTCGATGAACCATCTGCCCGCGCAGTCTTCATCCAAGTCGCCACCCAAACCCACGCAGGGCAATGGCCCTGCCTCATAGAACCGTCGCAGCGTGGGAGTTCGAGGACGCTGCCTCGACGTCCACCACCGTCCGGGGCCGCCGCCCCGGCATCCACGTCCCCCGGCCACCGAAACTCACACGGCAGCTGCCGCGAACCAACCGCACCGTGATGGCCTGTGTCTCCAAGATGACGCCTCCAAGAAGGTCGCAACGCGTCCGTTGCCGCCGCCCGCTTCGAAGGAGCTTGGGTTTTCACCTAGATATCTCAGGACCGCTCACGTCGATCAGGATGGAACCACCACAACGACGCGAACTAGAGAGGGAACGACGCCAAAGGCGCCGCCGTCGTCGGCGCTGACCGAAGTACGTGCAAGGCTTTCGCCCAGGAGGTCCATCCGACCGCAAGGCGAGAAGAGCAAACATACTGGCGACAAGAAACAGCGCCGACCTCCAAGCTCGACCGCCGGCCATGACCGTCGCGACGCCCATGGCCGCGACATCCATGCCGCACCCCTGCAGCAACCTTCGATCCGGGGCCGCCGCCGCCCCGGCTTCCACGCCTCCCGGATGCCGGAGGATGGCGGCAGGAGAGGCCACCTCCTGCCTCCGAGCCGGAGTCTCCACCACCTCTTCCTCGCGGCCCATGCGCCGGTGAAAGGCAGCGCCGGAATCCACATCTCTGGGAGCGCACCTCCAGCTCCCCGACGCACTCGGCCTCAACGTCGCCCATCTTCACCGCGCCACCGAGAGCTCACGCAGGTCGCGGCCGCGCATCCGCGCCGTCCGTACGCCCAGCAACTGCCGCAGCCGGCGGCCAGCCCGCATCGCGCCTAGGAGCGACGCCTGAGCGCACACCTCCACGCCGGCATCCCCAGGCCCGAAGCTGGCCCGTGGGGCCCAGATCCAGCCCGCCTCGCGCCCATCTCCTCCCGCCGCAAGCGCACGGCCTCCTCGCATCCAACACGCTGCCTCCCTGGACACGCCCATGCCGCACGCGCACGGCCGCTCCGTATCCGAAGCGCCGTCACCAAAAGCCGCCACGGTCGCGTCCACGCCGCCGCTAACAGAGGTGCTCGCGCGGCGGAACGAGCCGAAGACGCCCCGCCGCCACCGTCCTTGGGGTGCATGCGGCTTTGCCGACGACCTCTCTGGCAGCGGCGATGCGGGGGAGGCGGCGGCGGCCCTCTACCGCCGGCGGCGGCTAGGGTTTCCCCCGAGCCGCCAGGGGAGGGCGACGCGGGAGGGGGGCTACAACCAACACTTTGCGGTGATGGATATGGATGCAATAGCACCGTAGGCCGGGTAGCTGATATTCTGGAGTACCAAAAGTCGGAAAATATTCCGTGCGATCACGTCGCGGATAGCCGCGTTTTCAATTGCTGACAGCGATCGCATCTGCTATCCGCTGGATGGAGACCCTCGGATTGAGAACACTTTGAACCATTCGTTTTTCTTTCTTTTTATTTATGTCACAATTTGGGAAGACATGAACAATTCCTTGATTGCGAGGATATATTTTTCTCCATTTGATTGGTTTATTTCAGTTCGTCATAGTATGTTCAGTACAGGCCATTAGGCCATGGTGATTCAGCCAACCTCTCACTCTCAAGTACAGCACTAATTCAAATAGTCATGAACATTGAGAGGGAAGTCGTCTGCTTACTTAACGTCGGTTGGGAGCTGCCAGAACGGCAGGATCCGTGCTGTTTCTGAACACTAGAGTAACCGAGTCCCTAACAACTATCGGCACGAGTGAGAGGACCAGCATAATTGCCATCGCACTCGGCCGGGATCTGATTGGATATATGATTGGGCTGGAAAACGTATTGATGTATACTAAGCCAAAATCCAGATCTCGTTATTATGGCAAAGAAAATAACAGATCAAGGTAGACTAGCTGCGTCGATCACCACATGGTTGTACAGGTGTGCACGTCCTGAAGATTTCGCCCAGGGTACTAAATGTTCCATCAGGTTCAAGATTCTTTTCATTAGAAAAATGTCCATCAGGTTCTCTAAACGCTCAAGCAAGCATGATACGAAGCGTAAGGAAGAACAAGTGCTGGGATGACCTGACGGCGTGCAGTCCCAGTCCATCATCAGGTTCCGTAGATCCCTTCGATTCCACCAGGGCGTAGTACGTCTGATCCGCCGGCGGCTACAGTAAGAAACCTCAAACAAGTATCTCCCGTCATCTTGACTGCGGCGACAGTATGTAGCACAAAAGTAAGCAGCATTGTGATTGAAGGTGTCAGCAGCATCCAGAGAGGTAAATGGGGTACCCCAAGGAGGCTCCTCAGAGCTCAGCGACTCTCGGCCGTCGGATCGATCTTTGACAGCGCGATCTGGAGCGTCCGTTCGCGGTGGCAGCACAGTGATTTCCTGCGCCGTCCTGGTGTGCGTTTGATGGGTCGCTGACGGTGGGGCCAGGGCGTCGCCGGTCCCTCGCCGGTCCCGCTCGACAGGGTCACGACGCGTCGGTCCGTCGGTGCAATTCTACCTCCACAAATCGACTGCGCGGACATTTTGCAGAAAAACGCCCGCAAAGGACCTGATCGTAATTTCCGGAAAGGTCGAGGACTTTTTTGCAAAAGTACCCGCAGAGCTCGCTCCCCTTCCTCTTCCTCTCTCCCGCGACGGAAAGTCGCCGCGGCCGCCGCCGCACGCCGCCGGCGCCACGGCCCTCCCCCGACGGATCTACGGACGCCGGAAGGTTCCCCGTCGCCGCCTCGACCTCCTAGCCTACGCACACGTGCCGGGGCGCCGCGGACGCGCCAGAAACACCGCCGCCGTGCTCGGCTGTGCTCCGGCGACCTGCCGCGTTTCAGCGCCGCCGGCGGCCGCTCCGGCGACCAAAGTGGGGCGGCGCCGCCAGATCCGGGTTCCCCGTGGCTGCGCGCGTCGAACGCGCCGATCCTCGCGTGCTGGAACGCGCTGCAGAGGCGGCGCCGTCGCCGGCGGAGCCGCGGCCAGATCCGCGCTCGCCGTCGCTGGCGTCAGCGTGACGACCCTGACGTGGGGCCCGCATGGCAGTGAGAGAGCGGGAGAGGGAGGCCGATGCGGTGTGGCAGCCGTGCTGGCTGCTGGGCTTCGGCCCAGTTGGGCCTTTTCTTCTTTTTTTTTTTCCTTTTCTCTTTTTCTTTTCTGAAAACTTTTATAGCTTTTGTTTTAAATATCCAATTGAATTCAACCAGTTTCTAAAAATTTGTAAAGATCAAAACAGTCATTTTAAATACTTTGGGACCATTTCCAAATTATGTTAAATCTTGGAAAATTTAAATGATTCAAAAAGGCTTAATTGACACCTTTATGTCATTTTCTAAAATATGGTTTTAAATTTTTCTTTCGAACTCAAATAATTGACATGGGCGAATTTCAGTTTTTTTAAAACAAACTATTGTTCGTTACATGTTGACATGTGGGTCCCACTATCAGATATTTCACAATTACAGGGGAACATGTTGAAATTCCAAAAAAAAAAAAACTTCTAATTTCCAATTTAAAAAATTGCAAACTTATGAAGATTTCCAGACTTTCCTGGTTTTGAATTGCACTCAAAAAACAATACCCAAAAAAAATCACTCACCCAAATTACATGGTTTTGAATTAAAAAAAAACTTTGGCCATAGGATTCAAGTGAATAAGTATGCGTTTTCAGTCATTACAAATTTTTTCTTAAAAAATGAAACGTATAAACATATTCAAACAGCCCGCAAAACAAAAAAAAAACTATTTACAGCACAAAACGAACATATTCGAACTTTTTTAATAGCTAACAAATTGCGGAAAAAACAAATGCACTTGCCCAAACTACATGGTTTGAAATTAAAAAATCTGTTTAGCTACAAAATTTGCATATTTTACAAATTTAGATGCCTTTCAAACCTAGTCATTTCATAGATGTTAAAAAGATTCAAATCCAAATAACTTACCGATTCAACCAATTTCAAAAAAAACTAGACAACCTTTTGGACATAAACTTTTTTCCAACTTTGGTCATATGACATAAATAGGCAGTGTTTCATTTTGGGGTAATTTTGTTTAGCATTCTAATATATTTCCATGGGGTTATTGATATTATTTTATTGTGTTTTTTATTTCACTTACAAAGAAAGTTGTCAGATTCAAATGCTCTTCTCACCGAGTGAATTTACTTCACTTCTTGATATACATATGTGATTGGCAGCATCTGATGTCGCTGTGTTCACTGTCCCAGGAAGGACTGTTAGTATAGCAAGGAGGGTTGTGTTCTTGGTGAGTTTTGAAACTTGGGAAGAAGCTTTTCCTCACGTGATCCTTACTTAACATTACTTTCAAAATAGATTCCAAACAAGATTTGTTGAATTTTCTAACAACAGATATCCCCCCCCCCCCCCCCCTCAAATATTCTGCAGGTTTTTTTAAAAAACAATTTAAAAAGCTAATATAACTTCCTATATAAAATATAGCAAACATATCAGCATGAACACAAAAAAAACATCGACTATTTATGGCGTATGATGAACTAACAAATTTCAATATTGAAATTCCAAATTCATTTCAAATCTGAGCATTTAATATCTCGGTGCCATGATCTTTTGGTTCGTTGTTTGATGATGTTTTATGAAGGTTCATGTACACTAAGTTATATTGTGCATCTGATTCCCACATGTGTAGTCCATCATTTAGAATCTCTCACAATTTAACATTTACATGACGGTGATCATCATATGATGCTTCTAATGATGTAACCAATTTTGGACGGAACTTAAATCTCTCTAACTTTACCATTTCTGTTCACAAAATATATTATTTTGTAACAAACACACACAAAGAAAATTATATTCACACAGATATCCATCAAGAGCAATCTACAAAACTTCCCAATTTGAACATTTTTCGAATTCTAAACAATTTTTGAACGTAAGCTCTCTTTGTATATCAGTAATTTCCAAAATTGCACACTTTTTAGAAAAGGACATTTCCAAATTTGAATTTTAACACACGGGCCGTGCGTTAATTGTGTCATATTAAGAATGTTTGTTATAGCGTTTTACAAACTGAAAACCAGTGTCAACGGCGGGTGGCGCGCGGCAACGCCGCGCCGGGGATCTAGTTTGTGATGAACTGATGAGCGTCCAACATGTTGTTGCCAGCTGCCACCCGTGGCGTCGTATGCGGTGGTATCTTCGGTTGCGCCAACCCTAGCTGGGTTGCTACTTTTGCCCCACCTTGCCCCTGCCCGAGCACGATGTACGCCATACGCCTGCGCACAAAGTGCATGCTGACTCTTAGTTTTGTTTGTCTTTTTAGGGATTTTCCCTTGTCTTAAACTCTGTAAATAACATTCTATTCTATCTAATCGGATGGCGGATACGATCGTCTTAAAACTCAAAAAAAAGTACATGCTGACATGAAAAGGCGGAGGAAGGATAAAGCAGTGGCTTCCGTCTCTTCTGCTGTCTTTTTGGAGCAAAAAAGCCAACGCCCAATTGATCCACAATCCGGCTGAGGAGTGCTGAATAGAGCTGAGGGCTGTGATGGCTAGAGTCAACCACGATTAGGGTAGCAAGGTAAGCACGAGTTCATTTCGGCCATAACAGATACACGATATTGGTACTGGATATTTAAACTAAAAAACATATACGAGTTCACGTGAGAATTTTACAGAGGAACATGATCCAAACTACGCTAGAACTGAAATTAAACTGTACTAGAACGTTAATAAAACTACACTACAACGGAAATTAAACTAGAACGAAACCCTAAATCTACTCCGATGCAGCGGCGATGGTGATACGGCCGCTATCTTCTCCCCAGCGTCGGCGTCGACCTACGGGTTGATGGCAAGCTCCTTCTCGACGATGCGGCGCATGGCCCATGCGACCTCGCGCGCGTCGACCGCCGCTTGCAGGCGATCCTCGGCACCGGGCTCTCCTGCCTCAAGCGCCGCCGATGCGGCGGCAAGCTCGACGTCGGCTTCCTCCGCGCACTTCCACGCCGGCACCACGTCGTCGGCGAGGACGTCGAGGCTGCAGGTTTCGACGCCCACTGACGGTGACGCGGCACCCGTCCGCCGGAATGGGCGGCAGCTCCGGCAGCCGGTACTCGTCTGAAGTCGTCGGCCGACTAGGGCTGCTTCCTCCTCCGGCCGCCGCTGGAGCTGCCCGCCTCCGCGTCGTGCGACTGCTCCCCGAAGCCCGTCCCAGTGGCGGGCCTTGTAGGAGCCACGCTAGCGCGCGCCCACCTCCTGCGCCGCCTTCCTCGCCGCCTCGTCTTTCGGCGGCTCCCGGCCTGCTCCACCTCCTTCGAGCGCGCTGGAGTTGTGCATGGTCGATCCGGCCATGGATCTGCTGGTGGGAAGGAAGGGGGGGGCGTGGATTTCTCGCCGGAGGTTGGAAAGGGTTGCGTCGGCACTGTGTTGGGTGCGGTAGAGGGGTTTGGTTTTGGTATCGTGTTGACCCCTCCCAGCTATATAGCGGACGAGCCGCCGGATAATATTTTCCGGTCCGGCCCTTTTTCCGGTATCTTCTCGGGCCAAAAAAGGCCCCGCCTCCTAAATCGATCGTGTTTTTCAGGCTGCGGTACCTGCTACAGTTGCTTTAAGCGTCAAATAAGATATAGTTCACGGCCCCGTGTAACCACATTGCTCTAAGCATCAAATAAGATATAGTTCACGGCCCCGTGTAACCACATTCCTGCTCTGATTTGGACGGGTTCTTCTTGCGCCCACAATAAAACAGTACAGTATCAGTATCAACGAACAAATTACCCGTGGACCAGCAGCAACTAGCAGCTCGACGAGAGATCTGATCAGAACCAGAGCAGGAGAGGACACAGGACAAGATCCGGGGGCGTGAGGCATGCCCGTGGGGTCACGCTGCAGCCACGGGCGAGCCCGGTGGCCGGAGCGCTGTGTTGCCGCCGTGTAATCTTATTTCACCGCATATATTACTTGCCACGGTGTCCACGGCCTTGTCCAGCAGCCTAGTAAGCAAAACCTAGCTGCCAGGTAGGATACAAGCCTGTGCATACATAGTAGATTACGGTTATGGTTGTATTTTGTTATTTCTTTAGGTTTTTTCCGCGTCGAAACTTTGCTCTTTTATCTAATATAGTATAAATCAGATTAAACTTAGAAAGAAATTCTAATGGCGGAGACGTTTGTAGTGGATCAGTCAGGCAGCCAAGCCAGGATAACGTGACGCGAGTGTTGAACAAATTGCTGCTACAATGCGTGTGACGCAGCTTCGGTGACTTTGTATACCTACTTATCCACCCTCTGTTTGAGATCTAACGTACAAGACTGCCTCCAATTTTGAAGTAAAAAGAAAAAATCTTCAGAAAAGTGAATAATAGTCCAGTAAATCACAAATGGCTCGATTCATATTCTGTAAAATTTTCATCCTATTGTGATTAATGGTTTGCGAATAAATAGCATTTCATCGTTTTATGTTATTAAATATACGTATTTATAAACCATTGGTCCAAATGAGATGCAAATTTTCAAGAAAATAAATCGAGATATTTTTGAATACTGGATTTATTTCAATTTTTTGAACATTTTTTATTTTTGACTTAAAAATTTGATGCAATTTTACACGTTGGATCTCAAATGGAGGGTGGATATGTAGGCTAAGTCGCTCGGTGACTTAGGTACACTAAGCCACCGAAGCTGCGTCCCAATGCGTGGTCTCTGACCGCATGAGCAGGCACTTTTGCCCGCAGTATTCTTAGGGCAAAAGTGTTCTATATCCTCCTGAGTGCCGACTAGAGTCCTGCCTAATTATGCAACGGAGACTGTGATTGGCACGCTACATAAGCCACCATACTCTGCATCGCCGAATGCTGCATCTCGACAAATAGATGTGTGTTTTTCCCGGTATTCAATAATGTGAAAAAATAACAATATCCTTGTAGTTCATCTTAGTATCAAAATTCAGTGAAAAAGGTACAAATTTGCTCTTTTTATTGTGTTTTAGTGTTAGTTTGGGTTGCAACACCAATAAATATGATCGTCAACTTCCCTAACCGGAAACATTTCCACTTCTTCTAGGCCTATAGAGGAGCTTAACGGTGGCAAACCTCACAAGTTTAGAAAAAGTCTCCAATTTATGAACATCTTCCCGCCGCGAAGCCTATTTGATCGATGGTTAGTTTGTAATTAACCAATGCTTTTCGAAACGGCAAAAAATGTGTCTTATTTTATTAATTAAGAAGAAGAAAATTGCTCAGGTTAATTGACAGAGAATTGGCGAAACACCCTCACTGACTAATTAATTAAGAAGACATGAATTGACTTGGCTGTGTGTGCCTTCGAGGTTGACGATTTATTGATGTGTTTCGTAGTCTAAAAAATGTAGTTATGAAAAGAAAAAAAGAGTGATGAATGTTATCATATTCATATCAGATGTCGTTGTCCCGGCCATCGCGAGCGGGATTGCCAAGGCCACGTCCCCTCGCTTGCTGCCTCCGTTGGAGGAGTGGGAGCTCTCAGCCGCTCGCCTCCCGCGCATCATGATCGCTCGAGGGACGCGCCTGTTGGTGGTCACTCGCCTACAGCCCCTCGTCCTCAGCGTTCGTGGGCTTCGGTCGTTGTCGAGCGGGACACGCTCAGGCTGGACGCTCCGCGTGGGGAGGGAGACGTTGCGGCTGGTTCTGGCACTGGCACTGCTGCCATTCCCTTGGAGATGTTGCAGCCTCTCCTCGCGACTCAGGCGGAGGCACTGGGTGTTGAGCTGCAAGCCATGTTCGCAGCTCGTTTGGAGGAGGTGTTCCAGCCCCTTCGTGATCTGGTCGCTGATGTGCAGGGTTGGACGGAGCAAGTCTCTGGCAGGTGGGAGCTAATGGAGGCTATCGGTGGAAGGCTTGCTCATGCTAGTGAGGCGGTTGGGGCGAGTTGCTTGTCTGAGCTGGCCATGGATGACCCTCCTGACTTAGACATTACCCTCCCCGCGACGGAGCTTCAGGGAGAGGAAGAGCAAGATCAAGATGATCAAGTTGAGACCTCTTGCAAGGGCTTTGAGCTGGCTGGGGTAGTTGTTGGAGAGGTGATCGCTGAGCTGACAGCGCCAGGCGACCCTCGCACACTGGAGGTTTCTGAGCCCGACATCTTGTCTGATGGCGTTGGCCCTCCGCTTGGTCCGGCTTCGCCCACCTTGCTGGATGAGCTCTTGAACAATTTCAGTTGCACAGCGCCGCTCTCCTTGCTCGATGCCCCGATTCAGTTGCAGATTGAAGGGGATTCTACCTATATTGGGAGGCGTAGTGGACGACTGATGTCTACGCACGCTTCTATTCTTGTAGACAGTGTTGGGCCTCCAAGTGCAGAGGTTTGTAGAACAGCAGCAAGTTTCCCTCAAGTGAATCACCCAAGGTTTATCGAACTCAGGGAGGTAGAGGTCAAAGATATCCCTCTCAAGCAACCCTGCAATTAAGATACAAGAAGTCTCTTGTGTCCCCAACACACCCAATACACTTGTCAGGTGTATAGGTGCACTAGTTCGACGAAGAGATAGTGAAATACAAGTAATATGGATGATTATAAGTGGTAATTGCAATCTGAAATAAAAATGGCAGCAAGCAAACATGTAGCAGAACTGGTTGTAAACGGTGTTTCAATGCTTAGAAACAAGGCCTAGAGATCATACTTTCACTAGTGGACACTCTCAACAATAATAATATAATTGAATACATAGATATTTCCTTTTCACTATGCTACTCTGAGTTATTCTCTCGTTGGATAACGAACACCAATCCACCGCGTAGGGCTATAAAAGCACACCTTAAAGTCGCATTCCATATCTAGGGAACCCCACACTGTCAACTTGAGGGCCCTAAATAGTACTAGACAAACACCGCAATTTCATAGAGACATCCAACGCAAATAATAACTAATGATAAGTATTCCTGTTATCTTTAGACTAAGAGCCACACACGGGGCGCACACTATCAACTTCGCACCGTGGGACAAAGGTGACTCCGGAGATTACATTAATAAAACCACTTGAGTAACATATAAGATAATGAAGAGTAACATCTATGGATTCAACTAGATTACAAAGATCATGATCACATAAAGATCACACCATGGGAGAGAGAGATAAACCACATAGTTACCGGTAGAGCCCTCAGCCCCGAGGGAGAACTACTCCCTCCTCATCATGGGAGGCAGCAACGGCGATGATGGAGGCGGTGGCGTCGATGGAGATGGCTCCGGGGGCAATTCCCCGTCCTGGCAAGGTGCCGAAACAAAGACTTCTGTCCCCGAATTAGGGTTTTTGGTGGCGGCGGAGCTCTAGAACTTTTCTGGGGAAATCGTCGATTCTCTTAGGGTTTTCGCGTCGGGGGGAATAAGTAGGCGAAAGGGCGGCGGCTGGAGACCCCCCGAGGGGCCCACACCACCCTAGGGCGCGCCAGGGGGAGACCCGCGCCCTAGGTGCGTGTGGGGCCCTCCTGGCTCCTCTTCGTTGCTCTTTTGGTCCTTCAGGTGTCTTCTGGTAAAATAGGGATCTCCGTGAAGTTTCGTTCAATTCCGAGAATATTTCCAGACTAATTTTTCTGGAATACGAAAACTGCAGAAAACAGGAACTGGTACTTCGGCATATTGTTAATAGGTTAGTCCCAAAAAAATGTATAAAAGTGATATAAAGTAGATGCAAAACATGTAGCAATTGGTATAAACAAGCATGGAACATCAAAAATTATAGATACGTTTGAGACGTATCAACGACTGGAGAAGAAGAACAAGGATTGCAGCATCCCGACTACAAAGCGTGCTAAATATAGGAGGGCATAAGCGTTCGGCGATTTGCCAAAGGAAAAGACCTCAAAGAAAGACACCGAGGAAGATGTGCAAGAAAAGATGAAGCCTTACCTGAAGATGTGCAAGAAGCCTGTCACGTCGTTGACAATGCAGGCTGTTCGTGAGTTGGTCCAAGTTAATGTATAATTCCTGTTTCATTAAGGCTAGGTGCAAGTTTTGCTCTTGTCACGTGAGTGCTCCTGTGGCTGCGGTGCCTGGTCTGGCTGAGCACAATGGGTTTCAGTTGGCCTTGGGCCTTGGAACTCTTGTGTCAGGCTGAGATGATGTGCCCTTACTAGTTATAGGGTGTTTTTGGGCTTTTACCGGTTTTCCTTAAATTAACCATGTGTTGTGTGGTTTTTCGGTCCGGTTTCCCTATTAACTGGACCAACACTTCTTCTTAAATGCAATGCGGGAGCTCCCCTCCCTCTTGACGAGGTTCGTCAAAAAAAAAACTATAAAGATCAGATAACTTTGTTTACGAATTATGAGTTAGTGTTGGATGACCCAACCTTATCTCAAACTGAAAAATAAAATCGTCCGTTCAATTTCCGATGACATTTGTTACGTGCAAGTACAGTGCATGGTGTCATTAGACTAGACTCCACACAATGCAATGGAGTTTATCATCATGTTTAAATTGCACAAGAAAAACAAACAATATATGAGACGTGGGCGATGCGATTTCACTCCACTCCGATTCGTCTTGACTTTTGAGAAGATAGATTATTTTTGTACATGTGAAATGTATCGATTCTCTTTGATATTTTTTCTTGATGCGAGATGTGTACAAAAACCATTAATGGCGGATTAAGAAATGGAACCATAAATTCCTAGAGGCGTCAAGCAACTCCCATCTCCCGACTCACTCGCCCAACCCACTCCACGCGCGCACGCATCCTCCCGTCCCATACTCCCATGGCGTCCCGCGACCTCGGCGAGAGCCTCCTCGCCGGCTCCGGCGCCGGCCCCTCCACCTCCCACGACGACGAGTACGACGAGCGCGCGTACGACTCGGACGACAAGGTCTCCATATCTATCTCCGACTCCGAGGCCGACGGCGATGACTCCGGCGCCCGCCCGGCCTTCTCGTGGCGGAAGCTCTGGCGCTTCACGGGGCCGGGCTTCCTCATGTGCATCGCGTTCCTGGATCCGGGCAACCTGGAGGGGGACCTGCAGGCGGGAGCGGCCGCCGGGTACCAGCTCCTCTGGCTGCTGCTGTGGGCGACGGTCATGGGCGCGCTCGTGCAGCTGCTCTCCGCGCGCCTCGGGGTCGTCACGGGGAAGCACCTCGCCGAGCTTTGCCGGGAGGAGTACCCGCTCTGGGCCACGCGCGCGCTCTGGGTCATGACGGAGCTGGCGCTCGTCGGCGCCGACATTCAGGAGGTCATCGGCAGCGCGATTGCCATCAAGATCCTCTCCGGCGGTATCGTGCCGCTCTGGGGCGGTGTCGTCATCACCGCGCTCGACTGGTGAGTCCCCTCGTGCTATTATGATTCCAATTTTGTTGTTTTCTTCCTCTTGGCACCCTACTCGAAGTTCATAGATAGATATGGGTGGACTCGGTCTAGTTAGTTAAAATCGCCAATAAGTTAGTTGAGAGCTTCCTTTCTCGGATAGAAGAAGTGTTACTACTTTCTTCTGATTGGTAAATTTGGACATTCGATTTGCTCTTCGCAGCGGTTGTTCCTTTTCTGGTTTTGAATTGAAATCTATGTCGTTTACCTTCGATCACTGCCTTCCTTGGATTCGTTTGGTTCCGTCATATTTTTTGTTAGGTGACTGTACAGTCGAGCTGTACTGATGGAGAATCGGTTCCGGTGGGACTGCTCCCTTGTTTGCTTCCTGTTTGTTGGTTTGCTTGCTGAAAAGTTCACACGTTTGGGGCATCATCCCGTCCGGGTGCTGGAAATTGGCGTAGCAAAAAAAAAATCTGGGCTGGAGATTGTCTGGTTCCGGATGAACTATGGTGGGAGCTTTGGGGTTGCTTGTGAATTAAATGAAATTGCACTGTGAAACTTCTGGTGGTGTTTGCACTCTTTGGTGATCTTTTTTCCTATAAAATTGGGTTAGTTCTGTCGATGTCATCAGCTCACCATGTCTGGAGGTTCAGTTGTGGCTTCACTCTCGTAATTTTATATCTTGTTTGGGTCAGTGCATGTTTATTGGTCGGTTTAGTACCTTATAGTTCCCCTCGGTTAAGGACTAGTGCACATATTCCCAATATAGATTAAAATATGGGCGTATTCTTATCTTTTTTTTTTTAAATAAAGGGTCGAGCCCTCCGATTTCCATTAGAGAAACAAACTACAAGTATTCAGGCAGAGCCTACTCTGTCCCAGGTTCAGCAAACAAAAGAAGAAAGGCTACAGAAAGCTCTCCACCTACTCCTCACTACACAAACTCTGCAGAGAAGAATAGGAAAGACAGCCCCAGCAGCACTGCTACTGAACTAGCATCTAGCTTACATAACAGTGATCAACAAAAACAAAGGAAAACAACAAGCTAGAGCTGGACAAGCTCCAGACATCTCTCAGGTCTAAAGTAACAGCAAGACGACTCCAAATCTACCAACATTACTTCTTCATCCCACACCGATCCTTCTCTGCAACGGCCTCCACCCATGCGAAGCTTCAAACACCTCCCTTAGCACCTGCTCGAAAAGTCTTGTTCCCCACAGCAGTAGGTTTTTGCTTTCCTCCTTTTTCTGCAAAATGGACCACATGTGGAGCCAATGACTAATTAGTTTCAGAACAGAAATGGGATCAGTAATCTTCACACGCTGGAAAACAACACTGTTCCTGGTCGTCCATATCGACCAGAGAACTGCAGCAATTCCAACCAGAACTAACTGTCTTGTCTGCCCCGAAAAGTGGTCGATCCACCCCTCAAAGAGTTGATCCACCTCCATCGGCAGGTCAGGCAAACCAAATGCACACTTCAGGACGTTCCAAACAAAATGTGCAAGGGGACATCGAAGGAAAAGATGATCAATAGTTTCATCTTTACCACAAAAGGGACAGTGAGTATTATCCGGCCATCCTCTTCTTTTCAGATTCATTTTTGTTAGGATGCTTTTCTGTGTAATTAACCACATAAAGACCCTGATTTTCAAAGGAACCTTGATATTCCATGAAAATTTCTGTGGGAAATCATTATCATTCCACATCAATTTTTTATAAAAGAAACGAACCGTGAACTTACCATCAGGGGTCAAGTTCCAAATTAGCCCATCTCTATCCTCACTTAACTGAATCTCATCACACCGATTCAGAATTCCATTCCATTGTTGCAACCTTTCCCCCCACAGAGTTCTATGAAAACAAACATTTCTCCCCTTATTATTAATCACAGTCGCTACTGACATCCCTTTATCAAAAGTTCAAAACAAATATCATAAAGGTCAGCATACTGGATTCTTAGAGGAGCTGGTCCCAGCCACCAATCCTCCCAAAAACGAGTCCCTTTTCCATCGCCAATTGTTTTGCGACAATTCGCATAAAACTGATCTTTAATATTCATCAGGCCGGCCCAAAAGAGTGACCCCCCCCCCCCCCCCCCGGCTTCCATTTAACCCCAGCAATATATTTCCCTTTCACATATTTTTTCATAATAATCTCTTGCCAAATACCTGAGGTGGTTTCCAATTTCCAAAACCACTTCCCAAGCAAAGCAATATTCATGTTCTTGATATTTAGAATACCCAGACCCCCAAGTTCTCTAGGTCTACAAACCTTGTCCCAGGCCACCAAATGGTATTTTCTTATCCCTTCTTCTTCTTGCCAAAGAAGCCTGGCCCTAAAGAAATCCATACGTTTCCTAGGACCCACCGGGACTTCATAAAAGGAAAGCATATAAAGAGGCACACTGCTCATACTAGAGTTAATCAAAGTAACCCTAGCTGCAATTGACAAAATTTTACCTTGCCAACAGCTTAGTTTATTCTCCATCTTATTTTCAGGTCTCGACCAATCTTTATTTCTCAATCTAATTTCATCCACCGGCATACCCAAATAAATCATCGGCATTTTACCTATAGCACAGGTAAAAATCCTACCGTAAATGTCTTTCTTCAAAGCTGCTTTTCCAAAACAGAAAAGCTCGCTTTTATGAAAATTAATCTTAAGACCCGACATCTGTTCGAAAACACAAAGAATAAATTTTAAATTTTTTGCGCTTTCAATATCATCTTCCAACATAAAAATCGTATCATCCGCGTATTGAAGAATGTTAATCCCTCCCTCAACCAAATCAGGGATGATCTCCTTCACCAGACCCTCCCTCTTAGCATTTTCCAAAAGAATGGGTAAAGCATCCGCAGCTAAATCAAATAAGATAGGAGAAATGGGATCACCCTGCCTCAGACCTTTGAAAGTAGGAAAAAAAGGTCCTAGACAATCATTAACTCTAATATTTACTTTACCCCCTCTCATAACAGACATAATAAAGTCACACCATTTATCCGGAAATCCTTTCAATTGAAGCATTTGATAAACAAAAGGCCACTTAATCTTATCATAGGCTTTTTCAAAATCCACCTTAAATAATAAGGCGGATCTTTTCTCATGATGTAGCGTATTCAATGTTTCATGCAACACTGAAACCCCCTCCATAATATACCTGTCCTTAATAAAGGCAGTCTGTGTCAGAGAAATTACATCTCCAACAATCCAGGTCAGTCTATTCATCAAGACCTTCGTAATAATTTTAAAACTAACATTCAACAAACAAATCGGCCTAAACTTCTGAATCTGCTTAGCATCTTTACATTTAGGAACTAAAGTTATCATTCCATAGTTCAGTCTCTCAATCTGTAAAGATCCAGCAAAGAACTCATCAAGTAGCATCTTTAAATCGCCACCAACTATATCCCAATAGACTTGATAAAAATCGGCTGGAAAGCCATCAGGTCCAGGAGATTTATTCCTTTCCATTTGAAAAACAGCATTTCTCAATTCATCATCCGAAAAAGGCTCAACAAGTGCTGTCGCAACTTGATCACTAATTTTAGTCGGATTATCCACCATTAGCTTAATATCCGTTTTATCAGGATGACCAAAAAGCTCCTTATAGAACTTTGTAATATAGTCCATAAGTCTCTCTTCCCCTTTAATCACCCCCTCCTCCTGTTCTAAGGAAGTTATCACATTTTTCCTACGTCTCCCATTAGCCTTAGCATGAAAATATCTAGTGTTATTATCACCTTCCAAAATCTCTTTGTCTTTTGCCCGTTGTTGCCATTTTAATTCTTCTTGCCTTAGAAGCCCAACAAGCTGAGTCTCTAAGGTCTTCTTTTTATCTCTCTGTTCATCGTTTAAAAGCGTATTCTCACTCAGCTTATCCAACTCTGAGATTTGTAAAACAATCTCAGCTTTAAGTTTTTTATAAACAGCATCAATGTTAGCATTCCAACCCTTAAGCTTTTTCCTTAACATTCTTAATCTCCACTGCCACTTATCTAAATTAGACAAATGAGCAGGTGCAGAGTTCCAAATCTCTAAAATAATCTCTCTAATCCCTTCACGCTCAAACCATCTAGATTCGAAACGAAAAATATAATCCTTCTTCAACTGCATACCAGTATCCAGCAGCAGCGGAGCATGATCAGAAATTGATTGTATCCTATCCAGAGCAGAGACAATCGATAAAGGGTAAATATCCTCCCAATCCGGAGTCATCAACACCCTATCTAATTTTTCCAATGTAGGATTATCATGATTATTTGACCAGGTATATTGTCTACCTACTGCTATCTCTTTTGTCTATTATCCGTATTGTTACCAGCGTATTCTTATCTATTATCCGTACAATGGTACCTACTGCTCCTCCGATTGATTCTCTTCTTTTTGGATTAATAATTGTTACGAAGTTAGGGATGTTTGGATGAATAGACTGCTGACACTGGAAGGAACAAAAATTATCAGCTTATTATTTCGTAGAATCCTGCCAAACATTTAAGATTGATGATGATCAGACAAAAGTTTCTCTATCTCTTTTGTCTTTGATGTTGTATCCAATCTTGTCTGATATTGACTTCAGAATTGTTTATGTATCATCCATTGTCTTTTTCCTCGTATGATGAAGAACTTTCCAGCTAAACTGGTATATATTTGGCTCATATGACATGTTCTTGATGCCAGCTTCATCTTTCTATTCCTGGAGAACTATGGTGTGAGAAAATTGGAAGCCTTTTTTGCCGTCTTGATTGCAACCATGGGTATATCATTTGCGATTATGTTTGCTGAAACAAAGCCTGATGGGAAGGAGCTTCTGATCGGTAATCCTCCATTTGACATATTAGCAAGATGCTTTTATGTATTGATGCATTTTTAAAGAAGCAAAAGAGTTTATTCAGTTCTTTTTATATTTAGGTTTGGTGGTTCCAAAGCTGAGCTCAAACACCATCAAGCAGGCGGTAGGAATTGTGGGCTGCATCATCATGCCCCACAATGTTTTCTTGCACTCAGCGCTAGTGCAGTCCAGGAAGATTGACACAAAAAGAAATCCCGTGTTCAAGAAGCAGTGTACTATTACAACATCGAGTCGATTATCGCTCTCATCGTGTCTTTCTTCATTAACATCTGTGTTACAACAGTTTTTGCTAAAGGATTTTATGGGACTGAACAAGCTAAGAACATAGGTCTTGAGAATGCTGGACAGTACTTACAGGAGAAATACGGATCTGCGTTGTTTCCTGTCCTCTATATCTGGGCAATTGGGTTGTTAGCATCTGGACAGAGTAGCACGATCACTGGCACATATGCAGGCCAATTCGTCATGGGGGGTTTCCTTAATCTTCGATTGAAGAAGTGGTTACGAGCAATGATTACTCGAAGCTTTGCCATTATTCCAACTATGATTGTGGCTTTATTTTTTGATACTGAAGATCCTACCATGGACATTCTGAATGAGTCACTCAATGTTCTTCAGTCCATACAGATACCATTTGCACTAATTCCTCTCATCACCCTTGTTTCGAGTGAGCAGCTCATGGGGTCATTCGTGATTGGTCCTATCACCAAAGTAAGTTTTTCTTTGACTTTCTGTTAATCATAAAACTCATAGCATTCATGTTGGCAGTGAACTTAAACTGGTCTGTCATATTTTATATTTGTTGCATGAGTTCTCTGTCATGTCACCACATATTCGTCTGAAAGGACTTAAAATGCATTAACTTCTGTAATTACTTCGCAAAAGAGTCCTCAAATTGAGATCCTGATTTAGTTAGGTGTCTGCAGCTACATAGTCACTTTTATGCTTACTTAGTCCTGCAGTTATTGTCGGATGATGAAATTGTACTCAGACGATCAAAAGTTATGAAGATATATGTTTTTGGATGGGTAGGGGAGGATAGACAATCCCACAACTTCGTAGAAATACTGAAATAGTAAGACTGTTGATCACTCGTTTGCTGTACTAACTTGGTTTGTGCTCTTCTTTAGGTGATAAGTTGGATCGTCACGATTTTCTTGATGCTCATCAACGGATATCTTGTATTTTCCTTCTATACCGATGAAGTCCGGGGCACATTTGTTCGCTCAAGCTTGTCGGTTGTGCTGGCTATTTACCTCTCATTCGTCGTCTATCTTATCGTGAGAAACACTACATTGTATTCTCGTCTTCGCTCATCAGTCTCGAAGAGCTCATGAGAACCTTCGAGACTGTCATTTTCATTCACGAAGATGAACTGAAGTGGATAATATTGAAGAAAGATGCTCCCCAGTGTACACATTGTACGGCTGTCTATTTGTATTAGCTCCAGGGGAGAAGTCTATATTGTATATCATGGCTGTTGTATAATTGTATTTGTGGATTAGCAGACTTCCCCTTTAGGATTGGGCTAAAAACTAAACAACACCAAATATTCATGTATTTCGGGTGATAAACAGTAGATATTTTGTTTTTCCCCTTTGCATTTTCTGGAGGATGATCATCTGCTAATGCTATGCATCCTTTTTCCTTTGCTTTGCAACGTAGTAAATGTATGTGCAACACATATTTTAATCCGGGCCTGAAAGTAAAAGTGCGTTAACCACCTCTTGCTAACATTTTCTTTATCCCTAGAAAATGAAGTTTAAATGTGCAGCATACACCACTCTTCACCTGTTGAAGTGGGCAATTCAATGCTCAATTATGGTGGAAAACATATTTGAATACATAGTTGTCTATGCAAAAAACACTTGATTAACCATCTTCCCAAACCGATTCAATTTCAGGTCATTGGGTATGGTATGTGTCAATTACATAAATTGCATTCCTTATCTTCGTCCACCGCTGATTCTTGCACGGCCACAACTCGAGTTGTGGCCACCTTATTGTTGTACAGTACCTACTATCGGAAGTGTTAATGTTTGTTGCCTGTGCCCGTGACAACAGTTCTCTATGATCTTCATCTACGGAGGCAATGAACAGAAGTTATTCATAGCTGAAGTCATCTACAGAAATCGTCATCAATTGACTAGTATATGTTTCCTGGAGTGGACTAAGTGGTAAGAGGAACCTTACCATGTAAAGGCGATTACTAAGCGGTAAGAGGAACCTTACCATGTAAAGGCGATTGCTACTCATACGGATCCAATGGTGGGTATTGTATTTGAGATTTTTGGTTAGTGCCACACATTGTGGGTTAAGGAGGGATCTAATTCACTATATGTCTTATATGCTCCTCCCGGTGCACCGGTTGTCGGTGTCGACCTAGAACCGAGGGTACCACACTATCGAATAATAACGGAACACAATTTAGGTCCAGATCGCTCCTCTGATTTGAATTTTTTGCACCCCACAAATGTTTAAACGATCTATTGGTCCATACTTCTGAAAGATGTTTATGCACAAGTCCATACTTCCTGACTAAGTCACAATGTTGAAATTCAAACATGATCACTAAACTAGTCACTAGGATAATGCGCTAAGATACAATGCACTAGGAAGACATGATAATCCAACATACCTAATATTTCTATTTAAACAAATTATTTCAACTCCCACGGCATAAGTAAGGAATGGTTACATTTGATTTTGTTTCAAGATAGTATCACGCCCCGAACGCACCTTTGCTACTATGAGAGAAAACTATTTAACCCGTTAGTGTACACTATCTATAAATTATGAAGAACCAAATGTCTTTTCAAGGCCACGGGGTACAGGGTGCCCATATATTAGGAAATGTCCCGCTTGCCCCACTAGATCACTAAAACACGAGGGCGATATAAAGAATGTTTACCCTCCGTTCCTCCGTGACTCGCTACAAAAGGCCTTGCAATTACACGTCCACACCTCATCTGCATTGCCGCCAGGCCGAGGCGTTCCAAGGGAGAGAGGAAGTCATCGGCACCAGAGTCAAGAAAGATTCCGCCGTTTGAAAATTTATCGCCCACAACTCTAAGGAACCTAACTTTCCATTTGATGCCACTAACAAAGTGGGGTACACCAAGGGGTCATGCAACACTCAATTTAAAAATCAAGTATCTAATATGTAAATTCCATAAACTAAAGGTGTCTTTAAATAAACGGCAGGGGTAGTGGGTGCCCATGTACTAGGAGATGACCAAGTTGCCCCTTCTATGGTAATAAAAGAAAACGGCAAAACAAAGAATTTATACCCTATGTTTCTCAGTGACTCGCTATAAAAGGCCCCATGATTACGCATCTGCGCATCATCCTTGTTGCTGCCAAGCCAAGGCGTTCCGAGGAAGTCATCGTCGAAGTGGAGGAAGATTCCTTTTTTAAAATCTATCGCCCACAAGTCGAAGGAACTTAACTTGCCATGTGATGCCACTAACAAAGTGGGATACACCAAGTGGTTTAGGCCATAAATCCAAAATAGGCGGCACGAGATGTCACTCTATTTAAAAGTCGAGTATCTAATACATAAATTCTGAAAAATTAAAGAACTTTTTGAAAAAGACCATGGGGTAGCGGGTGCACATATACTAGGAAATGACCAAGTTACACCACTAGGGTACTAAAAGACAAGAGCGAAATAGATAGTTTATACATCCGTTCCTCCGTGACTCGCATTAAGCGATTCCACAAATACACGTCCACATCTCATCCGCGTTGCCGTCGGGCCAAGGGGTTCCAAGGGAGAAAGGAAGTTGTTGTGTCGGAGTCAAGGAAGATGTCGCCGACTGAAAATTTATCGCCCACAACTGAGAAAAACCTAAATTTCCATTTGATGCCACCAATGAAGTCAATACACGAAAGGGTTAGACAAGATCCCCAAACTAGACGCCACAAGATGTCATTCTATTTCAAAACGAGTGTATAATACATAAATTCTGAAAAACTAAAGCCTTTTTTAAAAAGGTACTATGAAATGACCAAGTTGGCCCTGATTGGGCACTAAAAGACAAGGGAAGAATAAGGATTTTATACCCTCCATTCGTTCATGACTTGCTATGAAAGGCCCCACAATTACGCGTCTGCTCATCATCCGCGTTTCCACCAGCACAACACCAAAGCTCCATCTCCTCTCCTCCTTCTCCCTCTCTCCACCTCTTCCTCCCCGGCCCTCTCCTCCCTCTCTGAACTCCCCTTAGCCATAGCCATCGACAGGGTTGGAGTAGGAGCAGGATGCATTAAGCCCGCGCGCCCCTCATCCAGGTCCGCCTTTTCGGGTCGTTTCTTGCGTGATCTGGAGCAAGCTAGCCCCCCAAATCGCTTCTTCGTGCGCAAAAGGAGTCGCCTTTGCGCAGCTAGTTCTTGCCCTCTCTGCTTGCCGTTCTTAGCCTCGGATCATATATCGCTTCCGGGAAAAGGGGCCGCCTTTGCATTTATTCTTCCCTGGGCCTTTCCAAGATCGCTCTCATCAAGATTTGGTGGGAACCCAATTCAATGCGGTGGTTCCTCGCGGAAAGCCACCACTTTGATTCCTGTTTCTCCACAGTTTCCCACCTCTATATATCTCATCTCCTGTCCACCTACCTGCCTAACTTCCTTTTACTTTGATCCACTGGTTTTGCCTTCCCGTTTTCGTTATTTGATCGGTATCCAGTAGTTTCTTGATTTGACGCAGGCCACCGGATCGCTTTAGGCCACCAGGATCGACAAAACCAGTCTGCTTATTTCGATTATGAAATTTGGCAGATGGATGTCAAGATTGCGTTCCTCAACGGCAACGTTGAAGATGAGTTGTACTATGGTACAACCCGAAGGTTTTGTCGATCCTAAGGATGCCGGTAAAGTGTGCAAACTTCAGCATTCCATCTATGGACTGAAGCAAGCATCCCGGAGTTGGTATCTTTGATTTGATGAGGTGATCAAAGGTTTTGGATTTGTGCAAAATTATAAAGAAGATTGTGTTTACAAGAAAGTGAGTGGGAGCTCGGTTGCATTCCTGGTTTAATACATAGATGACATATTACTTATTGGGAATGACGTGGAGCTGCTTAACAGTGTGAAAGATTATTTGAAGAATAGTTTTTCAATGAAAGATCTTGGTGAATCTGCATACATATTAGGCATTAAGATGTTTAGAGATAGATCAGACGCTAAATAGCACTTAGTCAAAGTACATACCTTGAGAAAATAGTGAAAAAATTCAATATGCCGGATGCAAAGAAATGTTCTTTGCCCATGTTACAAGGTAAGTCATGAGTAAGACTCAATGTCCAACTACGGGAGCAAAAATAGAAAGGATGAAGAAAATCCCCTATGCCTCGGCCATAGGTTCTATTATGTCTCGCAGAAATATTAGGCATTAAGGTAAGCAATGTTGTGTACTAGACCGGATGTGTCCCATGCTCTTAGTTTGACGAGCAGGTACCAGAGTGATCCTGGAGAGGCTCACGGGACAGCAGTTAAAAATATCCTTAAGTACCTAAGAGGAATAAGGACATGTTTCTTGTCTATGGTGGTGATGAAGAGCTCTCCGTAAAAGGTTACGTTGATGCTAGCTTCAATATTGATCCAGATGACTCGAAATCTCAAAAAGGGTATGTCTTTATATTGAAAAGAGTTGCGGTTAGCTGGAGGAGTTCCAAGCAGGGCGTCATTGCGGCATCTACATTAGAGGCGAAGTATATGGTCGCTTCTGAAGCGGCAAAAGAAGAGATATGGCTGAAGGAGTTCGTCACTGAACTCGGTGTTTTTTTCGAACGGACTGGATCCCATGGAGATCTTTTTTGACAACACTGGTGCCATTGCCGTAGCCAAGGAACCAAGATGTCACAAGAGCTCCAAGCATATCAAACGCCGGTTTCATAAAATTCGTGAGCATGTCAATGCAGGAGATATTACCATTAGCAAAATACATACGGATCAGAATATCGCAGATCCGTTGACTAAAGTTATTCCACAGAAAAAACATGATCAACACCAAAATGCCATGGGTGTGAGATTTCTGCCAATGTAAACTAGATTATTGACTCTACTGCAAGTGGGAGATGATGATCCCGAAGAGCAAGTCTTGATGCCTGCACAAATAAACGGGATTAGGTTGAGACTCCAAGTGCAGAGTGTATAGTAAGTGGAAGACAGTTTTCCCCACGAGGGGTGACTCGAGGGTTTAATATCGAACTCTCGGAGAATCTGAAGTGGTAGATTTATCTTTTATCCTTCTTTTGGTTACCTACAAAACAAGGTTAGATGTTTTGGTCCTCAACCTCACCTGTGGTTGTCAAGCACAAGGTGTAAGAATGATATCAGGATAGTTATGCAATGCAAACAAGAAATAAATATGCAATGATGGTGGATGCAATGGTAAATGATATTTTTGGGTTTTTGAATGATGCAATATGATAAATGATGTATGCAAGATGTATTTTTGTATTTTCGGATTTAATGATGGCTGAAAATAGAAAAGTGGTATATGGTGTTGGAAAGGTGTTTCTTATGATTAAAAATGGACTGGGGTTCATGGTTTCACAAATGCACTCTCTCTTTATAAAGTGGTAGACAATGGAACACACAAGTTAACATATGAGATTGCAACACAGGGTTTGATAACAAGTTACTTAGATATATGGGCATCACGTCCTAACATAGAGATCTTTTGGTTATTAACCTCTCTTATACTCCACCAAGATGCGAACTAAATCATAACACCTCAGTAATTAAGATAACTCAGAGTATAGCATTAAGTATCATGACATGAAGTGAAAATAAGAACATGCTAGATCTAGTCATGGAGTAGTGGCAATGGTCACGCCCACATCCCCGGTAGCATGGTATTTTAGTTTATCCCTAGTGAGGTAACAAAGTAAGGTAAAGATACCAAAGTGGATCGCAGAACTTTCTCTCACGTTCACTGCACTAGCCACCCCCCGTTACTCCAACTAATGCACACGTTCCCCCACACACGCTCTCATAAACATGCTTGATCAAAACAAGTAGACAAGAACGGGGTACATAATATGCATCTATACTCATAACTGAAACAAACATTGCAATCTCAAACATATATTAACTCATAAAGATCCACCACAAAGGTATTACAACGGTGACCGTAATCATGTTCAGCAGCTCATACGGTGCTAATTAGTGAAGCTCAAGAGAGGAGAGATACATAAGTTACTTCCACAAACCCATAGTCCAGAGGTGGACTACTCCCTCTTCATCATGGAGACGGTGGAGAAGTCGATGGAGAAGATGGAGACCACGCCGGCAGCGCCCCGCCGGAGTTTTCCCCCTCCAATCTGCAGCTCCTGATCTCCGTTTCGGTGTTTCTGTGTTTGTGCGGCGCTCCTTCCAGAGAACGTCGGGGGACCTTTTTTATAGGCGTTTTTAGGTCAAGACGATGTCGGTGGAGCGAAGATCGACGGCAACGGAGCCACGAGGCCAAACGGTGGGCCCCACGCGGCCACAGTACCTGGCCGCGTGGGCCACCCCCGTTTGGCCTCGGCCTCCGTTTGTTCGCTTCCTTCGCCCACAGGTCTTCTTCCTTCCAAATATTGACGCCCGTAAATTTCCAGGTGATTTCGTTGACGTTTGGGTCCCTGAAACATTAAAATAAGAAAACGGGGTTTTCTGCCTGTGCAGGGTTAATTCCATAAAAATAGGAAATATGAATATTCCCAAAATCATTATAAAACATTGATATAACCCTTATATGATGCAAATATGATTGGAATATAAGCAATTAAAGTGCAAAGTTCATGTATGCATTTTACATGCATCAACATCCCCAAGCTTAATCCATGCTCGTCCTCGAGTATGAAGATGATAAAACTAACATGGACTTTGCAATTTAATACTTAACAATGATATCAAAGATGATTACTATTGCTACATATAGTCAAATGATTCATTCTTCAAAGGAGTAGCAATATGCAAATAGTTTATGAAGTGATATCAAGTATTCAAGACAAGGATGTTCATTGATAGTTCACAAAGTGTAACATGGTAGCAAGTAATATGGAACACATGTATGCATAATGATAAGTAGAACATCCTACAATGGTCATAGAGTGTAGATGAAAATCTGAATATGATAGGTGTACACTTTGGAAAGATGTATATGTGAGTAGAGGTAAAGCATGCATAAGTTTCATCCAACTTCCAAACTCTTCTACTTAAGTTAATGATTGCAATAAGGTATTCATTGGTGTCAAGCTCTCATTGCCCCTATCATAGCATCTTGAATGATTAAGGTTAAAGTGAAAGCAAATATGAGTAGTGTGCTTGATAAAGAATGGGTTGAATGTCTCATGCCCCTTGAATACAAGTACTTACACCATGTGTTACTCAACTTGGGAAACAAAGCAAGTTCAATTAAATATCATTGTAAGCATAATAGTATCATCAAGAGCGTCAACTGGGGTACCTCTTGTCCCAAGATATGGAACAAGCCCATATCAAAATGACAAGACAAACAAACAAAATGAACAATCTCAACACCCTTTTTATTTACCATTTGGAATAGTTTTTTATTGCAAGGTGTATCACAGAAGGTTCACCATAGTATGTAAGTAAATTTCCACCATGAATGATGCATGGCTTAGATTAGCGGCCCAGGCGTCTCTCTAACCATTTACACAAACTCATTTAAACTCACTCTATTTCCACATTTATTTCAACATGATAAGCATCCATAGACAAAAGCACATGATATCAACTAAATGAGATGAAGAGCGTGTTGAAAGCTTGCCATGTGACAGCACATATGGGCTAACTTCCAACCCAAAACATTCATCAAGCCACAAACATCATAATCTTAATCACAATGGGTCAAGTTTTATTATGCAAATAAAAGAACATTGTGCATCAAGTTCGTGAGAGCTATATAACCAATTTTTTCCATTGCAATCAATAACATAAACATTTTCATTCAGAGGTAAGATAACACAAACAACATGTTAAACATACTCGGAATAGCATAAAGCCAATAGGTAGATATGGTGGACTCACTGGAATAACTTTGGTTGAAGGTGTTGGAAACAAGTTTTTGCTTGTTGGAGTTTTTGGGCTAGCAAAAGGGAGAAAGTTGACCATCTAGATGCATGCATGAGTGTCCATAGAACTAACTAATCCATGTTAAACCAAGTAAATAACAATCAGCACCAAAACATGAATAAGTGATAGCTCTACAAAAAGAATTTGCAAACTATTACTCATAAACAAGCTCATGAATCATGCAACTATATGTATCATTAAAAATCAAGTCAAACATCCCTTTTCCCAATCTTATAAAAGCATCCAACATATTTCAACCCATATTTCCAGTAGCTCTCTCATATATAATTGATAGTGTGGTGGTCTCTCAAGACTCAAACAAAAACAAAAAACGACGCTCCAAGTTTATGCGATAAAGTGTTTCGATCGAAAAACAGAAGTTGGACGTGTGCAAACCGAGAGTGTGTAGGTCCAGCGGGGTTGTCTTCACATCCCCAAGCTTATGGTCTTCACCATCCTTGGATAGCTCTTGGTGCATCTCCTCCAATCCCTGTGAAAAAACTTCAAAACACCGTTTCTCCCATCTCTTTTCTGTGGGGTGCATTAATAGTGATAAACAAATAGGTTCCTTGCTGCATATAATCCTTGAACAAAAATTCATATGACATGTCCAGAAAGTGTATAATGTTGTATGCCTACTCATAAACTCAATTGGATCAAAAAGATTCAACTTAAAAGCTCAAAGCATGCATCAAACAAAATGGGACAGAATCTGTCCAGAAAAACAGCAGCAGCAAAACGTATTTTTCTACCCTACCAAACTTTCTCGAAAAATTCCGAAAAAATTCATGCATACAGAGGATGAAAAGTTGCAACTACAGTTCAAATATGAGCTCATTCGGAGTTACAGAATAAGAATTAAAAATCATACCGTGCACTGACTCGTGCAGGAATAAAATCTCCGAACGCTATAAGCAACTTTTTCAAACCAAAAAGGGTAAAACTTGGCACTTTATTAAAAACTCCAGAACCTAACTAGACACAAAATCTCTTGTTACAGCAAGAGGACACAAAGAAAAATCACACACAAAAATAACCGGGTTGCCTCCCGCAAAGCGCTTTCTTTATAGCCATATAGCTAGGCTTCTTACTTGTTGTTTTATTGTGGACGAAGCTCATGAGGGAGCTTGAACTTTGGTGGTTCCCTCTTCCTTGGAAAGTGTTCCATGCACTTCTTGTGTGGAAACTGAAACTTTACATTCCCTTCCTTTGAATCAATGATAGCACCTGTGGTACGAAGAAAAGGTCTTCCAAGAATAATAGGACTAGAGGTTTTATTCCCCATATCCATGATTAGAAAATCCACAGGCACAAAAGTCATATGTAACTCTACCATAACATCACTTACTTTTCCCAAAGCATGTTTAATAGAGTCATCAGCAAGTGCTAGTTCAATAGAGCATTTTTCAAGATTTTTCAATTCAAGCACTTCATATAGTTCTTTAGATAAAACAGAGACACTAGATCCTAGATCAAGTATGGCATGGTGTGTCTCTTTTCCAATAGTTACTAGTACCTTAGGTATCCACATATCCCCAAGCTTAGGTGGTATCATAGCCTCTTGGTTGTACCTAGCAATCTTTTCTTTCAAGACATGATTAGCAATATAAGAACCAAAACCTGCTTGGTTAGTGTTGATGGAAGGATCACTTGCAAATTTTTGTAAGATAGATATTAATTCATGCAAGCTACAATTTTCTAAGTCAAGCAAAGGATCCTTGACTTCATTAAGCATTTTAACTTCCTCAACTTTCTTTTCCCTATTGTATAGGTTGAATATTTCATAACGGTCATCAAAGACATCTTCAGGTACTTGGGCTTTTTCTAAACTTTCTTTAATTTTCACTTCCAAAAGCAAGCCATCAAGTAGAATGTAAGCATCAGCAATAGTAACATTTATGAAAGAACCCTTACATTCCTTATCCAAAAAGAGTTTAGAGGTTTCAGACAATCCTCTATAAAATATATGCATGAGCATCCAATCTCTCATGCCATGTTCCATTCCATAAGCTATACCTCTAAACCTTTCCCATGCTTTTACCATAGGTTCATCCTCTTTTTGTTTAAAGGTGATAACTATTTGTCTAATATTGTAAACCATTTCTGAAAAACAAAACCTTTCAATGAATGAAGCTTTTAGGTTAAACCAATTGCTAAAATTTTAGGTGGCCATTTTAATATCCAATCTAAAGCTTTTCCAGCTAAGGAATAAGGAAAAAGCTTTACTTTGATCACATTAGCATTGGCATGAGTCAAGTTTAACACTTTGCATCTTTCATTAAATTTGTTAAGATGGAGTAGAGCATTTTCTTTCGGTTTCCCAGAAAAACGGTGTTCATAAATCATTTTAGTGACATTAGGATCTACCTCAAATTCTCAACTGGAATATTCATATCTTGAGGAAAGTTCCTAACACTAAATGGCCAAAGGTTCTTTTTTCCATTATAGCAAGTTTTTTTTGGTATTTTTGATTTTTTATGCAAAACTGAAATAAATATGATATGATATGCAATGACACTAACAAAACAAATAAATTGCTTTGTAAGTAAAGATGGATAAGATGGTGCTCACGTAGGTGCAACCTCCCCAAGCTTAGGTGTTAGCACAAGTTGGTGACGTTGACTTTGTTGTGAGATGAATGCGATGATGCACACCCTTGGATAAATCTCTCAGCTACGATTCCCCGGCAACGGCGCCAGAAAACGTCTTGATGGTCCCGAAGAGCAAGGCTTGATACCTGCAAAATAAACGGGATTAGGTTGAGACTCCAAGTGCAGAGTGTATAGTAAGTGGAAGACAGTTTTCCCCACGAGGGGTGACTCGAGGGTTTAATATCGAACTCTCGGGGAATCTGAAGTGGTAGATTTATCTTCTTATCCTTCTTTTGGTTACCTACAAAACAAGGTTAGATGTTTTGGTCCTCAACCTCACCTGTGGTTGTCAAGCACAAGGTGTAAGAATGATATCAGGATAGTTATGCAATGCAAACAAGAAATAAATATGCAATGATGGTGGATGCAATGATAAATGATATTTTTGGGTTTTTGAATGATGTATGCAAGATGAAAAGTATTTTTGTATTTTCGGATTTAATGATGGCTGAAAATAGAAAAGTGGTATATGGTGTTGGAAAGGTGTTTCTTATGATTAAAAATGGACTGGGGTTCATGGTTTCACAAATGCACTCTCTCTTTATAAAGTGGTAGACAATGGAACACACAAGTTAACATATGAGATTGCAACACAGGGTTTGATAACAAGTTACTTAGATATATGGGCATCACGTCCTAACATAGAGATCTTTTGGTTATTAACCTCTCTTATACTCCACCAAGATGCGAACTAAATCATAACACCTCAGTAATTAAGATAACTCAGAGTATAGCATTAAGTATCATGACATGAAGTGAAAATAAGAACATGCTAGATCTAGTCATGGAGTAGTGGCAATGGTCACGCCCACATCCCCGGTAGCATGGTATTTTAGTTTATCCCTAGTGAGGTAACAAAGTAAGGTAAAGATACCAAAGTGGATCGCAGAACTTTCTCTCACGTTCACTGCACTAGCCACCCCCCGTTACTCCAACTAATGCACACGTTCCCCCACACACGCTCTCATAAACATGCTTGATCAAAACAAGTAGACAAGAACGGGGTACATAATATGCATCTATACTCATAACTGAAACAAACATTGCAATCTCAAACATATATTAACTCATAAAGATCCACCACAAAGGTATTACAACGGTGACCGTAATCATGTTCAGCAGCTCATACGGTGCTAATTAGTGAAGCTCAAGAGAGGAGAGATACATAAGTTACTTCCACAAACCCATAGTCCAGAGGTGGACTACTCCCTCTTCATCATGGAGACGGTGGAGAAGTCGATGGAGAAGATGGAGACCACGCCGGCAGCGCCCCGCCGGAGTTTTCCCCCTCCAATCTGCAGCTCCTGATCTCCGTTTCGGTGTTTCTGTGTTTGTGCGGCGCTCCTTCCAGAGAACGTCGGGGGACCTTTTTTATAGGCGTTTTTAGGTCAAGACTATGTCGGTGGAGCGAAGATCGACGGCAACGGAGCCACGAGGGCCAAACGAGTGGGCCCCACGCGGCCACAGTACCTGGCCGCGTGGGCCACCCCCGTTTGGTCCTCGGACCTCCGTTTGTTCGCTTCCTTCGCCCACAGGTCTTCTTCCTTCCAAATATTGACGCCCGTAAATTTCCAGGTGATTTCGTTGACGTTTGGGTCCCTGAAACATTAAAATAAGAAAACGGGGTTTTCTGCCTGTGCAGGGTTAATTCCATAAAAATAGGAAATCATTGAATATTCCAAAATCATGATAAAACATTGATATAACCCTTATATGATGCAAATATGATTGGAATATAAGCAATTAAAGTGCAAAGTTCATGTATGCATTTTACATGCATCAGGAGACTGTTGGAAATATGCCCTAGAGGTAATAATAAAAATGTTTTTATCATATTTCCGTGTTCATGACATATGCTTATTTTCCATGCTATAATTGTATTAACCAGAAACATAATACATGTGTGGTTGCATACACAACACCGCGTCCCTAGTAAGCCTCTACTAGACTAGTGAAAGTGCATGTGTTGCCCCATGCGTGGTTTTGGTAATTAATGACAATCCTTATGGACTAATGTTTGCATTGAGATATTTGTAGATCTTGTCCAGTGGAAGAGATTGGAGTTTATGTGTTGGACTCTAGAAGATTACATGATGACCAAGGTTCCATCCAAGTGTTTATATGAAGAATGGTCATATGAAGAGTTGAGCTTATTGCAAGCATGGCTTGGAAAAGAAGATTGAGTGAACTTCATGTTTTTCTCCAAGCCATCATCTATATCAAGAGAAGAATATGAAGCACAAGTGGATACATGAAGACGGAGCTTTGCGAGGCTCTCCCATAATGGTGTATGGGGAAGTATTTGGAGATGTCTTCATCAAGCATGTGCTAACAAGCGCAATCAAGAAAGGTGGTCCACTTGAAGAGATCAAGATCGTCATCATCTAGCTCAAGTGGAATGCGCAAGGCAAAGGTATGATCTTGATAGGGTTTCTATTACCGTCTCGTGGTGTTAGTGGGAGACCGGTTTAGGATAGACGGCGTACTATCAAGAGGGGTTCTCAAGTGAGTAACTTGATCGCATCTTTGTGGAGAGCTCAAACCTTTGCATACTTGGCATTATCATCTTTCTTGGTTCTTATTTGGCTTTTATCCATGAGAGAATTTAGAGCTTGTGTTCATCTCCATACCAAGCTCTAGTTCATCAAAAACGGATTCCATTTGAATATCTTGTGATGTTTTTGATGTTGGAGGTTTTACCTGTTCGTCTTTTGTAGAGAGGTCAAACTCTCCTCCTGTGTTCTCCTCCTCACATGATGGACTATGATGTGAATATGCATGGTCTTGTAGTGCTTGTGGTTATCTTCGGAACAAGCCCAGATCATAGAAAACGGAGTCCGGATGAAAATCTTGTTGCATTCTCGGTGTTGGAAATATTACCGGTCCTCCTCGAGATAAGGTCCACACCTTCCATGTGTGGTATCTCCTCTATATTTGTGACCCTTAATATTTCATATGAGAAAGTTATTGCAATGCTCTTGTCGTTACCTTTCTAACCCAATTGGATTCACCTGTTTTGGAGTTCATATGAGAAAGTTATTGCATTTCAGGATTTGCAGTTTCACTGCTTTCAGGCCGGAGTCTCCGGTCCTTGGGTTTCCCTGTCGAAGTTTTTGTGGTTCCGCTCCTGGCCTAGGCCGGAGTATCCAGCCCTTGGGCCGGAGTCTCCGCCCCTGGTCCGGAGTATCCGGCCTCTGTGGCCGGATTCTCTGCCCGAGCTGCTCTGTGACTTTTGTTGCTCAGCCCCTGGTGGGGGGCGGAGTTTCCCGGCCTCTGTAGGCCGGAGTTTCCGCCCCAGGCCGAGTTTCCGTCACTTGGACCGGAAACTCCGGTGCAAAACTGGCTGCAACGGCTCTTTTTCTGGGAGGGGTATAAATACCCCTCCACCTTCCTCCAGCCAGTTTAGCTCTGCCCACACGATTTGCTTTCTCTCTCCTTCATTGTTGCAAGCTCATTTCTTTGATATCTCCCAATCCCTCCACCCAAACTCTTTGATCTTTGGAGGATTGAAGGAGAAGACCTAGATCTACATTTCCACCAATCAATCTCTCCTCTAAGTGAGGGGAAGATAGTGGATCTAGTTCTTGGAGTTCTTGAGTGGTTCTCCTCTTTGTTCTCCCTCCCTTCTCCCCCCATAAGCATTTGTTGCTTGTGGTGGGATTTGAGAGTGAAGGATTTGAGCACTTGTGCTCTTGCCTTTTGCATTTGGTGCATCGGTGTGCTCTCCACGAAGATCGTGGAAGTTGAAAGCTTGTGAACTTGTTACTCTTGGGTCTTTGGACCCTAGACGCCCGTGTGGTGGTTGGACCCTTGTGTGGTCACTTGTAGCTGTTCGGGAGCCCCCAATCCCGTTGTGGGTTGTGCCCTGGATCGTTGTTGAAAGGCTCCGGATATCCGCCTCGAAGGATTCCGATAGTGGAAGGTGAACCAAACCTTTGTGGTGCGGTTCATCGGAGAATAGGGTGAGCCTTTGTGGCGTTGAGATCGACCTTTGTGGTGCCTCACACCTCTCCAACGAGACGTACTCCCTTAACAAGGAGGAACTCGGGAATACATCCTCGTCTCCGCGTGCCTCGGTTATTTCTATACCCGAGCCTTTTACTTATGCACTTTACTTTGTGATAGCCTTCGTGCTTGAAGTATTCTTTTTTGCTATCACCTTGTTGCTTGTCTTGCTTAGCATAAGTTGTTGGTGCACATAGGTGAGCCTAGTATATTTAGGTTGTTGGCTTGTTAATTTAAACACATAGTTTTATTCCGCAATTAGCAAGCCTTTAACCGAAAAGTTTTAATCGCCTATTCACCCCCCCTCTAGGCGACATCATTGTCCTTTCAACTAGCTCGTTAATTAATGATGGTTATGGTTTCCTAACCATGAACATGAGTTGTTAATTAATTAACAGGATCATGTCATTAGAAGAATGACGTGATGAACAGACCCAACTAACCATAACAATATTGATCGTTTCATTAAGTTTATATTGCGATGCCTTTTATTGTCAAGTATCTTGTTTCTTAGACCATGAGATTATATTATTCTCGGATACCGGAAGAATACTTTGGGGACATCAACCGTCGCTTCGTGACAGGGTGATCATAAAGGTGTCTTACGAGGTATCTCGGAAAGTACTTGTTGAATTACATGAATCAAGACTGGGATTTGTCACTTCGTGTTTCGGAGAGATATACTCTGGGCCCACTCGGTAGTGCACATTTGGTAACACTTGCAAGCACGTGACTAATGAGTTAGTCACAGAGGCTTTACGGAACGAGTAAAGAGTACTTACCAGTAACAAGATTGAACTAGGTATAGTGATACCGACGATCGAATTTTAGGGTAAGTAAAATATCGCGTGACAAAGGAAATTGTATACTGATTATACTAGTCCACGACATAGTGGTTCAACCGATAAAGATCTTCGTTGAATGTGTGGGAGTCATTATGGATATCCTGGTCCCTCTAATGGTTATTGATCGGAGAGGTGTCTCGATCATGTCTGATGTTCTCGAACCCGTAGGGTCACACACTTAACGTTTGGTAATGCTAGAGTAGCTCTGGGATATTTTTTATTAATGGTGTCTGAATATTGTTTGGAGTCTCAGATGAGATCCTAGACATCATGAGGAGCTCTGAAAGAGTCCGGAGGTAAAGTTTATATATGGCAAGTTGATTTCAGGTTCCGGAAAAGTTTGGGATTTTTCCGGTGGAGTGTCGAAATGTTCTAGAAGGTTCTGAAGGGTCCCACTATGGGCCCACCCATCCCGGATGACCAAGGGTGGCCCACTGGTCCATGTGACCAGCCCTCCACCGCTCTTGAATGGGGTTACCACTCTTGAAAAGTTGAAAGAGGGGGTTACCACGTTTTAAAAGAGAGGGGTTACCACTCTTAAAAGAGGGGGTTACCACCTTGGGAAATAAAGTGGTTGCAGCCCCTTGCCTATAAAAAGAGAGGGAGAGGTGCACTAAGAGCTCCCAGGCTTGGCCGCACCACTTGCTTGCTGCTCCTACACCTCCCGCGCACCGCTTGGTGAAGCCCTGCCCGTGAGAACTCTCCACCATATCCACCACCACGCCGTCGTGCTGCTGGAGTCAATCCAATCTACTTCTCCCTCTAGCTTGCTGGATCAAGAAGAGGGAGACATCATCGAGCTGTACATGTGCAAGCCTCCGGAGGTGCCACTCGTTTGCGGTGCTGATCGGATCGAACCTCACCAACAACTTTACTGAGCTGCGTTGAAATAAGCGTTCAACACACGTGTTCTTCGAGGGTATAATGATCTACTCTCCCTATTACTAGCATCTCCTGGATTGGATCTTGAGTGTTGCTTCCACATGTGAGAGATTTTTTTTTGTTTTCTATCGCGCAAACTCCTACATATAATACATAAATTCTAAAAACCTAAAGGCCTTTTTTAAAAGGTCACATGTAGCGGTGCCCACATACTAGGAAATGACCAAGTTGCCCCCGCTTGGTTACTTAAAGAGACAAGGGAAGAATAAGGAATTTATACCCTCCATTCCTTCGTGACTTGCTATAAAAGGCCCCACAATTACGCGTCTGCACCTCATCCGTGTTTCCACCAGGCCAAGGGGAGCTGAGCAAGTCGTCGCCAAAATGGAGAAGATGTTGTCGTTTGAAAATTTATCGCCTACAACTTTAAGAAACCTAACTTGTCTATAAGATGCACCTAACAAAGTGGACTAGACCCCTTGGTTAGACAAGAACTTCAATATAGGCACCATAAGATGTCACTCCATTTAAAAGTTCAACGTCTATTACATAAATTATGAAGAACTGAAAGACATTTTAGAAAAGGTCGCGAGGTGTAGCTTGTGCCCATATACTAGGAAATAATCAAGTTGTCCCTCCTGGGGTACTAAAAGACGAGGGAAGAATAAAGAATTTATACCCTCCATTTTTTCGTGACTTGCTATAAAAGCCCCACAATTACGCGTCTGCCAGGCTAAGGCATTCCAAGAGAGAGGATGTCGTCGCCGGAGTCGAGAAGATGATGTTGTTTTAAAATTTATGGCCGGCATCTGAAAAAATATAGTTTTCCATTTGATGCATCCAAAGAAGTCGATACACCAAGGGGTTAGGCAAAAATCCCAAAATAGGCACCACCAGATGTCACTCTATATAAAATCGAGTGTAATATACATAAATTTGAAGAACTAGAGGACTTTTTGAAAAAGGTCGTGGGATAGCCGGTGCCGATATTCTAGGAATGACCAAGTTTGCCTCGCTAGGGTGCCAAAATATGAGGGCAAAATAAAGAATGTATACCTTCGTTCTTCCGTGACCGGCTATAAAAGGCTCCACAATTACGTGTCCGCAGCGTATCCACACCGCTGCCAAGCCGAGGTGTTCCACGATAGGGAGGGAGGAAGTCGTCGCCGGCGTCGAAGTCGAGGAAGATGCCGCCGTTTGAAAATTTATTGCCATTTTACGAATCTCAAGGCGGAATGGAAGGTATGAAATGAAATTAGTCAAATGCTACAACATAATTTTGTTATGTCCCACCTTGTCTTCCCTTCTACCGTCTCGTGGCCACACCCTTTCCGCTACCTACAGTCATCAGATCCCTCTCTTTGTGCTCCTGGCCTCATCCCCTCCCCCTCGCGTAGACCGAGCCTCCCCTTGACATTCCACGACTTATGTTTTCTCGCCCTACTTTGCGAGAGTTTCCACTGTCTTGGCCTGACCAGACGTCACTCTACTTAAGACCGAATTCTAATACATAAATTTTAAAAACTAAAGATCTTTTTAAAAAAGTCGTTCGGTTAGCGCCATATATACTATGAAATGACCAAGTTACCCCCTCTAGGGTACTAAAAGACAAGGTCAAAATAAAAATTACACCCTCCGTTCCATCGTGACTCGCTATAAAAGGCCCCAATTACGCGTCCGCACTCATCCAGGCCGCCGCCGCCAGGCTGCCGGTAAGAATTACACCCTCCGTTCCATCGTGACTCACTATAAAAGGCCCCAATTACACGTCCGCACTCATCCACGCCGCCGCCGCCAGGCTAACGATAAGAATTACACCCTCTGTTCCATCGTGACTCGCTATAAAAGTCCCCAATTACACGTCCGCACTCATCTACGCCGCCGCCGCCAGGCCGACGCATTGCACGGGGTGAGAGGAAGTCGTTGCCGTCGCCGTCGAGGAAGATGCCGCCATTTGAAAGTTTTTCTCCAATTTTCGAATCTCAAGGCGGAATGGAAGGTATGAAATGAAACACACACAAAACCCTATAGCATACGATATTTGGTTTTCCAGCCCTTCTTCTCCCGTCGCTCAGCCGCGCCCTTTCCGCCGCCTGCCGCCGTCGCCACCCTCCTTTCTTTGCGCTCCTGGTCGCACCCCCTCCCCTCTCGCGTAGACCGGGCGGCGGCGCCGCTGTTCACGACGCCCTCCCCCTCATCTTGACATTCCACGACCGACCCCTCTTCTGTTTCCTTGCCCCTGCTCTGGCGGAGCCGCCATTGTCTTCGCTGCGTTGCTCAGATCGGAGGTGTCGTGCGCCGCCGGCTCTGGGGAGCGACGATTAGGAGGAGAGTACTATTAACATCAGGTTTCCTAGAAGTTTCTCCGACTTTGAATCCTAACGCGCGTCGGCGGCTCGAGCAGCTGCTCTTCTGCGCGCGCGTCCACCCCTGGTCCTGGTCGGATTCCGACCTCATCTTAGAAAAAAATCCCTTTTTTAATCTCCCAGCCCTTCGCCCTTCTCCCCCACTCCCCCGTCCTTAAGGAGAACGCGCGTCCGTCCTCCCCGCCTTGAGGACTCGCCTCGGGTTCCCCTGGTTCGATCTCTCCTCCGCGGGTTTCTCAGCTTTCCCTCGTGCGGATAGTGGCGCATCGAGGAGCGGCGGCGCGATGAATGTGCCTATAGTCGGTAAGTTTTCGTTCCCACGATTCAAGGGAATTGGGTGGAATTAGCTGGGTGTTTTGTAGATTAGGGATATTCTCGCCCTGATTTGGGGTGAAATTCTAGTTCTTTAGAGTAGGGATTTGGGCGAATTAGGGCTGCTCTGTTTTGCCCTAGTTTCCCACTGTTTTAGCTGATTTCAAACTAGGAATTTCGTTGTTTGGGTGTGGCCTAAGCTTTAGGGAGAGTGGATTTCGATGTACCAAGAACATACTTCTTCTGCCCTAGAATGTTGCAGGCTTGCTGGATACTTCAGTCATTTTTCGTCCGGCAAGTGATTTGGTTTCGGATTTTTGGTGTTTTTACTGCATTTTGGGTTTCAACAGGTGTTTTGGATTCTATTGCATCACTAAGAGTTGCAAATGTAAATTTGTGCGCAGGAACTTTGATAAGAATAATCATGAGCAAGTTGCCATGTTTTTCTGTTTTTTAGTGATGAGCCAATTAGCTGTAAGATACTGAAACTAAATATGTATTCTTTGTTGGTGTAGATCCATTGCAAGGGGATTTTCCCGAAACCATTGAGGAGTTCTTGCAGCATGGGAATATGAAATGCATTGCCTTTAACCGCAGGGGAACTCTGCTTGCTGGTAACTATCTCTGTCTATTCCTCTAGAAGTATGTGTAGCTGACTATTTTGTACAAATATCATCTTAATTCATACAAGTGCACCGGTTTATTCTACGTACAGTGCATGAATGGTGTTTATTTCAAACTTCTGACAGTCTCTTTAGTGGTAATGAAAGATCATACTAGTTTAGAAAGCATTTTCTGTTGCTCATGCCTGTTGAATCGTGGTGTCACCGTTCTTGTATAATAGTTTTCATTTCCATATGGAAATACGGAATGTGTTTACAAAAACGTAGTACGGCCCTGTCTTTTGTTTTCTGTATAGTCCGCGTTTGCTTGTAAATGAGGATAAATGGTTATCTGAAAATTAAAGATTATTATAATTGGTTCCTTTCTGCAACATTTGAATTTATCTTGCCATTACCATGATATGACACAATGATATAAAAAATAAAATATGAGTTGATTTGTTTACTTACACCCTGTTTATATGAAGTTGGCACACTCTTGTCTTATTTATATAGAAGGGTGCTTGCAAAAATTCTGATTGGTACAGATGAGAGAACGTTATTATTTAATGTGCCATAGAATCTTTTTAGGTGGTGTAGATATTTGTTTTGCCTGCGAAATTGCTTTTGGTGCATTGCTATTTTTTATATCTTGAATCTTACCACTAAGGTTTTTCAATGCTCAAGACTTCTGTTGAAAATTTTCAGCTGGGTGTGCAAATGGTAGCTGCATTATCTGGGACTTTGAAACAAGGGGGCTTGCAAGAGAATTTCGCGATAAAGATTGCACTGCACCTATAACTAGTGTCAGCTGGTCTAAGTATGGTCACCGTTTGCTTGCCTCTGCTACTGATAGGTCATTGACACTTTGGAATGTGGTAACTGGGGAAAAGATTGCCCGCATAACTCTTCAGCAGACTCCATTGCATGCCTGTCTGCATCCTGGTTCAACTATCCCATCTGTTTGTTTGGCATGTCCTCTCTCTTCTGCACCTGTTCTTGTTGATTTGAATACCGGAAGTACCATAGTTCTTCCAGTTTCTGCATCTGACAACGGTAATGTCCCTGTGCCTAATTCACGTAGCAAATTTTCGGACGGTTCTCCACCTTTTACACCAACTGCTGCAACGTTTGATAAGCATGGAGATCTGATATATGTGGGCAACTCTAAGGGAGAGATATTGATTGTAGATTCAAAAGGCATCCAAGTACTTGCAGTAATTCCCATCCCAGGTGGAACAGTTGTTAAGGATATTGTTTTCAGCAGAGATGGCCAATATCTACTAACAAACTCTAATGATCGGGTCATTAGAGTCTATGAGAATATTCTGCCTATTAAAGGTTCTGGGAAGGAGATTGAAAAAATAATCACTAACAACACTGAAGACTATGAGAGCCAGTATGAGAAGCTAAAAGCAAATGGTGCACGCTGCCTAGTCTTTTCTTGTGAAGTATCAGATGCCATCGCAAAGGTACAGTGGAAGGCACCAAGCTTTAGTGGTGATGCTGAGTGGATTGTTGGTGCTTCTGCAAGCAAAGGAGAGCACAGGTTGCACATATGGGACCGATCAGGGCGTCTTATAAAGATCCTTGAAGGTCCAAAGGAAGCTCTCATTGATCTCGCTTGGCATCCATTTGATCCTACAATTGCTTCAGTATCTGTGGCAGGCCTGACATACATTTGGGCCAAGGAACATGTGGAGAATTGGAGTGCTTTTGCTCCTGATTTTATAGAATTAGAAGAAAATGAGGAATATGTTGAACGAGAGGATGAGTTTGACATAAATGCATATGCAGAAAAGGTGAATGGCAATTCTTTACTTGTTTTATCTATTATTCGTGAAATGAAAGCATAAACACGTCCAATGTAATCTCAATTTTGTATGTTGCAGGCTCAAGAAATGATGATAGATGAGAATGCGGATATTGATGTTGAGACATGTGAGAAGAACTCATCATTCAGTGATTTTGAGGAGGACTCAGCAGACGAGATCATCTATTTGCCTGCTATTCCTTCCCCAGATGTTCCCGATGAGCAGCCAGATAAGTGCCTTGTAAGCTCATCAAAGTTGGAGGACAGCAATCATTCCGGTTCCCCATCCTCAATGGATGCTGTACAGAATGGTCAAGTTATTCCTCCAGCATCTAGTCCACTAGAAGGTAAGGCCATAGACTTTGTAATTTGTCACTTCAGTAGTGTCTTATTTTGAAGTGTACCAGCAATGTGGTTCATTTCCTGTAGATTACGAAAACCTGCAGCAGTTGCTCAAACAAAGTAGTGCACTCGTCTGGATGAGGTGTTAACGGAATTTTGTCTTCATTTTACTTTAAGACTTTGGTTTTGTGTTGTATAGCCATATGCAAATGTATAGATATATACACACTGGGTAATATACAAACTAGATTATGTTGAATCTGTAGTGATGAATGCCGATTTAACTGTAGCCAGGGATAGAATCTTGAAAACCTGAACGTTTTAACGTTGCTGTTATCATTCTTGGTTTATTTCCCTGGCAGTTGATAATTCCACCGCCGAAGAGCCAGCAGAAACGGCGAACGCAAAGCGGAAGAGGAGGCTGTCAGCCAAGGGGCTGGAGATGCAGCAGGCCGAAAAGGTGAAGAAGCCAGCAATAAAGATGACCAACGGCAAGTCATCGAAATCCAAGAGCAGCAAGCCGGTGGAGCTCGTCAACGGGAACAGCTCGGCCGTCGACATCGACGATGAAGCCACTGAGGATGACGAGATCTAGTAAGCTCGTATGTTTGACATTGACGGCTAGTGTTTAGTTCCATGGTGCCCTGACCGGAAAGCAACATTTAGGGCATAGATTAGGCTAGAATTGCCTATGTAGTGTAGCTGTTCCTTCAGAAAGAAAAATATTTGGTGTGGTATGCTGAGACAAACATCGTTGGCATATGTGCTGTAGTATGTAACTTGAGGTCTGAAGTTTCTGCTATCTTTGCATTGATCTTGGGAGATCTGGCCTGTATGGTTTTACATGCATCCCATGGTTAAGCTTAATTCCTTGATGCCAGTAGATGATTACAACGATATATCTTTGGTTTGCTCACATGGGTTATGCTATGATTGGCGTATCATGCGTGATACTTTACAGATGTAAGATTGTGTTGTCTCGTTGCCAATTGCATAAATCTGCCAGGTTCCGTAGTTTATGCTACTGGACCCTATAGATCTTTGTCCAGTTGTGGTCATGTATCAGTATTGTACCTTTCTGTTCGTTCTTTGGCCTGACGAGAAGTCGTGTTATCTTTCTTGCTAATGATCGAATACATGGAAACTGGCAAAGGTGTCAGTAGGACCTTTTTTTGTTTTGTTTGCAAAGTATGCTAAACGTACAAGGGGAAACGGAGCAGGGTGCCAAGTTGATGAATATGATTGGCACATCCAAATCATTTAGTGTTGTTAGTAGTGCGTACAAATCATAATGATTGGCCTCCTGAAAATTCTCATGACTTGGCTAGGAGATGGGTGGAATCCTTTATCAACATCTTAGCCCAAGTTGGTTCTTTATGGAGGAGCTGCTGTGTGTTGGACTATATGAAAAAGGAGAAATGATGATCCTACCA
The DNA here is from genome assembly GCA_947311845.1 of Poa pratensis. Classification (NCBI taxonomy): domain Eukaryota; kingdom Viridiplantae; phylum Streptophyta; class Magnoliopsida; order Poales; family Poaceae; genus Poa; species Poa pratensis. The sequence continues at coordinate 78,783,263 of CAMZMU010000033.1, forward strand.
ATGTAATCTATAGAGTTAGCAACTTGATTACCTGGACGGTGTTGCAGAAAAGGTAAGACCGAGGAAAGCTTGAAGAAGGCGTGAAGATGATTAGGCTGTCCATACAGGAAGTTTACTCTATTACTCATGGATGAGCTCCAACGGTGGCAAGGTTGACGATCTTTGTAAGAAGCGGGCGGACTGAAATCGACGAGTCCAGCTTGTTTGCTAAGAAAAAGTAGTACGCACCAATACAAGTGAACAGCAATATGGTTACGGCTTACAATCCGACACCCAAAATCCAGTGGGATAGCAAACCACGAATTGAATGTGCAACATCATAGATACCATGCTCTACCAAAACAGTGAACACCTGTATCCACATCGTCGCTGCTGAGTACACAGTTTGTATCCTAGTTGTTGTTGTTGTTGTTGCTGAAACTCTGATTTGACTCCCAGGTTACTTCAGCCCTTCTATATCAGGAAAGCGGGCCGCTAGAATTTGCTCATCATGTGCGCGCCTAAAGCGCACTGCATGCCAGTTTAATACTGCACGACACCCACTTTGAGTAGTACCTTCTGACTAACATATGTAAGTGATCACTGTATCTGTCTAACCTAACCACCTAGCAGCTAATCAAACCCGCTTAGCGATAGGCGCGTACGATCGATCTCTGCTTTCTTTTCTTAGATATAAACGATCGCACCGGTGGATTATTGGATTGGGGCCGAGTTGATCTGGAACGACATGCTCGGCAATTGGCTCCTGCTAATCATTCGTCCCCGCGGCCGGCTTCTCTACTTAGTATACTATTCACAGCTCGTTAACTGCGTATGTACGTGGCGATCAAGATTATGTGCAAGGTGTGATCGAACCTTTACAGCACTACAAAAGGCGTTGGGTACTGCTTGTGCTAGACTAATTCACCATGCATGAGTTGCATGCACGCACCAATATCAGTGAGCACTTTGGCCCTGTGATCAAGTATCGAATCAGTTTGGAAAAACTAATTCAGTCCAGATTCGCCAAGTTACACATTACTTCCCCCAGTACAGTAGAACTGTAGGCACTTAATCCCCCAAAAGCTCACTCATACGAAAAGGGGCAATACATTTATATTTCAACACTACCCCTCACATGTGGCTTCGTCCCGCGCGCCTAAGCGTGGCCGATTATGAGCTGCAATTTCTGTCTTAAACTCAAGCCTTCTTGACTCTAATAACATGTATAATTGCACGTACTGAATCAGTTCACCCAAAAGTTAAAACGGATGGGAAATAAGGACAATTTATTTATACTTCAACAAGTGCAAAAGACGTTTTTACATATCTTATATCAAACTTTGAGCACACATTGGATTTGTCTTGCAAAATTCTTTCATTTCATATATCATTATACAAATTTTATGGACATATTGTAAATACAAATAATGGTCAAAGTTTACGTCGTTGACCAGCGAAATTTAAGGACGCCTTATATTTTGTGACGGATGGAGTAGCTAAATGCACATGTTAATTTGTTTAATTTACTTTATGTTGGCTCTCTCTCTCTCTGTTAAAATAAAAGTTTAATACAATTTGAATAGATTGTATTTTTATGTGTTTCTTTAGTCCGACTCACCGAACACATCAAGGCCTCTTTGATTCAAACATATGTCTATAAGATTCTTTTTGAAAGATTAGAATACTCATGATTGTTCTATGTGTCTTTTGATTCGTAGGATTGAATCTAATATAATTCTTTCAAAAGGATTTGCTTGCACTGTATTTTAAAAGGAAAATCCTATCTACACAAACCTACCGGAAACAATCCTTGATTATCATATGGTGTAACTTTTGGTACAAATTTAATCTTGTAATACACAGTGATGTTGCAGTCCTGCAATGTTCCGTACTAATGTGATTTTGTTGTCCCGCAAATAAAAAACACCCGAGTGATACGGCAACACGCACAAAAAAAATCACATTAGGAAAATTTGATGCAAATAAATAACTTCCCATTTTCTTTGAGGCAAAATATCACCGCGTAATTTAAGTCCTACATATCAATTATGAAACTTACAAAGGCTGACTCTTAATGTCCTCACGTAGCATAGTTGATGATGTCGAAGATAGATAAGGAGTAGAGCCGTAGAGAGAATAAAACTAACTCTTCGCTTAGATCGAGTTGACTCTTAACAAGGGTAAATCTTAAAGTTAAACTTAATGTCTGTTGCATTTAATGATAACTCTTTGTGTAGAGTTAGTATATGACTCACTGTATTGTATGAAGTACTACTTCCGTTCCTAAAAAAGGCGTATAAATTTTGGAGAAAGTCAAACAATGTAAAGATTTACTAAGTTTATAGATAAAACTATTAACATCTACAATTTCAAGTCAATATCAATAAATATATACCGAAACATACTTTCATATTATATCTACATACAGTAGTATTATTAATTAGTAGTCAACAGTATTATATACAAGATTGGTCAGAGTTAAAAATGATTGACTTCAGAAAATACATACATTTTATTTTGCGAAATGGAGCTAATATTTTATAATTGTAGCGACTAGATTACTTGTCTAACGCATCACAAAGATAAACTTCGGTACTAGATATCATGACCGACGCTATCTTTGTAAATGTCTTACACGAAAAATCTACAGGTCACATACCAAATGTATTTTCCTCGCAAAAGAATATAAACAAGTGAATTTCTAAACTGGAGAGTTGTATGGCAAACATGCATACGATTAACACCAAAGAGACAAATCCTACAAATTAAAGAGCGGCCGTTGATCACAAAAACATTGAATTCAAAGCTTAGATGTGATCCTCCACATCAAAATTTAGCCAGTTCACCATTTTACTCCTTGTCTAACCAGCTAACAACCAAAACTAATTAAGCTCCGTCTCCTCTCAGTAGCTTAGAGAGGATCGAGGACCATGAGATAACAAACGTATGCACTTCACATATTCGTTTTGCTCCTCGCCAATCTGCTGCTCCAAGTCTCTTGCGCCATGGTCGGCAAACCAGTACCTGTGTTAGCTACTTCGATCATCGGCACATACTAATCGATTTCACAAGTTTAAAGATAGGTTTTGCAACGTAAACGTAACACACTAACCTGATCTACAAAACCTCAGTTCAGTCTCATAAAACTCCTCCTCGCTTCCATCACGATCTGTATCGTACTCAACGTCATCTTTCTCGTCGTCGCCGTCGCTACTTCGTGGCATGCGATCATACCTTCCAGCCTTGCCACCGTCCGCTGACACGCCGGCGAAGAGCCCCGTCACGCCCAACTGCTTACCGATCATCCGCGCGACGCAGTACGGCAGCTTCTTGTTTTGGTTCTCTCCGCGCCAGCCCCTCACGTGCTTCCGGCGGTCGAGCCACGCGCCGGCGAAGGCCAGGCAGTCCAGTAGGCTCTCCCTTCCCATGCCGCCCTTCATGTCGTACGCCTGCGCCCGGCGCCACAGGCTCCTGGCGTGCCCGTTCGCCGGCCGCGCCAGGGAGAGCGCGCGTGTCGCGTCGCTCGCCGCAGCGTCGGCCTCGCGCCGTGCCAGCCAGCACTGCGCGCGGTTGCTGTGCAGCACCAGCCGCTCCCGCCTGCCGCTCAGCGGGCACAGCTCCAGCGCCTCCGTGTACAGCTCAATGGCCCTGTCCACCTCGCCGTGCCAGAACATGTCGTTGCCTTGCCTCTTCTTCTCCTTGGCCATAAGCTTTCTCTGAAGCAGCTCGTCCCTAGACATGGCTTCTTCCATCTCTTTTCTTTCGACCTTTCCCTTCCTTAATATAGCAACTGCTTCCCTTGCTTCTGTGCCTAGCTCAGGGCCACGGAAATGGCCGTCGTCAATGTCAAAAAGCAACGCGCTTGTTATGGCATCTCCGAGCCGTCGCCGTGGACCAAGACGACGGAGCTCGGCCAGATCGACTAGACACGGCGCTGTGGCATCAGCGACGGCGTGCCAAGTGTCGCGGTCGTCCATGAGGAGGAGCAAGCAGTCGATGGCCATGTACTGCCAGTCATCAGACGACCGCGCGAGGTCGCAAAGACCGGAGAGCGCGTCGGGGCACGCCGAAATGGCGCCACGGCCGACGTCGCTCCGGCATAGAAGGCGAAGCAGACCGATGCCGGCAGGCGAATCGCCGTTGGAGAGCCCGCCCCACATCCCGCACAGCTCGCGCAAGAAGGCGGGGTCCTGGCAGATCGTGGCATGAGATGACGTGTCTCGCGAGGCGAGGCAGCTCAGAAAGTAGAGCGACCAGCACTGGAGCTGGCTCGCCCATTCCTCGGCCTTACGGTCCTCAGCTGCGTCGAAGCCGCCACCGGCGATCCCGCGCGTCAAGAGTTCGCGATGGTACTTTGGCCTCTTGCTCGGCGCCAGCGCGACGTAGCTCGCGTACACATCGGCGACGCAGGTGGACGCGGCGCGCACGGCTAGCGGCACCGCCTCGGCGGCGTGCCGCGCGACCGCGGGAAACGTGGCGTCGTAGCTGGCGAGGTGGCCCAGGGCGCGCACGGCAGCGCGCCGCTCAATCCACGTCATGGTGCCTTCGAGGAGGGCCAGCAAAGGGCGCACGGCGCCGGCAGCCACGGCCAGCTCGGCGTGCGCGGAGGAGCGGATGGTGTAGGAGCCGAGGATGTGGGCGGCGTAGTACGGCATGCACGCGTTCTGGCCTTGAAGGAGCCACGCGGCGTCGTCGAGCGCGCGGGCGAGGAGGAGGGACATGCACCTGATGGCGCCGAGCGACGGGAGCTCGGAGTCGTCGGGCGCGTCCATGGCCGCGCGCCACACCGCGGCGACCGCCCCGCCATCGTCATCCTCTCTGTAGGGCAGCTCCCGGAAGAATGCGGCGACGCCGGCGCGGCGGAGTCGAGCGTCCGGCTGCTTGATGGCGCAGAAGAAGCAGCCGCAGCTTAAGCTGAGGTCTTCAGTTCCGTCGTCTTCTTCCTCCTCCTCAGCGATCTTGGCCATGGCTTTGGACTTGCTCTTGCCGGTGCTAGATTGCACGCTTCTGGTTTTCGGTTCCATTTGAATGCGGTGATCTTGCGGCTGTGCAAGGGGTACAAGGAAGAAAAGGAAGCCAGAGAGTAGGGTTTTGTAGGAGCGGGGGGACATGATGCAGACGTATAATTAGTCAGTCAATTTGGAATTTTAGAAGTGTTTTTTATGCTCTTGTTAACTTCTTTTCAGGTAGTGGAAACTGTTGTTTATGTTGAGCGGATGAACTTTTTCCGTGATGAACTTTTTGATCTGCCTGTTACTGATGTTCGGGGTTAATATATTGCGAATTGAACCTGAAATAGTACTGCACTTCATTGTTTGACACCTGCAAATACAGTTCAGTACGAGGTACAGCTAAAATTCTGGAATGTAAGCAGGTAACGATAGTGCCAAACCAAGTCTTAATTAACAGCCTCGAATCTTGGGTAAGACGAGTTATGATGTTGGTCATGAATTCAGGTGTTGATCAGATGGTGGTACTAGTCAGTCATCGGAAAAATAGCTAAACTAATTTTGAAGATTATATCCCGCTCGTCGACTACACATGTGTATTTTTATTAGGAAAAGTACACCGTAGATCCTCACACATTCTCACACCACATCTATTGATGGCCAGGGGCGCATAGTTTACAGATCGACGAAATCAACACATTTTTACGCCTAAATAATAATCCATTTTGATGAGACAGAAACCACCATTGTAGCCACATTTAACCATGGTTGGTCCTCTGCACACTTACAATTTTGTGAAGCCATGTCAAGCATGCATATGCCCGTGACGAGATCAACAACTTAAACGAAGTATGATAAGGGCGGCCGACGAACTAAGTGGTGGGTTTAGGGCTACGTGGTGCACTCACTTGCCTTACCGTCTAATCATCGACCGGTCGACAAAAAATGGCATCAACTAGTTGCTTTAGCAGCACAAGATTGCGCCCAGGCTTGTGGGCATGCCACATTTCCGCTAGGTTCTACATAATTTACGAAGTGGTTAAGGTCTAAAGTTGCGGCGGTTAAACCCCAAGACCAACATGCGGCCACTTAGTTTAACCGCCGCCGTTATATATTTTTTTAATTTAACCGCGCCTTTTCTACCGGCAAATCAGATTCCACTCGGCTAAGCTATTTGCTTTGGCTCAAGCTGAAATGGTTCTAGCTCTTCTCCTTTGGCGTACTCTCGAAAAAATGAGTTTCAAAGCAGTCCCTGGACTAAAGTTTATTTAGTTACACGATGATAGCAGTTCTGCACACCACCGATTTGTCCAGTAAACATCCTTCTTACTCTGTCATAAAAATAATGTGCTACTCTTTTATATATGTATTAAACTGATGAAATATACTCAGCACATGTCCTTTCTTCTATTTTCTTTGTGGAAGTGGCATTCCCACTCACAAAGACCAGACTGATACATAGCAAAGTGTGTGGTCCTTCAAGTGAGGAGTATGCTTTGCATCCATATTGCTCGTTGCCGTACCAAGAGTGGCCAAAAGAGGGCAGGCAACTTTAGGCGGCCCAACGCTAGGCAGGTAGGAACTGGACTAAACTAATCCCGTGGGTATATTACTCGAGCACAACAAACTGCTTACAAGGCCAATCGCAACGGCCGAGCGGCAGTGCATACACTCTGGCGAGTTCCCATGCGAACCCCATCTTGGGCATGTTCGAGAAGGACCTCGGGTTTAGGGTAGCCTGCAGATAAGCCTCACAAGCACATGAGCATCTTACAAAAACAAATATTGGAGTCGACTAATAGGGTTGTTAGAATGTTAAGTGACAAACCAGTGAGTGGTTACATCAGTCAGTAGCGTAAGAGCAAGTTTAATTGTATAGCCAACCAACGGCTATATGAATTTTCCATGTCATGTAGCAATCTAATAGCCTACTCATGAAATAGTTTGCCATACATGCATATCATGTCATTGATATGTGATCCACCTTATTCTCTCACGAATAATTTTAGAGCTCGTGCTAGAGCTGGCTATAAACTTACAACCCGATTTTTTTCTATCTTTTCACCTCTCTACTTCTGTAGAAAGCTAATGTGACACCTCTTATAATCCGCCTACACCACACTATTGCACATTTGTACTTGCTCTAATCGACTCCATGGTTATAAGGCTGGAGTTTGTTGCCCCAAAACCAGCTCCATATTTACCTTGATTTCCTCCCGAAAAACAACTCTAGGGTTGTAAACTTAGAGTTGGTTTTGTATTAATAATCACAGTACCACTACATATACCACTCACCACTCGCCCGCGCCAAACCCTTAGAGTTTCTATTCCGACCCATGACACCGCCACTGCCACTCCACCTCCCATCGTGATGTTGCTTGCGCCTACTTCACGGCGATACTGGTGGCCACGACTCACTGATCGTCCTCTCAACGAGGTGTGCGGCGTTGCCTCCGCGCACGGTCGCGTCTGTTCCTCAAGGAGGAGGCGATTGCCCGATCCTCTCTGCCGACCACGTTGTGCTAGCCACCCTCCTCTACGATGCATGCGGCGCTGTCTCCGCGCCTAGTGGTGCCGCCTCCTCCCTCGAGCCGCCCACCTTGACGCCCGCCTTCTCTCATTATGGCAACTTCTAGTCCCCTTCTCTCTTTAGTGCTCAACAGGACATGGCTTCGATCCATGACGATTTTGAATCGGTCAGCGTTGAGGAAGTAGTTGTATGTGATTACTTAGATGCTTATGTCAAATTGCTATGCAATTACTATATAAATATTTGTTGTCGTCTGTATATGTAATTTCTTTAGAATAATTACTATGTAAATTGTGTTACGATAACATAATTGAGTTAGATGCTTGTGTCAGATTATTAGAGAAATTGTTTTAGCGTAGCATAATTGAATTAGATGTTTATGTCAAATTATTATAATAATTATTTGTTAGCCTAATTGATTTAGATGCTTGTTTCAAATTGTTACAAACAATGTTTCATGATAACATATTTGAATTGATATTTATGTGAAATCAGAAAAATATCGGTATAGAAATTTACGTGATATTGCTTTAGATATTTATGTCATATTGAACCGCTACTTGTGATATTACTTTAGAAATGGCATGTACCTATAGAGTCACAACTAGCAGAATATTCCATTGGGTGAAGTTAAGACTCGTCTGAATCGTTTCAACATTGGGTGAAGTTCATAAGGGTTATAGATGAAAACTTAACCGGATAAAATTAAATTATCATTATAAATCTTTTGAATTTGAGTTTGCTCTGCCACCATTTTAATTATTTTTTAATCTTTCATCCAAACTTGAGTTTTGCGATGTTACGAGACCAAGTCCAGGTTTATAAGACATGTAGGTGAAGTTCATATCCATATTTCTTATGAACCTCATTTTTTTTCTTGTAGCAAAATTTTAGGCTTACACAAAATTTAAATTTTGCTTACTATGTTGAAAGTCTTTAACAGGACTCTATTTTGGTGACATTGTACAAAAAAAGTTTGTTCCATGATGTGTCATGCAGAGCTTTTGCTATGAACGAAAGATCGACATAAACATGAAGGATGAGGCTTGATGCCCTTCGGCCCACTCCGTCCTCGCACCTTGTAATAGCTGAGGAGTTGCCTACTCTGTTATATTTTTCCCTAGTGCTTTAGGGAGTTGTTGAATGTTTGTTCCGTCTTTTCAATGTTCTTACAATGATTATTTATATTCATATAAAATGCCAAATATGATATACTCGTGACTAACAAAAGTGAATAAAAGTTCATTTATATGTAAACAAGGATATATCAAGGCCACACTGTAGCACTACGTCAATATTTTGACATTTTTGTGCACTGTACAAGAAACCTTTTGAATTAAGAGTGTTTTCTTACAGTGTGACCATAATTTCAGAATGATGATGAAGTTATATTTAGGTGACATTGTATAAAAATCCAGTTCGTGCATCAGAACAAAGAGCTTTCGTCTCTAGAGAGTAAGATTGAGCATAATCGATCCAGACACAACTAATGACAGAAAATACAATATAATATATTGTTTTCAAGACCGATGATAAGTCTGATAATGCTAGGGTCTTGAGAAAAAAATTCTCTTCAATATTTGGCACGACACGCTTATGAACGCAATGACGTAACCAAGAGAACAACATTATTTATTTATTGTAACTTATTAGATTTATGTCTTTGTAAGTTAGGTGGAATGTAATGTGAGTGTGATGTGAGCGTGAAATATGATGAATGTGAACGTGCTTGCATTGTAAACATGCAATATTTGAAACTCAAGTTGATGTGCAGTGGATATGGCGGCAGAACATCACGACATGATATCACTTCATGTTGTTCTAGGAAAATACTTAGAGCTAGTTCTATTGAAGCATACTTGAATTGGATCACTGAGGTGTGGAACCCCGAATCGATTCTTGTTAGTAGACCGACTTGAATTTTAGCTCACTCGCTTTCTGCAAATAAAAAATTGACTTCAATGTGGGGTAGGGTGTGGGAGGGAATTTTTCTAGCCGATCTCACCTGTAAATAGAACAAAGTTTTAGCTGTACTTCGCTCAGGCTGCAGTTAAAATCATCTGAGGATAGTGTACGCGAAGCGGCTGTGAAGCTACATCATGTACCACTTATCTCTGCTCTTGCTTAGGCAAAAAAAGAAAGATTACATCATATTGGTGCATAGTAAAAATTTAGCAGTGCTCCGTGTTGCACTGTATGAGAAACTCGGAAATGTGAAAGGATCCACATAGAATTTTAGTGCATAACAACATCCCCCTAAACAAAAAAATAGTATAGATCATGTTGACACAATATTATATTGTTAGATATATTAGAAGAAGCATTAAAAAAAATCTAAAAATCGGAATATCAATTTCCCATACCTAGCAGTTACCCGGAAGGAGCTTTGTTGCTCCTCTCGGGCATAACATGCACTCATCTCCCTGCCACCTAAAACTGGTGTGCATCTCAGCATGCTTTCGACCACCAGAGCAACAAGAGGAATGAAGACCACAGTGAGATCAATGCATGTGTGGTCTTGCCACCTATGGTGACGGACTGATGGTGGGCTTCAACGGCTGTCACGCTGAGAGAAAGTATGACCAGTTTTTGTGTTAGTGATGAAATGATGAATTGGGTTTCCCTATGATCCCCACACATCGCTCGAGAAACGCGTCCAACCTTACAATGTTAGTAAGTGATCTTATTTTGTTTATTCATTAAACTAAGTAAAATTTAGCGAAGAAACTAATTAATCATAAAAAACTAGCAATCTTGATTTGGCTGTGTGCATCGAGAAAAAGAGGTTGGGGTGTCCCTCTTTCAAAAAATTAAGCAATGTTGATAAATACTAAAGTTAAATCAAGACCCTTCATGACTTCGAAAATAAAATTAGAGAAGGAAAAAACTTCACTAAGGACGGAATTTTAGGCCTACCAAAGACCCACTATCCTCGCACATACTGTTGGATGTATGCCCAAAAGGCAATGTATTTATACATCTGATTCATTAATTATGATTTATATTCTCTATGCTATAACTGCGGTGGTTTCTGAATATGTGATTTTGAGGAAAGCTCACTCGCACGTGTAGAGAATATGAACACGTAAAATATACCCTAGTTCTTTTACGGACTAATTTGTTGATTGCTAGATGACACTGCTTTCCTAGTCATGGACATTGTATATGTCAGCATCAATGAGTGGCATATTATTGGATAATAATATGGCCGGGTAGACCCAAGTTTTGATATGCTAAGAGATTCCTTTGAATTGTCTTTTTGTCCTTAGCTTTATCACAGTAAGGTTATTATATAACATGTCCTACAACCATGAGTTTATTAGGGTTATGCATACTGGAAGAGTTACTTTGGTACTGTTAACGCCATGGCAGTAACTGGGTGGCAAAACGGCAGTCACTGGGTGATTTCAAGGTGTGTGTATATCCTAATGTTCTGAGATGGGAAATTACTCCTCGGTGATTAGAGAGATACGCCCTGGGCCCTCTCGATATTATAAGGTATCCAATATGTTCTGCAGACAATGCATGGTGAAGTTACACCGTGTGGGATATCATAATGCAGAAACGAGTAAAGGGAACTTGCCGGTTAACGAGATAGACAAAGATGTAATGAATCAATGAGTGATTCATGGTGTCATCCACGGATCTATATCTCGGGCGAAGTTTTGATATCGCGAGTAATGGAAATGATATATTAAATAGCCAACAGGTTCAACAGAGTGTCTTCGCATAACGGTAGCAGTTATTCAGGTCGTCCACGGACCTGACCCTGGCCGGTGATTGGATAAGGATATCCAATTATAGCTACACGTTATCGAACCTGTAGGGTGGACACGCTTAAACTAGGATTGGTTAGTTGTGTATATTGATTGGTCTGGAACATGGAGAGAGTATCACCGGAATAGTGTCTGCGTGATAGATATGGTTTTATCAGAGAGATTATATTGTGATAGAAGTTGCTATCAAGGTCGGATTTATTCCGAGGGTTTATAAAGGATGGAAATATTTACCTAGGCAATTTTGTCAGCGGACACTGGGTGTCCCGGATCATGTGAAAGTGTTTTATATGATAAGTAATTAATTCCGGGATTTTTTTGTAAAAGGAAAATATTTATTTGGAATTAATTAGACAAAAGAATTAATTGATTAATTAATTAATTAATAATTGGAAAAATATAAATAAAAATTGGAGCCCACTATGGGGCTACCAAGATGGGCCCTAGGGGCCCACCAAGGTAGCCGCACCACCATATGGTGGTGGTGGGCCAAGGCGCCATGGGGGGGAGCCCTCCCCCCAGGCGAAACCCTAATGGGCCATGCGGCCCATGGGGGGAGGCGGCCAAGGGTCGGTCGGCCTAGGGCGGGCCCCACCCCCTTAGGTCGGTGCGGCAGGTGGGCCCCACCCCCTAGGTCGGTGCGACCTAGGGCGGGCCCCACCCGGCGGTGGCGGCGGTTGAGGCGGTGGGGGAGGGGAGTTGGAGTCCCACTCCAACTCCTCCTTCCCAAACCGAATTGGGCTTGGGGACTTTCCCCTTGCCCAAGTTGACTTGGACTAGGAGAAAGCTTTCCCCTTCCCCAAGTCCCTCCACCCCTTGGGCCATCTATATAAACTCCCACCCCCTCCTATTTGGAAAACACACAATAAACTCTAAAGTTAAGATCTCTTCTAGTTGGATTAGAGGAACCTCTAATTAGAGGCAACCTATCCGATTAGACTAGATCTAATCTCTCTCTCTCTCCTTCTCATGTGTTGAGATCTCCACCTTCATATACACCAGTAGTGCTTCAAGATTGGACGGCGAAGCCCTGCTGAACCTTTCCCGGCGTACGCGTGCAAGCTCTTGGAGGGGTGATCTGTCGTATCCCGACGGTTGACCCTCACTCTGCTAGATCAAGGTGACAAGGCGAGGAGGAGAAGGCGCCGGAATCTCTCTACCAGGCTTGGTTGAGAAAGTCGGCGATAGGCTACATCAACTACGTCATCAACGCTTCTTCTGCAACTTCGGTGTTGGTAACGTATTCAATCTAGATCTTTGGATCTTCATATTCGCATGTATCTTCATAGCAGATCTTGGAGCGTTGCGTAGTATGTTGGACGAAAATTTAAATTTCCGTGCACGCAACCCAATACATGCTATGTAGTGCACTTATCAGTGGCAGAGCTCCATTAGGAGACAGGCACGGGTTGCGGGGTGTGTGTGGGGGCCGTGGGTGGATGGGGCTACACCTACATGAGACTAGTGGTGAAACTTATAGTTTTTTAGTGATTGTTCTATGAAGTTATCTTATTAGATGGCTAAATTGTAGTGAGGTAAGTGAGATCCATGCCGAAAGCGGAGAAATAATCTATGGGCATGTTGTACGACTAACCGCGTCGCACGAGAGACATGTTGCTTATATGTTGTGTGATACATCTCAAACGTATCTATAATATTTGATTGTTCCATACTTGTTTTATATCAATGTCACATGTTTATTTTCACTTATATATATGATTTTAGTGCATTTTCTGGGACTAACATATTAACAAGATACCCAATGCCAGTTCATGTTTTCTGCTGTCCTTTTGGTTCAGAAATCCTAGTAAGGAAATATTCTCAGAATTGGACGAAACTTTACGGAGCCTATTTTTATGAAGATACGAAGATGGAGTTCAAAGGGCAGCCGGAGAGGCGATCCTAGGTGGCCAGACGTCACCCAAACGCGGCCAGAGGTGGGACCGCGCCTAGGGGTCGTTTGGGCCCCCCAGGTGGCCTCCTGCGCCGCCTCTTTGCCTGTATATTCTCCTTCTCGGGAAAACCTAAACACCCGAACAATTTCCACGAAACATATCTGAGGCCGCCGCCATCGCCAACCCTAGTTCGAGAAGGTTCTGAAGCTCTTCCCGGCACTCTGCCGGAGGGGGAGATCATCACCGAAGGGCTCTTCATCACCACGCCAGCCTCCGGAGTGATGCGTGAGTAGTTCATCTTTAGACTACGGGTCCATGGCAGTAGCTAGATGGTAGTCTCTCCACTTTGTGCCTCCATGTTGTTTAGATCTTGTGAGCTCCCTAACATGAGAAGATCATCTTTATGTAATGCTACATGTTGTGTTTGCTGGGATCCGATAGATTGTGGAATTATGATCATCTTTGTTCATTTATCTATGCTATGTTTTATTTATGATCTTGCATACTCTCTGATGCTAGTGGTTGATTTGGCCAAGTAGTTGCTTGTATCTCCAAGAGGGAGTATTTATACTAGATAATAGGTTCATGCCTTCATGAGTCTGGGCTCGAGTTGACATAAACGACTGAGACCTTGTTGTGCTGTTGCTACTAGGGAGAAAACAACAGTGTTTATTACTATGTGTTGTATCCATTGCTTACTTTACGCACTTTGCTTATTGTAATAATCTGTTGCTTGCAACTTAATACTTTCAGGTGGCATGCTGGATAGCGATCCTGGGGTGGACTATTAGTCATAGACAAAGTTGGATAACGGTCTATGTATTTTGACGTAATGCCAAATTAAATATTACGATGAATTATATTATGTCATGATAGCATTGTCATGCCCCCATAATTTATCCCGGATCATGTAAAAGTGCTTTATATGATAAGTAATTAATTCCGGGAATATTCTGTAAAAGGAAATATTCACAAGGGGAATTAATTAAACAAAATAAATAATTAATTTATTGATATTAATTTATTAATTAAATAATTCAGAAAATATTAAATAAATATTTTATTTGGAGCCCACCAAAGGGGCTGCCATTTGGGCCCATGGGGCCCATAAGGCAGCCGCACCCCACATGTGGGGCGGGTGGGCAATCTGAGTTGGGGGGGGGGGAACTCCCCGCTTGGCCGAAACCCTAGTGTGCTAAGCCCACTAGGTGGAGGCGGTTTAGGAGGGGGAGTCCTACTACACCTCCCAATCCGAGTTGGGGTAGGGGAGGGACTCCTCCCCCCTTCCTTCTAGGTGGAGGCGATTTAGGGAGGGGAGTCCTACTCCACCTCCCAATCCGAGTTGGAGGAGGGGAAGGACTCCCCTCCTTCCCTCCTTGGTGTGGCGGTGCAAGGGAAGGGCTTGCCCCTTCCCCAAGCACCCCTCCCCTTTGGCCACCTATATAATGGACAAGTTCCTCTCTCTAGATATTGTGCAATTAGAGGATGCTCTAATTAGACGGCGCTCTAATTAGACATTGTTCTAATCTCTCTCTCTAGTAGATCTCATGTGTTGAGAATTACATCTCTCTAAACTCATATTGCTCTAATCAACTCTGATTAGATCAACCACTAGAACTACGCCGCAATGCAGTCTCTCTTCGACGGTTGCAAGTAGCTCTGGACGGCGAAACGCTGACGGATTGGCGCGGTGTACGTGTGGATACTGCTAGGGCGGGGCTACGTGAGTAGTCCTTCGACGACAAGAATCGAAAGGCAATCTCACCTCCCGGCGTGGACGTGAGATTCTTCATCAGGCTTCATCGACATCTACTTTGACTACAACAAGATCTTCCGCAACGGTTGTAGTAAGTTTTCTAGATCTAGCTTTATGGGGTGCTGCATATCTTCATAGTATATATGCGTAAACGAAATTTTTAAGTTTCCGTTGCGCAACCCAACAGTGGTATCAGAGCAGTCTATGCGTAGATATGATTTTATCTAGAGCACATGTTGGTGCGGGCATTACACAGTATCGTGTATTCACGTTATATTCATTGCTTCCCAATAAGTTATACAAGATATTCCATGGCGGCATAGGCAAGATCTTTACGGACTTCTGGCAATCCGCGGACCTTCCGGCAGCTCCTAGTATGCCTGTCGTCGCCAATGAAGTGCTTCAGTATCTTCGGGTCTATACCTATAGTTGTGGACGTTGTTGTATAACGGACATGGCATGAGGGTTGGACGCCTCACGGGGGTCACGCGCACCAGTGAAGTTTGGATTGGGACCCGCAACGTTTTCGTAATGTTGGGATGTCAATCACCACACAAAGTTAATCTAGCAATGGCGATAACTGTGTCTTAATTACGTAGGTAGTGACGGTAATTCCGTAGAACCTACAGAGCCACGCTAAAACTTGCAAACAAACGTTAGAGGATGTCTAACTTGGTTTTGTGGGATTGTGTGCATGTGTTTTGGTATAGCTGTTCTGGTTAACAAGGGAGACAGTGTGGAGTCTTATAATTTTTCTCTTATGTTCATCATATGGTTCTTTTTGTACCGGTTGACGTTATGTGTTTGCTTAAATAACCTTGCTAGCCTAAATTCTGTACTGAGAGGGAATGCTTCTCGTGCATCCAAAACCCTGAGCCAAAATCCATGCCATCTATGTCCACCATACCTACCTATATGTGGTATTTCCGCGCCACTCCAAGTAAAATTTTCATGTGCTACCTATAAATTATTCAAAATTGTTACTACTCCTTATTTGTGTCTATGTTTACTAGCTCATGAGGAAGTAGTGGATTATCTTTATTATACTTGTCAATCAGACTTTACTCCATACTAGCAGCTTACATCTACTTATCTATAATTTTGCAAAAAGAGCTGGCAAAGGGGTGCCCAGCCCCATAAAAGATAAATTTACAACTTTAACCGCATATTCTCTTCACATTTTGTTAACTGAGCATTCGGTCAAACATCTCCATGTGTAAACCAAAGAGATAGAGGAATGATCTGCTTGCTGCAGAAATAACGTTGCTCATGGGAGTCGCTCTTAAAAAGTCTGGTTGGCATGGGTAATACTGTATCGTATGCTACCATTCATTGACAATTAACATGCACCTCTCAAAATATATTTTTACTCTCTATATGATTTCAAAAACTAAAAAGCTCTAACACATGATTTAATCCCTGCTTCCATCTGCGAAGGGCCTTTCTTTTACTTTTATGTTGAGTCGGTTTTCCTACTTCTTTCTATTCTCCACAAGTAAACACTAGTGTCAACCTTGGTACAAGAATTGTTATATGTTAGCATATTAGACTTATTATACTGCTTTGTATTGACATTATCCATGAGATAAATTAGTTGAAAGTTGAAACAAATGCTGAAACTTAAATCTTCCTTTGTGTTGGTCAAACACTTTTGATTTGAAAATGTTGCTTGGTGAGCTAACTCTTATGCAAATTCTCATAGCTCATGTCTCCAAAGTACTACCCATGATAAGTTTTTACTTGTATGATATATTATGTTTACTCTTTGTTTATTTTTTAGCAAACTATAGACAATTGTCTTGGATCACTTCATTCAGTTCATATGCTTTACATTACTATATGATCAAGATTGTGTTGGTAGCATGTCACTCCAAAAATAATATTGTTATTATCGTTTACCTACTCGAGGACGAGTCGGAACTAAGCTTGGGGATGCTAATACGTCTCAAATGTATCTATAATTTTTGATGTTCCATGCTTGTTTTATACCGATTGCTACATGTTTTATATACACATCATAGCATTTTTATGCATTTTATGGGACTAACCTATTAACAATATGCCACAGTGCCAGTTCCTGTTTTCTGCTGTTTTTCCATTTTAGAAAACCTGTTAAGGAAATATCCTCGGAATTGGACGAAAATCAACGTACCCCAATATTTCACCGACACGAAGACGAAGTTCGAAGGGCGCACGAAGAAGCGACCCAGGGCGGCCACACCACACCTGGGCGCGACCTCCCCCTCTGGTGCGCCGAGGTGGCGTGTGGCCCCCTCGGGTGCCTCCAGCCGCCGCCCTTTCGCCTATTTATTCACCTCCTCCCGAAAATCCTAAACACCCGAGCAATTATCCACGAAAAGTTCCGTCGCCGCCGTCGTCGTCAACCCTAGTTCGGGAGGGTTCTGAATCTCTTCCCGGCACCTGATGCATGTAAAATGCATACATGAACTTTGCACTTTAATTGCTTATATTCCAATCATATTTGCATCATATAAGGGTTATATCAATGTTTTATAATGATTTTGGGAATATTTCATAGTTTTCCCATTTATTTGGAATTAACCCTGTTTTTCCAGAAAACGTCTTTTTTAGTGTTTCAGACTTTCCGGGAGCTTCGGGACTCCAAAAAGGGCAAGGCCAAAGAGCACGGTTCAGAATTTTTGAGACGAACGCAATGGGCTTAAATTGAAGACCAGAAGCCCAACAGGCTGGAAATGGGAGGGTCCCACGTGGCCTAAAGTACATGGCCGCGTGGGCCCAGCTCGTTTCCCCCTCGGAGCTCTGTTGCCGTCGATTTTCTTCCACCGACTCCGTCTTGACCTAAAAACATCTATAAAAAAGGTCACCTGGCATTTCGCGAAAGGAGGCGGCGGAGAAACACAAAACCACGAAACAGGAGACAGAAGGCTGCCGCCGGAGAAGATCGGAGGGGGGAAACGCCGCCGGAATCGCCTCCGGAGGGCTCCACCCCCCTCCGGCGTGTTCATCATCAACATCTTCATCGCCGTTGCTGCCTCCCATGATGAGGAGGGAGTAGTTCTTCATCGGGGCTGAGGGCTCTACCGGTAGCTATGTGGTTCATCTCTCTCTCCCATGATGTGATCTTTATGTGATCATGAGCTTTGTAATCTAATTGAATTCATGGATGTTTCTCCTTCATTGTTTGTGCTACTCAAGTGGTTTTATTAATATAATTTCTGGAGTCACCTTTGTCCCATGGTGTGAAGTTGACAGTGTGCGCACCGTGTGTGACTCTTAGGCTAAAGGTTACAGAAATACTTACCATGAGTTATTCTTTGTGTTGGATGTCACTATAAAATTGTGGTGTTTGTTTAGTACTATTTTGGGGCACTCATAGTGACCTTGGGGTTCCCTAGATGTGGAAGACAGACTTTAAGGTGTGCTTTTGTAGCCCTACACGATGGTCTTGGTGTTCTATGATATTGTGGTGTTTGTTCACTCAGACTTTAAGGTGTGCTCTTGTAGCCCTACGCAGTAGATTGGTATTTCTATCCAACGGGAGAATAGTTCAGAGTAGCAAAGTGAAGAGGAAATATCTATGTATTCAATTGTTGGGATGTCCACTAGTGAAAGTATGATCCCTAGGCCTTATTTCCAAGCATCCTAGAAAACCTTTGTCTTGTCCTCTTGCATTGAAGAGGATTGGGACACTTCCACATTCTTTCCTTGTTACATCAAACTTCCATCCATTAAATCAACCACCTTGTTCCTTAAACTTGTTTAGTGCATAATCAACTAAAACTTGTGACACTTTAGTTGTAGGGAATAGATAACTTTTCTTCTTGCTCCTGCGGATCGATACCTTAATTCCACATTGAGAGGTGCTACAGTGATCCCTTGCTCTTGGGGGTTATCAAGTACTTTTCTGGCGCCGTTGCCGGGGAGCGTAGCGCTTAAGTTTCTATTCTTGTGTGCACTAGACTAAGCTTGGGGAGGTTCCTTTTATATCTTGCAATCATCTAAGCTTGGGGAGGTTCTTTAAACTTGTTTGGTTGTGAGTTTCTCATTAGTTTTATATATATCAAAAACCCATAAAAATTAGAAAATGGAAAACAACAAAAAAATTAGAGAGCTTTATGAAATCTATCTTGAGTTAGGACATGATGTGTTTGAAGAGAAAATTAAAAAACATATGGAAAATTATTTGCATGATGGTAGCAATGTTATCACTATAAATTCTTTGAACACCATTATTGCTATTGCTCTGGAAAAGTTTAAGCTTGGGGAAGTGGCTGTTGATGAATGTGATATTTTTAGTCCCCCAAGTTTTGAGGAGAAAATTTTCTTTGATGATACTATGCCTCCAATATATGATGATTATAATCATTGTGATATTTTCAGTCCACCTACTATTGAGGATAAAATTTATGTTGATTATAATATGCCTCCTATATATGATGTTTACAATGATGATTATGATGTTTTCAGTCCATCTACTATTGAGGATAAAATTCACTATGATTATTCTATGCCTCCTTTATGATGATTACAATGATGGATGTGCTATTTTTACTCCCACTATTACTAATGAAACTGTTTATGCTTATGTGGAGAGTAATGATACTTTTATGCATGTGGATCATGATAAGAATGCTCTATGTGATGGTTATATTGTGGGTTTTATCAATGATGCTACTGAAAGTTTTTATGAGAGAGGGAGACATGACTTCATATACCACAATAATATTAAGTCTCCTCTCTTTTTGTTGAAATTTTGAAGTTGCACTTGCTTTGCCTTCCTATGCTAGTCACTTTGTGCTTTATTGATTTATTTTCTTACAAGATCCCAATGCATAGGAAGTGGGTTAGACTTAAATGTGTTTGATATTTGCTTCTTGATGCTCTTTTATATTCAACTCTTATTCCTATGGGAGCATCATTAAAACTATCAAGCCTAGCTATATGGCTATAAAGAAAGCGCTTTGCGGGAGGCAACCCGGTTATTTTTGTGTGTGATTTTTCTTTGTGTCCTCTTGCTGTAACAAGAGATTTTGTGTCTAGTTAGTTTCTGGAGTTTTTAATAAAGTGCCAAGTTTTACCCATTTTGGTCTTGAAAAGTTGCTTATAGCGTTCGGAGATTTTATTCCTGCACGAATCAGTGCACGGTATGATTTTTAATTCTTATTCTGTAACTCCGAATGAGCTCATATTTGAACTGTAGTTGCAACTTTTCATCCTCTGTATGCATGAATTTTTTCGGAATTTTTCGAGAAAGTTTGGTAGGGTAGAAAAATACGTTTTGCTGCTGCTGTTTTTCTGGACAGATTCTGTCCCATTTTGTTTGATGCATGCTTTGAGCTTTTAAGTTGAATCTTTTTGATCCAATTGAGTTTATGAGTAGGCATACAACATTATACACTTTCTGGACATGTCATATGAATTTTTGTTCAAGGATTATATGCAGCAAGGAACCTATTTGTTTATCACTATTAATGCACCCCACAGAAAAGAGATGGGAGAAACGGTGTTTTGAAGTTTTTTCACAGGGATTGGAGGAGATGCACCAAGAGCTATCCAAGGATGGTGAAGACCATAAGCTTGGGGATGTGAAGACAACCCCGCTGGACCTACACACTCTCGGTTTGCACACGTCCAACTTCTGTTTTTCGATCGAAACACTTTATCGCATAAACTTGGAGCGTCGTTTTTGTTTTTGTTTGAGTCTTGAGAGACCACCACACTATCAATTATATATGAGAGAGCTACTGGAAATATGGGTTGAAATATGTTGGATGCTTTTATAAGATTGGGAAAAGGGATGTTTGACTTGATTTTTAATGATACATATAGTTGCATGATTCATGAGCTTGTTTATGAGTAATAGTTTGCAAATTCTTTTTGAGAGCTATCACTTATTCATGTTTTGGTGCTGATTGTTATTTTACTTGGTTTAACATGGATTAGTTAGTTCTATGGACACTCATGCATGCATCTAGATGGTCAACTTTCTCCCTTTTGCTAGCCCAAAAATTCCAACAAAAAAAACTTGTTTCCAACACCTTCAACCAAAGTTATTCCAGTGAGTCCACCATATCTACCTATTAGCTTTATGCTATTCCGAGTATGTTTATCATGTTTTTGTGTTATCTATACCTCTGAATGAAAATGTTTATGTTGTTGATTGTTATGGAAAAGTTGGTTATATAGCTCTCACGAACTTGATGCACATTTACTTTTATTGCATAAATAAAACATGACCCATTGTGATTAAAATTATGATGTTATGGCTTGAAAATGTTTTGGTTGAGAGTTAGCCCATATGTGCTGTCACATGGAAGCTTTCAACATTGCACTCATTTATTTAGTTGATATCATGTACTTTTGTTTATGGATGCTTATCATGGTGAAATAAATGAGGAAATGAGTAGTTTAAATGAGTTTGTAAAATGGTTAGAGAGACGCCTGGGCCGCTAATCTAAGCCATGCATCATTCATGGTGGAAATTTACTTACATGCTATGGTGAACCGTCTGTGATACACCTTACAATAAAAAGCTATTCCAATGGTAAATAAAAAGGGTGTTGAGATTGTTCATTTGTTTGTTTGTCTTGTCATTTTGATATGGGCTTGTTCCATATCCTGGGACAAGAGGTACCCCAGTTGACGCTCTTGATGATACTATTTTACTTACAATGATATTTAATTGAACTTGCTTTGTTTCCCAAGTTGAGTAACACATGGTGTAGGTACTTGTATTCAAGGGGCATGAGACTTTCAACCTTTACTTTGTCAAGCACACTACTCATATTTGCTTTCACTTTAAACTTAATCATTCAAGATGCTATGATAGGGGCAATGAGAGCTTGACACCAAGATTACCATTTACAATCATTAACTTAAGTAGAGAGTTTGGAAGTTAGATGAAACTTATGCATGCTTTACCTCTACTCATATATACATCTTTCCAAAGTGTCCACCTATCATATTCAGATTTTCATCATCACTCTATGACCAATGTAGGATGTCCATACTTATCATTATGCATACATGTGTTCCATATTACTTGCTACCATGTTACACTTTGTGAACTATCAATGAACATCCTTGTCTTGAATACTTGATATCACTTCATAAACTATTTGCATATTGCTACTCCTTTGAAGAATGAATCATTTGACTATATGTAGCAATAGTAATCATCTTTGATATCATTGTTAAGTATTAAATTGCAAAGTCCATGTTAGTTTTATCATCTTCATACTCGAGGACGAGCATGGATTAAGCTTGGGGATGTTGATGCATGTAAAATGCATACATGAACTTTGCACTTTAATTGCTTATATTCCAATCATATTTGCATCATATAAGGGTTATATCAATGTTTTATAATGATTTTGGGAATATTTCATAGTTTTCCCATTTATTTGGAATTAACCCTGTTTTTCCAGAAAACGTCTTTTTTAGTGTTTCAGACTTTCCGGGAGCTTCGGGACTCCAAAAAGGGCAAGGCCAAAGAGCACGGTTCAGAATTTTCGAGACGAACGCAATGGGCTTAAATTGAAGACCAGAAGCCCAACAGGCTGGAAATGGGAGGGTCCCACGCGGCCTAAAGTACATGGCCGCGTGGGCCCAGCTCGTTTCCCCTCGGAGCTCCGTTGCCGTCGATTTTTCTTCCACCAACTCCGTCTTGACCTAAAAACGTCTATAAAAAAGGTCCCTGGCGTTTCGCGAAAGGAGGCGGCGGAGAAACACAAAACCACGAAACAGGAGACAGAAGGCTGCCGCCGGAGAAGATCGGAGGGGGGAAACGCCGCCGGAATCGCCTCCGGAGGGCTCCACCCCCCTCCGGCGTGTTCATCATCAACATCTTCATCGCCATTGCTGCCTCCCATGATGAGGAGGGAGTAGTTCTTCATCGGGGCTGAGGGCTCTACCGGTAGCTATGTGGTTCATCTCTCTCTCCCATGATGTGACTCTTAGGCTAAAGGTTACAGAAATACTTACCATGAGTTATTCTTTGTGTTGGATGTCACTATAAAATTGTGGTGTTTGTTTAGTACTATTTTGGGGCACTCATAGTGACCTTGGGGTTCCCTAGTTGTGGAAGACAGACTTTAAGGTGTGCTTTTGTAGCCCTACACGATGGTCTTGGTGTTCTATGATATTGTGGTGTTTGTTCACTCAGACTTTAAGGTGTGCTCTTGTAGCCCTACGCAGTAGATTGGTATTTCTATCCAACGGGAGAATAGTTCAGAGTAGCAAAGTGAAGAGGAAATATCTATGTATTCAATTGTTGGGAGTGTCCACTAGTGAAAGTATGATCCCTAGGCCTTATTTCCAAGCATCCTAGAAAACCTTTGTCTTGTCCTCTTGCATTGAAGAGGATTGGGACACTTCCACATTCTTGCCTTGTTACATCAAACTTCCATCCATTAAATCAACCACCTTGTTCCTTAAACTTGTTTAGTGCATAATCAACTAAAACTTGTGACACTTTAGTTGTAGGGAATAGATAACTTTTCCTTCTTGCTCCTGCGGATCGATACCTTACTTCCACATTGAGAGGTGCTACAGTGATCCCTTGCTCTTGGGGGTTATCAGCACCCTGCCGGAGAGAGAGATCATCGCCGGAAGGCTCTACATCACCATGCCCGCCTCCGGAGTCATGCGTGAGTAGTTCATCCTTGGACTACGGGTCCATAGGAGTAGCTAGATGATTGTCTCTCCACTTTGTGCTATCATGTTTAGATCTTTTGAGCTGCCTAACATGATCAAGATCATATTATTGTAATGCTACATGTTGTGTTTGCTAGGATCCGATGAATAGTGATGTTATGATCAAGATGTTTATCAATATATCTACTATTTTATTTATGTTCTTGCATGCTCTCCGTTGCTAGTAGATACTTTGGCCAAGTAGATGCTTGTGACTCCAAGAGGGAGTATTTATGCTCGATAGTGGGTTCATGCCTCCGGTAATCTGGACGAGTGACAGCAACGTCTAAGGTTGTGGATGTGCTGTTGCCACTAGGGATAAAATAACCGATGCTTAGCTTAAGGGTACGTTTGTTAGGTCTAATGCATTTGTTTACATTACACACTTTACTTAATGCAATAATCTGTTGTTTGCAACTTAATATTAACAAGAGACACGGATGCTATCCCGGAAGTGGATTATTTAGGTATGGATACGGCTGGTAAGCGGTCCATGTATTATGTTGTAATGCCAAATAAATACTACAATAAACTAGCTTGTCATATATTGCATTGTCATGCGCCCACTATTTTTCAATTGCCCAGTTGTAATTTGTTTACCCAACATGCCTGTTATCTTTTATGGAGAGACACCACTAGTAAACTGTGGACCCCGGTCCATTCCTCTACACTGATAAAAACACCTACTGCAATCATCTGTTCTTTGTTATTTTCTGCAATTATTACTCTCCACACCATATGTTTAATCCTTTGTATTCAGCAAGCCGGGAAGATTGACAACCTTCCTGTTTCGTTGGGGCAAATTAGTTTTATTGTGTTGTGTGCAGGTTCCACGTCAGTTGTCATAAATGGTGCCACTGACAACCTTCTGAAGCACTTTTGACTCCTACTGGATTCGATAACCTTGGTAGATATCAAGGGAAAATTGCTGCTGCACTACATCATGCCTTCCTCTTGGGGTCTCCCAACGAACGTGTGTTTTCACGTCATCAGAAGGGCACAAGGGGAAGCTTGTCCTCCATAGTATCGTCTGTAATTCTAGCAATCTTCTTATGTGAAGCAAGGACAGAAGGCCGCTCCTCGAAGGTCCTTTTTCCAGCCACTCCCTTGACAAAAGAGAAGGTGGTCACAGCAGGATGCTTTAAATTCAAAGGCCCAACAAATATCATGCGACTAGCCAGGCCATCCAAAATAGAAACTTGGGCCAGAGTGTCAGGCAAAAAAGGCTGGAGACCCAGGAACATAGCTTTGGCAAAATGCACACTGTCAATCTGAGCAGCCGAGTACTGATACTGGAAGAGCTTGATGCTTCTGTCAGCTAGGATGAGAGCAGTAGCAGAGTGAGCAACTAAAGCCGGCACAGATGCAGTGTTGATGATCATGTGATTGGTACTGTCTACCAGGGAATCCGGGCTGCTAACATTTTCATTCTATGCTTGCATGGGACTATCAGCCAAGTTGTTTGCCGGAGGATTGACACCAGCTTCAAAAGACACTCCCTGTTCAGCCAGAACTTCTTGAAAGTTAAGCAGAGGAGGTTCAGTTTCAGGTGCAAAAGGTGGCTCCACAGCAAGAGCAACAATCTGAGCTGGGCTGCTGAGGTGAAGAGGCAGCCTCATGATGGTCTAATTGAAGCAAATCGGGTGTTTCCCTTTTGTGTTTCGGCACCCAGATTTTCCGGACCACTTTTTTTCTTTCCTGAGCAGGATTCTTTTTCTTGGGCCGCCAGACTTGGGCTGAGCTTTTTCGGCCCACTAGTGGTCGTGGACGCTGTCCTGACCTAGAGCAACTGTCGCAGATGCGGCCCAATGACCTGCAACTCTCGCAAACGCCTGGGCAACAATTCATGAGATGCTTCTTGCTGCTACAACGGCCATAGTGGCCCAGAACTTTGTAAATAATTTCATTGGGCGGGAGAATAGGAACCGAGATGTTAACCGCCTCCGTGATATGGATATCAGCATAACCAGAAAGCCTAAGATCCAAAATATGCTCTAGCGTGATTCTTGGGAGATTAACACATAATTTGAGGAAAAAAGAATCATTTGCATAAATTAATTTGGATGGGCCCGGCTGATCCAAAGGAAACGGTTCCGTGAAACTGCCAAAAGTGATCTCCGCTGATTCAGCTGCAAATTGAACTGATCTAGCATTTTTTCCTTTACCAGACGAACTGAATGACCCAAATTTGATCTGGCCTCCAGAAGGCAATAAAGAAAACCCGAATTTATCAAGTTCAGAAGAAGAAGAGGTGTGATCTGTATCACGAGCAGCACTTGCTTTCAAAAAATTCAGATTGGGTTTCCAGCAAGTGGGATTTCTCTGTGCCACCTCAAGAATTTGATTAGTAGATCTCCAAGATGAGTCATTAAAAAAGTCGGATTGAATGGGATGAATTCCTCTGAACAGAGTGAAATGGCAAACAAAATCTGGCCAAACCCGATCCTTCAAACCATAAATAAAATGTCCAACCTTACTAGAGGCGACAGAAAACCGAAAACGATGATCACTTAATTTGAAAACCTTGAATCCCAAGTGATCACCTCCAATACAGCATTGCAGAGCCAGACCAATAGATTCCTCAGAGAGATGAAAGGAGGCCGAAGAGAAGGCCACCACCAGGAAGAACTCCTTTGCAGTTGGGGAGGGGGAGAAGTGAACCGAGGATCCAAACTTGAGACGCACCTGTTTTGCGAAGGCCAAACCAGCGAGAAGTCCCAGTGGAGGAGCGCATCCATGGCAGTGAGGGGGAGAGGGGTGGACGTCGGCTCCGGAGTGGCCACCGACGGGGAGGCAAGGCAGAAACCCTAGATCGCCTCAACGTCGCCATGGGAGTCGCCTTGGAGGAGAGTCACCATAATAAGAGTTATTTTAAGTTCGATCATTTTGTAATGAATATTTTGAGATTCTAGAATAAAATTATGTTCAGATATTAAAGTATGTGTGGGAGTTCACATTTTGTGAATTCAGTTTATGGTGATCTTCTTTATTGTAATATGTCTTTAATTTAGTTTTGTTAAGTCTTAGATTATTTTGGTTCAAAATATCATTTAAAGTTTTGAGTGATATTTGATTTTGGTTTAATCTTTAATTTTGGAAGAAGCTTTTTGTCGGTTCTCTTTCGAGACTCTTAAAGTTATTCCAAGATTAGGATAAAACTGAAAAATACACAAAGTGCTAGGTACTTGAGCAATTCGAAATTTATGGAGTGCTGGGCACTCAATAAAAATCGAAATCCACAAATACTAGGTATTTAGTAAAATTCGAAATTGGCAATGTGCTTGGCACTAGTAAATTTCGGAAATTACATAAAGGAGTGGAGACTACCCATTAATGAAATTATATTGAAGATTTAATATGAAGTTGCATATTAATGAAATAGAGTTGATGAAATTATATAAGTTGCAATGTTTCATAAAATTAAGTGGGAGTATGTGTGAATCAAAATAAGAGATCAAAGAAATTTGATGAAGTTAAAGAAGACTTAATACAATGTATTATAACATGATTGACAAGAGAAAGTTTTCTTTGTCACATTACTCATGATTAATTTTGGTAATTCAAAATTATCATGATGATGAAAATCTTTTGTGAGACAAAGATTTATAAGATTGTTATAATAATCATGTCCAAGTGTCTTGTTGTGTGAGATGTGAATACTCCAAATTTCCCACTAAAGGTAAATAGAATAATTTGTTTGTATTTAGAATTTGGATCAAGTTTAACTGAGTTATTTTGATGAAGTTTTGGGATGTCAATTGTAAGGACCCCTCGGATTTACCGGTCCGGGGTGCCCACGTTATGTAAACAGATCACGATCCCAATGATCAGTGCATCGCGATCACATAACCAACATGGTATACAGAGTTACATCATCCAACTCGATCAGTACAAAATTTACATAAATGGTGGTCACACGACCAAGCCTACAACCATCGTCACGCAGGACGGAATTAACTACGATATAGCGGAAGCTTTCGGCTAGCATCGGCCCTCGTCACAACCGGACGCATTTCCACAGAGCAGTTGACCGGTGACACTCAGTTGGCGTAGTCGTCGGCGTACTCCTCATCTTCGGCATAGGTCTTCTCGTTGAAAACCTGGACATTGGAATATCCAGGGACACAGCCATGAGTACAATTACGTACTCGCAAGACCACCACCAGGCTTAAGTTTTCATGGTAATGCAATAGAAGCGTTTTCGAAAACTGGGATAGTTGCTATATATGACTATAGGGCTTAATTTTCGCAAACGATGCTTTTCGACATAGAGAATACAACATCTCTATATCTTTGTTGAAAAAGGCATTTGGAGATATAATTCTCCTTCATTTAGAAATGACAGAAAACATTTCCACGTTTGAAAACACTTTTGTAAAACTTTTTCAAAACACTAGGATAGGGATGCCCCTTTTTCCTTTCCGGGTTCCGACTGGTTGACTCCCCGAGACCAACCATCTTCTCCCAAAATACGTACCTCCCAGGTACCTCCTTGATGCCACCTTTTTCTTTTCCGGGTTCCGACTGGTTGACTCCCTGAGACCAACCATCTTCCCCCAAAATCCGTACCTCCCAGGTACCTCCTTGATGCCTCCTTTTTCTTTTCCGAAAACAGTTTTTTTCAAAACATAAAAATGCCCATACGCCTAGATCGGGGGCCTTTCCAACCGTCCATGACCGAGGACTCGGCTATTCGAATAGATTTACACTCTGCAGAGGTGGTACACTTTCACCACAAGATTCGGATGGTCTGCCATGGATCAACCACGGACTGTACGGAGACAGCATGCACACATCAGACGGCCGATCCTAACTTCCACTATGTCAGTGCTAGTATAAGAATATCCTCTTCGAGATGGTTTGTTCTCCCCGGCACCGAGTGAGCTAGCCGTATCGATCCGGTTTCCCCTAGTCTCACACCGCCATGACAGGAGACCCACCGTTGCTTCCCGGTGGCACACGAAGTCCACTCTTTGTATGCCCATATCCAGCATTCGGTTCCGGGGACTCTAACCCCTTCTAGCCAATTGAGGAGTATTCGAATACTAACACCAACAAGCTTCCGCTAAGCCCCGTGCCCATTTTGAGGTAATGTGGTTGTACGGGTTAATTGTTCGGGCGAGCCGCTAGGGCAGTACTTTGTTTTTCAAAAACATCTCCACCTCCGACTGCTCCCAGCAGCTCGGGTTTTCGTAACCGCACCGAATGCTCCCAGCACTTCGGGTTTTCACAAACATCTCCATTTGCTCCCAGCAACATGGGTTTTATAAAACACTTTCTCGCCGATCGCTCCCAGCGACTCGGGTTTTCCTTTAAAAACATTTCATCAAATCCAGGTTCCCATCCTATAGTTTTGAGGTAAGAGTATAAGGGTATGCTACTAGAAAATATAATTTTCTTGATAGCGCCTTCGGTAGAAGGCTTCTCAAGTAAAGACTTATTTTTATAGAACCTATTATATACTAGTAGATAGATCTTTGGCCAAACAATAATTTTGTAAAATAATTTTTGGGTGGCAAAATGCCACAGAAAAGATAAAACATGCATTATTTCATTTTGAAAAATAAGACATGCTTTGTAAAAATAATAGGATTACAGTAGAGTGGTGAGGTGGCTTGCCTGGCTCAGCAATATGTCCTTGGTCTTGATCTTGATGTTCCTCAGGTTCACTCCTCACTTCCAGTTCCTTCCCGATTCGTATCTAACGTCGTAAACAGGAAAAAGAACAACAGTCAAAATACAAGACAATGCCACAAGGACATAACAAACAGCAAGCATTGCACCAGACACTAAGCTAACAATCAAAAGCAAGCAGTTCACTTAGTTAAACAATCAACAAGCAACAAGTCCAGATAGCTAAGCCAAACAACAAACACACCTAAGAAAATATAGACAACAACCCTAATTGTTAAAAAGGTAGCTTTTAACTAAACCCTAAAGTAAAACACCTCTTATGGTGATTAGATCATTTAACAAGGGTTGCTATATTAGTTCAGGAAATACTTCAAATAAAAGTATCTTAATAGTTTAGGAAGTACTACAAACAAAAGTATATCAGCATGCAAGCATTACAAAGCACAAGCGACTACGGGATAATATCTAAAACAAACCAACATTCACGTACCTAGCATTCAAATAAGTAAGTGCAACACTTAGGGAACAAGATGAATTATTCAAAACTCAAAAGTGAAAGGCACAGCAATACTTTTAGGAAGTTCAATATGGTTATCAAAGGTTAACTTAAGGTTCTAGACTTAAGATGGAATAATCATATTTCACCACTTAATCCAATAGAAAACAGTGAATTAAAATAAGACTTTTAATAGAGGCAAAAATGCTGTTTTGGGGAATAATTCACCAGTCCTAAAATAATGTTCAGAAAATTAAATCCTTCTACCACAGTACTCCTAACAATCATACCAAGCTAAGACAATTGGATTTGCATACAAAACATTTTTCATTTGAGAACTAAAAATGCTACAAGTGCTACTGGTCCTAAAACCAAAAGGATTGTAGATTCAGTTCTAGGAAACTCCTGCATGCAAGACTAGACTCTACAGAAAGGTATGGATTTTATATTTCTTCATAAATTGGATTTACTCCAATTGGATAATCCTAGCTCAAGATATCACAAAAAGAGTGGAAAACACACTTTCTACTAGATTTAATGTGCAGCACAAAATATAACTTATTTTTATTCCAAACCAGCTCTGCATGTTTAGGAAAACACATAGAAACTCTGCAAAATTTACTTCACAAAATTTGCAAGCATAGATCTACCACAAATGAATTAAACCTACACTGGAGATTAAACAGGAAATTCAAACAGAAAAATAGATCTACGAAAAAAAAGTGAAATGGGCCAGATCTGCCCAAGAGCACGGCCCAGCAGAGAGAATCGGCCCACTTGGCTGCTGTGCATCTTCTTCCTCACAAGCACGAAAAGGAGTAGCAAAAATGGTAGCAATGGTGCCCTGGCTCGCGTGGCTCACCTAGGGCGCGTAAGGGGTCACCGAGGGTTGGTGGGGGACGCATAGAGCTTGGGGAAGTCGGGGGTGGCTGCAGTTCTTGGCGGCGCGGTCCAGAACGATGGCGAACTCGAGGGATGCTTCCATGGGTCGTCAATGGTGGCGGCGAATACAGGGAACCTGGGACAAAAAGGAAGGGCGTGTGAGGTAGGTCTTGCGACTGCGATCTCAGATAGACAAGAATGACGGAGAAAGGATGCCCGAGGCGCCGGCAGGAGCCATTCTTCTCCGACGGTCACCGAGAGAAACTCTCGTCTCCTTGGCAGCAGAGGGGACGAGCTGGGGAGAAAGTTTGGGGAGTGAGAGAGGGTGTGTGTGGAGCACAAAGAGGGTGGAGTGACCGGCTGGGGTGGAGTGGTTGCATTTATCCTAGGGGGTGGCCATGGAGGGCATTTTCGGTCCTTAGGAGAAAGAGAGAGGGAGAGGGACGCTGGGGTTGGGCAAGAGGGACGGTGGAGAGTGTCCAGTGGTGGCCATGGTCGGCAGGGGCAGGGAAAACGAGGATGTTGCCCCCTCTTTGCTCCCCTTCGTTTTCAAGAACAATAGAAGGGAGAGATCGAGAGCTAGGGCTAGCCATAGTAGCAGAGGAGTGAGTCCAGGGGTAGGGGTGGACTTCCTCTACTCGTCTCAGCATTGGTTGGAGGGGTGGTGGGAGTCCAGAACACGTCCAG
Source organism: Poa pratensis (assembly GCA_947311845.1). Taxonomy (NCBI): domain Eukaryota; kingdom Viridiplantae; phylum Streptophyta; class Magnoliopsida; order Poales; family Poaceae; genus Poa; species Poa pratensis. The sequence goes on from CAMZMU010000033.1 coordinate 78,814,526, forward strand.
GACATGAAGGGAGAGAGAGAGGAGTAGGGTGCAGGCTTGGCTTTGCCATGCATGGCAATGATGCCCTTGCTATCATCCCTCTTTCTTTCTCTCTCTTTTTTTTTACAGCAGCAAGTACTGGCACAACGTGCCAAGGGAATCACTAGGAGGGTTAGGGATAGTTTGGCAAGAGATCTACAGGTTTAGATACGAAATTTGAAAAGTATAGAGCAAGTTTAGAAGTTGACAGAATTTCAGAAAACTGACGACATGAAGGTCACAAAACCATCATGGAAAGGGGATCAAATGACCAATATTGTTACGAGGGAAGATACAGAAGTCAAGTACTACCTATGAAGATCACAAAGATCAACAATTCACTTCGGAATAAGAAAGTTTGCATGGTTTTCCTAGGAGGCGAAAATGGTATAAAATAACAGGTTCAGAAAATTCAGAGTTTGGTCCTTAGAGAAATTTCCAAGTCCAGAAATCTGTTATTTTGGTGACAACAAAACCATCATGCAATAAGAATGTTTAAACCATGAAAAGCTCAAAAAAGACATTGAAATTATCAAAAAGATGTATTATAAGAGATTCATGAAGATGCATTTCCAATTCTACCAAAAGTAAAATATTGGTTATGCTGAACATATGCTATCTTATAACAGAAATAAAGATAGTTTCAGGGAAAGTTTTGCAAAGTTTTCTTCACGATTTTGTATAACATAAGCAAATATTTTTCAATAAAAGGGTCACATATGACCAAAATAATGTTGGATAATTTTCCTAAGAATTTTGGAAATACTTTTATTCACAAAATATTTAAAAATTCATTTCTGGCCTTTTTGTAAATAAATTGTAATAAATAAGAAAAAGCTTCCAAAACAAATATTTTTGAATTGAGATGAGAGGGGATATAATAGGGATTACAAAAGTGATTTTTAATAAACAACTCCTTTGAAAAGTATTTGAGTTTCTTTTGGAAACAAGGAAAACAAGAGTCTTTTAGTAGACAACAAAACGTGAAAAGAAGAAAACAATTTTAATGGCCAAGATAAGAAAATTGACCACATTAGATGTAAAACACAAATCATGAGGATGGGAAAAGAATATTTGATTGAGCTCATAAGGATTAAGAAGTGATTATATAAAAATTGCCAAGATAAGAGGGATATAACCACTAAGATGGAATGCCATAAAAAGGGCTTTGAAATAAAATTCTAGGGAGTTTACATAAAACACTTTCATAGATTGGATGGAAAGTATAGATATAGAATATGAGATCCCTGAGGGTGCATTGATGAGAAGAGCATGATTTGCCACTATGGCATGTCTCCAAAGTTGGAGGATTTTCGTAGCTAGGAAGATAGCTTAAGATAGGATTTGAACCTGATCCTTTCTATAAAGTCCTAATGTTTGTAGGTTTCAAGCCATTTAAGCCCACACACACTCACAAACAAACAAGTATAAACATTCCAAGATAAACATAAGAAATGACCACACCTCTAGCAAGTCACAACAAGACAACAAGTTCACTCAAACAATTGTGTTTACAAAGCAATTTCCCAAGTCTTTTTGTGAGTTGGTGTTCAAGCAAGATCATGACATTATCACCAAGAGGTAGGGTTTAAGTAGGTTGTGCTCACAAGGTTACTAATAGGTGTTAACAAACACAACCAACAAAGTACCCAAAGTCAAACAAAGTAATGGGAAGTGAATCACAAGCATTAGTGAAGCATTTGAAAAAAAGTTTTTGTTGCCCCTGATTTTTGGCTCTCTAATAAATGTGTTTTTTTTTGGCCTCCCAAAATTGGGCTGTGACATCAATTCTTGAATCAAAGTAGTGATTCGAATTAGACATCAGTTTTGCATTGAAGTCCAATTTAGTATTGGCAGTTATTTCCACAAACAAATCCAAATGCTTGTTGACTTTCGAATTGGAGAAAAGTGTCTTCTCATAAAGTTTGTAGTGGAAATAAAATACTAAGTTAAGACTGGGATTCTTCGGAGTAAAGTTAGAATGAAGGGTTAACATGCAAATGTTTTCACATCATTACTTTATCCGGGAATTTATGTAGGTAATACATAATTCGAACTAAGTGTTTTAAAAGGCTGATCCCGTGAAGAATTTGATAATGCTGTCACTAGGTGATATAATTGTCAAATATCTAAGATCATGATCAAAATGCAAAACGGTACAAACAAAAGGTGAATACTTGTAATTGACAGAAAAGTCAGATTAGATCCAAAAGAAGAAATTTTCATGTAGCTCCAAGATTTTATCTTGAGAGTAGTTTGGATGTGATGTGAAATCACTGTGCATGAATATTTCATAAAGAAAAGATCTAAGTAGCAAAAGTTATTGCTAAGAATAATTGTTTTGGATTACTAGGTAATCTAGATAATTATATTATGAGTGTTTGAAGTCGGTCGTAATAATGAGTAAGAATTTTATTCTTTTCATTATGTAAATCGAAGGGACTTGAAAGTCAGTGGGAGCTGATATTATATTTGTTGAATTAAGGCTAGGCCGAATTCAAAAATGTATATCTTGTGAAATAAAAAGTTTAAAAGGTGTTTTAAATAAAATGTCAAAAATTGTCTTATTAAATTTTGTCTATGAGATAGATTGGAAATTTGATAAACATGAGTATGAATGTGCTTAGAACAATTCTGAATGGTAATTCGAATTGTGTTTTGAAACAAAGAAATTTGATCAAAACATGCAGCAAGAACTTTTACAAGATACGTTGACCTTTATAGTCAATGATGAGCAAATAGATAGGAATAAGATCAAATCATATTTTATATGGTTTCTCTTGTTCATTGCTGTGGTAGCGCATAAAGCCGGAAAGTTTCCAATGTGCTAAATTATATTTAGTCACCGGTAGTAAGAGAAATACTTGGTAAAAGTTTTCTCATAAAGGCAGTTAATTAAAAGTGTAATTGATCCTAAAGGTTTTTGTATTATGATGAGAACCTGATAGTGATATTACTAAAGTTTTCGACTTGGTAGATTTTGTAAAGCTTCAAACAATATATTGAGAAGTTTCTCATATATATATTTGTAGTGGAATTATGAAATCGAATCTTAACTGATTTAAATTCAGAGAGTGATGTTTTCAATTGATAAATACTGTATGTCTTGATTTTATCAAACATTAAGTATATTATGAGTGATTCTACAACATTTAAAAGGATAGTTGCATCATTGATGTGAGACGTCATGATAAACAAGTTATTGGATATAAGTCATTGACTTGGTGAGGTTTCAATAGACGGTATGATAATATCATTCGGAGACGCTTGATATTATTAATGCTACTACGGAACCGGATAAGCTGAAATCCAATTCCTAATAAATCCGAGTTTGCATTGTCAAGTTTGACATGTAGAAGAGTTGAATAAGTTTATGTATTTTGATTGGATCAAAATGTAAGACACAGGCTCGGACTGCATGCGGGAGTATGAGTAGCACCTAAATTCCATTTGGTGTTATGACATCGTACTAACTAGAATCATTATTGACTCTAGTGCAAGTGGGAGACTGTTAGAGATAGGCCCTAGAGATAATAATATTTAGTATTATTTTATCTCCAAGTTTATTATTAATAGTTTATATCTTTATGCTACAACTGCATTGGGTACTTGAATAGCGAATTAAAAGTATTCAAGAGGAAAACCTCTGATGCACGTATAGAGATATGAACAAGGAAAAGCGTTCCTAGTTTTGTCTCTAAGACTAGCCTATCTTGTTACCTGATGATCGTGTTTTCCTGATAATGGACTTTGTATAAGTCATGTAACTATAGGAGTTTATTATCGGAATGATAATAGTACTGAACCGACCCATCCTATGATCTTGCTATGAGACAAATCGTCAAGATGAAGAATAGCAAAGATCATACAGAGTTTTCATTAGTTAGTTCCTATACCTTGAGAACATCTAGTGACCGCTTATTCGACACTCACGCTTTGATTGTCATCTAACGTTCTGCCGTAACTGGGGACCATAACGAAGACTATTGGGTTTGAACTAGAATAAGTAATGGAACTGAGATTGTTCAAGAAGGGTACTTACTCCTCCAGGCGATGGAGAGATACACCCTCTAGGCCATCTCAAGTATAATCATGTCACCCCAATCGTTTGGCCAGACACAGTGTGATTTATCACAGGACATTGGTAATACGGAATGAGAAAAGAGAATGATATTGGTACGAGTTTCATATGTGTTGATGCATGTAAAATGCATACATGAACTTTGCATTATTTTTTCTTATATTCCAGTCATATTTGCATCATATAAGGGTTATATCACTGTTTTATAATGATTTTGGGAATATTTGATATGTTTCCTATTTTTTTATGGAATTAACCCTGCGTAGGCAGAAAACCCTATTTCTATATTTTAATGTTTCAGGGACCCAAACGACGTCCAAATGACCTGGAAATTTACGAGCATCAGTTTTTGGAAGGAACAAAGCGTGGGAGCGAAGGAAGCAAACAAGCGGAGGCCCGAGGGCCAAAATAGGTGGGCCCACGCGGCCCCTGTACCTGGCCGCGTGAGGCCCCTCCTTTTGGGCCTCGGCGCTTCGTTGCCGTCGATCTTTCCTCCACCGACTCCGTTTTGACCTAAAAATGCCTATAAAAATAGTCCCCCGACGTTCTCTGGAAGAAGCGCCGCAGAAACACAGAAACACCAAAACAGAGACCTGGAGTTGCAGATTGGAGGGGGAAAACTCTGGCGGGGCGCTGTCGGCGTGGTCTCCATCTTCTCCAACGACATCTCCACCGTCTCCATGATGAAGAGGGAGTAGTCCACCTCTGGACTATGGGTTTGTGGAAGTAACTTATGTATCTCTCTCTCTTGAGCTTCACTAATTAGTACCGTATGAGCTGCTGAACATGATTACGGTCATCTATGTAATACCTTTGTGGTGGATCTTTTTATGAGTTAATATATGTTTGAGATTGCAATGGTTTTGTTTCAGTTATGAAAGTAGATGCATATTATGTACCCCGTTCTTATTTACTTGTCATGATCAAGCATGTTTATGAGAGCGTGTGAGGGGGAACGTGTGCATTAGTTGGAGTAACGGGGGTGGCTAGTGCAGTGAACGTGAGAGAAAGTTCTGCGATCCACTTGGGTGTTTTACCTTACTTTGTTGCCTCACTAGGGATAAAAAGAAATACCATGCTACCGGAGGTGTGGGTGTGACCATTGCCACTACTCCATGACTAGATCTAGCATGTTCTTATTTTAATTTCATGTCATGATACTTATTGCTATACTCTGAGTTATCTTAATTACTGAGGTGTTATGATTTAGTTCGCATCTTGGTGGAGTATAAGAGAGACTAATAACCAAAAGGTCTCTATGTTAGGACGTGATGCCCATATAATTATAACTTGTCACTAAACTGTTGTGTTGCAATCTCCTATGTCAAGTCTAGTGTTCCATTGTCTACCACTTTATTAAAGAGAGAGTGCATTTGTGAAACCATGAACCCCGGTCCATTTTTAATCATAAGAAACACCTTTCCAACAACTTTTACCACTTTTCCATTTTCTGCCATTTAAAAATCCAAAAATATAAAAACACTTTTCCATCTTGCATTCATCATATAAAACCCAAAAATATCATTTATCATTGCTACCACCATCCTTGCATATTTATTTCTTGTTTGCATTGCATATTATCTTGATATCATTCTCACACCTTGTGCTTGACAACCACTAGGTGAGGTTGAGGACCAAAACATTTACTTTGTTTTGTAGGTAACCAAAAGAAGGATAGGAAAGATAAATCTTCACTACGGATTCCCCGAGAGTTCGATATTAAACCCTCGAGTCACCCCTCGTGGGGAAAACACGTCTTCCACTTACTACACACTCTGCACTTGGAGTCTCAACCTAACCCATTTACTTTTCACGCAGGTAACTACGTGAAGGGCCATCAAGAGTGCTTTCTGGCGCCGTTGCAGGGAAGATACGAAGATTCTTGCAGAATATTTTTCCCGTCAACTACACGCCATCAAGACTGTTTTCTGGCGCCGTTGCCGGGGAATCATTGCTGAAAGGTTTATCCAAGGGTCCCCTGCACTAGTTCTGTTTTCTGCGTCGGGTTTATCCAAGGATATCTCACCAAGTCAACTTCATCACCAACTTGTGCTAACACCTAAGCTTGGGGAGGTTGCACCTACGTGAGCATCATCTTATCCATCTTTACCTTCAAAGCAATTTATCTTGTTTTGTCATTGTCTTGCATATTTATTTTCAGTTTTGCATAAAAAATTAAAAAACACATAAAAACTTGCATAATGGAAAAGAGAACCTTCTGGCCATTTAGTGTTAAGAACTTTCCTCAAGATATGAATATCCCTGTTGAGAAATGTGAGGTAGATCCTAATATCATGAAAGCAATTTATGAATACCGTTTTTATGGGAAACCAAAAGAAGATCCCATACCTCATCTTAAGAAGTTTAATGAAAGGTGCAAAATGTTAAATTTGAGCCATGCTAATATTAAAATTAAGCTTTTTCCTTACTCCCTAGGTGGAAAAGCCTTAGATTGGATATTGAGATGGCCACCTGGAAATTTTAGCACTTGGTTTAATTTAAAAGCTGCATTCATTGAAAGATTTTGTTCCATTGAAAAGGTTTGTAATCTTAGACAAATAATTATCACCTTTAAACAAGAAGAGGATGAACCTCTAGTGAAAACATGGGAAAGATTTAGAGGTATAGCTTTTGGAATGGAACATGGTCTTAGGGATTGGATGCTCATGCATGTGTTTTATAGAGGATTGTCTGAAACCTCTAAAGTCTTTTTGGATAATGAATGTGAGGATTCTTTTATGAATACTGCTGCTACTGACACTCACTATTACTTGATGGCTTGCTTTTGGAAGTAAGAATTAAAGAAAGTTTAGAAAAAGCCCAAGTACCTGAAGATGTGTTTGATGACCGTTATGAAATATTTAACCTATATAATAGGGAAAAGAAAGTTGAAGAAGTTAAAATGCTTAGTGAAGTCAAGAACCATTGCTTGACTTAGAATTGTAGCTTGCATGAATTAATATCTATCTTACAAAAATTTGCAAGTGATCCTTCCATCAACTTAACCAAGCAGGTTTTGGTTCTTATATTGCTAATCATGTCTTGAAAGAAAAGATTGCTAGGTACAACCAAGAGGCTATGATACCACCTAAGCTTGGGGATATATGGATTCCCAAAGTCCTAGTAACCATTGGAAAAGAGACACACCATGCTATACTTGATCTAGGATCTAGTGTCTCTGTTTTATCTAAAGAACTATATGAAGTACTTGAATTGAAAAATCTTGAAAAATGCTCTATTGAACTTGCACTTGCTGATGATTCCATTAAACATGCTTTAGGAAAGTAAGTGATGTTATGGTAGAGTTACATATGACATTTGTGCCTGTTGATTTTCTAATCATGGATATGGGGAATAAAACCTCTAGTCCAATTATTCTTGGAAGACCTTTTCTTCGTACTACAGGTGCTATCATTGATTCAAAAGAAGGGAATGTGAAGTTTCAGTTTCCACACAAGAAGTGCATGGAACACTTCCCAAGGAAGAGGGACACACATCGTTCAAGCTCCCTCATGAGCTTCGTCCACAATAAACATCAAGTAAGAAGCCTAGCTATATGGCTATAAAGAAAGCGCTTTACGGGAGGCAACCCGGTTGTTTTTATTTGTGATTTTCTTTGTGTCCTCTTGCTGTAACAAGAGACTTAGTGTTTAGTTTAGTTTCTGGAATTTTTAATAAAGTGCCAAGTTTTACTCATTTTGGTTGAAAAGTTGCTTATAGCGTTCGGAGATATTATTCCTGCACGAATCTGTGCACGGTATGATTTTTAATTCTTATTCTGTAACTCCGAATGAGCTCATATTTAAACTGTAGTGCAACTTTTCATCCTCTGTATGCATGAATTTTTTCGGAATTTTCCGACAAAGTTAAGTAGGGTAGAAAAATACGTTTAGCTGCTGCTGTTTTTCTGGACAGATTCTGTCCCATTTTGTTTGATGCATGCTTAGAACTTTTAACTTGAATCTTTTTGATCCAATTGAGTTTATGAGTAGGCATACAACATTATACACTTTCTGGACATTCATATGAATTTTTGTCTAAGGATTATATGCAGCAAGAAATCTATTTGTTTATCACTACTAATGCCCCACAGAAAAAGAAATGGGAGAAACGGTGTTTTGAAGTTTTTTCACAGGGATTAGAGGAGATGCACCAAGAGCTATCCAAGGATGGTGAAGACCATAAGCTTGGGGATGTGAAGACAACCCCACTGGACCTACACACTCTCGGTTTGCACACGTCTAACTTCTGTTTTTCGATCGAAACACTTTATCGCATAAACTTGGAGCGTCTTTTTGTTTGTTTAGGTTAGATTTTTATTTTGTGAGACCACCACACTATCATTTATATATGAGAGAGCTACTGGAAATTTGGGTTGAATTATGTTGGATGCTATTATAAGATTGGGAAAAGGGATGTTGAGTTAATTTTAAAAGATACATATAATTGCATGATTCATGAGCTTGTTAATGAGTAATAATTTGCAAATATTTTATCAAGAGCTATCTTTTATTCATGTTTTGATGCTAAATGTTATTTACCTTGTTTTAACATGGATTAGTTAGTTCTATGGACACTCATGCATGCATTTAGATGGTCAACTTTCTCCCTCTTGCTAGCCCAAAAATTCCAACAAGCAAAAACTTGTTTCCAACACCTTCAACCAAAGTTTTTCCAGTGAGTCCACCATATCTACCTATTAGCTTTATGCTATTCCGAGTATGTTTATCATGATATTTGTGTTATCTATACCTCTGAATGAAAATGCTTATGTTGTTAATTGTTGTGGGAAAAGTTGGTTATATAGCTCTCTCGAACTTGATGCACACTTTACTTTCATTGCATAAATAAAAATGACCCATTGTGATTAAAATTATGATGTTGTGGCTTGACAAATGTCTTTGGTTGAGAGTTAGCTCATATGTGCTGTCACATGGCAAGCTTTCAACATTGCACTTCATCTCATTTAGTTGATATCATGTACTTTTGTTTATGGATGCTTACCATGGGTGAAATAAATGGGAAATGAAGTGAGTTTAAATGAGTTTGTATAAATGGTTAGAGAGACGCCTGGGCCGCTAATCTAAGCCATGCATCATTCATGGTGGAAATTTACTTACATGCTATGGTGAACCTTCTGTGATACACCTTACAATAAAAAGCTATCTAATGGTAAATAAAAAGGGTGTTGAGATTGTTCATTGTGTTTGTTTGTCTTGTCATTTTGATATGGGCTTGTTCCATATCCTGGGACAAGAGGTACCCCAGTTGACGCTCTTAATGATACTATTATTACTTACAATGATATTTAACTTGAACTTGCTTTGTTTTCCAAGTTGAGTAACACATGGAGTAGGTACTTGTATTCAAGGGGCATGAGACTTTCAACCTGTACTTTGTCAAGCACACTACTCGTATTGCTTTCACTTTAAACTTAATCATTCAAGATGCTATGATAGGGGAATGAGAGCTTGACACCAAGGATTACCATATTACAATCATTGACTTAAGTAGAGAAGTTCAGAAGTTAGATGAAATTTATTCATGCTTTACCTCTACTCATATATATATCTTTCCAAAGTGTCCACCTTTTATATTCAGATTTTCATCAATACTCTATGACCATTGTAGGATGTTCTTACTTATCATTATGCATACATGTGGTCCATAGTACTTTTCTCTTATGTTACACTTTGTGAATTATCATTGAACATCCTTGCATTGAATACTTGATATCACTTCATAAACTATCTTGCATATTGCTACTCCTTTTAAGAATGAACATTTGACTCTATGTAGCAATAGTAATCATCTTTGATATCCATTGATAGTATTAAATTGCAAAGTCCATGTTAGTTTTATCACCTTCATACTCGAGGACGAGTATAGGTTAAGCTTGGGGATGTTGATGCATGTAAAATGCATACATGAACTTTGCATTATTTTACTTATATTCCAGTCATATTTGCATCATATAAGGGTTATATCACTGTTTTATAATGATTTTGGGAATATTTGTATGTTTCCTATTTTTTATGGAATTAACCCTGCGCAGGCAGAAAACCCTATTTCTTATTTTAATGTTTCAGGGACCCAAACGACGTCCAAATGACCTGGAAATTTACGAGCATCATTTTTGGAAGGAACAAAGCGTGGGAGCGAAGGAAGCAAACAAGCGGAGGCCCGAGGGCCAAATAGGTACCGGGCGTGGGACCCCCTTTGGCCTCGGAGCTCCGTTGCCGTCGATCTTTCCTCCACCGACTCCGTTTTGACCTAAAACGCCTATAAAAATAGTCCCCCGACGTTCTCTGGAAGGAGCGCCGCAGAAACACAGAAACACCGAAACAGAGACCTGGAGTTGCAGATTGGAGGGGGAAAACTCCGGCGGGGCGCTGCCGGCGTGGTCTCCATCTTCTCCAACGACTTCTCCACCGTCTCCATGATGAAGAGGGAGTAGTCCACCTCTGGACTATGGGTTTGTGGAAGTAACTTATGTATCTCTCTCTCTTGAGCTTCACTAATTAGTACCGTATGAGCTGCTGAACATGATTACGGTCATCTATGTAATACCTTTGTGGTGGATCTTTTTATGAGTTAATATATGTTTGAGATTGCAATGGTTTTGTTTCAGTTATGAAAGTAGATGCATATTATGTACCCCGTTCTTATTTACTTGTCATGATCAAGCATGTTTATGAGAGCGTGTGAGGGGGAACGTGTGCATTAGTTGGAGTAACGGGGGGTGGCTAGTGCAGTGAACGTGAGAGAAAGTTCTGCGATCCACTTGGGTGTTTTACCTTACTTTGTTGCCTCACTAGGGATAAAAAGAAATACCATGCTACCGGAGATGTGGGTGTGACCATTGCCACTACTCCATGACTAGATCTAGCATGTTCTTATTTTAACTTCATGTCATGATACTTATTGCTATACTCTGAGTTATCTTAATTACTGAGGTGTTATGATTTAGTTCGCATCTTGGTGGAGTATAAGAGAGACTAATAACCAAAAGGTCTCTATGTTAGGACGTGATGCCCATATAATTATAACTTGTCATTAAACTGTTGTGTTGCAATCTCATATGTCAACTCTAGTGTTCCATTGTCTACCACTTTATTAAAGAGAGAGTGCATTTGTGAAACCATGAACCCCGGTCCATTTTTAATCATAAGAAACACCTTTCCAACAACTTTTACCACTTTTCCATTTTCTGCCATTTAAAAATCCGAAAATACAAAAACACTTTTACATCTTGCATTCATCATATAAAACCCAAAAATATCATTTATCATTGCTACCACCATCCTTGCATATTTATTTACCACCATTGCATATTTATTTCTTGTTTGCATTGCATATTTGATACGTCTCAAACGTATCTATAATTTTGATGTTCCATTCTTGTTTTATACCAATTGCTACGTGTTTTGCATCTACTTTATATCACTTTTATACATTTTTTGGGACTAACCTATTAACAAGATGCCGAAGTGCCAGTTCCTGTTTTCTGCCGTTTTTGTATTCCAGAAAAGCTAGTCTGGAAATATTCTCGGAATTGGACGAAACTTCACGGGGATCCCTATTTTACCAGAACACACCTGACGGACCAAAGGAGCAACATAGGAGGGCCACCAGGGCCCCACACGCCACTAGGGCGCGGGTCCCCCCTGCGCGCCCTAGGGTGGTGTGGGCCCCTCGGGGGTCGTCAGCCGCCGCCCTTTCGCCTACTTATTCCCCCCGACGCGAAAACCCTAAGTGACCTGAGCAAAATCCACGAAAAGTTCCAGAGACGCCGCCGCCGTCAACCCTAGCTCGGGAGGGTTCAGAACCTCTTCCCGGCACCCTGCCGGAGAGGGGAATCGTCACCGGAGGCTTCTACATCGCCATGCCTGCCTCCGGAGTGATGCGTGAGTAGTTCATCCTTGGACTACGGGTCCATAGCAGTAGCTAGATGGTTGTCTCTCCACTTTGTGCCATCATGTTTAGATCTTGTGAGCTGCCCTACATGATCAAGATCATATTATTGTAATGCTACATGTTGTGTTTGCTGGGATCCGATGAATATTGAATACTATGTCAAGTTGATTATCAATCTATCTTATATGTTATTTAAGATCTTGCATGCTTTCCGTTACTCGTAGATGCTTTGGCCAAGTAGATGCTTGTAACTCCAAGAGAGAGTATTTATGCTAGATAGTGGGTTCATGCCTCCGTTTAATCTGGACAGTGACAGAAACTTCTAAGGTTGTGGATGTGCTGTTGCCACTAGGGATAACCTAACGATGCTATGTCCACGGTCATATGTGTTTGTTTACATTACGCACTTTACTTAATGCAATTATCCGTTGCTTGCAACTTAATACCAACGGGGACTCGGATGACAACCCGGCGGTGGATTATTAGTCATAGATGCTGTTGGATGACGGTCTATGTATTATGTCGTAATGCCCAATTAAATATCATAGTAGTCATCATGTCATATATATGCATTGTCATGCGCTCACTATTTGTCAATTGCCCAGCTGTAATTTGTTCACCCAACATGTTAGTTATCTTTTATGGAGAGACACCACTAGTGAACTGTGGACCCCGGTCCATTCTTTTACACTGATTAAACAACCACAAACTGCAAACTGTTCCTTTTTCATTCTCTGCAATTTAATACTCATTTTCCACACCATACGTTTAATCCTTTGTTTTCAGCAAGCCGGTGAGATTGACAACCTCACTGTTTCGTTGGGGCAAAGTAGTTTGATTGTGTTGTGTGCAGATTCCACGTTGGTGATCGTGTTGCGCCGCCGAGCCAACAACAACCTTCTGAAGAGTTGCTGCTCCTACTGGTTCGATAACCTTGGTTTCTTTCTGAGGGAAAACTTGCTGCTGAACTGCATCATACCTTCCTCTTGGGGTCTCCCAACGAACGTGTGATTCACGCCATCAAGCACCTTTTTGGCGCCGTTGCCGGGGAGACAGCAGTCTTCTGCAAGGGGAGTTTCACGCTTCCAATCTCTTTACTTTGTTTTTGTCTTGCTTAGTTTATTTTATTTTATCTTGTTTGCTTTCAATTATCAAAAACACAAAAAAATTAGTTACTTGCATCTAGTTTACTTTCAAGTTATTTTCTGTCCTGTTTTTAATTCTGCTAAAATGAGTACTCCTGAGAACACTAAGTTGTGTGATTTCACTAGCACGAACAACAATGATTTCATATGCACACCTATTGCTCCACCTGCTGCTTCAGCAGAATTTTATGAAATTAAACCTGCACTTTTAAATCTTGTTATGAAAGAGCAATTTTCTGGTGTTAGTACTGATGATGCTGCTGTTCACCTTAATAACTTTGTTGAACTTTGTGAAATGCAAAAGCTCAAGGAAGTAGATGGTGATATTATTAAACTGAAACTTTTTCCTTTCTCCTTGAGAGGACGTGCTAAAGAATGGTTGCTATCTTTGCCTAGAAATAGTATTGATTCATGGACTAAATGCAAAGATGCTTTTATTGGAAAATATTATCCTCCTGCTAAGATTATTTCTTTGAGAAGTAGCATAATGAATTTTAAGCAATTTGATAATGAACATGTTGCTCAAGCATGGGAGAGAATGAAATCATTGGTTAAAAATTGTCCCACTCACGGACTGACTACTTGGATGATCATCCAAACCTTCTATGCAGGATTAAATTTTTCTTCAAGGAATTTATTGGATTCGGCCGCTGGAGGTACCTTTATGTCCATCACTTTGGGTGCTGCAACAAAGCTTCTAGATGATATGATGATTAATTATTCTGAGTGGCACACCGAGAGAGCTCCAACAGGTAAGAAGGTAAATTCTGTTGAGGAAACCTCTTCCTTGAGTGCCAAAATTGATACTATTATGTCTATGCTTGCAAATGGTCAAACACATGTTGATCCAAATAATGTTCCTTTAGCTTCTTTGGTTGCTCAAGAAGAGCATGTTGATGTGAACTTCATTAAAAATAATAACTTCAACAACAATGCTTATAGGAATAATTTTGGTAATAGCAATTATAGGCCCTATCCTTCTAATAGTGGCAATGGTTATGGAAATTCCTATAGTAACTCCTACAACAATAATAAGAGTGTACCCTCGATCTTGAAGTCATGCTTAAGGATTTTATTAGTACACAAACTGCTTTCAATAAAACTGTTGAGGAGAAATTTGGGAAAATTGATGTGCTTGCCTCTAAAGTTGATAGTCTTGCTCTTGATGTTGACTTGTTGAAACTAAAGAACATGCCTCATGATGTTAAAGAGAGCAAAACTCTCAATGCTATACAAGTTAAAATTGATAACAATGTGAGGATGTTAGCTGAATTGCATGCTAGATGGGAAAGAGAGGATGAAATTGCTAGAAAGAATAATATTGCTAGAGTTTATACTATTACTACTTCTGAAAATGCTTCAAACTCAAGTGTTAGCAAACCTCCTACCATTAATGGCAAGATAATTGGTGTTGGTAATGTTTCCACTTCTATTGCAAAATGTCCTAAATTGCCTGATAACTCTGAAACTGTCCTTGATAAAGATGCTGAAATTTCTAGCAATAAGGAAGATAATAACTCCATTACTTTTGATAATAATGACTTTGATTTTGATGGTTGCAATATTTCTGAAGTAATTAAGTTCTTGCAAAAGCTAGCTAGAAGTCCTAATGCTAGTGCTATAAACATGGCTTTTACTAAACATATTACTAATGCTCTCATGCAAGTTAGGGAACAGAAATTAAAACATGAAGCTTCTATCCCTAGGAAGTTAGAAGATGGTTGGGAGCCCATCATTAAATGAAATTGAATGACTTTGATTGCAATGCTTTGTGTGACCTTGGTGCTAGTATTTCTGTTATGCCTAAAAGATTATATGATATGCTTGATTTAGCACCTTTGGAAAATTATTACTTGGATGTTCACCTTGCTGATTCTACCATTAAAAAACCTTTGGGAAGAATTGATGATGTTCTTATCATGGTTAACAACAATTATGTCCCCGTTGATTTTATTGTCTTGGATATTGAATGCAATCCATCATGCCCTATTGTACTGGGAAGACCTTTTCTTAGAACTGTAGGTGCTATTATTGATATGAAAGAAGGGAATATAAAATATCAATTTCCTCTCAAGAAAGGTATGGAACACTTTCCTAGGAAGAAGATTAAGCCACCTTATGATTCTATTGTTCGAACAAATTACAATGTTGATGCTTCTTCATTTGGTAATACTTGATGCATGCTTTGTGCCTAGCTAAAAGGCGTTAAAGAAAAGCGCTTATGGGAGGCAACCCATTATTTTTATTTCCGCAATTTTTCTTTTATTGAGTCAAGGAGGATGTTTACTTCTGTAGCAACTCCTTTGTATCTTTATTTTCTCGCATTGTTGTGCCAAGAGTAGCCTCTAATGTTAAGACGATGCTTAATTTTGATTGCTGCGCAGAAACAGATTTTTGCTGTTCACTGTACGAAATTCCTAAAATCACCAGATTGTTAATTAAATCTGAAAATTTTTGTGCGTAATCTTTATGAATGTCTGAATCTTTCATTAGTTCAAAGTTTTTCGATCTGAGCGTCGTAAGTGCCTTGATCGGCATCCCCTTCTTCATCGGCAAAATTATCAGGTCAACTTTAGTGAAAATATATTTTAATTCTTTCACATCATATGTGCTTTTCTTGGAGCGTCTGTGTGCTTTTATTTTCAGTATTGCACTTTTATTTTCAATAAAGCTTGACTGGACCCTAGTATTCTTGATTGGGAGAGAGACACGCTCCGCTTTTTCATGAGAATACTCCTATTCTTCACTTATATTTGTTGAGTATTCATATCTAGCGCTGTTCAGCTTTTAGCTCTTGTTTTCATGTATCTCTTGTCAGAGCTATTAGCTTTCTTTTGTAGAAAGTACTCTCTTGCTTCACTTATATTTGTTTGGAGAGTTGATTAAATAAATTGATTGGTTCAGAAAATGTTGCATGTGGTAATTGGTATAAGGAAAAACTTGCTTAATCTTGTAGATCACTAATTTGGATAACTTGATGCTTGTCAATTGTTTTGAGTTAACAAGTAGATCATGATTAAATTTGTGCATCACATGAGTTAAGCCTATTAGTGAAGAACTACCGTAAAGCTTGTTAAAAAATTGGTTTGCATCGGTGGTATCTCTAAGGTCTAGATATTTTCTAATAACAGGGTTTGGTTAACAAGGAAGACGGTATGAAGTCTTATAACGTTTGCAATATGTTTGTCATATAAAACTTGGTGTACGGGTTGATATTCTTGTTTGCTTACATAAACCTTGCTAGCCTAAACTCTGTACTGAGAGGGAATGCTTCTCGTGCATCTAAATCCTTGAGACAAAATCCATGCCATTTGTGTCCACCATAACTACCTATATGTGGTATTTCCTTGCCACTCCAAGTAAATTTTTCATGTGCTACCTTTAAATTATTCAAAATGTTATTATTCCCTTTTTGTGTCAATGTTTACTAGCTCATGAGGAATTAGTGTGGTTATTCTTTATTCTATTTGTCAAATGGACTTTTACACCTGGACTAGTGGCATATACATCCGCTTATCCAATAACTTGCAAAAAGAGCTGGCAATGGGGTGCCCAGTCCCAATTCATTACAACTTTAACCAATTAATTATCTTCACACTTTTGCCCTGATTCATCAGTAAGCAATGACAAACAGTGAAATACCTGCATGTGTACAAACCAAAGAGAAAGAGGGATGATCTGCCTTGCTGGTAGAAATAACGTCCTTCATGGGAGCCGCTCTTAAAAGTCCGTTTGACAGGTAGAATACTGTTCTCACCCGCTACCATTCGTTGACAATTAACAAACACCTCTCAAAAATAGATACTCCTCCATGGTATGTGATTGATGGAAGGCACCCAAGGATTCGGTTAGCCATGGCTTGTGTTAGCAAGGTGATAACCCCCAAGAGCAAGGGATCACTGTAGCACCTCTCAATGTGGAAGTAAGGTATCGATCCGCAGGAGCAAGAAGGAAAAGTTATCTATTCCCTACAACTAAAGTGTCACAAGTTTTAGTTGATTATGCACTAAACAAGTTTAGAGAACAAGATGGTTGGTTTGATGGATGTAAAAGTGTCCCAATCCTCTTCTTTGCAAGAGGACAAGACAAAGGTAGTAGCAAGTGAAAGCTCTCAAAGAGAGAAAGCCCAATCCTCTATGTAGCAAGAGGACAAGCTCAAGTGTGTGTTTCTTATAGGAACAATGGACATGGTTCATGGGTTCACTTAATCCTCTCTCTCTCATCTACGGTGATCATCATGTTATAGATAAAGTACACACAATTGTCATGTTTTAATGGTAGCTTTTTATGACGGCTATATGTCCTAAAACACATAGTTGAAAGAAATACTCATTTGTGTTGCTAGGTCACCCCTCGTAAGGCTAGCGTGGTTTCTCTCACTCCCACATCATACTCTTTCTTTTTACCCCCAGATAAAGGATGTTGGGCGGTACTGTGTCACTCAATACCTATGCCGTGTCACATCGGCCATCCCGTACCCACATACATCATACTTCAAAGTATGACAAATCACAAAAGCTCCAACACAACGGTAAATGCATAACAAATCATCTCACACCACAATATTCACCACAAAGGTATTACATAGATGACCGTAATCATGTTCAGCAGCTCATACGGTACTAATTAGTGAAGCTCAAGAGAGAGGAGAGATACAAAAGTTACCACCACAAACCCTAGTCCAGGGGGTGGACTACTCCCCCTTCATCATGGTGATGATGGTGGAGAAGTTCTTGCTGTAGATGTTGATGATGAACACGCCGGAGGGGGGTGGAGCCCTCCGGAGGCGATTCCGGCGGCGTTTCCCCCCTCCGATCTTCTCCGGCGGCAGCCTTCTGACTCTCTGTTTCGTGGTTTTGTGTTTCTCCGCCGCCTCCTTTCGCGAAACGCCAGGGGACCTTTTTTATAGGCGTTTTTAGGTCAAGACAGTCGGTGGACAAAGATCGACGGCCACGGAGCTCCGAGGGGAAAGAGCTGGGCCCACGCGGCCAGGTATTTTAGGCCGCGTGGGACCCTCCCATTTCCAGCCTGTTGGGCTTCTGGTCTTCAATTTAAGCCCATTGCGTTCGTCTCGAAAATTCTGAACCGTGCTCTTTGGCCTTGCCCTTTTTGGAGTCCCGAAGCTCCCGGAAAGTCTGAAACACTAAAAAAGACGTTTTCTGGAAAAACAGGGTTAATTCCAAATAAATGGGAAAACTATGAAATATTCCCAAAATCATTATAAAACATTGATATAACCCTTATATGATGCAAATATGATTGGAATATAAGCAATTAAAGTGCAAAGTTCATGTATGCATTTTACATGCATCAACATCCCCAAGCTTAATCCATGCTCGTCCTCGAGTATGAAGATGATAAAACTAACATGGACTTTGCAATTTAATACTTAACAATGAATATCAAAGATGATTACTATTGCTACATATAGTCAAATGATTCATTCTTCAAAGGAGTAGCAATATGCAAATAGTTTATGAAGTGATATCAAGTATTCAAGACAAGGATGTTCATTGATAGTTCACAAAGTGTAACATGGTAGCAAGTAATATGGAACACATGTATGCATAATGATAAGTAGAACATCCTACAATGGTCATAGAGTGTAGATGAAAATCTGAATATGATAGGTGGACACTTTGGAAAGATGTATAGTGAGTAGAGGTAAAGCATGCATAAGTTTCATCTAACTCCAAACTCTCTACTTAAGTTAATGATTGCAATGTGGTAATATTGGTGTCAAGCTCTCATTCCCCTATCATAGCATCTTGAATGATTAAGTTTAATGTGAAGCAAATATGAGTAGTGTGCTTGACAAAGTAAAGGTTGAATGTCTCATGCCCCTTGAATACAAGTACTACACCATGTTACTCAACTTAGGAAACAAAGCAAGTTCAATTATATCATTGTAAGTAATAATAGTATCATCAAGAGCGTCAACTGGGGTACCTCTTGTCCCAGATATGGAACAAGCCCATATCAAAATGACAAGACAAACAAACAAATGAAAACCTCAACACCCTTTTTATTTACCATTGGAATAGCTTTTTATTGTAAGGTGTATCACAGAATTCACCATAGCATGTAAGTAAATTTCCACCATGAATGATGCATGGCTTAGATTAGCGGCCCAGGCGTCTCTCTAACCATTTATACAAACTCATTTAAACTACTTCATTTCCACCTCATTTCACATGATAGCATCCATAACAAAAGTACATGATATCAACTAAATGAGATGAAGAGCATGTTGAAAGCTTGCATGTGACAGCACATATGGGCTAACTCCAACCAAACATTTATCAAGCCACTACATCATAATCTTAATCACAATGGGTCATGTTTTATTTATGCAATGATAGTAAAATGTGCATCAAGTTCGTGAGAGCTATATAACCAACTTTTCCATGCAATCAATAACATAACATTTTCATTCAGAGGTATAGATAACACAAATACATGATGAACATACTCGGAATAGCATAAGCTAGTAGGTAGATATGGTGGACTCACTGGAATAACTTTGGTTGAAGGTGTTGGAAACAAGTTTTTCTTGTTGGAGTTTGGGCTAGCAAAAGGGAGAAAGTTGACCATCTAGATGCATGCATGAGTGTCCATAGAACTAACTAATCCATGTTAAACCAAGTAAAATAACAATCAGCACCAAAACATGAATAAGTGATAGCTCTACAAAAAGAATTTGCAAACTATTACTCATAAACAAGCTCATGAATCATGCAACTATATGTATCATTAAAAATCAATCAAACATCCCTTTTCCCAATCTTATAAAAGCATCCAACATATTTCAACCCATATTTCCAGTAGCTCTCTCATATATAATGATAGTGTGGTGGTCTCTCAAGACTCAAACAAAAACAAAAAAACGACGCTCCAAGTTTATGCGATAAAGTGTTTCGATCGAAAAACAGAAGTTGGACGTGTGCAAACCGAGAGTGTGTAGGTCCAGCGGGGTTGTCTTCACATCCCCAAGCTTATGGTCTTCACCATCCTTGGATAGCTCTTGGTGCATCTCCTCCAATCCCTGTGAAAAAACTTCAAAACACCGTTTCTCCCATCTCTTTTCTGTGGGGTGCATTAATAGTGATAAACAAATAGGTTCTTGCTGCATATAATCCTTGAACAAAAATTCATATGAATGTCCAGAAAGTGTATAATGTTGTATGCCTACTCATAAACTCAATTGGATCAAAAAGATTCAACTTAAAAGCTCAAAGCATGCATCAAACAAAATGGGACAGAATCTGTCCAGAAAAACAGCAGCAGCAAAACGTATTTTTCTACCCTACCAAACTTTCTCGAAAAATTCCGAAAAAATTCATGCATACAGAGGATGAAAAGTTGCAACTACAGTTCAAATATGAGCTCATTCGGAGTTACAGAATAAGAATTAAAAATCATACCGTGCACTGACTCGTGCAGGAATAAAATCTCCGAACTATAAGCAACTTTTCAAACCAAAATGGGTAAAACTTGGCACTTTATTAAAACTCCAGAACTAAACTAGACACAAAGTCTCTTGTTACAGCAAGAGGACACAAAGAAAATCACACAAAAAATAACCGGGTTGCCTCCCGCAAAGCGCTTTCTTTATAGCCATATAGCTAGGCTTGATAGTTTTAATGATGCTCCATAGGAATAAGAGTTGAATATAAAAGAGCATCAAGAAGCAAATATCAAACACATTTAAGTCTAACCCACTTCCTATGCATTGGGATCTTGTAAGAAAATAAATCAATAAAGCACAAAGTGACTAGCATAGGAAGGCAAAGCAAGTGCAACTTCAAAATTTTCAACAAAAAGAGAGAAGACTTAATATTTTTGAGTATATGAAATCATGTCTCCCTCTCTCATAAAAACTTTCAGTAGCATCATTGATAAACTCAACAATATAGCTATCACATGAAACATTCTTATCATGATCCATATGCATAAAAGTATCATTACTCTCCACATAAGCATAAACAGTTTCATTAGGAATAGTGGGAGTAAAACATTCATAATAATCATTGTAATCATCATATATAGGAGGCATATCATAATCACAATAAACTTTATACTCAATAGTGGGTGGACTGAAAATATCATATTCATCATCATAAATGGGAGACATAGTATCATTAAACAAGTTAAAGAACCTCCCCAAGCTTAGATGATTGCAAGATATAAAAGGAACCTCCCCAAGCTTAGTCTAGTGCACACAAGAATAGAAACTTAAGCGCTACGCTCCCCGGCAACGGCGCCAGAAAAGTACTTGATAACCCCCAAGAGCAAGGGATCACTGTAGCACCTCTCAATGTGGAAGTAAGGTATCGATCCGCAGGAGCAAGAAGGAAAAGTTATCTATTCCCTACAACTAAAGTGTCACAAGTTTTAGTTGATTATGCACTAAACAAGTTTAGAGAACAAGATGGTTGGTTTGATGGATGTAAAAGTGTCCCAATCCTCTTCTTTGCAAGAGGACAAGACAAAGGTAGTAGCAAGTGAAAGCTCTCAAAGAGAGAAAGCCCAATCCTCTATGTAGCAAGAGGACAAGCTCAAGTGTGTGTTTCTTATAGGAACAATGGACATGGTTCATGGGTTCACTTAATCCTCTCTCTCTCATCTACGGTGATCATCATGTTATAGATAAAGTACACACAATTGTCATGTTTTAATGGTAGCTTTTTATGACGGCTATATGTCCTAAAACACATAGTTGAAAGAAATACTCATTTGTGTTGCTAGGTCACCCCTCGTAAGGCTAGCGTGGTTTCTCTCACTCCCACATCATACTCTTTCTTTTTACCCCCAGATAAAGGATGTTGGGCGGTACTGTGTCACTCAATACCTATGCCGTGTCACATCGGCCATCCCGTACCCACATACATCATACTTCAAAGTATGACAAATCACAAAAGCTCCAACACAACGGTAAATGCATAACAAATCATCTCACACCACAATATTCACCACAAAGGTATTACATAGATGACCGTAATCATGTTCAGCAGCTCATACGGTACTAATTAGTGAAGCTCAAGAGAGAGGAGAGATACAAAAGTTACCACCACAAACCCTAGTCCAGGGGGTGGACTACTCCCCCTTCATCATGGTGATGATGGTGGAGAAGTTCTTGCTGTAGATGTTGATGATGAACACGCCGGAGGGGGGTGGAGCCCTCCGGAGGCGATTCCGGCGGCGTTTCCCCCCTCCGATCTTCTCCGGCGGCAGCCTTCTGACTCTCTGTTTCGTGGTTCTGTGTTTCTCCGCCGCCTCCTTTCGCGAAACGCCAGGGGACCTTTTTTATAGGCGTTTTTAGGTCAAGACTAGTCGGTGGACAAAGATCGACGGCCACGGAGCTCCGAGGGGGAAAGAGCTGGGCCCACGCGGCCAGTATTTTAGGCCGCGTGGGACCCTCCCATTTCCAGCCTGTTGGGCTTCTGGTCTTCAATTTAAGCCCATTGCGTTCGTCTCGAAAATTCTGAACCGTGCTCTTTGGCCTTGCCCTTTTTGGAGTCCCGAAGCTCCCGGAAAGTCTGAAACACTAAAAAAGACGTTTTCTGGAAAAACAGGGTTAATTCCAAATAAATGGGAAAACTATGAAATATTCCCAAAATCATTATAAAACATTGATATAACCCTTATATGATGCAAATATGATTGGAATATAAGCAATTAAAGTGCAAAGTTCATGTATGCATTTTACATGCATCACAAGGTTGGGAGGAGTATCAAATATTTTATGCAATCTCTATATGCTTTCAAAAACCTAAAAGCTCTAGCACATGACTTAATCCCTGCTTCCCTCTACGAAGGGTCTTTCTTTTACTTTTATGTTGAGTCAGTTTTCCTATTCTTTCTGTCTTCCACAAGCAAACACTAGTGTCAACTTTGTTACAACATGCGTTATATGCTGCATATTGGACTTGTTATACTACTTTGTGTTGACGATATCCATGAGATAAATATGTTAAAAGTTGAAGCAAATGCTGAAACTTAATTCTTCCTTTGTGTTGATTAAATACCTTTTATTAGAGACTATTGCTTTATGAGTTAACACTTATGCAAAACTGTTTGATGCTTGTCTCGAAAGTACTATTCATGAAAACGTTTAGCTTGTGTGATTCATTGTTTACTCATTATCTATTTGGTAGCAAATTATAGACCATTGACTTGGATCACTTCATTCATTTACATGTGACTTGCAATATTATATGATCAAGATTATGATGGTAGCATGTCACCTCAAAAATTATTTTATTTTTATCGTTTACCTACTCGAGGACGAGTAGGAACTAAGATTGGGGATGCTGATACGTCTCAAACGTATCTATAATTTTTGATGTTCCATGCTTGTTTTATACCAATTGCTACATGTTTTGCATCTACTTTATATCACTTTTATACATTTTTTGGGACTAACCTATTAACAAGATGCCGAAGTGCCAGTTCCTGTTTTCTGCTGTTTTTGTATTCCAGAAAAGCTAGTCTGGAAATATTCTCGGAATTGGACGAAACTTCACGGGGATCCCTATTTTACCAGAACACACCTGACGGACCAAAGGAGCAACATAGGAGGGCCACCAGGGCCCCACACGCCACTAGGGCGCGGGTCACCCCCCTGGCGCGCCCTAGGGTGGTGTGGGCCCCCCGGGGGTCGTCAGTCGCTGCCCTTTCGCCTACTTATTCCCCCCGACGCGAAAACCCTAAGTGCCTGAGCCAAAATCCACGAAAAGTTCCAGAGACGCCGCCGCCGTCAACCCTAGCTCGGGAGGGTACAAACCTCTTCCCGGCATCCTGCCGGAGAGGGGAATCATCACCGGAGGCTTCTACATCGCCATGCCTGCATCCGGAGTGATGCGTGAGTAGTTCATCCTTGGACTACGGGTCCATAGCAGTAGCTAGATGGTTGTCTCTCCAATTTGTGCCATCATGTTTAGATCTTGTGAGTTGCCCTACATGATCAAGATCATATTATTGTAATGAATATTGAATACTATGTCAAGTTGATTATCAATCTATGCCCTATGTTATTTAAGATCTTGCATGCTTTCCGTTACTCGTAGATGTTTTGGCCAAGTAGATGCTTGTAACTCCAAGAGAGAGTATTTATGCTAGATAGTGGGTTCATGCCTCCGGTAATCTGGGAGAGTGACAGCAACTTCTAAGGTTGCGGATGTGCTGTTGCCACTAGGGATAACCTAACAATGATATGTCCACGGTCATATGTATTTGTCTACATTACGCACTTTACTTAATGCAATTATCCGTTGCTTGCAACTTAATACCAACGGGGAACTCGGATGACAACCCGGCGGTGGATTATTAGTCATAGACGCTGTTGGATGACGGTCTATGTATTATGTCGTAATGCCCAATTAAATATCATAGTAATTATCATGTCATATATATGCATTGTCATGCGCTCACTATTTGTCAATTGCCTAGCTGTAATTTGTTCACCCAACATGTTAGTTATCTTTTATGGAGAGACACCACTAGTGAACTGTGGACCCCGGTCCATTCTTTTACACTGATTAAACCACCACAAACTGCAAACTGTTCCTTTTTCATTCTCTGCAATTTAATACTCATTTTCCACACCATACGTTTAATCCTTTGTTTTCAGCAAGCCGGTGAGATTGACAACCTCACTGTTTCGTTGGGGCAAAGTAGTTTGATTGTGTTGTGTGCAGATTCCACGTTGGTGATCGTGTTGCGCCGCGCGAGCCACCAACAACCTTCTGAAGAGTTGCTGCTCCTACTGGTTCGATAACCTTGGTTTCTTTCTGAGGGAAAACTTGCTGCTGAACTGCATCATACCTTCCTCTTGGGGTCTCCCAATGAACGTGTGATTCACGCCAACAAGAAGGATAGGAAAGATAAATCTTCACTACTGATTCCCCGAGAGTTCGATATTAAACCCTCGAGTCACCCCTCGTGGGGAAAACACGTCTTCCACTTACTACACACTCTGCACTTGGAGTCTCAACCTAACCCATTTACTTTTCACGCAGGTAACTACGTGAAGGGCCATCAAGAGTGCTTTCTGGCGCCGTTGCAGGGGAAGATACGAAGCTTCTTGCAGAATATTTTTCCCGTCAACTACACGCCATCATGTGTTATGATAAAAGGGTGTTGATCACACTAGAGCACATTTGTCTCACACTCTAGATATCATTGGTATCGTGAATGTTAGGGGATTAGCATAATGAGAAACATAAAGAGGTTATGTCGTTCACTCGGTAATACATAGGAGCCAGTACAGACGTCTAGGTTCCAATGCTGGTTATTATCTGGTAAGCTCCTAGGCATGTCTATGTGTTACAGCGAACCTTTCGGGTCACACACTTAAGTTGTGAGTCAATCTTTTATTGAGAGAATAAAGATGTAGTGTTAGTGGTCATGAGATAGTGTCGGAGTAGCTCCGATGTCACCGGGATTTGTTCCAGTGAAGGAATAGAGAAAGAGAAGGCAGACATTCTATGTCTCGGGATAATAGGAAGTGTTTCTATTATTGTCGGATTTAGTCCGAAGGTTTATATGGTGAAGATATTTATCCGGAGTATTTTGTTTAGCGGACACTGGGTGTCCCGGATCATGTAAAAGTGTTTTTTATGATAAGTAATTAACTCCGGGAATATTCTGTAAAAGGAAATATTCACAAGGGGAATTAATTAAACAAAATAAATAATTAATTTATTGATATTAATTTATTAATTAAATAATTTGGAAAAATATTAAATAAAGATTTTATTTGGAGCCCACCAAAGGGGGCTACCTTGTGGGGCAGCCGCAACCCACATGTGGGGCGGGTGGGCAATCCGAGTTGGGGGGACTCCCCCCCTTGGCCGAAACCCTAGTGGGCCAAGCCCACTAGTTGGAGGCGGTTTGGGAGGGGGAGTCCTACTCCACCTCCCAATCCGAGTTGGGGTAGGGGAGGGACTCCTCCCCCTTCCTTCCAGGTGGAGGCGGTTTGGGGAGGGGAGTCCTACTCCACTTCCCAATCCGAGTTGGAGGAGGGAAGGATTCCCCTCCTTCCCTCCTTGGTACGGCGGTGCAAGGGAAGGGCTTGCCCCTTCCCCAAGCACCCCTCCCCTTTGGCCACCTATATAAACACCACCAACCCCATGGGTTGGAGATACACCAATTGCAATGCACAAGTTTCTCTCTCTTGATATTGTGCAATTGAGGATGCTCTAATTAGACGGCGCTCTAATTAGACATTGTTCTAATCTCTCTCTCTAGTATATCTCATGTGTTGAGAATTACATCTCTCTAAACTCATATTGCTCTAATCAACTCTGATTAGATCAACCACTAGAACTACGCCGCAAGGCAGTCTCTCTCCGTCGGTTGCAAGTAGCTCTGGACGGAGAAACGCTGACGGATTGGCGTGGTGTATGTGTGGATACTGCTAGAGCGGGGCTGCGTGAGTAGTCCCTCGACGACAAGAATCTAAAGGCAATCTCAACTCTCGGCGTGGACGTGAGATTCTTCATCAGGCTTCATCGACATCTACTTCGACTACAACAAGATCTTTCGCAACGGTCGTAGTAAGTTTTCTAGATCTAGCATTATGGGGTGCTGCATATCTTCATAGTATAGATCTTGGTCTGTTGTGTAATATGCTTAAACGAATTTTTTAAGTTTCCGTTGCGCAACCCAACATTTTATCTTATGGAGAGACACCACTAGTGAATTGTGTACCCGGTCCAATTTCCTCATATTGTTTACAAATGTTTCGATAGCTTTCTTTCATCATTTGCTCGCTGCTCCATTTTGCTCTCGTATTATTTTCCACACCATATGTTTAATTCTTTGTTTTCAGCAAGCCGGAGAGATCGACAACCTTCCTGTTTTGTTGGGACAAAGTGGGATCAATTTGTGTTGTGTGTAGGTCCGCGTTTATCTACAAGCGCCAGAGTAGATTGACACCAAGCCGAAGTCTTCTCCAAGTCCTACTGGTTCGATAAACCTTGGTTTCATAATCAAGGGAAAATTTTGCTACGCTGCATCATACCTTCCGCTTGGGGTTTCCCAACGACGTGTGATCCATGCCATCATTGTGCATTCGCATCCGTCTGTTGCACCCGTGCTCTGCGATGGACGCGTCGCTCCGATTTTTGTTGTTGTACCACCTTGTCTTTCGTGATGCAATCTTTGGCGAGCCCAAGACTTTAGAGATGGGCAGTAAAACACTACAAATATATATAATGTTTAAAATGGCAAAAGTGGGAGTGTTTCAATTCCATGAGATACGAGCCTTGTAAAACTTTCAACATATAGAATTACACATCTAATTGAAAATTTCATCTAACGTATTTACAATATGGTCTTGTTGTAAATGCATTTTGGTCATAAAGGTGAAATTTTAGCATATCTTTGCAACTTATACGTCAAAGTATGTTAACCTAGAAAGACATAAGAAAATAACTAAATTACGGTGATATATTACAGTGTTCAGTTATAAATGCAAAAAACAGAATGAGTATCAATATATAATACACATGTAAATATAACCGCAAGAGAAGTTGAAAACAAAAAAAGGGAAAAGTACTCTAAGAAGAAGTAGCGAACTCAAGACCTTTGACTTTTTATGTCAAAATATGTTAGCCAACTGAGACATATGAATATAGAAAAATCTTGACTTGTATTAGCGTTCAATTATAAATGCAATTGATAGAACAAAAATGAGGATTAACATATAATTTACATAGAAACACATCAGTCAGAAAGGTTAGAAACAAAATAAAAGGGGAAAAACTGTAAAGAGAATGCATTGAATCCAAAAACTATCAGTTATCCCGTTAGTCTACTCTATAGCTTGATCCTGTTCAGAGCCTTAGTTTACTATCTACGTTAGGCTGCACAATACAATCATTCCTAGGTCTTGCTTATTTATAGTGTTTTGAGATAGATTCAGTGCGCCTGTTGGGATGAGCTCCTGAGCGCGCCGCCACCCTCCCCGTCGACGGCCACCCAGTCCCGGCGTCCACCCTCTCCCTCCCCTTTCGCGGTAGCCTTCGCCTCGCCATGGTCGGCCGTTCCCCTCTGGCAAGGTCTCTGCAGTTCTCTGCGTCAGATCTGAGTTCGCCGTCCCGCCGCTCCACCCCCTCCCCGCCGGCTGGCCGCCCGCTAGCAGCTCCTACGGTTCCTCCCCGTCTTCGCTCCATCGTGGTGGTGCCCGACGAGAGGCCTGAGCCTTCGCGGCCGGCGGCCGCCGCCTGGCGTAATCTTCTGACCAAGAAGCAGGAGAAACAGGAGCGCCTCGCCTCCAAGAAGAAGGAAAGGCACGCCTTTGTCCTGCTCCCGACATCAAGGCCGTGCGACTGGGTCCCGCCGGAGCTCTGGGGATGCTGCTACAACTGCGGTGAGCCTGGGCACGTCTCGGCCAACTGCACCAATGACACCAAGTGTGTCAAGTGCGGTGGGACTGGGCATGAGTCTAGGGGCTGCACCAAGCGTCTGCGCAGTCCATCGGTGGCAGGTCCCTCTGCGGCACTGGCGGCCTCCTGCATGCATCTCCTTCCGCTGGCGCAGCCTCCACGACGGCTCTGTCGGCCATTGCTGCGGCCTCTTCGCCGCACGTCCCCCCCCCCCCCCACCACCTCCGCCTGCGGCTCCGGCTCCTGCGGTGGCTCCCCCTGCGGCTCGCTCTTGGAGCGATGTTGTCCGACCTTCGGCGGCGCCCTCGATCTCCTTTTGTGCGCCGTTCGACGCGATGAGCAATTGGTGCTGAGTTCTGCTGCGGGCTCCGTGGAGGAAGATGTCAAGGTCTGCTTGCCTGCGCCATCGGCGGGCATGGTGGCGCTCGAAGACGAGATGCGGCGCGCGGTGGTGGTCATGATTACTGGCGGTCGGTTTGGCGGTCGATCTTGCAGAGGCGGCGGCGGCCATCCACACGCAGTTGGAGCTCACCGTACGATTTCTCTATTCGTGCGTACTACCCTGCGGATTTCCTGGTGCTCTGCAATTCTGATGTGGTTCGTGACAAGATCATGCGGGTGCCCACGATTTGGGGTCCCGGTTTCACTCTGGCAACTCGGCAATGGCTGTGGCAGGATCAGGCTACGTTGCAGGACGCTCCCTTCCTTGCGACGGTGGACATGTTCGGCATTCCGGGGCATGCTTGGGAGCTGCGCACGGCGCAGGCACTTCTGCTGGGCTCTGGCTGGATTTAGGATGTCTCTCTGGCGACGGCGCAGCGCTTTGACATGTCCAAGTTCACGGTCCGGCTTTGGACAAGGTCCCAACGGCTGTTCCCGCTCACAAATGGCTGGACGTTCTAGAACCGGACTCTGGATCCCGCCTCACCATCCATCGGGGTCCAATTGCGGCTGGGCACAAGAGAGCGCTCCGGTATCCAATCCGGTTCGGGGTTTCGGAGGTGTTCTTGCACTATGCGCCCTCTCATTTAGGTCCTCCGCCATCGCCGCCTTCGGGTGATCATGACGGTGATGGATACGGTGGTGCTGGCTCGCGCGGTCGGCCTCCGGCAAATGAGCATGCTGATCGTGCGGACCATGGTGACGGCCGCTTCTCAAGGCAGACGACGAGCAATGGCGGTGGGGCCGCAAGCGAGGACTCGGTGACGGGGCCGCGCCGCCATGCTCCTGGTCAGAGGTATGGAAGAGGGGCAGCCAGTTCCAGGCCTAGTGTCTCATCCATGGGGCGGCAATCCTCGGCGGTTGGCAGCTCACGCATGCCGGCGAGCTCGGCGCCGACTCCGGGGGGCTCCCCACCCACGGCGGGGAGCAAGGTGTGGCGGCCGGTGACATCGGCTCGGCCGGCGTCAGCAGAGTTGGTGGGCGGTGGGCCCACGAAAGTCGCGCCAATGACCAAAATTCAAACTCAGCCAGTTCTACAAGCTTCTGTGCATGTGCCGGCCACTCCGTTTTCGGCACGTGGCGCTCTAATCCCGAGGCTCGTCAATGATACGGTGCTATGGCCCACTGCTGTCCCTGCGGCGCCCCGGCAAGACCAAGCCGGTTTGGCGGTTTATGGGCAAAAGGACAGGCTCTTTGCAGTACCAGACCCCGCCACTTTTGACCCAGCTGTTGCAGATCTTTCGTGCGGAAGGGGCAACGATGAATCCCTAAGTGGATTGGATGATCTGCAGACTCTCCACTCCCCCAGCTCCTTTGTCTCACCTGTCCGTCATTCGCTTGTCGTGGAGCTCAGTACTGCTGGCACCCCTGACCCCACTGGCAGAGAAGAGAGCCCCTGCCTGGACTCGCTAGCAGTGCAGCCCGGCCCAAGTTGCCGCAGGCCGTTGGTCTCCTCTCCGCCCGCGAGCCAAGAGCATCACACAAGGCCAAGGCCCACGCTGGCGGCAGGCTGAAGCCCACATCGCTGAGTTTCAAACCTGCCACTCCCGCGCCTTTGCAAGACACAAGTAAGGACCCCGAGCATCTGAACTTGCTCATTTCACAGATCAGAGAGCATATTGCTTCGCCGCTGCTGCCACTCACGGACGTGCAAACGATCCGTAACCGCAGATACAAGTTTGTGCCGGAAAGCGAGAGAAGGCGCAGCTCCAGGTTGGCGACAAAGGCGCGCTCTCGGCCTGCCTCGGCTGCCAAGCACTCGCAGCTGCTGCTAATGGTCCAGCTCAACATGATGAGAAGATCTCCGACAATCATCTAGCGCAGTATGCGGAGTTCTTCCAGGGTCCGATGGCGCCATCTCAGGTGCAGGCGTTGGCTGCCCTGTTCGGGCTGACGGTGCCGGAGGCGGAGCAGGCGGACGGTATCGTTTGAGCCATGCCATCACCGTGCTGTTTTGCAGATCTTCAGTCATGGAGTGGATCAATCACACAATTGTGGTCTGGAACATCAGAAGAGTTAATGATAAGAATAGACAAACTGCGGCTAGAAACCTCGCTGAGGATTGTAAGGCTTCGGTCATCTGCCTAGTACAGTCCAAAGTAGAACATGTCGATCGATTTCTAATAATGCAAATGTTGGAACCGCGGTATGATGGTTTCTTTTTCTTGCCTGCGCAGGGCACGGCTGGTGGTATATCTTATTGTGGTGTGGCAATCTAGCCTCGTAACTGTTTCATATCCGCGAGTGGACACCTTTTCACTCACGGCCTTTTTCTCCTTTGTGGATGGTGGAGAATGGTGGCACACTACAGTGTACGGACCCAACAATGACGCTCTCAAGATCGAGTTCCTTGAGGAACTACGCGAAATCCATACCTGTTGTAATGGGATGTGGACGGTGGCTGGAGACTTCAATTTGATCGTCGACGCTGCTGACAAAAATCAAGGATTGATCAATCGACGAATGATGGGAAAGTTCAGACGGTTTCTAAATGAAGTCGAGCTGTCAGAGGCACCTCTCACTGGAAGACGATTTACATGGTCCAATGAGCGTGCTTCTCCGACTCTGGTCAGACTAGATAGGTGGTTTCATTCCACGGATTGGGATGCCTTCTACTCGAATAGCTTGCTACAGGCCCTGTCTACTAACATTTCAGACCACTGTGCTATTCAGCTCTCGACGAATGTCAGCTTCCACACGAAAAGAAGGTTCCACTTCGAGAGCTTCTAGCCTTCTCAGCCAGGTTTCATGGAGGTGGTGGCTGCTACTTGGGCAGTGAATACTGAAGATGGGGACCACATTCTTGTCCTCGATACCAAGCTCCGTGCCACTGGATGTGCGCTGACCTCCTGGGGACAGAAGAGAATTGGTAACATCAAGAAGCAATTGCTATTGGCAAACAAGCTCATTTTCCAGCTAGACAAGGCACAGGAGCAGCGGCAGCTCACTTGGGAAGAGAATTGGCTTAGGAAGCAGCTAAAGAAAAAAAATCCTTGGGCTCGCCTCTCTACAACGCACAATGGCAAGACAGCGTTCTCGCCTCATTTGGCTTCAGGAGGGCGACGCCAACACCTCCTACTTCCACGTGCACGCGAGTAATCGACGCCGTAGGAATCATCTGTTCAAATTGAGAAGAGGGGATGAGGAGGCCACCACCCAATAAGAAATGAATGAAATCGCCACCAAATTCTTTGAGCAGCTGATTGGGACGCCATAGCCTAGACCTGCAACTCTGAACCTGAACAGCCTACAGTTTCCCGAGATTGGACTTACTCATCTAGAGAGGGATTTCACAGAAAAGGAGATTTGGGAAGCAATCAAGAGCCTCCCACCGGACAAGGCACCGGGACCCGATGGCTTTTCACTGAGATTCTATCATAGTTGTTGGACAATTATCAAGGCTGACTTCATGCGGGCCATTATGCACTGACAAAATGTGACTGGCGAAGCTTCAGGTCTCTGAACAGTGCGTTTATTACTCTGTTGCCAAAGAAAATTGGCGCTGTGGATATCACAGATTTTCGACCTATTAGCCTCCGCCACAGTGTGGCAAAAATCTTCTCAAAAGCGCTCTCAAACCGACTGGCTCCAAAGCTGCAGGACCTCATTGCAACAAATCAGAGTGCTTACATCAGAGGGCGCACAATCCAAGACAATTTCATGCTAGTACACCAATCACTGAAGACTTTCCATCAGAGAAATACTCCTGCCATTTTTCTGAAACTGGATATTGCAAGAGCTTTTGATTCCCTCTCTTGGCCGTTTCTGTTGGAAGTGCTACAAATGCGTGGTTTTGGGCCCAATTTCTATATGTGGGTAGCTGCGATGCTTGCTACTGCAAATACAAGGATCATGGTTAATGGTTTCCCTGGCGAACAGATCTTTCATGCGCGTGGGGTGCGGCAGGGCAATCCGGCATCGCCACAATTCTTCATTCTTGTGATGGATGTTCTGATATCAGTGTTCAACAAAGCGGAAGATGCAGGCATTTTCGAGCCACTCAATAGATGGGGTATACGACATCACATCTCGATATATGCAGACGATGTGGCAATGTTTGTCAGACCTATAGAGGAAGAGCTGACGGCGACATGCCAGGTGCTGCACTGCTTCGGAGAGGCATCCGGCCGGCCTGGTGACGAACATGGCAAAAAGTGCAATTATGTCGGTCAGATGCGATGATGCGGTCATGGAAGCGCTCATTCCTTCATTTCCATGTCAGACCTCCCAATTCCCATGCACCTACTTGGGTTTGCCGCTCTCCCCAAAGCCCTAAGGAAAATTGATTGGTAGCCGTTGCTTGATGAACTCGCCCGACGGCTAGCGACTTGGCGCACCGCTATGCTAACAGAAGGAGGGCGAATTATCCTCCTTTCCTCAGTGCTGATGATGTTGTCGGTCTATCACATGCTGTCTCTGAACCTACCTCCTTGGGTGATCACAACGATAAACAAAATCTGCCGGCGTTTCTTCTGGAAGGGAGCGGAGGATTGCAAGACCGGTCACTGTAAAGTGGCGTGGATTCAGGTTTGCAAGCCGAAGGCACTTAGTGGACTCGGTTTCCACAATCTTAGTATGCTCAATGATGCCATATGCGTCAGATGGAGATGGTTGGAGAAAGTAGGGCAGCTGAGAGCCTGGAGCGGCCTGAGCTTCAAGCTGTCGAAGGACGCTGAAGCATTGAGCATTGCGGCAATTGAGTGCACTGTTGGTAATGGTATGCAAATAGTGTTTTGGCATGATCGCGGGCTCAATGGACAAAGCATCAAGACCATGGCTCCGGATCTGATCAACTTCGTGAGACCCAAGAGTGCTCTCCAAATGTCTGTCCACGAAGCTCTGACTAACAACAATTGGATCGCCCACATTCAGGGAACTTTGTTTGTCCCTGCAATCGTGCAGTTTATCCAAATCTGGCTGGAAATTCAGTTGGTACCGAATCTGTCGACGGAGCCCGACAAGTTCAGGTGGTTGCTATCTGCAAACGGCTCCTATTCGTCTAGATCAGCATACAATGGCTATTTCCTTGGGACCTCGCAGGCAGATTTCGCTGGCCTGCTATGGGAAAGTTGGGCTCCGCTTAAGGAAAAATTCTTCATGTGGCTGGCGCTGAGAAATCGATGTTGGACTGGAGAAAGGCTGGCAGCCAAAGGACTGCAGGGGCCGGCAAGATGTTAACATTGCGATCAGAGCACAGAGAGTATTGATCATCTTATGGTGCAATGTCCCACCTCCAAGTCCATCTGGTTTCAGGTTATGACAGCGGCTGGTTTCGCTCAGTTCATGCCGCAGGGAGACATCACCTTTCGGGTTTGGTGGCAGAGCCTTGCATGCTGTCGACCCAAGAGCAGGAGAAAGGAGCTGGCTTCACTCTCTATTGCTTGCTGTCGACGGCTGTGGCTGGAGCGAAATGACCGCAATTTCGAGGAAGCAATCGACAGAGGATATCATAGTCCATAGGATTAGAGAGGAATTTCGGTTGTGGGTTTTAGCTAGGCAGCCTGCAGATAGACGGGAGGAGTAGCTTTGTAAGTAGGGCGGATCGGCAGGCAGTTCGGCTGCATTTGTAATTTGTAAAACTCTTTCTCCACTCTTAATGTCATGAAATGAAGGTCCTGCATGTTTTTGAAAAAATAATGTTTTGAAATGTATTTAATGATTTGGAAAGGATTATCCCTTATCACCAAGAAAATTCAGTAATTCATTTACTAAGTCGGTGTTGGACGGGATTATCCCAAGATATCCCCACAAACCCTCTCTATTCTTTGTTTTTTTTTTTTTTTTTTTGCGGAGGAAGAAGAAACATTACATCGGAGTTACAAAGAGGTCCCCAGAAAACACAAAATTACAAAGCCGCCCCTCTGCACTATGACCGCGTCGTCGACCCGCCGATGCCGTCGGTGGCGCGCCGCCGCCGCTGCCTCCCTCGTAGCCTTGGATCGGAAGCAGTCCCCTGGCGTGCGGGAAGTCGCCGAGCGCCGGTCCCGGAGGACCTACACCGTCGAACGCCGCCGCGGACAGCCCGATGCTCCGCTCCTTCTTCTTCAAGATCCAGCTGTGGGAGCTCCGCCGCCCTCGGAGCCTACCATGGGGAAGACGTCCACGGCACCTCCGCAGAGATGCGAGGACGCCGGTGGCGGTGGATCGAAGACGACGCTCCGCAGAGCGCCGACGCCGGAGAGGAGATCCACCGCCCGCAAACTCCGGCCGCCGCGCCTCCACCTCCAGAACGGCGACGACCTGCAACCAAAGACAACCTACACTATATACAGGACAGATCCGGGGATCCCCCGGCCTCCCGCCGCCGAGGCGGCCGGCGGAGGCCGAGGAATCCAACGAATCGCGCCGGCGAGGTGGTTTTCTTCGGTGGATTTCAGAAATCGCCTCCGGGGTACTGTAGATGGGGAGGGGAACGTCCAAGGTCGAGAAGAAGGAGACAACCCTCTCTATTCTTTGTGTGGATTAAAATCACTACTCCGTCGAGAAGGATTATAGTATTTGAAGATTCGAGAGTATCGAATGGAATGGGATGCGGGTGGGATTCGCCGGCGACGAGATCCGGCTACAGAAGTACGGAGTAGTATCAACACGTAGTCACACTCACACGGAAGCAAGCCTCAAGCGTCAGTTTTTTTCGTCCGGTACGTCCTCTCGTGATCAACATCACGCAGATCGAACGTCATGGCGTAATGCTACACGCAGAGGCAGATGTAGGTGCTCCAACGAAGCACGGAACACCTGGAAGCGCCGATGTTGACGTGAATGTTTCCGTGTAGGTTTGGTCGCGCATAACTGACTTGGATGGAAACTTGACTCGTGACCCAGTCAGCAGGATACACGTACGATACACGTTTTGCTTGCGTACACGGATCAAGAACAACCCTTCGGTTCAGGTTACTACTCCTGTCTTCGCGTCCAGATCTTTTAAGTTTGGAAGTTTACAAGATTCTGTTTTGTCTTGTAGAAATTCACTTTGCCACCAGGTGCATATGCTCTATTACTAAAAAAAAACATTTCGAAATGTCGAAGAATTCCGAAAATATATAGCGCATGCATCTCCCCATTCTACCTAAAACGGTAGCACGAAAACCGACATTTTTTTACATGTGTAAATAAGACAAAGATGTCAATTTTGTCTTTTTTTTACACAAGGCACGATAAAATCCGGGCTTTTTAACACATAGGATGAGGAGATGTACGTGTAAATATTTTAGTCTCTGTATTTTCATTATATTTAGATTTTTACTATTTGGCAAATAATTTTTCTTTCTTTTGGTCGCTATTTTTCTGCAACAAACAA
Organism: Poa pratensis; assembly: GCA_947311845.1. Classification (NCBI taxonomy): domain Eukaryota; kingdom Viridiplantae; phylum Streptophyta; class Magnoliopsida; order Poales; family Poaceae; genus Poa; species Poa pratensis. The sequence continues at coordinate 78,850,820 of CAMZMU010000033.1, forward strand.
CTCGCGGCCAACAACTCAAATTCAGTCTAAATTGACAACGTGAGTCTTAGATATATTTTTGGAGAAAAAGTAATGGTAAAATATGTGCGAGCACTTCTTTGCATTTACTTAACCAGATAACTAGGTATTTGCATTAAGGGATTTTTTTTGTAATACTAAATTACGATTGATCTTCTATCAAACATTGTATGCTACAAGATATGTACTAAAAATGCATAAAGGTTTATTGATAATATGTACCCTGCCTTGGTAAAAATGTGTAGAGCTCTGCTTGTTTTTCTGGCATGGTCTTCATTTTTAAGTTGCATAGAACTCTCTCCGTTATTTTTAATACATTGTTAATGGGAACCCGCACGTTTATTCTGTTCTTGTGGTACACTTCATTTTATGGCACCATACTAACAAAATATCACTCATAAAATAATTTACATGTATTTATAGTGATTGACCATATATGGGAGGTTAAAACATGGGACGTTATTAAGTATGCATTGATAATTACCACTAACCATATTAATGATGTTGCACATTCATGCAGTTCATCATTAAGGAGTTCTATTATAAATTTTCAATATGTAACCTCTTCGTATGCATGGAGAACTCAAAGTATTTATTTCATAGAAGTTTATTTAATTTCAAAGAAGATTGTCCTGTGTACATTGAAAAAGTTTATGAGCAAAATTTGCAGAAATGTGGTGGGCTACCACTCGCAATCATTGCTATGTTCTATCAGTTGGCTAACATAGGAAGCACGGTGAGCTTCTATGGAACCAAGTTAAAATTTGATTGGTCGTGCACTGGAAAAGAATCGTAGCATTGAACAAATAATCATAAATATCTTATCACTTAGTTATTATGTTCTTGCTCCTAATCTGAAATGTTGTTTTCTGTATATGCATGACTACATTTCTAGAAGATTTAGTTATTAAGAAGAAAGATTTGATATGTAGATGGACTGTTGAAGTATTCTTTGACAAGGAAGGTAGACATACAGGGCTAGTCCAATAAAAATTTGTTCATATGGCGAATAAAAATTAATACTATTTATACTAAACATTTAAACTTCCGCGGGTCTTATTTTTATCATGTTATATTGTTATAAGTATAATTTATTGTTTGTTCGCATAGTTTAACCACATAAATAAAATGTTAGTATTAAATATTAGTTGGTGTACGTTTTGTTTGTAGAAAGATATTGAGTTGTATTTTGTAACAAAGTTTTTTCTAAGACTATGTTTGCTACAATTCATAAACTATATAATTTAAGTACTTAGGTGACGAATCCGCAAATAATAAAATCTAACAAATGTCTCAATAGCAGTTTCTAGTGTATGATCAAGTAAGCATGTTTACAGCAACTCGTAGAGGATAAACTGAACCAATGACACTATCTTTTCACCGTCCAAATTGGCTATCAAGTCAAAATGTAACAAAGTGTGCATGCTTTTTACCTGGAATTGAAACAATCTTTGCATATGTAAATTATGAGGATTTTATTACAGTACTTATGCAACTATAAGTTATCACTTCCCCAGTTATAATATTTAATAAAAACACTTTTGTTCTCTTAATTAGTTGCCTAACCTAGTTGTACAATTTAAATATTAAATTTCATTACTAAAAGATATCTTTTAGAATATTTCAAGAAAGTTAAACAAATAATTATGATTCTTTATTAGTGTTCTTAAATTATTTAGGGTAGATGTTCAGATCTTCTGAATTTTCCGTTGTTTTAGCAATATTTTATTTATGTATTTTCCCTCTCTACTACTTAGTCAAACGACAATTGTATATTTTCATATCGTACACATTCCGTACAAATTTTGGCATAGATATATATTTGATTGTTGGTTAAAAAGATCGAAAGTTTAGTGCATATGCAACTAAAGATACCACTTGCGTTGGTTTCTTTATTATCTTTGTCGAGAGATTTTTAGGATCATTTTGGCTATATTTAGGCCCTCCTTAGAATATTGTAGGAATTTCACAAGACTTTTGTAGGATTATAATCCTTATAATTTGTTCCTATGGATTGCCTTTGCATCAAAAGAATGGTGATTCCAAAACTCTTATGGACCAGATTCGTATGCCTTGATCCCATATGATTTTAGCATCCACTCCTAGCATCTTTTTAAACCTAAGTTGTGTAGGATCGAGATAATTTTCCCATATTTTGTAGTCCCTGTTTTGTACTGGTAAAACTGTGAGAATCTTCCGCGTATTTTCCGTGATCCAAATAGGGCCTTAGTTTGCTTTAGCTTTCTGTCTCCTTTTGTCACGGAGAAGCCAGGCACGGATTTCGGAATGGATTTTCGGAATACTGGAAAATTATATATAGTTCCGAAGCTTACAATTGCGCTATTCTTTTTTACATGATTTTATGCTTGATAACGTGTAACTCGCTCGTCCTGATTTACAAATATTGTTAACAGTCGAGAAACATCAATTCTAGTTAAGATTCCCATATACTAGCTCCGCTCCATAATTCTTCGCGTGAACTAAAGCCATGACAACAATTATGAAACTGAGCGAGTATTGAGTATTATATATATGTTGATAGTGGATATCATAAATCATAAATCTTAAGTGCCCCATCAACTTTTTGACCGCTTTTTTTTTTGCCTTCCAACTACTCCCTCTGTTCCACAGTATAAGATGTTTTAGCATTTTTTTACATTTATATGTACACCTATGTATCTAGACACATTTTAATGTACATGTTCATTCTTTTTGATACGAATCTAAACAATATGTGTAACACCTAAACATTTTATATTGTGTAATGGAGGGAGTACGTTAAAACTTCAAAAGTACTACTCCCGCTGTTTCCAAATATAAGATGTTTAGACTTTGTTAACATTCACATGTACACAAATATATTTAGACATATTTTATGTGTATGTTCACTCATTTTAATATGCATCTAGACAATATGTGTAATAAAAACATCTTATATTTATTAGGAAACGGAGGGAGTACATATGACAGTACAGATTCTTCGTTGAATTTTACTCCATGGTGGTGGAACAACATCAACCCGCAACCGGAATCCCTAGCTCAGTGGCCTCTTTATCGTGGAAACGCCCCCAACTAGAACCAGTCCACCACCAACAATTCTTGGAAGCAATTATTAAGTTTGTCTGCTTGCTTTCAACAAACCTTCCATGGAGTCACCAAGACATGAATGCAATTGACCGGAGAAGTCACGAGTCTTGTTTGAACTGATCAACGATAGTGGCGTGGCAGCAGCTTCTTTCCAAATTCCAAGTCCGTCGCGTTCCTCAGGCAAAACAATCTCCAAGACTACGACCGCTGCTGAAATTAGTGCTGCGCTCATGCATTAGATTGCCGGAAGGAGTTTGCCGCCGGCTGCTTACAAGCAAGAGAATGTTTATTTCAGAACAAGTGCACAAAACCGCAACTATTGGGGTTAGAATTTTATAAAACCATAATCGTAGAATTTTTATTAGAAAACCACAACTTTTGAGGTATTTTGTTTCAGATAACCCAAAATCTCGTGATTTTGTAAGTTTCGCACAACCGTTTCTGACAATCCGGGTCCTCAAATTTAACTTTTTGTACCATTTTTTGGGTCGAAATTTTAAACAAAAAATCGAAAGCACTTGATTCAGTTCAGGCATGGTCCAGTTCATGAGCTCTACAGAAAACCAGGTTGAGTCTCGGACTTTGGCCAGCCTGATTTTGAGAGAACCGCCTACTCCGCGACATGGCACATGACTTGTGAGCCCAGGTTATCGGAACCAGTGTCAAGCTTACGAAATTGTGAGGTTATGATTCTCCAAAACAACTTAACCCCAAAATTTGTGGTTTTCTGATAATTATTTTCGTTGGGGTTTAGCGATGTTATAAACGATTGCAAAGAAACGATGAAGAGCGGAACGATCAAACCAAAGGGGACACGAGATTTAACGTGGAAAACCTCTCCAAACAAAGGAGAGGAAAAAACCACGGGCGCCAGCCAGCAATACTTCACTATATCGGGTGAGGTTACAAACGCCGTGGGTTTACAATATGTGGCTTACCCCAAAACGGCGGCTTACAAAAGGAATATATAATGGCATAAAACCCTAGGTCGGCTGCAGTCCAACCCGGAATCGATCCCACCGCGGCGGTACTACCGCTGGGATAGGCGGTAGTACCGCTGGGGTGGGCTGGTTCGGCTCTTCCCTACCGCCAGCGGTACCAGTCGGTACCGGACAAGTGCGTCAGACGGCCATTCTGGCGGTAGCGGCGGCGGTAGCGGTGGCGGCAGCTCTCGAGCGGTAGTACCGCTTAACCCAGCGGTACTACCGCTGGAATTTGGATCACCATAAAACAACACTCCACCTTGAGACAAATTCCATCTTGTAGCATGAATGAGAACCTTCACCCTGAAAACAACAAAGAAACACCTTCGGCGCCAAATAGCCTCTTGGGCTAGACAGTGATACCAACTAAGCCCGAGCAAAGCTCGAACTTAGTAACAGGAACTGGCTTTGTCATCATATCAGCAGGATTATCATGAGTACTTATCTTGCATACCTTCAGCTTACCTTTTGCAACAACATCACGCACATAATGGTATTTGACGTCAATGTGCTTTGTTCTCTCATGGAACATCTGATCCTTGGTAAGGTAAATAGCACTCTGACTATCACAAAACAGGTTAATGCAAGTATCATCTCCACAAAGCTCAGCAAACAAACCTTTCAGCCAAACCGATTCTTTACATGCTTCAGCAATAGCCATGTACTCTGCTTCAGTGGTAGACTGGGCAACAACAGATTGTAACGTTGCCCTCCAACTCACGGCACAACCACCAAGCGTGAACACATAACCTGTGAGGGATCTCCTCTTATCCAAATCGGCAGCAAAATCTGAATCCACATAGCCTGCGAGTCCCTCATCAGTCTTGCCGAACTTGAGGCAAGCATTGGATGTGCCACGAAGGTACCTGAAAATCCACTGAACAGCCTTCCAATGTTCTTTACCAGGATTAGCCATATATCTACTAACCAAACTCATAGCATATGATAAATCTGGACGTGAGCAAACCATGGCATACATTAAAGAACCAACAGCACTAGAATATGGAACTCTAGACATGTACTCAAAATCCTCATCCGTACTAGGACATTGTTCAGCTGACAATTTAAAGTGAGGAGCAATAGGAGTACTAACAGACTTTGCATCATGCATGTTAAAACGATGAAGAACTTTCTTAATGTAATTTTGCTGACTAAGAAACAACAAACCAGAATTTCTGTCACGGGTAATCTCCATACCTAGAATTTTCTTAGCAGCACCAAGATCCTTCATCTCAAACTCGCTACTCAACTGTGACTTGAGAGCAGCGATATCTTTCTTGCTCTTGGCAGCAATCAACATATCATCAACATATAATAACAGGTATATAGGTGATCCATTAACAAACTTAATGTACACACAGCTATCAAATTCAGACCTCTTAAAGCCATGTGACAACATAAAAGAATCAAACCTTTTATACCACTGACGAGGAGATTGTTTCAAACCGTATAAGGACCTTTTCAACTTACACACAAGATCCTCCTTACCAGGCACTATGAACCCTTCTGGCTGGTCCATGTATATCTCCTCCTCCAACTCTCCATGCAGAAACGCAGTCTTTACATCTAACTGCTCAAGCTCAAGATCACGCATAGCAACAATACCAAAGAATGTACGAATTGAACTATGCTTAACAACTGGAGAGAAAACATCATTATAATCAACACCTGGAATTTGACTGAAGCCTTTTGCAACTAACCTTGCCTTAAACCTCGGAGGCTCGCTAGGAGATAAACCCTCCTTTCTCTTGAAGATCCACTTACAGCGGACTGCCTTCTTTTTCTTAGGCAAGCGCACAACTTCCCATGTGCCATTCTTATCGAGTGACTGCATTTCTTCTTGCATAGCAGCAAGCCACTTCTCGCGGTCACCGGAACCAATAGCTTCAGTATAGGTGGACGGCTCATGTCCGTGCTCCACCTGTTCTGCACAACTCAGAGCATAATCAACAATGTTACACTCTTCAATTAAACGTGGTCGAGGACCACAATTCCTCCTGTTCCTACGAGCAGCAATAGACTGTTGTGGCTGCAAAACAGGGGGTGAGTTCTGAACATTATTATTATCAGAATCAGAAGAATCAGAATCATCAGAACCAGCAGAATCAGGATCAGAATCATCTGAAGTAGCAGCACCATCATTGTCAACAGTGACATTTTCATTTTCAACAGAGTGCTCCACCTCGACACGAACCTGCTCCTCAGAAAAATCTGGCAAAACATCTGAGGACAACTTATCAAAGTACATAACAGATTCATTGAAAACAACACTCCTGCTCATAAAAGCCTTTTTAGTTTCGGGATTCCACAACTTGTATCCTTTTACACCCGAACCATAACCAATGAACACACACTTAATAGCTCTCGGCTCTAACTTTCCATTATCAACATGAGCATAAGCAGTGCAGCCGAAAACTTTAAGTTGTGAATAATCAGCAGGAGTACTGACCATACCTCGATGGGAGTTTTCTTGTCGAGGGGAATAGATGGTGACCTGTTTATCAAGTAGCAGGCGGTGGCAGCCGCCTCAGCCCAAAAACGCTTACTCATGCGAGCGTTGGAGATCATGCAGCGAGCCTTGGAGATGATGGTCCTGTTCATCCGCTCCGCTACACCATTCTGCTGAGGCGTGTACGGGATGGTGAGGTGCCTGACAATGCCTTCTTTCCTGCAATAATCATTAAAGGCATTCGAACAAAATTCGCCACCATTGTCAGTACGAAGTAATTTCACCTTCCTTTCTGTTTGCCTTTCAATCATAGCTTTCCACTCTTTAAAAGCAGCAAACGTATCATCCTTATTTTTCATGAAATAAGGCCAAACTCTTCTAGAGTAATCATCAATAATGGTAAGCATATAACGAGCACCACCATAAGAGGGCTTACGAGATGGCCCCCAAACATCAGCATGTACATAATCAAGTGTACCTTTGGTGGTGTGGACAGAAGCATTAAACTCTTGTGTGCTTACCGAAAATGCAGTGTTCACAGAACTGCATCTTACCCAAACTGCATCCTTGCAGCAAGTCTCTCTTGATCAATTCTGCCATACCAAGTTCACTCATATGTCCAAGACGCTTATGCCAAAGGTTAGTTTTACTAGCGTCATCATGAGAAACAGCAGCAACAGTACCAGATAACGTGCTACCTCTAAGAACATATAACTTAGCAGAATTCATATCACCAACCATAACTATGAGAGAACCTTTTGATACCTTTAGGAGTTTATTTCCTCCTTTGTACTTGTACCCGTCACAGTCAAGGGTACTGAGCGAGATCAAATTTCTTGCCATGGTTGGTATGTGTTTCACTCCCGTCAGCGTGCGTGTCATACCGTCATGTGTCTTGACCTGAACGGAACCAACGCCAACAATGTTGCATTGCTGGTCGTTCCCCACACGCACGAAATCTCCAGTCTGCACTAACTCATAAGAACTGAACCAATCTTTGTTACAGCAAATATGAAAAGAACATGCAGTATCTAGAATCCATTCATCCTGACGAGAAACACATGCAGCTAAAACAGCTAGGCATTCGCCATCAGAACTACCATCAACAACAGAAGCCTCACCGGTATCATTACCTTCATTATTTTTCGGTTGGTAAGTACCTTTTCTTTTCTCCTTGTTCTGCAATTTCCAACAATCATCAATGACATGATTAGATTTCTTACAATACCTGCAGAACTTGTCACGGCCTTTAGACTTTGAGCGACCTCTGTCACCCTTGCTCTTGTCTCTGTTGTTGTTGTAGTGGTTATCTCGCTGCTCAGGCCTCCCTCGGACCTGCAAAGCATCGCCCTTGGAGGACGACGTCTCCTCTTTCTGTACCATACCTTTCATCTTTTCCCTGGCAAGCAGGGCCTCATATACTTCCGCGGTGGTTAGTTCATCACGGCTTAACAGTATGGTATCACGAAAATTTGCAAAGGAATTTGGCAGCGAGCATAGAAGTAAAAGTGCTAGATCTTCATCATCGTACTTTACCTCCATCGACACTAGGTCAGAAACGATCTCCTTAAAGATCGATAAGTGATTCATTACCGAACCACCTTCTTGCAACTTGTGCGTGAACAACTTCATCTTCACATGCATCTTGCTGGTGAGATCTTTGGACATGCAGATCGACTCCAGCTTAGCCCACAGTGCCGCTGCGGTTTTCTCCTGGAGTACTTCTTGCAGAATATCATTAGATAGATGAAGTTGAATAAGCGATAAAGCCTTACGGTCTTTCCGCTTCTCATCGGCGGTCCATGCCGCCGCATCCTTGTCGCCGAATTTCTCCAGCGCCTCGTCAAGATCATTGGACTGTGCGAGGATCGCACGCATCTTGACCTGCCACAGCGAAAATCTCGTCTTGTAGTCCAGCGCCGGTAGATCGAACTTCATCGATGCCATCCAAAACCCTAATCTGAAAACAGATCTGAAACAGGGCTCTGATACCACTTGTTATAAACGATAGCAAAGAAACGACGAAGAGCGGAACGATCAAACCAAAGGGGACACGAGATTTAACGTGGAAAACCTCTCCAAACAAAGGAGAGGAAAAAACCACGGGCGCCAGCCAGCAATACTTCACTATATCGGGTGAGGTTACAAACGCCGTGGGTTTACAATATGTGGCTTACCCCAAAACGGCGGCTTACAAGAGGAATATATAATGGCATAAAACCCTAGGTCGGCTGCAGTCCAACCCGGAATCGATCCCACCGCGGCGGTACTACCGCTGGGATAGGCGGTAGTACCGCTGGGGTGGGCTGGTTCGGCTCTTCCCACCTCAGCGGTACCGGCGGCGGTACCGCCAGCGGTACCAGTCGGTACCGGACAAGTGCGTCAGACGGCCATTCTGGCGGTAGCGGCGGCGGTAGCGGTGGCGGCAGCTCTCGAGCGGTAGTACCGCTTAACCCAGCGGTACTACCGCTGGAATTTGGATCACCATAAAACAACAAGCGAAACCCTTGCCCCAATTATCGTGGTCTTGTGAAATTGCTTTTTTTCTGTTGATTGACTGCTCAAAAAACTTTTTTTAGGAACTACAGCGTACTGCATTTTTTAATTTTTTTTAGTTTTTACAAATACAAATACAAAGTCAGGAGTACAAGAGATTTGTACTCAGAACTAAGAGACCAGAGCTAAAGTCTCAAAGCTCAAATAAAGCTATCTACCCAAGCAGCAAAATCTGCATAACCTTTCTGTTAGCTCGTGGTTTCAGAAGATGAAGTTCCTCCTTAAAACCCGCTCTGCAATGATACAGATTGGGAGTTTTTTGCTTAAATATGAAAGCATTCCGAATAATCCAGATGGACCACAACCCGTGAAGATAATCTCCATGAAGAAAGGCTTGCGAATTGAGTCCTTAAGATGCTGAAAACAATCCCATCCCTGCTTGCCAATAAGCACAGCTGTCGGAGCCAAGTACTGCCAGCAAGCTGAGCAAAGGGACAATAGAAAAACAGGTGATCTCTGGTCTCAGTGACACCCACATTGCACGGCACACAATTGTAATCCTGAAGGAAGAAGGTCTTCCGTTGCAACATGTCTCTGGTGTTCAGTCGATCAACCAACAGTAACCAGCCAAACACTCTGTGTTTTTTCTGACAGCGTGATTTCCACAGCCAACTAAACACAGCAAGAAAAACTTGGCTAGTCTTTCTTAATCAAAAACTTGGATCGGATGGTCTTTCTTAATCAAAAGGCTTGGCTAGTCTGGCCTGTTTAAAACAAGGAAGAAAATGATAGAATAGGTAGGAAATTGGAGGCCCCCGTCTGGCTCTGATCACGGATGAAGCTTAAGCAAAGAGTGTCACTTGATTCTGTGCACACGAACACGATATGACACAAATAATTACACATACTAATACTCTGATAACTCTATGCAGCTATCTCAAGAAACCAAAGAACGCATGCTAGCTCCCGTAAGTTCCGTTTTACAGGGCAGGACTCACTGAAAAGAACGCTACCATTCAGCAAACTATCGACGACGTCGTTGACTAGCTGCCAGTCGATCAACGGAGCACGGGTCTGGTCGGGTCGTCCCCCTGGTCGTCGGAGCTGAGCGAGTACACATCGACGGGGGCGTAAGTGCCGTCGATTCGTCGGCGACGCCACTGGACTGCGTGGTCGCACCGGGCGCGCTCACCTTGCACGGCGACTGTTGTCGAGGAAGAGCACCACGACGGTTATGTCGTCGTGGAAGCGCCTCCTCCGGCCCTTCTCGATGGCCGCGATGCTCTCGTACTTCATATCCTTCTCCTCGCCGCCTCCAGCTGCGCGGCCCTCACCAGCCTCATCGCCACCCCCTTCCTCGGCTGCCGGACACGATGTCCACGGCCGCCTCGTCGGTGAGCTGCTCCCACAGGCCGTCCGACGCGAAGATGAGGAACTGGTCCCCGGGCCGCAGCCGGCGTGTCTTGATCGACGGCACGGCGCTCATCACCGGCCGCCGCAGCGGGAACGGGCAGATGTTCTGCATCAGCGCCGGGTTGCACATGTCGGGCCTCTTCAGGTACGCGTCCCCGATGGACCGTGACACCTGGATGATCCCCTTGATCCGCCACACACCGTGCGCGCTGGTCACGATGTGCGGGTCGTCCGGGTGCGCCTCGGCCACCTCCCGCCGCACGGCCTCGTCGGCGACGTTGTGGTCACGCGACAGCCGCTCCGCCACCACCCTCCTCTTCCCTCTGTTGTCGCCGGGGCGGCGCGGCGGCCGAGCACGGCGCGCGAGTCGCCCAGGTTGGCGACGTAGAGCGTGCCGTCCTCGATGGCGCCACGAGGCAGCAGGAGCCCACGGACACGAGCCTGGGCTGCGACGGCCACGACTTCTCCACCATGCCCATGAACTCCTCCTCCGTGGCGCCGAAGGCCTTCTTGATCACCTCCGCCGAGAGGCCGCCGTTCTCAGAGGAAAACTCTGCAAACGAAGTGTCACGCGTCAGTCAACGTTTTGAATCGGAACAACCTCGTAAAGCAGGATGTGCAGTCAAAAGAAGAGGGCATAGGTACCTTGGATGAGGAGAAGAGGCGCGCGTTGACGAAGCGAGCCGCGTCGGGCCCGCCGTGGCCGTCGTAGACGCCGACGAGGGTGGCGGCGGGGGAGACGAGCACCTGCGCCTGGTCCTCGAGCGCCTCGTTGGCCTGAGCGACGGCGACGGAGTAGTCGCCGGACGCGTGCGCCTTGAGGGCGACGTCCCACACCAGCCCGTCGTCGGCCACGCTCCTGGAACGGCCGGCCCGCCGCCACCTCCGCCGAAGCCGCAGGACGGCAGCAGCCGCCGTAAACCCATGATCCTCCGGCGAGACTAGTGGCCGGTGCAGCAGTATTTGCGGAAGCGGAAGGAGGAGTCTCGTTCTTGTGTGCGAGTGTGACAAGCGGCCGAGCTGCGTGGGTCGTGTATAGGCGAGTAAGCGCGTGCCGGTGGATGGCGGGGGCACGGCACGACGAAAAGGAGTAGTACGAGCGTGGAAGACGCGTTCGTCAGTTAGGCTTGCCGTTCAAACCCTTTCCTCGGTCGCGCGCCGCGCATGCGAACAAGACCCAAGCGGCGATTCCACAACTACCATGATGTCCACGTACTATCCTAACCGTCCAGATGTCTTGGGATAGCAGCCCACGAAGGGCCCACCAAGCGAGCTTTGACTTGCCAGAGATCGCGTAATACCAGCAGCTTATCCCTCCTCTCCCTAACCTCCCGAGTACAGCACGGGAGTGCCGAAATTACCCTTTTCATTTTCCTATTCGATGGCCGGAGTGCCGGAGATCCGTATGCCAGAGATCGCGTAATTTTTGCATCATCCATCCAAAGAAACAATGTCCATGCGTCAACAATATTTCTGGAACAAATTTTCTGGATACATCCATTAACAAAAATGAATTGGATTTTGTATTAACAATTTTTAGTATAATCTGTCCATGGTATCAAATTTATCAAAAACTGTTGGATCCATACATTAACAATAATTCCGAATAAAAATTAATTCATGCAGTAACATGAATTTTGGATCATGCATGAACAAAAAAAAATCGGATAATGCATGAAACCAGAGAAATTATCATGATATCAACATGAGATTTCGGATCACGTAATAAACCAGAGAAATTACCTTGATGCAAGATTTTCGGATTATTCACTTTCGGATTACAATCATCTCACGCAATTCCAGGAAATAAAATCATGGAAATACAATCATCTCACGCATGTGTAAATGAATAGGAAAAAAAGAAAATAAGAGAACAGATCGGATCTTGCAATAGCCTCTCAGATCCATATAAAAAAATAAATGAAGAAAAGAATAGGTTCTCAGATCGGATCTTGCACAAATCAGACAAGATTAAAGAGATCCAAAAATATCAGATCCAAACAAAACAAAAAAGAGGCCGAATCCAGGCCCAAATCCGGGCAGCTCCTTGCACGCGCGTGACGGGAGAGGCCGGTGGCGGCTCGAGCCGTGCTCTTTCTCCACGGCGACCAGGGCGGGGTGGACTGGCTCGGCGCCGCCAGAGACTGGCCGGAGGTGGCGCCGCCAGCGACTGGCCGGAGCTCCTGGAGAGGGCTGGCGACACCGGGCCCCGTCCGCCTCCTCGCCAGGGAGGAGCACGAGATGGTGCGCGACGCCGGGCCCCGCCTGCGTCCTCGCCGGGGATGAGCTCCAGATGGTGCGCGACGCCGGGCCCGCCTGCGTCCTTGCTGGGGATGAGCTCGAGATGGTGCGCGACGTCGGGCCCTGACGGCGTCCTCGCCGGGAAGGTGGATCCGATGGAGGGAGTCGAGCTCGAGGTGATCTAGAGGAGGGAGTCGACCTCGCCCGTAGCCGCGCGTCCGGGATGGGGAGCTCGTTGGTGGGAGAGAGACAGCTCGGGGCAGGAATTCCTAATCTACCCACGCTTATGGCTCGTTTTAAAATAGCTAAACTGGGCAAAGTACAGGGTGTGCCGGCAAAAAAAGCGGAAGGGAGTTCACACGGAAGGAGTGGTCAAAGCAGCTGCACGAATCTCCAACAGGGCTGGACGGCAGTGATAGTTGGTGGAGATCATCTTAGTTGTGGAGTTGCATTTTCGCAAGATGACGCTTCGAAGTTTGTCTGCTGCACATTGCACTGCTCATCGGTGGTCGACCGTCTGAACTCGAAGGGGTTGTTGCGAAAATTTGAACGTTCGTGATCTGGATATTCTGAGACTAGATTCACTTCATTTCTTCGAGTTCGTATGGATTCTACCTCAATTGCTGGCTCCATATGAAGAAAATTGATATGCATCGATACAATGTATGAAAGCAAAGGACGCATGATTGCTACTACGTCGTGCGAATACCAGTCAGGCAGTCATTGAGTCACATAGTAGTACTCACTCTGTTCCTAATTAAATGACTTCTATTTTTCCATATCTAGATGTATCAAGACATGTTACAGTATAGATACATCACACTGGACAACGATGCAGACGTCCATGGCATCATTCACCTTGATCAATGTGTCGCATGGGAATCAATGTCCTTGTTGTTGTGTGGATCCTCACACTTGTGTGGTAGCGACTGACGGTTGTTCCGAGTGAAACTCATCGATGACGACGCCCACATTCGCTATTTACCTTCTTGAAGGCGTTGCAAGGGAACCATATCCTTGCTATCGGTTGTCGCATTCGTGTGAATCGTGGAGGTTGCCGGAGAGGTGCATGAGGTCGTGGGCGACGTGGGCGTGCTACAGGTTGTTGCTGACGGGCAGGTTAGGCTGACTGTTGGGCTAGCTGGGTTTCGGCCCAACTGGCTAGTTCTCTATCTCTTTTTATTATATTTTTCTGGTTTTACCAAATAGACTCTAAACTTGAGTTTTAAAACCTTTACAAACTTTGTAAATTTCCAAATAAATAATTTAAAATATAGGGAATCCATTTTATTTCAAAGATAGGTTTGAAAATTCGAAAGTTCATATAGGGGCTATGTAAATTGTTTATGCAATTTTATAAATATAGTTAGGGTTTTCAAATGCACAAATTAATTCTTTAAACTTTAAAAAAAATATATATATGATTAGTTGAATATTTAAAATAATACTCCCTCCGATTCAAAATAAGTGTCACAGTTTTAAACTGCGGTTTATCTTAAAACTGCGACACTTATTATGGATCGGAGGTAGTAATACATTTGAAAAGTCATATTCGCTTCTTATCTTTCTGATTTTCTTTTAACTTACATTCACTTTGAACAAACTCAGAAGTTACAATTTCTTGTGAAATTTGATTTTATTTTTAACATCCAAAATCATAATATGTTACGAACACTTCCATGGCTACCACTGTTGTGCTCTTTCTATTGTTTTACTACTCCTGCAGCAGGGGCGGAACTGGGCCAGGGTAACCGGGGGTACAGCCTGCGGCTTGGCCCATGTAGTAGGTATAGGGATATGGCTAAACATTTTGCTCGAAAATTCGGACCAAAAGCAGCCCAGCCCGTGTAGCTGGGCCTGGTTGAACAAGGCTAATTTGCGTAAGCCTACTAACTAAGGCAGCGATCATGCACATGCAGCATGTTCGCATCGGGACAATCGTAGTACGCAGCTAGCTCACGCGAGCCTTTTCGTATTCGTCTTCGTCCGTTCGAGATCGTGCAGTCGCCCCGCGTCTCCTTAATTCTCGTCTTCTCGACGACTTGACCTGCCGCCGCCGGGACGACCGACTGGAACACGCCAGTCTCGACACTGGACCACAGCTGAGTTGTTCGAGAGCTAGACCATGGATAAACATTTGCGAAGCTAACGAAACAGCGTTCTTCTAAGTGCCAGAATCTGAGATGGGCATGGAAAGTTGGGACATCTGCCCCTTCCATGGCTATCGCTGTTGTGCTCTTACTATGTTTCTACCACTTTCACTCCTACATGATTGAATGGACATTACACGGATATTGAGCAAGGCTGACAGAACGAAATCCTATCTATCTTACGATTCATAGATGAAAGTGAAGCAAAGTCATACCGTTCTGTCAATTAGATTGCATAGTCGGGTTTGGTTTTGATGCCTTGGAGAGGACGACGCGTTGTACATTTGTGTGGATGTTTCTGTCGGGGGGCTACCCCGGGTAGGGTCAAGGCTTGGCATAAAGATGAGTTTAAAGATATGCCGAGGTACGGAAAGGGCCGACCTGCTTGGGCCTGGGAGTGTCCGAGCTTCATCTTGACCTGGAGGATATAAAGGCCGACCTATCTTGGCCCAGAGGGGTCCGAGGTATCCCGTTGGCCTGGGCCGAGGTTCACTGTCCGAGCTATGTTCAGCCGACCTAACTACCTCGGTGCTATGGTTTATATGGTGAGTGCAGGAGAAGCTATTGAAGGAAGTAATGTCCGAGGTGGTCGGATCTTAAGTACAAGACCCGAGGTAAGGAGCGGGAGCAAGACCCGAGCTAACCAGGCAGGAGGCGTAGGTCGGGCAGGAGTCAATGCTCCTGTCACTTCCTGCCTGGTACAAGAGCGCCTGACGCGGGAGCGTCTGTCACGGAGCCTGGCAGAGGCGTGCCCCGGGTTCGGCGGGGCTGCACGTCTCTGACCGCTGACCACGCGGATCTGGGAAAAGGCTACGAGGTAGCTCTGCCAGGCCACGTCCTGTCTCTGTCAGAGGAGACATGCTAGTTCTGCCGTTAGGCAACAGGAGATGGGCAGCCATGTCTTGTCCCTGACAGGGTACGGTGGTGACCGAGCAGAGGCATGGCTACAGTGTTCAGCGAGGGGCACAACGGTAACTCGGCTGGCCTATATAGTGGGCTTCACCCCCCTCCTGCTTGAGGGATCGATCGAGAGAAGGAGAAAGAAAGAGAGAGAGAGAGAAGGAACCTCGGAACCCCGGAGACACCTCGGATCTAGCTCGGAGTTCCTTCTTCCTCCCGTGTAGCTCCATCTTTTACCTCAAGTTCTCACCATTGTATCATCATACAGCTCGAGGAGCAGCTTGTACTTGTCACTTTGAGCTATACACTGAGTAGGATAGTGCTGCAGTAGGGGTGTTACCTCCACAAGAGGGCCCCGAAGCAGGGTACATCGTGGTGTGCTTTGTGTTCTTGGTTTCTTGTTTCTCGTTCGTGTTCTTGCGTGTTCTTGCTTGTGCACTTCTTGAGTGCATAAACCCTCCCCGGATTCCCCCAACGACCATTCGGCCCCATCTTAGCCATACCTATGGCATCTGCCGTGATCCCACCACGACAGTTGGCGCCCACCGTGGGGCAGATTGAGGCGTTGGAGGGAGTTTACATCCGGACGGGCTCAGGCGAGCGTGTTCTTTCCGGGCTTATCGCCAAGATCGGTGAGTTCACCTTCATCAGCGACAACGCGGGGTGTTTCGCCGGCAAGCCCTTCCCCGAGCATGGCTTCACCATGATGCTTGGCAGCTTCGTCACCTACGTTGCTGTCGAGGTTGTTCGCGAGTACCCGGAGCAGGTGCTCGTGGACGACGAAACTCCTCTCCTCGCGGCTTTAGGTCGGCGTATCACTCGCCCCGAGAGCTGCGTGGAGGTGATGATGACCGGTCCGGTTGATGCCGCTGGCAAAGTAGATGCCAGCAAATCCAAGCCGGCCGAGGTTGCTAAGGTGAGATCTGCAAAGCCCAGGCTAGAGAAAGAGTTGCCTGGCACCCCCGAGCTGCAGGGCCGAGGTGCGACCCTGGTAGAGATAGTGGAGACACTGGCAGACCCAGTAAATCCAGGAGTGGATGTAGTGGTGACTGTGGCCGACCTAGAGGCAAAGCGTGTCCTGTTGCAAAAGGAGGCTGTAGCAATGATGACAGCTAGAGATGAGTTCAATAGAGATCTGCGTGAGTACAATGCAGCGAATGGCTTCACCCCGGTAGCAGTTGATACAAATAGGGGAGCCGAGGTGCGGCAGAGAGGCAAGGGGCTCAATGATGAGATAAGGGAGGCTCGACCTACCACCTCGGCTAGGAGTGAGAGTCGCGTGTCGACTGGAAGGCCGG
The DNA here is from genome assembly GCA_947311845.1 of Poa pratensis. Lineage (NCBI taxonomy): Eukaryota > Viridiplantae > Streptophyta > Magnoliopsida > Poales > Poaceae > Poa > Poa pratensis. The sequence continues at coordinate 78,867,855 of CAMZMU010000033.1, forward strand.
TATATAGTTCCCCTGCTAAGAACCTCAGAGCTGCCGAGGCAGGCAGGGCCGAGCTATCCGGGTTGACTGGAGATGCATGGCGTGCGCAGCAGAAGCGAGTCAATGAATTAGTGTATGTAGCTAACCAGCAGAATGAGGCTCTCCGCAGAGCATATGCCGGGGCTGGTGATTCGGAGATGGTTTATTCAGCTAGGCCAGTTAGTCAGGTGTCCAAGGGGCAAGCCTCGTCTCCACTCGTCGGAGGAGCCGATCGAGCCCGGAGTGTCACCTCGGGTCAGAACAAGCAGCTGCAGATGTATGATCCGGTGTTAGCAGCAAAGCAGAAGGTGGGCCAGGGCAATGCTAGCCGAGCTAAGGGAAACCCCGGCCAGGTAATGCAAGCCGAGCTAAGGGTAACTCCGGTCAGGGAAATCAGAATGGCGGGCAAGCAGCGTCGGCTGGCCGAGGTAAACCACCTCCGCCCCCGAGGTATCAGCAACAACCCGGCCGCAGGGGCAATATCAGCGAGAGCCGGAGTATGTTCAGCAACCTCAGAATGTCGGTCAAGGCGATGACCGATATGATGATGGAGACTCGGCCATGGCGCGAGCTGGATACCACAGAGTGGATGGGGCGTTGGGACCTCGGATAGGAGCTCGGATGTTAGCTCCAGGCGATGTTCGTAACAAGCTGGATAGAATCTACTTGTCCGAGCAACTGGAGGAGGAAGGCCCTCCTGGTCCGGCGTGTTTTGGACCTCGGATCATGAAGGAGCCACCACCGCCAGTATCTCAGTTCCAGTTAGGTCGGAACACCAAGCCATACAACGGGAGCACCAAGCCGCAAGATTGGCTGACAGATTATGTATCCTCGGTGCACATAGCGGGGGGCAATCGCCGATGGGCGGTCCGGTATCTCCCGCACATGTTGGAAGGTCCAGCTCGGATCTGGCTGAATAATTTGCCGGAGTATAGTATCAACTCCTGGATAGACTTGGAGCTGGCGTTTAACAGCAACTTTGCTAGTACATACAAGAGGCCAAACCGACCTCAGCTCCTGGCAGCATGTAAGCAAGATGATCATGAAACTGACCGAGAATTCTTAACTCGGTGGAGCAATGTTCGGAATTCCTGTGAAGGAGTTGTAGAGGCACAGGCCATTTCCTGGTTTGCAGATGGTTGTCGACATGGCAGCATGCTGTGGCAGAGGCTCCAAAGAGATATGCCGAAATCCCTAGCAGAAACAATCCGGATTGCAGATTCTTATGCTCTGGGTGATCCGATGCAGCCAGCAGCAGAGGCAGTGGCACGTAACAGAAGGAGGGAGCCAATAAACAACCGGCTCGGACCAAGGTGTAATGACCGCCAAGAGTTCGGACAAAAGAGGAGGGAGCCGGACTACCCATACACCTCGAACCAAGTTGCAGCGGTGAACCCGGATCAGCCCGGAGCTGGAGGTGTCCAGAGGCCGAAAATCAATGGTCCGGCATTTAGTCCGAACCCGGAGCCACCCTTGACTTATGAATCAATGATAGATGGTCCTTGCTGTTACCATACGACCGACCCGCGCAAGCCAGCCAACCATTCAACCCGGCAGTGCAGCTGGAACCGCAGAATCAGGAAGAAGGGGCGAAGGCCGGAGGAAACAGAGCAGGACCACCTCAGAGATTTCAGCCGAGGCCTACCCAAATCTGTCCGGAGCAAATGTTACCCCGATAACCACTGCACCTCCTCCGAGGCCTGCAGCAGCAAGGCCCGTGAATGTTGTGAATGTCCGAGGTAATAACAACAATAATGGTGCCGGACCAAGTCAGCAGTATGAATACCCCGGAAATGACTATAGAGAGGCTCATGCGAGCTATGTGGTCTTTGTGACCGAGCCAACTGACAAGAAGAGCGTGCAGAGGCGTGCCATGGAGGTGAATGCAGTAATGCCGGTGGTGCCGACCTATATGAACTGGTCTGAGCAGGAGATCACTTGGAGCAGGAAAGACACACCTCGGATCATGCCGAGCCCTGGAAAGTATGCCCTGGTGGTAGATCCGACGTTGTGTGGGCCTACTAACAATGTGAGGTTTACCCGAGTTCTGGTGGACAATGGCAGTGCCATCAACATCATGTACCGAGACACAATGGTGAAATTGGGCATATCGCCAAATCAGTTGATGCCAAGCAGTTGTACTTTTCATGGGATTGTGCCTGGCGTTTCCTGTGCACCCATGGGCAAGATATGGGTGGATGTAGCATTTGGAACCAAGGATAACTGCCGAGTTGAGAGTATCGAGTTCGAGGTGGTGGACTTGGAGAGTGCATACCATGCATTGCTTGGAAGGCCGGCTCTGGCCAAGTTCATGATTTCCACCCATGTTGCATACCTGAAGATGAAAATGCCAGGGCCTAATGGGATCATATCCATCTCGGGTGACTACAAGCGAGCCATTCAGTGTGCCTCGGCGGGGTCTAATCTGGCCGAGTCTTTGGTGATCGCAGCTGAGAAGAAGAAGCTGCATCAAGTGGTGGCAATGGCGCAGTCAACACAGCTCGGCATGTCCGGACTGATGAGCCCGGACTCAACTGCAGCATTCGAGGTGCCCAAGGAGACCAAGAAGATCCCCATTGACCCGGAGCACCCAGAGCATATGGCCATCATTGGGACCGGGCTGGGCGAGAAATAGGAAAGCGAGCTCTGTCACTTCCTCCGTGAGAATCGGGATATCTTTGCATGGTCGGCTAAGGACCTGCCTGGTGTTCCGAGGGAGTTGGCAGAGCACTCTTTATTTGTCAGGCCGAGGTGAAACCGGTGAGGCAACCGACCCGTCGTCTCTCAGACGACCGAAGACAAGTGGTGCTGGACGAGCTGGCTAAGTTGCTTGCAGCCGGGTTCATTATGGAGGTGCTGCATCCGGACTGGATATCCAATCCGGTCTTGGTGGAAAAGAAGAAAGACGAGCCAGCCGTGGTCAAGGTGTGGCGCATGTGCATTGACTTCACTAACCTCAACAAGGCGTGCCCGAAAGATCCGTTTCCATTACCTCGGATTGATCAAGTGATTGATTCCACTGCTGGTTGTGAACTGTTGTCTTTTATCGATGCGTACTCTGGTTTTCACCAGATACCACTGAACCCGAAGGATCAAATAAAGACTGCTTTTATTACCCCGTATGGGGCGTATTGCTATCGTGTCATGTGTTTTGGTCTGAGAATGCCGGGGCAACTTATCAGAGGTGTATGCAGAAATGCCTGCACTCTCAAATGGGCAAAAATGTGCAAGTGTATGTCGATGATATCGTCATCAAAACTAAGGAGAAACGTACTCTCCTCGAGGATCTCGAGGAGACATTTGTGAATTTGAGAAAATATCGGTTGAAGCTTAACCCGGACAAGTGCACCTTTGGTGTCCCGGCTGGAAAGTTGCTCGGATTCCTGGTGTCTAGCCGAGGTATCGAGGTTAACCCGGCCAAGATCCGAGCTATTGAGAACATGAAGTTACCGAAGTGTTTGAAAGATGTGCAGAAATTCACAGGGTGCCTAGCCTCGTTGAGCCGATTTGTAGGTCGGCTGGGAGAAAAAGCCTTACCTTTGTACCAGCTCATGAAGAAAAGTACCGGGTTTACATGGACCCCGCAGGCCGACGTGGCGTTCAATGAGCTGAAAAAGATGTTGTCCACTGCCCGGTGTTGGCGTCACCATTGCACAATGAGCCGATGTTACTTTACATTGCGGCCACAAACCGAGTTGTAAGTGTGGCAGTGGTGGTGGAGCGCGAAGAAGGTGGCAGGTCGGTGCAGAGACCGGTGTATTACTTGAGCGAGGTGATCTCTACCTCGAAGCAGAATTACCCTCACTACCAGAAGATGACGTATGGTGTCTACCTGGCGGTCAAGAAGTTGAAGCATTATTTCCAGGAGCATCCCATGACGGTGGTGTGCGAAGCTCCAATCTCGGAGATCATCGGGTGCAAAGATGCAACTGGCCGAGTTGCCAAATGGGCGATTGAGGTGTCTCCATATGCACCACATTATGAGAGAAGAGATGCAATTAAATCCCAGGCGTTGCCGGACTTCTTTTGTGATTGGGCCGAGATGCAGTATGAGCCACCCAGGCCGGACTATAATTATTGGAAAATGCATTTTGATGGGTCCAAGACAAAGATCGGGCTGGGGGCTGGAATAGTCCTCACCTCGCCGAAGCGAGATCAGCTGAAATACGTGCTGCAGATTCATTTCTCAGCATCAAACAATGTGGCGGAGTATGAGGCCTTAATCCATGGCTCAATGTGGCGAAGGAGATCGGTATCCGGCGTGTGAGTGCTTCGGCGATTCCGACCTGGTGGTGCAACAATCTTCTGGAACTTGGGATGCTCTGGATGCCAACATGGCGTTATATCGGTTCCATGTGCAAAAGATATCCGGGTTCTTTGAAGGGTGTGAATACAGGCATATACCTCGGACAGAAAATAATGCTGCCGACGTGTTGTCAAAGCTCGGTTCATCTAAAGAGGCAGTACCACCAGGGTAGCCCTGAATCACTTGAGAACTCCTTCAATCAAACCTTCTCCTGAATCCGAATCTATTTTCATCCCGGCGGAGCAAGAGCCCGGACCTGTTCCAATGGAGGTAGACGTCGGGTGCGTTTGGTCGGACCCGGGGACTGCGTGGCAGAGCTCGGGGACTGCGCACCGAACCTCGGGGACTGCTCATCAAGACTCGGGGACTGGTCGCAGGATGGTGGAGGAAATAATGGAGGAGATTATGGTGGCCGAACCAATGGAGGTGGACGAGAATTTTTTCCTTTGCACCCAGTGCCGGAGTGGGCGGAGCAAATCATGAAGTTCATAACGGAGGGAAGCTTGCCAAGTGACACAACCGAGGCTAGGAGAATCCAAAGGAGGGCAAGGCGTACACCATCATCAACAAGGAGCTCTATAAAAGAAGCGTAACCGAGGTGTTGCAACGGTGTGTCGAGCCAGCTGAAGGCAAGGAGATGCTTTTGGAGATCCACCAAGGAGAGTGTGGTCATCATTGCAGCACAAGAGCTCTGGTGGCCAAGGTGTTCAGGCATGGGTTCTATTGGCCCACTGCTCTTGCTGATGCAGAGGCCATAGTCCGGAGATGTGAAGGATGCCAAAGGTTTGCCAAGCAAACGCATATGCCAGCCTCGGCGCTCAAAACAATTCCTATCACTTGGCCGTTTGCGGTATGGTGTTTGGATATGGTGGGAGAGTTCAAACCAGCCCGAGGTAACATGACGCACATACTGGTGATGGTGGACAAGTTCACCAAGTGGATCGAGGTGAAACCAATCCGGAAGTTGGATGGTCATTCAGCAGTGACTTTTTTGAAGGAGATCATTCTGCGATATGGGTACCCCCATAGCATTATCTCGGACAACGGCACGAACTTTGCTGTTGGAGAATTTGCTCGGTTTTGCATGAACAAGGGAATCCGGCTGGACATAGCCTCGGTGGCACACCCGGAGTCTAATGGACAAGTGGAAAGATCAAATGCTCTAGTGTTGGCCGGCATCAAGGCTCGGCTCATTGAACCACTGCTGAAAACGCCGGGGTGTTGGATAGATGAGATACCAGCAGTACTGTGGGGTCTAAGGACCACGCCAAATCGATCAACTGGCTATACGCCATTTTTTATGGTCTATGGGGCAGAAGCTATGCTACCCACTGACATCGAATATGATGCGCCCAGAGTGGCAATGTACACTGAAGCCGAGGCAAAAGAGGCTCGGGAGGATGCAGTAGATCTGCTTGAGGAAGCTAGAGAATTGGCCTCATCTCGGTCAGCAATATACCAACAAGGTCTCCGACGTTATCATAGCCGGAGTGTCAACCCTCGTGTGTTTCACGAGGGAGATTTGGTGCTGAGGCTGGTGCAGCGCAAGAAAGGTCGGCACAAGTTGTCACCTCCATGGGAGGGACCGTTCATTGTGAGCCGAGCTCTGCTCAATGATTCGTACTATCTAATAGATGCGCAGGAACCAAGGAAGATGGGCTGGACAACCCCGGATCAGAGGTCAGGCGACCATGGAATAGCTCTACTCCGACCTTTCTACTCATGAAGGGCGCAATGTATGTACCTCGGTTAATCCTTAATGAAATGTCGGCACTCCGAGGTTGAAGCTCGGGGACTGCCTCGCTCTTGTGCTTGTGTTTTATTTCTGTTTGTCAATTTCGTTCATATGCCGAACTATTTTGAACCTCGTCTCAAACTTCAAGTAATGTATGCTGTGTAACTAATCTTGTGACTCGACTGACGAACGCCGAAATGGTAGTCAAGAGCAAAGATGAAAAAACGTGGGAAACATGAAAATGGACTCGGGGACTCGGTCCAAAAATATAGTTCGGCATGTGTCGTTTACTAACCCCTGTCTTTACCTTTCGTTTATGTCGGATGATTTTGAAACACACCTCGACATTTGCTAAGTACTGTATGCTATAAACAACAATCTTGTGACTCGACTGTCGAACGCCAAAATGGTAGACAAGAGCAAAGAATGCCAAGTATAGTAAACACGAAAGTGAACTCGGGGACTCGTTCCAAAAGGGTTCGGCATAAATTCTTAGAAAAGCATGGTTCGGATAGCAAGATAATAGTACTGGTAGCAAGGCAAACTACTTAAGGTCTGTTACATCTGCACCCGGCATACCGGGGATTTAATGTTTTGCTTGAGACAAGTTCAGGCCTCGGAACCAGAGACCTCGGTCGCCGAGTTGTGGTAGCGGGGACCTCGGAAGCAGGAGCCTCGGGCGCAGGAACAACCTCGGGCGCAGGAACCACCTCGGTCGCGGAAGCAACCTCGGTTGTTGGAGTGGATGCCGGGGTGTCCGTCACGTCGGGGGAGATCACCTCGGTGGCTACGGCTTTGCCGGACTTGCCCTTGGGTTCGGAGGTTCGTCGAAGCTGAAGTCATCATCAGAGCCTTCAGCCACCTCGGTTGTTTTGCCGGCCTTGCCCTTGGAGCTCTCAGGCTCGTCAAAGTCAATTTCCTCGCCGTCAGAACTTCTTCACCGGACTCTTCTTCCTCGTCCGAGCTCTCTTCATCCTCAGAATAGAGGCGCCCGTCATCAAAGGTCCGGGTGTTTGCATAACTAGCAAAGAGGTCGGCTGCTGCTTGGCGTTTCGCAATGCCATCAGGGGTGGAGTTCCAAGGAGAGCCCCTGCGCAGGGAGGTAACCGTGTGGATCTCAACATTCATACCAGACAGCACGAACACCAGGGCCTTGTCCGCTCCAGCCCGAGCTGATGAGCATCTCCACTCCCGAAGTCTAGCCTCGGCTCCTTTCAGCTTCGTGGCGAGCTCGTCGATGCAAGTGGGAGTCTTGACCTTGGGCCAGAGGGCACGGTGGACCTCGATGGCAGCATCAACCAGCTTGGTTCCAATGGCCCTGAGCGGCCTGATCCGAGCATTAAGGGCAACAAGGTGGTCCTGGATATCCCAGCTTTCGCTGAGGGTTTCTGTCTCAGCCCTCTTTGCCCGAGCTGCTTGAACTTCGCGGATAGCCTTGTCCTTGGAGTGCTCAAAGTTCTCTGAAGAAGACAAAAAGGCTGTCGCTGAAATAAGGCATACGGTGGCACGGGGTGTAGGTCGGCAGAAAATAAGGAAAAGGGGAAAGAAACTTACTGTCCATTTGGTGATTAATCCGAGCGAGCTCGGACAACCAGCTTTTCGATATAGCTCGGAGGGCGATAAGTTCGGCTTCGGCCGAGGTGGCGCGGCTCTCCAGGGTCTTGGCAAGCTCTTGCTGCTGTTCGGCGGCCTGGTCTTTGACCTTCATAGCGTCCTCCACAGCAGTTTTGGCTTCATTAGCCCGGTTCAGCTCTTGTTGCAGCCGAGCTATTTCATCTTCGGCTGTCTTCAACTTGGAGGCGTAATCTTTGTCGCTCTGCTCCTTTGCGGATAGAAGAGTCCGGTGAGACTTCTTCAGTCTGTTGTGATCCAGCAGGAGGTTCTTGAAGATCTTTGTCCGAGCATTGTTGCACTCCTGAAAAAATAGAGAGATCAGTTCGAAGAAATCCGAGGTCTTTTTAGCACCCGAGGCCCGGGGACTTGGCATTGGCCTCGGGGACTCAGCATGGGAGAAATGACAAGTTTTTGAGATTCAAGCCGAGCAATTTTAACTCGGTGGAGTGTCAATTGCTCAACCCGAATCTCGGGGACTGGGAATAGTGTATGTTTGTCATTTGGTTTCAAAGGAAGAAAGAGAGTTGCGTAAAGAAACTTACCGAGGCCTTCTTGCTGCAATCAAGGACCGCAGTCTGCATGTTGTAGATGGACTGGAGCACGGCGCTAGGTCCAACTGGATGCTCAGAGCTCGGGTTAGAGGAGACCTCGGCAGCGTCAGCCGAGTTCCAGTCCATGTCATAGTGCTTCTCCGAGCCTAAGCTGTTCCCGCTCTTGGTCCGGAGTTGCCCGACCTCCCAGCTGCTGATGTTCGGCTGGATGGTAGCAGCAAAAGAGCTCGGGAGGTGGCGACCTGAGAGCTCGAGGGCGCGGTCTTGATCAAGGTGGACTCGGCGCGGGAACATGCGGCACTAGTTGGGTGCTCGCAGCCTTGGGGCCCGGTGGCGGTGGCGGCATTGGAGTTTGCTGTGGCTGTTTGGGGGGCTCAACAACTGGAGCTGAATCTTTCTTCTGCTTCTTCTGCTGCTGTTGCTGCTGGTTGCGCGCAGCTTGAGACTTGGGGGAGAGCCGAGGCTCCTGCACGGTCTTAGCCGGAGTCTTGGCGCGATCTGTCTCCGCATCCTTCTGAGGAGGCGGAGGAGTCTGATCTCGGCGGGGAGCAGAGTGCCCCAGGCCGGAGTCAGAGCTCGGCGGTGGAAGTTCGGCGGAGGAGACACGCACCGGGGAGGAGATGGTCTTCTCCGGGCTGCTGAGGTCAATGGACCGTTCTGGAGGAGAGGCTCTGGCGGGGCTGCCGAGGTTAACCTCGACCTCGGTTGTCTGAGCTTCAACCACTGGAGGCAGTGGTGAATGTATCGAGCTATGGCTCTGTTTGATCTGCCGAGCCGGGCTAGACGAAAAAGAAAAGATTAAGTTAGAGTAAAAAACTTAACCTCGGAACAGCGTGAAAGGTAAAAAGGAGCAAGGTGACTTACGCATCTTCTCCACGGGGCCTCGCTTCTTGTGCCTCGCCGAGGTCTTCTTGGCACGCTTGGCTTTGGGCGCCGCAGTCTCCGAGGTCTTGGAAGCCTCGGCATCCGAGGTACCGGGTCCTGAGCGCTTCCGGGAAGCTGCAGACGCTGGATGAAAGTTCTTATATGTTGGAGGAGCATATGAAATGGAATAACGTTGACAGGTTCCAGAATTTGGCAATCGTCATCGTCGTCATCGGGCCAGTCCTGGATGGACGAACGAACTGGTGGGCGGTGCGAGGTGAAACCACGAGTCTTACCCGAGGTGGCCTTGGGAATGGGGAGGTGATCCTCATTGTCCGGATCTTCAACCTCGGCGGCGGCCGGGATAGGCAGGTCGGGAGTCCACTCCTTAGAAGAAAGGGGGCCATCCTCGATTTCCTGTCGAGTGAACTTCTGCAGAGGTGGCAAGGTAAAACCGAGTTAGCACAAGAATCAATACAAGGTCGGGGTGAAAATGAAACCGAGGAATATTATACGTCGGGTAAAGTACACTTACTTGAGCTGGAAGGTGATCTCGGTCATAGGGCTTGACACCCCATTTCCACTTATCGGGCATGGTGGTCTTGGCGATGGCCCGGATGCGCCTCTTCACCTCGGAGTCATCAAGTTCAAAGGTGCTGTGCCGAGTGGGGTCGTAGCGGCCACTCATGTGGCAGATCTTATGGGCCCGCGCTTGTAAAGGGCTAACTCGGCGGGTGATCATGGTGCGCAAGATGTCATCTGCCCCCAGCTTTTCTCCTGGAGGGACATCATGGTTTGGTGGATCAGAAGAACCTCGGGAGCGTCGGGTGCAGGCTCATAATCCCAGTTGAGTTGGGCAGCGGGGGTTCCAATGGTGAACTCCGGCAAATTGATGAGATCTTCGGTGCCCGGGTTCTTCACATAAAAAGGAGCGTTGCCATTTGCGGCAGGAGTCCAGGCCCTGATCCGAGGAAACTCAGAAGGCGCCGAGGTGAAATCGAGGCCGCCCCGCAAGCGGTCATCTCCTTGTCCACGACCTTCTTGTTCGGGACACTTTGCTTCTTGAGCTGGAAGTACTTGGCCCAGGACTCGATGCTTGGCCATAATCCGAGGTAACCCTCGGAAAAGGTCGCGTAGGCCGAAAGTTGGAGGATGGCATTGGCGGGCAGGTGGTGTGGTTGTAGCCCAAATTGTCCAAGAAATCCCGGAAGAATTTCCCGGCCGGGAGCCCGAAACCACGTTCGAAGTGATCCAGGAAGACGACCCGCTCCCCGGATTCCACCTCGGGTTCGATATCTCCTTTCTTCGGAACCGGCAGATGAGTTTAGCCGGGATCCGCCGTGAATCTCGGAGCCATTTGATGTCGACCTCCGTGACATCGGATCCCTCCCAGCTACCTCGTTCTCCAGGTGCTCCTTCCTCGGCGGGATCCGAGGCAGAAGACATGTTGACGCTTTCCTGCAGAAGAGGGAGGTTCAACCGGGGTAAGTACCTCGGACAGTTCAGGATAGCCGGGGTAAATACCTCGGATCATTCAGACAGCCGGCTAAAGGATTTAGGCGGGAAACATGTTTCTACCACTGCGAGATACTAGCAAAGATCTACCGGTGAGCTAAAAAGGGAAATAAATTCGAGTTCATCAGGGGCAAACCTAAAAGGACAGTGCTACGGGTGCGTCTGATACAAGTCTAGATGAGATCTAAAATGGCTAAAAGAGTGCAAAGGTAGAGCATCGGGTTCCTCAAGTTCATCGGATTCATCAAGATCCTCGAGTTCATCGAAGGATGAACATGTTCATGGCAATGGCAATGGAGGGGAAACGAGGAACTCACCGGTGAAGAACGCGAAGGATCGGCGGCGAGTCAACGGCGCACGGCGCAGTGCGCGTACTCCGGTGCGGCGAGGCGCTTGACGGCGGTGCGGAACGGTGCTGCAGAACGGCGATGTGGCGGCGCAAGGCGCGGTGCGCGTCACCAGCAGGGGCTCGACGGCGGCGCTGGAGGCAGAGGGCACGGAGCAGCGGGCGAGTGGGGAAGAAGAAGAAGTTACCCCTGGGCCCCTATTTATAAGCCGCGTGCGGTAACGGCGCACTACCGCGCGGTTACCGGGGAGGCGTGGGATCGTGTGCGGGCGGAGAGCGGTTGCGCGGTTGGTGGCCGCACGATCGGCCACATCGTGGGCCAGATGGCAACCGCCAGCCTCGGATTTCCTGTGCTGGTCAGCGCGAGAATCGAGGGGTCGTGGGCGGTCAAGTTGGTCTCGCACTTGAGTGCGCAGGTGCGCTGTTTGGTGGGTCCGGCTGACGAGGGCGGCGTGTGGTCAGGACCTGTCTTTCAGAGGTCCGGATTTCGAGGTCCGGGCAGAGATTCTTCGCCACGTGCCTCGGAAAATCTTGAGGCAAGATTGTGCTGAGTCAAACAGCTCGGAAAGTTCAGATTGCAGATCAACCTCGGATTAATTATGGTCTGTGGGAAGTACCTCGGCGGAGCTATTTTGAGGTCGGTTTTAGAGGTGGTGCCTTGCTTATTTTGAACCTGCTACGGCCCTCCATCCGAGGTCGTAGGACCGCACCAGCTTCGGGGACTAATGTCGGGGGGCTACCCCCGGGTAGGGTCAAGGCTTGGCATAAAGATGAGTTTAAAGATATGCCGAGGTACGGAAAGGGCCGACCTGCTTGGGCCTGGGAGTGTCCGAGCTTCATCTTGACCTGGAGATATAAAGGCCGACCTATCTTGGCCCAGAGGGGTCCGAGGTATCCCGTTGGCCTGGGCCGAGGTTCACTGTCCGAGCTATGTTCAGCCGACCTAACTACCTCGGTGCTATGGTTTATATGGTGAGTGCAGGAGAAGCTATTGAAGGAAGTAATGTCCGAGGTGGTCGGATCTTACGTACAAGACCCGAGGTAAGGAGCGGGAGCAAGACCCGAGCTAACCAGGCAGGAGGCCGTAGGTCGGGCAGGAGTCAATGCTCCTGTCACTTCCTGCCTGGTACAAGAGCGCCTGACGCGGGAGCGTCTGTCACGGAGCCTGGCAGAGGCGTGCCCCGGGTTCGGCGGGGCTGCACGTCTCTGACCGCTGACCACGCGGGATCTGGGAAAAGGCTACGAGGTAGCTCTGCCAGGCCACGTCCTGTCTCTGTCAGAGGAGACATGCTAGTTCTGCCGTTAGGCAACAGGAGATGGGCAGGCCATGTCTTGTCCCTGACAGGAGTACGGTGACCAGAGCAGAGGCATGGCTACAGTGTTCAGCGAGGGGCACAACGGTAACTCGGCTGGCCTATATAGTGGGCTTCACCCCCCTCCTGCTTGAGGGATCGATCGAGAGAGAAGGAAAGAAGAAAGAGAGAGAAAGGAACCTCGGAACCCCGGAGACACCTCGGATTAGCTCGGAGTTCCTTCTTCCTCCCGTGTAGCTCCATCTTTTACCTCAAGTTCTCACCATTGTATCATCATACAGCTCGAGGAGCAGCTTGTACTTGTCACCTTGAGCTATACACTGAGTAGGATAGTGCTGCAGTAGGGGTGTTACCTCCACAAGAGGGCCCCGAAGCAGGGTACATCGTGGTGTGCTTTGTGTTCTTGGTTTCTTGTTTTCTCGTTCGTGTTTTTTCGTGTTCTTGCTTGTGCACTTCTTGAGTGCATAAACCCTCCCCGGATTCCCCCAACGACCATTCGGCCCCATCTTAGCCATACCTATGGCATCTGCCGTGATCCCACCACGACAGTTTCAGCTAAACTAGATAGAGATATGCACATGCATAGTACTGGTGTGTAGGCGTGTATGAGCAAATTCAACTCGGGAATGACAAGTTCCAAGTTCCATATTTGTATTCAGATGTTATTGTTGACACACTTATTATACGGTGTTTCCAACTCACATATAGTAGTAAATCTCAGCAACAACACAAGGATGAACTCTTGGGAGCGCGGCGGCGAACTTTGCTACAGACGGCACACAAGACATGTCGTTGCCAAACCTGAAACTGAACGACAGCAGGCGAAAAACTACATGAAGTTCAGAGAACAAACGAACAGGAGAATTTTTTGTGCTGGCTGACAATGCAGCTTATCTCTTCATTCCTTCAGTTTATATGCGATACAAGAGCTAACTGTCTCCCACCTCTCCACTACCTAATCAATTGCGATGCCACGCGAATTATTTGCAGGAAAACAGAAATGACTGTCCCAGTGACAGTGAGCTGAGCTAGGCCAACAATACATGATCTACTTTTGTATGTCAGCCGATGAATACTGCAAATGAGTGGAGAATAATCGCACCAAGCCCCAGAAGATGTGGACGGTGGATGGTTGAAAATCCGCTCTGCAGCGGTGGAGTGACTGTAGCCGATGTCTCGAAACGCAGGTAGCAGTTCGAACCGACCACCGAGGCCAGACGTCCCACCGTGCCGCCGCGCCCGTCCCAGTAGCTCGCCATCGTTTGCGACGCCTCCCGCAGGCAGCCGACGCAGTCCGTCCCGCCGTGGTCTCTTGCGCACTGCGCCAGCACGCGCACCGTGCGGTTCCCAGCTGTAGCGTCGCCTTCGCTCGCCGGAGTAGTCGCGTCGGCGGTGGCCACCGAACCGTTTGCGGCCCGCTGGGCCAGGGACTGCGCCAGCGCCAAGAGTCTCTGCGTGCTGACGATGTCGGGGCTCGGGACAGGCTCGCCGGAGAATATCACCGCGATATAGTCGTCCGCGCCGACATAGGAGTTGGCGCCGTCGGCGTAGCCCAGGAAGCAGCGCTCATCCCAGAAGCAGGCGCGCTGGCTGGCGTCGCCGCATCGCTCGGTGATCACCTTGACGGCGTGGGACAGGCAGTGGCGGCACGGCTCGGGCGCGGAGACGCCGAAGCAGAAGCCGCGAACCAACGCTCGGTCGGAGAAGGCCGCGCCGGCTGTCTGCAGGGAGGCGAAGCCCGTCGGCGCTCCGGCTGAGGGGAGGGCTTCGAGGAGGTTCCTGCCGAACGCGCTGCCGTTGGGCGAGAAGGGAAGACCTCGGTTCACAGTCCAGTTATTGAATAGTGGCTCGCCGTCCCCGGTGGGCGTCGGCGGCAGGTCGCACTCGGTCGCAGACTGGTAGCCGGGTCGGTCCTCAGGCTCAGAGGCGCCGGTGGGCGCCGTCATGGCGAGTAGGAGGAGGATGGGGAGGCAGCCGGTGAGCGCCATGGGCACCAAGGAAGAACGGGAAAGGTGCCGCTGGAAGCAGAACTACGGGACTGCTCACTGCACCCTCGTCGGGGTTTTATACTGATCGAGCACCCTCGTCGAACGACGCTGCATTGACCTTTCTGGGAACTCGTGCTCACTCCGTTTCACAGCGAGAGCCGTATAAAATATAAATTTAATCAAAAATCAATGTTATTTAAATTTGACCATATTTTTATAAATATTTAAAATAACAAAGATCAATAGATGTATCAAAAATATATCTGTTCATAGTGTATTTACTAAACATTATAAAAGTTAATATTTTCTGTTTGGTCAAACTTAGAAAGACTTGACTTTTGACTAAATATATAGACTTCCATCACTAAGCCATGTGGGTCCGGAAATTCCACAAGTAGCTTGGCCCTTCGGACTATCCTTACCGTCCATTCGGTCAACTGGTCAAATTTTGGTCGATTTGCATTTTAGACCTGTAAACATCCGAATTAAACCCGCAGTCCACCACCACTATATAGGCGCAAAACCCTAACCCGATCTCAGAATCCACCCGTCCACCTCGCCTCCCGCCGCGGCCCACCTCGCCTCCCGCAGCCGGTGCCAAATCCGTTGCTCCGGCCGCCGGAGCGGCGCCGCCCACCCGCCCACCATGCCTGCTCCCGTGCGCCGCCCACCCGTCCACCGCCGCCGCCGCAAAATCCGGTGCTTCGGCCGCCGGATCCGTGCCTCCGGTCGCCTGCTCACGTGCGCCGCCCACCTCGAGCTCCTCCCCGGCGATGATGCGGACGGGCCCTGGCGACTTGCACCATCTCCAGCTCCTCCGGGCAAGGACGCGCACGGCCCTGCCACGAGCTCCTCCCCGACGAGGACATGGGCGAGGCCCGGCCTCGCGCACCATCTCGTGCTCCTCCCTGGCAAAGTGACGAACAGGGTTCGGTGTTGCCGGGCAGTCGGCCGTCTCCTGCGCGAGCTGGGCGCTGCAGCCTGCCGTGGAGGGCCCAATTTTACCATGGTGTTCTCCGATCTTTGAATCTGAGATTTGTTTCGCTGCAGATTCGTTTCTGTTTATTTTTTCCACGTCCTTTCTTGGATCTCCAAAGTTAGATCTGATTATCATCGTGCGTACATGGGAGCAGCACCTGATGTTGTGATGTTGAGTGGATATTTTCTTGCTTTTCCGTTCGAAACTGCTTGCGACAGCCCTCCCACGATTTGGTATTTGTTCTTCTTTTCCATTCGAATCTGGTAGTAGCTATCCAACCTTGCTAGATCTGAAGCATGGGTGTACTTTTTTTTGGTGAATAGATCTGGAGCTTGAATATTTGAATGAATCTGAACGGATTTGTGATGAGCCGCTAAGCTTGTAGTTGGATTTTTTTTGAGATTTTGTTTTGTTTTATAAGATCTGTGAATTGTGTATGGAAATTGTATGAAACAGATCATAACAAAGAAAATTTTGAGCTGTGAATTGTCTTTGAAAATTGTATGAATATTATATGAAAATGTTCTCTAAAATTTATATGGAAATTTGTATGAATTCTCTTTGAATTATGTATGAAATTGTGTATGAATAAGTGTATGAAAACTGAAAATGTTCTCTGAAAATTTTCTATAAAACTTGTATGAATACTTTGTGTATGAATCCGTGTATAAAACTTGTATAAGTTTATCTAATTATTGGATTTTGTCTGAAACAACAACAATCTGTGACGAAATAGAATTGAATCTATGTTGACCCATATGTTTGGGTAAGAAACTTGCTAAATTTTTTGAGTCAAGTGAAAAAATAATGCTTTGCGTTTTGTTCAGGCAGAAGTTCAAAAGGAAGTTTCAGTGAAGAATCTGCGATCTGCTTCGAGTTTACGCTGAATATATGATGCTCTTTTCGAATCTATGTCTTAATTTGTAAATAGATCTATGTACAACTCTGAATTTTGAGTGATTCGGAAATGGAACTGTTGTGAATTATGTTGTTGTACGAAATTATTTCTGGAATCTGTTCTGATTTCGGCAGAAATTTGTAATGGAAATTTCATAAAATATAAATTGCTGGTATGGGCAGAATGTTTGTCAAAGATTCAAAATTGGTACCATTCCTGATTTAGTATGAAAAAACCATAAATTTGAATCTGGGATGAATATTTTGTGAATTGAAATCTTGAGAAAATATTTGTGCGATTCGAGTAAAATATGTGTCTGAAAACTTTATGAAATATGTGACTTTCGAATTTGAAAGTATATATTCTATGAAAAATTCTGGTATGAAATATTAATATTCATTGAAAAAAAACTCCAACGAAAATCTTGTACTTTCAAAAAGTATTTGAAACTTTCTAAAAATTATTGAAAAAATTCCAACAATATGAAAAAAAGTTGTATGAAAAAAGCAATCTATACTTTCTAAAAACAATCTATACTTTCTAAAGTACTTTTTGAAAACTGTACTGTTTTATCTTATACTATGAGACATTATTTGAAACTTTCTAAAAATTGTTAAATATTCTTGAAAAAATATATTTTTCATATTGTTGAATATTTTCTGGTAAGAAATATTCGTTGAAAACTCTCCAAAAATATACAATTTATTTTTGTAATTCATAATCTGGGTGGTCGAATTTGTGAAAGGCTGGAAAGGTATGGACTGTTCTGCAAAAATCGCATCCAAAATTTGACCAAAAGGCTGCCGTCGGTAGAGATAGCCCCAAGGTCCAAACTACGTGTGGAACTGTATTTCTCAAGCCATGTGCAACTTCCAAGTAAGCACGCAACAAGTCTTTTTTTGCAAGAAGGACGTAACAAGTCGTGAATTCAACTTTTGACCTATATGCATCCCCTTCCCTCCCATGTGTAACGGGTAAAATCTCAGTTGCAAGGAACCCATGTGCAACACCAACTTTCCGAGCAACTCCCATGTGACATGGTTAGCTAACCCCATGTGCAAGTGTGCAACTTGCAAGCAAACACCAAATACAACACAAATCTAACGGTTGTAAACCATGTACAACTGCGAGTTCCACACGTGACGGCAAAAATGTCAGTCGCAAGTTTGAATCTTTGATAACACCTGCCGCATCAGTCGTTTGGGAGCTTTCCGAGCAATAGGAACCGGGGTCCCTTGCTCATATTCATATATGTATCTTATACGATCAATCAGCAAGGGATTACACAAACTTCTTCTTTACACGCGAAACGAGAAACACTCCCTCCGTTCTAAATTAGATGACTTCCACGACGGATGTATCTAGACATGTTACAAGTATAAGTACATCCACATGTGTACGAATGGAAAGTCATCTAATTTAGAATGGAGCGAGTACAAATGAAAAGGCTCATCTAGTAGACGGGCAGGATCAACGAGCAATAAAAACAGTACATGCGGAGCGAAACTAGCTTTCATCGTAAAAAGAAAGATGAAGCTCAACGTCAATCCTCTGTGTCGATCATTTTAAGCTCTCCTATTAGTAATTCAATCATTGATGGTGGATTTGGTCTCCACGTAGTGCGGTACGCCGGCGCATCATCGTCCAGCCGTCCGACGTACGCGCCGAGATTAGTGACCAGCACCGATAAATCACATCCTCGCGACGTGGGCGCCGAGTGAGACGCACACTGAGCTCGTCGACTGCGTCAGTCCGACACCTCCATGTCGCGCGCCGTGGACCTGGAGTTGCCTCCAAGCCGCGCGCAGTCGTGCACCGACGACCCCGGCCGGCGCCGGCGTAGCACCCGGCCGGAGCTGCTCTGCCCGTTGCTGTTGCTGGGGTCAGCATTCAAACTGTACGAGACTTGTTTACTCCCTCCACTTGCGAGAGTATGTCACCACTTGCGGTTATTGTGGGCCAGCAGCAACACCGAATCATCGCATCGTCCTGCGCGTATGCGTGAGCTACTTTTGACACTGCCCTTTCTTCTTTCCCCTCCGTCTCGTCTCTCTCATTGTGTCGTCGCCCCTCCCCCCCCCCCCCCCCCCCCCCCAAATTTTGTCATCGCGCCTCCAATTCCGGCCCACCCGGGGGCTTCCAGGTGCCACATGTGATACGTCACCCGTATAGTAGAAAAGATGTGTAACGAAAATAAATAGCAACACAAAATTGAGATCAAATCGGTTTCAAGTTTTCAACCTCGGGGCCATCATTGCCAAGCACCGGGAGCGCCTTCTCCACCACGGCCGTGAGCTCGTCGTCGGCTTCGCGGGTCCGCTGGATTCCAGCAGGACGTGCTCCATCCCCCAGATCCTCTGCCACCCGCGGTGACGACGACTTCCACTCCGGCATTGGAGACAACTCGTACTCATCCTCCTCCGGCGACGGGGGCTACCCGCCTCCGCTGTCGCCCTCGAAGCTGGTCGCGCTTGTACGAGGAGGCCGAGCGGCGACGGTGGCTCTCCTCATCCTCGCCCGAGGACCACGCCCACCCTGCCCGCCACTGCCGCGCATGGAGGAGCCGGCCATCACGCTGCCGTCACGGGACGAGATCTGCTTCCTAACTAGACTAATTGTTCGTCGGAGCTCAGCTATCCTAGCGGAAGAAGGGAGGAAAAGGGCGGAACTATCCGAGGGTCAAACCCTAAACGACCCCGAATACCGTTGATATAGCGTCCGACCCCCCGCTTATCGAGAGCCCCGGATATATTTTTCCGGGCCGGCCAATATATGTTATCTGTTCGGGACGTAAGAACGGTCCGACCACCTACATAGGTACACTGTGTCACACTATCTAGTTCCTATAATTTTATGTTTCTTTGATTTACACAATAGAAAGTGTACGCATCTTGAAACACATCTAACGGCCAGCAAAAAATCAACTCAGTTTTTGCAATTATTGCTGATAAAAGCAATGTTTTCTCCAACCTATTTTTGTTGCAGCTGACCTGCTGGCCGTATTTTTCTGATCCATATTCAACGGCGTCTCACGGTCACCGATCAAACTCAGGTTAACCGGCGTGCGCTATTGCGACGGAGGCCGGCATACCCCTCCACCAGCGGCAAGCCGGCGCGCCGTGATATAGGCCTCCCCGTCCCAATCCGAACGACACGACCGAGCCCCACGCACACAGAAAAAGAATTCCGGGCCCACCACCGCCGCCACCATACTCCCCTCCCTCCTCGCCACCGTCGGCTCCCTCGCCACAGGCACCGTCGCGGCCCTCGCGGCGGCTGCGGCGGGGGCGGCGGCGCACGCGGGATCCATCCCCCGCGCCCGCTCGGCCGCGGTGGCGGCGGCGGCCATGTCGACGGCGCGCGTCTACGCCGACGTGAACGTGCACCGCCCCAGGGAGTACTGGGACTACGAGGCCCTCTCCGTCCAATGGGGGTAACAATTCAACTAATTACTCTGCTCCCGTTATTTCTTGATCTAGAGTGGCGTGATCATGTGAGAGGGTCGCATCTAGAATTCACCAAATTTTACTGCTGGAGCGTTGGGGCAAAGGCTTTGTCGTCTTTTCTTTGTGGAGATTGGGCGAGCTGGAAGGAGTATTGTGTTGCTTGATCGGTGTGTCTTACGATGGGGGAGTTAGAAGAATGAACTCTGGTTTATATTTGGTAGGATTATGTGTTTGAAAACCTTAAGGCACCGGGCTATGATCATATGATTACGTTGTTCTGGGTGTTTGTTTGAGGTCAGATAGGAGCTGATCTTGAGTACTACTGACAAGCGTTTCGCTGTTTGGGTCGACTGACTATATTTGTTATGTGAGCTGTTGTGCTTGTTAGGGGAATAACGTACACAAATTTGCTTTGATTGGGTCTGCATTCAGACTTTCAGAGCACTGCATGCTAAAAGACTTGAATCACCTGTGAAATGGCTCGTTCAGTGAGATTATTTAAATCTGAGATCTGCATATTAAAGGACTGTAGTACCAGCAAAGTAGCATCGAGGGAGACCTCTTAATCTCACTCTATTGATGGAGTTGCACCGGCCAAAATGCCACAATGTATAAATTGTTCTAACTTGTAAACAGTAGATATGTGACCCCTCAAATGTTATTATATGGTAGTGAATCCTCTTCTGCCTACCCTGTTTCGAAAAGAAATATCATTGATGATGATTGATTTACTAGTCGGTTTCTTATAGCTATTTACATTACCAGCTGATGATGATTCTTTCCAATTCAGTGAGCAGGATGACTACGAAGTCGTGCGGAAAGTTGGAAGGGGTAAATACAGTGAAGTCTTTGAAGGAGTGAATGTAACAAATGATGAGCGCTGTGTCATTAAAATCCTCAAGCCTGTTAAGAAAAAGAAGGTATCCTTGCTTACTTTGAAGATTAACATCTTTTTGATGGTCTGCTATTATATTCCAGTTAATTACATCAGTACTTGGTGTAATTTTGACTGGAATCTGCATTTCCAACTTCTCTAATTTTGGTTCCTCCTAGGTTAATCTATTGTATCACCCTGATTCTGCTTAATTCAATTTCAACCATTTTCAGTTTGTAGCTGATGGGTACAAAGAAGAAGCAGTTCAAGGGATCTTATGTCTCTTCATGCTTTTAAATCCATCTCATATGACTAACCAGTCTGCTACTTTCTAATCATATCACTGTTAGAGACCACCTTAAGCATCAGTTCTATTTTTAATCTTGGTGACATTTTCTTCCGACAAATTTCCTCTGTTTCTGGTAGTGCACGCTGTTACTTTTGCTCATTTATTGGCTAATTACCTTCTGTTCTATTCAACTATATTTACTCATGTGCTTATTGAACTACTGTTTGTATCCAAATATGTGATTTTTTTGCAGATAAAGCGGGAAATAAAGATTCTTCAAAATCTTTGTGGTGGTCCAAATATTGTTAAGCTTCTCAATGTTGTCAGAGACCAGCAATCAAAGACTCCAAGTTTGGTGTTTGAATATGTAAACAGCACAGATTTCAAAGTTCTCTATCCAACATTTACAGACTATGACATCCGGTTCTATATTTATGAACTTCTCAAGGTACCACCTTTTGATTATTTAATCATTGGATGAAGCATTGAACCTGTATTCACTATTAGCGAATAGAGTTGTCACTATTTGTGTGGTTGTACACATCTAACACTGCTTTGAGATAAATCTTCCCTGCAATGTATTTTGCTGCAATGACTTTGTAGACTGGCTAGTCGCAGTGTTTGTGCTTTTAGTACACCATCGATAGTTTTAAGTATCTGGACCTTGTGGCAGCCCTGGTTGTGCATGTCGGTTGTTACAAGTGATATTAAATCAACATTAGTTCGAAATGGTGGACTATGTGGATAGATTCTGTGTATGGTCCTGGTGTGTTGAAACATCAGGGATAGGGTTGAGGCACTGTTAGAATAAATATACGCAGAAAATGTAAAAGGATAAGTAGAATCTTTATAGTGGTAAGTATATGGCTGTGATACTGAATGACTATTATTTTGAATGTGAGGCTGTCAGGCTGAATGCAATAGTACGACTTATTTGCTGCATGGCTAGTCTTGCATGTATATACTTCCCCGAATTATTGATATCTATGTTCTGTTTGTTGTTGGATGTGACCAACCAGGTATCTTGTACAATTAGCTTACTGGAGCATTAAAATTGGTATGACACTTGTAATTAAATTAAGTGGTGTAAACTTGTGTTTTAGTTCCTTCGCACAAAAATATTATTGCTGTGAAAGTAGATAAGCAAACCGAGTGAATTGTTTGAGCGATAATTTCATAATTCCTTTTTGTATGTTTATGTCAATGTAGCTTTCATTTGAATAATAAGTATTAAAAAACTGTTAACTGGATCATTTTACTTATCTGTAAATGAAACTGAGGTTTTTTTTAGCTTGTTCTAACTATAGGATCTCCCGTTGTGCTATTTTGTTTAGTTTGTGATCCACTACATAGTCTGGACTACGTTCCTCCTAGGATTTTCAACATTTTACTTTAACTTATAATGAATTTCTTACCAAGAAAACACTTTCAGTATAGTATTGATTACCAGCCTGGTCATATTTCAGGCATTAGATTACTGCCATTCCCAAGGAATTATGCATCGTGATGTTAAGCCTCACAATGTCATGATTGACCATGAGCTTCGCAAGCTTCGCTTGATTGATTGGGGGCTTGCTGAGTTTTACTTTCCCGAGAAGGAGTACAATGTTCGTGTTGCTTCGAGGCAAGTTGATAGAATAACATTCTGCAGCTCTGATCATTTATGGTGACAAGAGAACCAAGTTTCCATTGTAACTGCATATACTCATTGCTTTGTTTTATCATTAGTTCCTAGTACTCCCTCCGTCCCAAAATAAGTGTCTCAAGTTTGTCCAAAAGTGGATGTATCTAGACATGTTTCAAGTATAGATACATTTACTTTTGGGTAAATTTGAGACACTTATTTTTAGACGGAGGGAGTATTATTTTTCTATTCAAGGATGTTTTTTTTTGTATTTTCTAATAAATATATCTTAAGCAACAAATCGTTCTGCCATCCGGCATTCCCTTCGGGTGATCTTTTCTACTCAATGTTGCAGAATTGTTGTTTGTTTTCACATTTTGAATTCCTTTCTTATTTAGCAATCATGATGTCAAATGTGCTGTTTTGATATATTAGAATTGCATATTTCTGTACTGAGGTTAGAGGAACTTTATCAGACTGAGATGGCTCTATGAACCATTATTTCTGCACAAGTGGATATTTTACCTGTGATGTTTTTCTTCATTCAGGTATTTTAAAGGGCCTGAATTGCTTGTAGACTTCCAAGCGTACGATTACTCTTTGGATATGTGGAGCCTTGGCTGTATGTTTGCTGGAATGGTGTGTTTTCTTTGTAGGATTTGTATACATTGTGATGAAATACACAAAGGCCTTTCTTCTGTAAACTAGCGGTGACCGCTTAATTAAGCATCAGTTGGGCTTTTTTGTTTTGTATGCAGATATTCCGCAAGGAACCATTCTTCTATGGCCATGACAACCATGATCAGCTTCTCAAAATTGCCAAGGTTTGCCATTGTCAGAATCCCAACTCTCTTTGTTTTTGCTCATGTAAGCGAGCACATATGTGCTGAGGCATGTGTTATTAATGCATATGTGAATATCAAATTTCCTTGTTCGGTTGAAGGTATTGCAATCATTAACAACTGGACCTCTTATATTTCTGGCAGGTGCTAGGTACAGATCAACTTAATGCTTATTTGAACAAATACAGAATTGTGCTTGATCCTCAGCTCGAGGCTCTTATCGGGAGGTATCTCGCAGTACTCTGAACATCTTATTCTCATCGTGCCACTTTAAATACATTTTGCATCAGTAAGTGACTATTTTGTTGCTTCACATGTACTCCCTCCGTTCCAAATTAGATGTCTTCCATTTGTCCACATGCGGATGTATCTATACTTGTAACATGTCTAGATACATCCACATGTGGACAAATGAAAGACATCTAATTTGGAACGGAGGGAGTACGTTGCTGCTGAACATATATAGGCATACCAGGAAATCTTGGTTTAAGTTTGTCACTGCTGAGAATCGGCATCTCGTCTCCGAAGAGGTACTATGTTCCCTTCTTTTCGTACAGGTTTTCCATTCATCTGTCAAACTTTTTTCTACCCGGACTAATTGCTGCAATAACCTCATGCAGGCAATTGATTTTCTTGATAAACTTCTTCGCTTTGACCACCAAGACAGACTCACAGCCGAAGAAGCTATGGTATGTTCTGTCAGCTATTCATTCCTGATATAAATTACTGCACCAACTTGTTGACCTGGAGTCAGTTCACGGGATGTTGTGTCTGCAAGTATCATCCTTGAAAAATTATAACAGGTTCCTTTTGATTCCCTGCAGGCGCATGCCTACTTTCAGCAGGTGAGGGCAGCAGAAAACAGCAGAGGGAGAACGTAGCCAAGAGAACCAAGAAAATAGACCCAACTGCTTTGCTTCTGTTGAACCGCACTATGGTCTATGGTCTCAGCCTCTCAGGGCGTTGCAGAATTGGACGATCCTAACGTCAAGACGATGTGAAAGATTACTGAACCGGATGGTTGTGACGTTGTCATATGATGAGTCCCGAGTTTTTTTTACTTGAAATATAAACTGCTAGCCTAACAGACACGAGCTCCCTGTCAAAAAAAAAAAAAAAAACATACTACGCTATGCATTGTCTCATGCGGTCATGCCTGATGAGTTTTGACGCAATTAAACTGTTCATCGAGGGAAGGTCTTGATGTTACGTTTAGCTGGTATTCTCTTCTTGTTTATGTAGTTTTGCACTGCACGCTGCAGGTTTTTGTTAGCTATTGTTAAGCTCCTCAACACATCGGACCGAGCAACCACATTCAATCTATTTTCTTTAGAGAAGTCACTATATATAAAACTGTGATTCCCTATTTGGCCCTGAAAAAGTTTTTCATAGAATTTTTGTTCCCTATATGACACTTCCATCCATTTTGACGTTAAGCGTGGCTTGCAAAGACCATTGTACCCCTGATGCAATATGTGGCCAAAACAATAAGTCCCATCCCTCTTAAAAAACCACATTGAATATTTTTTAACATCTCGCCGATATGTAGCACATGCTGGAATTAATTAACCACGATAGGATTATGCTAGCTGTAGCTCTATCTATACATGTACAATGCCATACGTTGCCCATATCAAAATAGCCTTCTTTGAAATTAATCCATCAAATCCTTGTCCTAGGTCGTTTCCACCAGCTAGGGTGTTGTGCCCTGTGTACTCCCATGTCTTGGCGAATTAAATCAGACAGCCTATGTACCTGTTCAAGCGATGGAAATACTAGTACTGTCAAGCATACGTGCGTGTCTAGCAAGCGACGGAATTCAATTTGACTTTCATGTACTCCCTCCGTTCCAAATTAGATGACTTCATTTTGTCTAAAAGTGGATGCATCTAGACTTGTAACATGTCTAGATCCATCCACTTTTGTACAAATGGAAGTCATCTATTTTAGAACGGAGGGAGTACAAATTTGCGTCGAACAGTGCACTTAACTGACGGTAACCAATAAAAATTGTGTCAAACAGGCGGTCAAAATCATCTATTATTACTCAATTTACCCATGCATAAACATTTTGTCTTATATACAATTTTTTTGTCACATAATGCACTAGGGTCAAAAGTGTCTGTTCATTTACCTATTTAGCACCGTTGGTGCTCGAAATGAACTAGAATGACATATAGGTAATAAAATTTACACCAAGTGTCAATTAGGAAAGAAAACTTTCCCAGGACAAAATAGGGAATCATATTTTTAAGTAGTGTCAAATAAGGAAGTTCTCATATATATTCTACAACAAAAATTGGCACTAGCATTTCACTAAAGTTATACACCTTTAAAGAGTGCACCTTTATGCAGAGTGTTGTGCTTGTGTAACAGGTGACTCAGATCTTCAAAATTTTAGGCAACCGAAAATTAGCAAAATCGTATATGGGGTATCCTGTTTACACCGATGGACATGACGACGCCTGTAAACAACTTGTTACTACCATTTTCGATTTCTAAAGATTCGAAATTGGTGCTCGCCGCGGTTAATCAAATTACTTCACGTAATCCTCACGGAGCAGCACGGGCCACGGGCCAGGCCGGCGAAACCGCTGGGTAACATGGGCCTGATGCTGGTGCTCCCTGCCTCGTTCCGTTGGGCTAAACCCTAATCAGAGCGTCCTCCTCTCCAGCCCCACGCCGGACTCCGCCTCCTCGCCTCCCCTCTCCTCCGCCCTTGCTGATTTGGGTCCGCGCCGCGCCCCGCCGGCCTCCCCTTCCTTCCCCCGGCCGCGCACCTTGCTGGTCTGGATTGGTTCTGAGCGCGGCGGCATGGCGCTGAGGGGCGTTTGGCAGCTGCAGAAGCTCGTGGTGAACTACTGCGATTGGGGAGGGAGCAGCAGGGGGATCAGGTATTGTCCATCATACCGATACCAACTGATAGATAATACTACTACTAGACAGCTCGTAGCGATTTGATCTGTTCTGTTTTGATGTGGTCATAAGTTTCGATTCGGGGAGATCCGACTTACTCGTTGTGCCGAGTGAGTTCGAGCGCTTCTTTGGCTGTACATGACGAAGTGTGACCTGTAATTATGTTGTGTGTGCTTTAACTAAGGAAGATCTTTTCGTATGAAGCCACTGAAAAAATAGTTCATCGGCTGAACAGAATAACGTGTTGGTTTGTCATTATTAATTCATCCATTGAAAAGAAAATCGTGTTGATTTGTCATTACTGAATTTTTTGAAGAATTCATTTACGAGAACAGTGTCCATTCGACAGTTCGGTCACAGTTTCAGCCAATTGTACGATTTGCTGGCTGCATTGTGATCCTTAACATCAGTTTACTCACTGATATCTTCATCTCTTGTAGTTGCTAGGTTAAGCATCAGTTCTATACTTCTATGACCACTGTTTAAAAGTTTCTTGTCTCTGTATCTCTGTCATTGGCATTCAGTGTCTGAACATTTAGATCTTTCAGTTTGCTTGCTCCTTAACAGTTAGCGCACCTTGAAATTACAGGGCTTTTATGGAGTCACATCTTCCAGCTTTGAAGGAAAAGAATCCCCAGTTAGAGGTGGTGACTTAGCTTGTCGTGGTCAGCATCCCAACTTGAAGGGCATTTACAGTAAGAACTTCCTATCCTTTTGACCATTTTAGTGTTACCAGGAATCGTTCCTAAATTATGATGATGTCGCCTTCCTTTCTAGCAGCGGGTTGGACATTGTGTTGGTACTGACTAAATGCATAGAATTAGTTTATTTTCACGCATTGTCTCACAGTCAACCACTGTAGTTTGCACTTGCCATATTTAGTTTATAATTGCAGCATGTTATTTGGCAGTCTTGTCTTCCATGTGCTGGAATACTTGTGTTGAATTTGACATTGCTCAACATCCCAAAGGTTAACTGACATGGTTTAAGCATGACACTGTTAACTATGTGCCCTTTGTATGGATAAATCTTCTTAAGGGGACTGTTGGCTTGTTTTGGTTTAGGGGTGCAGTTACTCGATGAAAAGTACATCCATCTCGGATGGAATAAATCTTCTTAAGGGAACTGTTGGCTTGTTTTGGTTGATGAGGGTGCACTGACTCTAGGACAAGTACATCCATCTCGGATGGAATAGAGACACGCCACCGATTTTGTGGTAAAAAAGGCCCATTTCACAAATACTGTTAAATGCATTTCACACAGTACTTCTTCTCTTTCTCTTTTAGTGTTTAGCCCATGGATATTTTCATTCCATTGCACTAACCAAACAAATCTTATAGCATCTGATGAGAGGTTGCTCCTCAAACCAAACATATGTTTTGATTCTGTTTAACTGTTGCTTTATGTTTATTTTAAGAAAATCGTAAAATGCCACCCCAAAGATCGACATCACTCGAAATACCAGTATACCACTCCCCGTCTCACTGACAGGACTGGCCCACAGCTCAGCGAGACACAGATTCATATCAAAATGCCATAGTTCATGAACTGGTGGCTACATGTGCTTGCTTTTTGAATTATCTGTATGCAATGTTTAGATAATGAGAGAGTGGTCTGGTAGCGGGTTGGTGTGTTGGTACTGAACAAATGCATGGAGTTAGTTAATTTTCAAGCAGTCAGTCAAAGCACTTTAGTTTCTACTTGCCACATTTAAAGTTGCAGCAATGTGTCATTTGTGTCACTCGTGTCATCCATGTGCTTAAGCACCTGTGATGAATTTGACAAGCTCAACAGCCCTAAAGTGAACTCACACAATATAAGCATGAAATGGTTAATTGTACCCTTTTATATGAACAAATCTTCTTAAGGGAACTGTTGGCTTGTTTTTGTTGAGGGGTGTACTTTCTCTAGGACAATTACACCCATCGCCGACGAAATAGAAACATGCAACAGATTTCTGGGGAGAAAAGACTCATTTAACAAGTATTGTGATGCATTTCACATATTTAAGTATGTTTTTCTCTTTTAATGTTTATTACTGCAAGGCTAATTCCGTTCCATGGCAATAACCAAACCAATCTTGTAGCATCTCATAATTGCAGGATGAGGTTGCTCCTCAAACCAACCTCTGTCTTGATTATGTTTTCTTGTTGCTATTAGGAGAATATTTATAAAATGCCACTCGAAAGATTGGCATGACTAGAAATACCACTCCGTCTCACTGGCAGGATCCACCCACATGTCAGGGCGACCCTGATTGATATGAAACGCCATAGCAGTTATTTTTCAGTAACTCGTGTCTATGTGTGCTTGCTTTATGGGTCATATTTTTATGCAACGTTATTCTTGTGCAGAAAATCACAACGAGAGAGTGGTCTGTGTCAGAAACCTACCACCTGAAGACATCATGTTGCAAGCTAGTAGGCTCAGGTGTTCTCTGGGCAGGAAAGTTGTGAAGCTGAGAACCAGACATGTAACGAAACGACCAAGTGTCCAGGGAACATGGACGACGGAATTGAAGATGTGAGTCAAAGTTCTTGGACAAGTTGTTACAGTGCTCCTGATGGTGCACTCACAAGTTTGTTTCAAATCAGTCGCAAGAACTTTCTGCAGCTATTAGACCTACCGTTTGTCAGTAGTTACAGTTTTATAATGTTCTCCTTTTGTTTGAGCCATAATCTGATAACAATAACATGTAAACTTGTCTGCCAGATCTGAGTGGCAGATATCTTATCTTAGACCATCGTCTTCTTTGAACTTATCAGCACAGAAAATTGTTCTACAGGAAGGCTCTGCATGTCATGAATAGATTTTTCAAACCATTGGTGGTTAAGGATGTCTCCAACGGGGCGACCCATCGAGTCCGCGCGCTTCCGCGTGAGCCAAAAACACGGCCCAACGGGGCGACCCATCCGGACCGCGGTCTGTTTTTTGGTCCGCCGCGACCCATTCCTGGCCCAAATTTGGGCCAGGTTTGCGTCGGCGCGGACGCGCTGCGGACTGACCGCGTGTCCGCGTGCTCACGCGTGGCGTCCTCCCCAGGCCCACATGGCAGTGACACGGGGACGGTCAGCCTCCCCTGGACCAGTCCTTTTTAATGCCAGGGGATAGGGACGGCCAGCCCCCACCCACCCCCACTCCACTGCCCCACTACCGATCCCTCTCCGGCGACCAAACCCTAGCCGCAATGCCGCTCCGATGGCCGGGGTTCGGCAAGGCCAAGAACGACGGCGAGGCCGGGTCATCATCTGGCCGCCGCTACCGCGCTCCCTCCCCGACGCCATCGTCTTCCCCGGAGCCCGAGCCGCTACCCGCCGTCTTTGAGCTCGCGCCGCCGGGCGCCGAGATTGCGCGGCGCGACCGCGTCTACGTGCGCAAGGAGGACTGCCAGTGGTACTGGGACCACGCAGTCCCGTTGCCGTGGCCAGATGTCAAGCTCCCCGAGCATTGGCACCTGAACCCGCAGCGCATCCCGGTGCCCCCGATGCCGACGAGCAAGCGGGCACGGGATCTGGAGGTTGAGCGCCGCCGCTCGCGCCTCCCGGCCTCCCTCCTCAACGACCCCGCCTATGCGGCTAGGTCCCCGAACTGGGATGCCTGGTTCGGCGGCGAGCACAGCCTGCGGCGGCAGGCCCTGTACACGCGGCCACCGACGCCACCAGCTGGCCGTTGGTCACCGCCGCCGCACACGCGGCGGAGGGACGCCCCACCAGTGCCAAGAGGCACACGCGGCGGAGGATCGCTGCGGATTGGGTCGCCGCCGCCGCCGCCACAACGCGTGAAGACGGAGGTCGACATGGACGACGACGAGGCGCTCGCGGCCACGAAGGCGGCCTCGAGGAAGTCCATCGCGGAGGACGAGGCCAAGCGCTGGGCCATGGTCCTCGCCGACGTCGCCGCGGAGCAGGAGGCGGCCCTGCAGGCGCAGCAGGCAGCGGTCATGGAGGAGCCGCAGCCATGGTGGCAGGCCATGGACGTGGAGCTGCCACCGGCGCCTCCGCTGCCAGAAGGCCTGGTAGGGCAGCGCTGGGTCTTCAATGGCGGCGCCTGGGAGGTCGAGGAGGCGCAGGAGCAGCCGCCCACGCCGCCGGCCGTCGTCCCACCGCGAGGCGGAGGCGGACCACCGGCGCACCTCTGGGAGCAGCCGGATTATATTATCCTCGACTAGATGACAGTAGAAGCCCGCGAAGGGAAAATATTAGAGTTTTTATATATTTTTGTTTTTAAAAATATTATGTAAAAAGGCCGTTTGTGGCCCACCCCTATATATGACTACAAAAGGCCCATATATGGCCTGTTTAGCTAAAAAAAAAAATCCCGAGCAGACTCAATGCGTCGGGCCGTTGGACGCACTGCCACCAACGGTGGACTGGGCCTGTCCGTTTGCCGACGCAAACGGACCAAACGCGCGTCCGTTTGCGTCGGCCCCTTGGAGACATCCTAAGTGTTAACAGAGAAGCTCTAAACCAAAAACCGTCATGAGCAATGCATACATCGTGTGTCAACGGATTTGTCTCCGCTCGGGAGCTTCCTTTTCTCCTGTGTACAACCAAATGCAAAGCATGCAGATTTCAGTAGCGAACAGCTACAGCAGCAGAGACCAGCATGTGCTCCCTCCGTTCCTAAGACTTTCTATCTTTTTCTGCATGGGAATGAAAATTGTATGCATATACACATATGCTGATACGAAAACATAAAATGAAGCCCAAGCTACATGGAGCCCTTTTTTTGAAATTTCGAAATCGACGTTTTTAGGTTTTCACAAATCGCGAAAAAGTTCCCGGATGTAGGTATTGTTGAGATCTATAATTCTGTAAATTTTCAACTCCAAATTCGCTGTATATTAGGCTGCACAAAAAAAAAACGAATGGATCTCGGCGGTGAAGAATACATAGTTAAAAAAAAACTCCAAATGGCTTTCCACTCTAAACCCCGATTCCATGAAATATATACTCCGTAGAAAGTTCAAAAAAAAGAAACTTTCCTCACCCGTGCACATTGCACATTTGCACTCGTCCCGTCTCTCACCTGGTCTCTCGATCTGCGCCGGCGCCCCACCAGAAGCTGAGGACGGCCCGAGAGAGAGGCGAGCAGTAGGCGGCTGCGGCAAGAACTGAAGCAGAGGAGGGGCAGCGGCAGCGTCCACAGAAGGGAAGAGGAGCTTCAAAAATCAAGGTGTGTCTCACAAATTCCCCGCGCACAATTCTCATTCTCTCGCTCACACCGCAATATCCAAATCTGCAGCTGAGGCCCCGAACGCGATTGTGCCGCCGCCTCAACAATTCCATCGCAACTCCTCCGGCCTCTCATCCTCTTGCTGTGCTGCATCTCGCCGGCGGTCTGCTAGCTCAGTAACCGTTCAGTCGAAGCTGCTACCGCCCGGATCCGCATATTACTCTGCTGAACTCCGGCGTGTCAGGTACGGACGTGTCTTCCCGTCCGACACCCTCTCTGCCTTTTGTCTCGCCGAATCAATACTACCGGACATCGATTAGCACGGGTACTTACCATCGCCTCTATCTTCTCGTCCGACGGAGCGGAATAGGGGGTAAAGGGGGTGTGATTTTCTGGTTATGCTGATTACTCATGTAGAATAGTTATTTAGATTCATCCCCAAAAGAGAAATAGTTATTTATATGTTAATAAGGAGTAGTAAAATTTATTTTTACTTCCTCTATCTAAGTATACAAGGCCACTTAATACCCAATGAATATGTTCTGAAAACATATTTCGTGATAGATTTAGTGATATTGATTTGGTATTATAGGTGTTGATAAAATGGTCAAACTTAATCAGGTTTGACTCAAGAAAAGATCAAGTTGCCTTGTATAATGTATATATAGATGGAGGAGTATTTATAGCTTGTATAGCTGCAAATTCGGCATATCTACTGGCAGTGTTGGTGACAAATCCCTGGACAGAATTGTGGGTGAGGTTGAGTTCTCTTGGTGGAAAGAGTGTTAATTCATGATGTTACATTATTGTTTGAACTAAAGTAACTGATATGTAGTTTGATAACCGTCTGCAGCTAATGAAAACATTGAATTTCTTCTGTCATACACTAACATTGAATTCCTTCTGTCATACACTCATACATGATCTTCTCCCCGGTAGCAATATACATTTAGTGATTGATGTCTTTTGCTCTGTCAAAGTATTTTCTTTACACTGGGTTAATGAATATCTGTGTTTATATGTATCAGTTTCTTTCCCCCACGTCAGAGAAATATGCCGTCATTCTTATTCCGTAAGTACTGACCTTCAAATCAATTCATGGCACAATCTCATTTCCTTCGCTCTGTTGCTAGTTGACCACCTGACTTTGGGTACCCTTCACATCTACAGGTCGGAAGTTCTGCAGTAGTTGGCGGTGCCGCCGCCTGAGTGCTTTCAAGAGGAAGCAGAAAGCCAAGGTCCAGATTGACCACCTCCCTCAGGTTCGCTAAGTCAGTCCAAGTTCTAACTTATTAGACTAGACTAAATTACTGTTATTATGCACGGATGAAGAATATTATAGAGTTATAGCATTTCCTGTGCTCTGCTCGCATGCTGCTCTGAAAGAGCACCACAACTGTAGCTCTAAGATCTGATACGGAACCTGCTGTACATGGCAACATTCTACCAGTAGTGGCGGTAGATGTTCTATGGTTTCGTCTTATCGGTTCAGGACGACGACCTTTTCAAATGTCCGCACAAATCCTCCAACAAACATGACACCCCGTGGTTTCATCTCATTGGAATTACTAGACTTTCACGTGCCTCCACCTTTTGGCTCCTGTGGTGTGGCGTCCTCAAACTGTGTGGCAAATTCAGTTAATTAGCTTTCTGTCCAATTGCCAATGGTGATACATCACTCTTCTGTGGCGACAGGTGGATGAATTACGCTGTGAGAATCAAATTCACCAGGCTCCATTCGTTCGCTCTTGACAATCCCTGCCAGAGTGCCCTGAGCTCTTGGACCTCTTCCACCTTCCTCTGTCTTCTCAGGTTTTTGACGAGTTCCATGAGTTCAGACAGCTGCTTCTTCAGCAGCATCCAAACAATGCAGGCGTAGATTTCTGGAGCTACTCATGGGGCCCCAATTTCTCGGCCACCAAAATCTACAAATATTCCTTCACCACGCTCAAACTCCAACCCACTCATCTCGGATTTGGAAATCCAAATGCACAGCCAAGCTCAATACGTTTGCTTGGCTCTTTTGAATGATAGCTTTAACACAAAATGCATGCTCCAAAGGCGTAACATCCAGATCAATTCGACAAATTGCATGTTATGCAACTCTGACGATCCTGAAACTTGTAATCTTCTATTCTGGAGTTGCACTTTCAGCCAGCTTGTCGGGCTGCCATTGGTGTGTGCCTTTTCACTAATCCTGTGGTGGATAAACTGTTTCTTCAGGCTAGATCAAATTTCAGTTAACCTTTCTTCATGCATTGTCGTCACTTGGAAACATCTGTTAGCAGAGGGATGTGAAGATTTTTCACAGCGTCGAACCTAGTCTATCATGTTGATCTGTTTTCTTTGAAAGAGATCTTTTCCTCCTCTGCTTCAGAACGAGAGAGGATCTTGTAGCCCCTCTCAGTATCTGGCTTGAACAAGCTGTTTAGGCTCTATGCTCCTTTTCTCTGACCTACTTCCTTGCCTCCACTCGCACCCTGTACAACTAATGTATGTAGTGTACGGACGCAGCTTCAGTAACTTTGTGCTTCAAAGTCTAGCCGTGACTTTGAAGCGATCTCAGCCTTCCAAAACCCATCCAACGGACAGAAATATCTGGATGTACTCGCATTGGCATGGAAAGGAGAAACTATTTTGCAGCAGTATAATTTTTTGTTGTACTTACTGTGTTAAGTTTAGAATGCTCGGTCTTACTGTGTTAAGTTCTTCTATCGTAATACCATCTGATTTGTTGTGGTACAAAAATCAAACTTGCAGGAAATTGTGGATATGGTGGTCTCATTTTTGCCAATGAAGGATGCCGCGAGAACTAGTGTTCTGTCGAGTAAATGGAGACAAAGATGGGCAAGCTACCCAGGTTAACACTCAACTCCGAAACAATGCTCGGCACTAGAAAGGGGAAGGTTGACTGTGCTAGCAAGGTGGAACAAAACAAGTACAAGACAAAATTTATTGAGAATGTTCATGCTGTCATGCGACAGCACCAGGGTTTTGGAGTGGATGAGTTTCTACTGGAGTTCGGACTTAGTGAGATTGATGCACATCATATTGATAACTGGGTTGCCCTTGCTGCCTCAATGAGAATGAAACGGTTTGTCATCGACTTGAGTGGGCTGTCACTGGATTGCAGGATTGTCCCAGAGAAATATGCCTTGCCTTTGCAGCTGCTAGATGGCATCGGCACAGTAAAGCATCTCCGCATCCTTCAACTAAGTAATCTCTCTTTGAAGCCACTCGGTGATTTTAGCGGGTTTGTGAACCTTATAATGCTTGAGCTGCAACTTGTGCATGTCGCGGAGGGTGATCTTGAATCATTGCTTTGCAAATGCCCTGCTCTTGAGCGATTAGCGCTTAACTCATGCGGACCTTTCTTGTCCTTGTGGATTGGCCATCAACTAAGCAGGCTGGAACATTTGTGTCTTGGTGACGGTACCCTGGTGGACAAGTTACAGATCGAGGCCATGAACCTGAGGACGATTGCTCACAGTTACAACGTTGGAGAAATAGTCGTTAAAAAAGATTCTCAAATCTGCGAGGTCACAGCTGACATGAATATCGCACCTAGGACCGAAGCAGGCAGGGGTTATAAAGACACACTGCAATACATGTTCACTGGCCTTCCCAGTGCTTTGCCTCGTATACAGAAGGTCTGCCTTAATATCTGGGAGGAGATACAGGTCAGTAACTTTGTGTTTTAACTTTGCTTTTAATTCTGTCGTTGTAGGGTGGTATTGCGTTTCAGTTTGGCGAGCTGCATGCCTTGTTGCAACCAGTGATGCTGGCTAACTGCATTTGCAATCGTTGACTTTGAGCAGACACTGGAGGTACCAAGATGTGCGAGCAGATTCATGCATCTGAGGCATCTGACCTTGAGCATGTACCTCAGGTCGTACTGGAAATTTGATATCCTCCGCCTTATTCATTTGCTACAAGCTGCCCCATTTCTGGAAAATTTTGAGCTAAATGTAAGTTTTATGGCTTTGTTTTAGGCTCTAGTTTCTTGCATATTGGCATTCACCATTTTTCTGGAATGTTTTTTCCTTACCCTGTGCAGAGATAATTTTGTTCTTCTCATTGTTTCAGATCGATGCACTCTTGTTGCCTCTGTATGAAGACGGAGATTTGATACCATCCTTTCCTAGATGGCCACATGATCACCTCAAGGCGGCTTCGTTACAAGGGTTTCTATGTAATAAGGACTTACTCGCGTTGGTCATATATATTCTGAAGAATGCTGAATCACTCGAGCTCATGATCGTACAAACAGAACATGAAGGCCACCAGATGGCCGCAGAAGAGTTTCTTCGCAGAGAGGACTTGCGAAATGTGCTCAATATATTTTGTAACCAGCAGTAGGCGATAACCGGCAGCATACTGTTAAGTTAACTCATACTATATTTCTCTTGGCAAATTCATACCTCTTTATTCAACAGTTACATCAGAAACCAAAAGAGGTACTCCCCCCGTTCGTAATTATAAAATGATTTAGATATTGCAGCGTGGACTACATACGGATTAAAATGATGTACATACTAAAACGCGTGTAGATGTATACTAATATGAGAAAACTGAAAAAACTGAAACATCTTATATGTAGAAACAAAGGGAGTAGAATCGAAGCTAGGGGATCATCTAACCAAACAGAAGTGTCAAATCCCCGAGCCAATCTAGCTAAATGAAGCCTGAGCTATAGTCTAAATGAAGCCCGAGCTTCATATAGCTCTTTTTTTTTTCAAAATTCAAAATCGGCACATTTTAGTTTTCAAAAATCGTGAAAACAAATCCCATATGTAGATAGTGTCTAGATCTATGAGATTGCAAAGTTTCAATGCAAAATTAGTTGTATTCTGGGTTACACAAAAAAGACAAGTCGGACAACATTTTAAGGTTTTGAACCTGTGTACTGTGTACCATCCATATCCACCCTGTCATGTTTGCCCAGCCCACTATAAAACGAATTTCGTGTTAAAATTTTGCACACTTATAGATCTTATCATTATCTATATATGGGATTGTTTTCGTGATTTTTGAAAACGCAAAAATGCAAATCTCGAGTTTTTCAAAAAAGATCTACATAGAGCTCGGATCCAAAACGCCTCACTCGTTGTGATATAAAATTTGCTTCTCTAGGTTCATACACAAACTGAATAGTCGGAAACTCAGTTGATATTAGCAATGATCAAATAGCTGCAATATTTCTTGCGTACGGATATAGGTGTGATCTTATAGAAAGTATGCTACTTCTTCTAGAAGAGTCAATAATACGGGCACGACGAGAGTTTAAATCTTAAATTTGATATTGGTGTTTCTCATTTAGGCGAAATATTTTTTAATGAGAGGCAATATTTTCGTCGACAGCGAGACATCTGTGATAACTTCGTCAATCTCACGATCTGACCGCCGGCTTAGCCTTTCAAAAGTGCTCATAGGCATAGGATATGCATGTGTTCGTCTGTGTTTCGGAAAAAAGAAATTGAGATCTAATTCTGTCAGACATCATGGGTAGCAGTGGAGTTTTAAAAATCACCGTATAGTGTGGTCTTGTGATACATATCGCCGTGTACATAGGAGTTAATGCGGAGCAGAACAACAGCGCGTCTCCACTTGATAATTAATTTCTTGTACCGGCGGTATGACGAGTTAGTCATTCATTTTTAGTGGTACGTACAGCAGGCGCCAGATTTTTGGCAAAACGCGACGCACCAACGCGAGCCGTTGGATCGCGCCCGAACGGTGGAGATCTGTGCGGACATGGTCAATGAACATCTTTTCCTCTCCCGATCCCATCTGAAGCGCGCCACCAGTCCACCACCACCGACGGAGGAAACCACCGAACAATGCTCGGCAGTCGGCACATCCGCACATGCCGTTCCCCGCCCGGCTCCTGCCACCGGCCGCCTCCGCCGTCGCTACTGCAGTCGTCGAGCTCGCCGCCACCGCCTGCGCTACCTCTCCTCCCGTCCCCGCACGTCCACGCCCGCACACATGAGCAGCATCACCCCAGGCCGCCGCTGCCGGGACCACGATTTTCGCGCTCTCCGGCAAGTCCCCCCCAGGAATTGCAGCTCCTCACCTCTGCCTCCGGGGAAGTCTCTCTAAACGGAGGCTGCGGCAAGCCCGCATTTCCGTTTTGCTTGGGGGGAAACTAGCGGGATGGCCACGGGGGCACGGGGCCTGATCGACGGGCGCACCGCAGGCTGGGGAGGAATCGTAGTCTACAGCCGGAGCGCCGCACCGCCGGGGCTGTTCACCGTCTTCCTCGACCTCCCTCTCTGCAACGCCGACAGGAAGTTCGTCCTGGTCCCGATGTCCTCGATCTGCAGGTAACAACGAAAGGAGTTTCCTGTCTGAGAAGCAAACAAAGCGTGAGAAATTAACACGGTTTGGACATCTCCAACATATGTTACATATCAGGCTCGATTGTTTCCTCGGATGCTGCCTGGTCTCCAGGTCTTGATGGCCAGCCGGCACCTGCTGGTTTAGGTATCTTTATACAAATTTGCGGTGATAGACCTTGCTCTCAGGTTTGCATCTCGGCCATCTCGCCGCCAACATCGTCCGCCATTCAGGCTGAAGCTTTTAGCCTGCTACTAGCAATCCAACTTGCAGAGCTACTCCATATTCAACAGGCTACCTACGTAACAGACAATGCTACTTTGGCAACTGCTGCTGCCACTCAGGATCTGCTCCTCGCTCCAGGACATTGGATAATTAGGCCGCAACTTGCTCAAATGACAGCTACTTCTTCCTTTGATGCCTCAAAGGTCTTTCATATTCCAAGAAGCTACAATTTCAGAGCGCATCATCAGGCTAGACTAGCTCTTAAGCTCAAGGATAGGCCATTAAGTTTTAGGTGCTTAGCTACAGCCAGCAGAACTTGTCTAAATGCAGATGTAGCATCAATCTCTTGCGTGTCCCAATGCACGCTTGTCTTTGTAAGATGTTGCTAAATGAATAAATATTTTCTGTGTTCAAAAAAAAAAACACGGTTTGGACTGTACTGAAACTGCACTCTTTTGCGTTCCCGCCTCTTTGAATTCACGTGACCCAACAGGTTGTTTATACTTTTCACAAATTTCATCAGCTACGTATACAGTGAAATCACACTTCACAAGCCAAGGATGAAGCAATACAGTTATCTAATTTTGGTGGATCCTTCTCTCCAGACATCCTTTGCCAGAAACAACAACTGGTCTGACACGGAAACTTATAATTCCACCACCCTCCTTAAGATTAAACTGACCGATTCTACAGTTCTACCCAGCAAAAGAAAAGGTTGATATTCCAGCACGAATGCAAAAGAAAATTTCAGCACAAAATGGTTTATAACCTTAGTAACAACATCTCTAGGCTGCTAACTAGGTACTGTATCCCTGCATGAGAGGAAGATGATGCCATTAACCTCCGACGAACTGGATAAACAGCCAGCAATATGCCTCAGAAGACTGCCGTCGGTCAGCTCGTGCTGCAAGCTGCTTCCTTCTTCTGCTGGCGGGCCTTCTCGACGAGCGGCGTGAGCTGCTTCTTCTCAGCCAGCGCCTTGAGGAGGTTGAACAGAAACGGGATGTACTTGTGCTTCCTCCGTACGATCTCCGTCTTCCACTTCCTGAACTTTTCTTCCTCCATGATGATCTTCTCGCTTACGGACTCGATCGCCGACGCCACCTCCACGAGCGCACAGGCGGAGGCCGCAGAGGCCTTGGTCATCTCCTGCAGGATCTGCTCCCTCTTCTTCTCCAGCTCCTCCAGCTCGGCAGTGTACACGTCGTCCTTCCTGTTCTTTATGATGGCCATGAGGTTGAACCTGATCTCACTCTGCGAGTAGCGCTCGATCCTCTCCTGTATGACCGGCTGCACCATCTGAAGCCAACCAAGGTCATCAGGCCCGCCAGAGTACTCCCCAAGGCTGACCGGCCCTTCCTTTAACCCATCCAGCTCATAGAGGACGCCCTCAGGGATCTCTTGTCCAGCTTCTGAACTTCTTCTGTTCAACATGTATTTCAGTTCCTGTCTCTTGAACTGCCATAGTTATATACTTCCGTATTTTTCTGTAGAATGATACTTATATCCGGCCCCCATGAGCTGAACCAAATCGGATCGATCCGTCCCTAAGCTCGCACTGCCGCCGATGTTTGTAACCCGTGCGACGACAACGGCCACCGTCACTGCATCGTCTCCACGTATGGCCTTTCAGGCAACAGATTCTGCACGAGATGTTCAGAAAGAGTAACTGTACACTGTAATTTGGCTAACTGCGGATTTTTGTGTGTGGTGCTAGCTTATGTGAGTGCGGCTCATTATTTGTTCTAGCCGATGTTGAGGCGTAGAGGCAGTGGCAGTAGCGTCATGGGAGAGAGAGAGAGCAAAAGAGGATCGGAACACTGTAGAAAATGAGGCTTTCGTCCGGAGGCATTGGTCCCGGTTCGAGCTGCCAGTGGCCCGTGGACCATTGGTCCCGGTTCGGTTGGGGACATTCGTCCCGGTTCGTGGCACGAACCGGGACTAAAACTCCAGAGCTGGACACGTGGCGTGCCGCGGAGCTTTAGTCCCGGTTCGTGTCTCGAACCGGGACTAATACCCCTCCCCTGCCTATAAGTAACCCTCCCAGCCAGCTTCTCTCCTCTGTTTTTTTTCTGCTTGGATGTGTGGGAAGTGGGAGCTAGTTTTTTTTTCTTTGCTACGCACAAGATGTGTTCGATGAAATGCCCGAGCCACACTTAAATTCACACAAAATGATATCCTCGACCGAGGTTAGCAACCTTATCCTTTTCATCTGTAATTGATACAAAAATATTGCATGTGTCGATGTACGGTGGTCATTTCACTATTCAATATGTTATTGTAATGGTATTTGATAAACTTAATTATATGATGCAGATGGATGCACGGATGCGATGGATGTACGGCGAACGACGCAGTTCCGATTTTATTGCAGGCCTGCATAAATTTATCGATGTGGCTGAGGCAAACAAAGTGGATAATTTTATGCCTTGTCCATGTGTTGAGTGTCGGAACGTCAGAGAGTACTCTAACTCGAAAACCATTCAAGTCCACGTGCTTTGGAGAGGTTTCATGCCCAGCTATAATTGTTAGACCAAACACGGAGAAAGAGGGGTTAGGATGGAAGACAATGAAGAAGAGGAGGATGATGACAACTATCCTATGTTCTATGAAGAATACGGTGATACTGTAATGGAAGACAATGAAGAAGAAGGAGGTGAACAACGGGCATCAGATGAGCCCGCTGATGGTCTTGGTCAGGTCATTTCTGATGCAAAGCGAGAATGCGATACAGAAAAGGAGAAGCTAAAGTTGGAGGCCATGCTAGAGGATCACAAAAAGTTGCTGTACCCAAATTGTGAAGATGGCAGCACAAAGCTCGGTATCACACTGGAACTGCTGAAATGGAAGGCAGTGACTGGTTTATCTGACAAGGGATTTGAGAAGTTACTGAAAATAATGAAGCCGAAACTTTCAAAGGATAACGAATTGCCCGAGACAACATACGAAGCAAAGAAGGCTATCTGCCCTCTATGATTAGATGTGCAAAAGATACATGCATGCATTAATGACTGCATCCTGTACCGCGGTGAGGAGTACGAGAATATGGATAAATGCCCGGTATGCGCTGCACTGCGGTACAAGATCAGACAAGATGACCCTGGTGATGTTGAGGGCGATGACGAGCCCCCCAGGAAGAGGGTTCCTGCTAAGGTTATGTGGTATGCTCCTATAATACCACGGTTGAAACGTCTGTTCAGAAACAAAGAGCATGCCTGGTTGCTGTGATGGCACAAAGAAGAGCGTAACAAAGACGGGAAGTTGAGACACCCCGCCGATGGGTCGCAGTGGAGAAAAATCGAGAGAGAGTTCTCGGACTTTGCAGGTGACGCAAGGAACTTATGGTTTGGTCTAAGTACAGACGGCATGAATCCTTTTGGGGAGCAGAGCTGCAGTCACAGCACATGGCCCGTGACTCTATGTATCTACAACCTTTCTCCTTGGTTGTGCATAAAGCGGAAGTTCATTATGATGTCAGTGCTCATCCAAGGCCCGAAGCAACCTGGCAACGACATTGATGTGTACCTAAGGCCATTAGTTGATGAAATTTTGCAGTTGTGGGCCGAACCAGGTGTACGTGTGTGGGATGAGCACAAACAACATGACTTTAACCTACGAACGTTGTTGTTCGTAACCATCAATGATTGGCCTGCTCTTAGTAACATTTCAGGACAGTCAAACAAGGGATACAATGCATGCACGCACTGTTTAGATAAGACTAAAGGTACATATTTGGAAAAAAGTAAGAAGGTTGTGTACCTGGGGTGTCGTCAATTTCTTCCGACCAATCATACCGTAAGAAAGAAAGGCAAGCATTTCAAAGGTGAGACAGATCACCGGAAGAAGCCTAACCTCCCTGATGATGATGCTATATTTGGTATGGTCAAGGACATAGAAGTAATCTTTGGAAAGGGTCCTGGCGGTCAATCTGTTCCAAAAGACGTCGCTACCGGACACGCGCCCATGTGGAAGAAGAAATCTATATTTTGGGAGCTACCCTATTGGAAAGTCCTAGAGGTCCGGTCTTCAATAGACGTGATGCACGTGACGAAGAATCTTTGCATTCTCCAAGATCTTTAGCATTTCCAAGTGATGCAGAAAGCGCCACAATCCGGATGTTACTTCCAATATGACTTGAAATATGACTTGAAATGCGACACAATCCGGATATGCTTTCGCTGCTTCCAACGGCGAGAAAGTGCATCCCACTTTTCAGGAGTACTAATAGTGATCTCGTCTTTGTCAACAAGCTTCAAATCAGCTGCAGTTTCACTAGTTAGTTCAACTACACGAACAAACTCTCCAAATTTCTTTGACTAGTCCCTGAAAAGTATGCAAAAAATATTAGTTTCACCAGTTATTCAAATTCAAACACTTTTCATGTTGAAAGTTTTGTCATTTCAAAATATGCAATAAAGTTAGTGCATTTTTAATTGAAAATGGCAAAATGGTTAATAGTTTGTATAGTTAGAATAATTATTTTAGAAAACAAAAAATGTTTTGGATTATTTATTCAAATTTAAACACTTTTCATGTTGAAAGTCTTTTCAGATTCAAAATTATGCAATAAATATTTGTTAATGCATTTTTAATTGAAAATAGCAAAATGGTTAATAGTTTGTATAGTTAGAATAATTATTTTAGAAAACAGAAAATGGTTTTGGATTATTTATTCAAATTTAAACACTTTTCATGTTGAAAGTCTTTTCAGATTCAAAATTATGCAATAAATATTTGTTAATACATTTTTAATTGAAAATAGCCAAATGGTTAATAGTTTGTATAGTTAGAATAAATATTTTAGAAAACAGAAAATGGTTTTGGATTAGTTATTCAAAATGAATTATCTTTTAAAAACCATTTAAAATTCATATTCAAACACCTAAATAAGATATAAAAAAAGGCGGGAACAACATTCAGAACTGAAAAGTTTGAAATAAATTTGAAAAATGACTCATTAGTCCTGGTTTATACGAAGAACCGGGACTAATAACCCATGGACGCGCGAAGCAAATCTGGCGTTAAATGACCATGGCATTAGTCCCGGTTCCTCCCACCAACCGGAACCAATGCCTCAATAGTCCCGGTTCGTGGGAGGAACCGGACCAATTAGTCCTGGTACTTATAACTGCCAGCCTCCTTCTCCTTCCCCATTCTCACGCACGTGAGGAACAACTCATCGACGAGGAGCCGCCGCCACCATGCCGTCAGGCTGCCCCGCCACCGGCCTCCACGCACCGCCAGCCTCCACGCGCCGCCCGAGCCCGCCGCCGCCCCGACGCGCGGCCTCCTCCCCGCACGCCGCCCGCGCCTCCACACCGCCGCCTCGCAGCGCCGCCGCCGCCCGCACCCTCTCGGTGAGTAGTGTCTCAACACTATACTTAGAAATTTTAGGATTTTTTTTGAAATTTCATTGATTTGATACATGACAAAATAGTGATAGTAGTTACATTATAGCTAGCATGTTATAGTGATTTGATACATGACAAATTTCATTGTGTCAATGTAGCATGTGATAGTAGTTTTTAGGATTAAAATTAAACATGACAAAATAGTTGCTTAAAATAGGTACAAAATAGTTGCTTCATCTATGTAGGATTTTGAGTAGGTTTTGGGCATTTTGCAAGTTTGACATGAATTTGAATTTCTGTAATTGTATTTTAGTTTTTGTTGTGGGCGATGATGCCGCCCACCCCGCACCGTCGTCGTCCGAGCCTGTTGGACGAGAGGGGCGATGTTCGGGACTGGGCTCCGCCGGGCTGGCTGTGGGAGGTGTTCCCTTCCGGGGCGCGTAGCTTGGTGAGGAATCCGGGTCCCGTCGTCGACCCGGATCTTCTTTGGTGGAGGTCGCTTGGGCCCGGATCGGTTCAGAGGGAGCCGGCCCCCGAGGAGGTGGTACGCAGTCGTGTCAGGGAGGAGGACGAGCACGTCCGTCGCTATATGGTTGCGTTGGACGTCAGGTTCTCCAATACCTGGCAGTGTCTTCAGCCGTCTCACCCGAGCTATGCTCATATGATGGTTCATTATCTTTGGGTGTTCACAGCCCGCGGCTCAAGACCCGCGAGTCGTCGTCGTCTTGTGATGTATTAGGGTAAAATAAAAATAGACCCGAGCTATGTAACTGGATTATTCGAGATGTATTAGGGTTAAAATAAAAATGGACCCGAGCTATGTAACTCTCCAATCTCTGTGTTGTGCATTGTCCTTAATTTATTATTGTTTCGCTGTGTGTTTGTAGCATTACAATAACTTGCAAGTCATAATTTGCAGAAACTATGGAACACGGCAGAGACGAAAATCAGGAAAACATCCTCGAGGATATGATCCGCGGGGAAGATGTTGACGATGTCACCTCGCAGTTTCTGAACAACTCCGTTGAGGGAGATGAGTCTCTCAACCGAAGAGACGGCTCCGGTGAGGTAAAAGCCGACGGCTGGGGCGAGGGAGAAGTCGGCGGCTTCAATGAGGGAGAAGCCGACGAGGGAGAAGCCGACGGCTCCGGTGGAACATTAAATATTGCAAACTCCGACGAGGTGCATATATATTAATTAATTAAGTCTCTGCTGTCTATATACATATATTAGCGCTCTTTCTTCTTTTAGCCCTCCGGATCGAGCAAATCTTCTGTAAGGACGAAACGAGGCCCAGCCAAAAAGTTGGATGACCATGAAAGGTACAGGATCGAAGAAGTCGCTGAAGACAGTACACCGATTGCTCCCACTGATGTTGCAAAAAAAATTGTAAAGCAATGCGGAGTTATTGTTAGGGACTACATCCCGATCACCGTTCGAGAATGGCATAAGCCAAGGGTGGGAGGAGTTAGATATGTCGGCGACAAAGGCAAAGAAAACCTTTGGAAAAAGCTCATGGTTAATTTCACCCTGCCGGTGCCAGAGGTGGATCCAGATGAGGAGGATCCAAATGAGACAGAAAAGATTGCCCGGCAAAAAGATATCATAGAGCAAAAAGTCAAGGAGTGGGCTCTTAAGAAGATGGCCGAGCTATTCAAGAACTGGAAGAAAAGATTGCACACCGAGTTTATCAAGAAAGATAAGACT
Source organism: Poa pratensis (assembly GCA_947311845.1). Taxonomy (NCBI): domain Eukaryota; kingdom Viridiplantae; phylum Streptophyta; class Magnoliopsida; order Poales; family Poaceae; genus Poa; species Poa pratensis. The sequence continues at coordinate 78,912,770 of CAMZMU010000033.1, forward strand.
CCGGACTTCGATAAAGGGTATGAGAAGATAAGAGACGACTGGGAAGAATTTGTGGCGTAAAAGAAATCGGAGGAAGCTCAGATAAAGCCTGAAACAAATAAGGCAAATGCTGCTAAAAAGAAGTACCACCATACTATGGGGCCTGGTGGCTACGCCTTTAGTATGCCTAAGTGGGAGAAACTTGAGGCCGACCTGCTGGCTAAAGGGATCACTCCAGAGCCATACACATGGATCGAACGGGTAAGAAATTGGTTTTACGGGCATGGTGGCACGTTGGACGCAGAAGGGAAGTGCATATATAACAGAAAACACAAAGATAATCCCCGGCCCCTACTACCCATCGAAAACATTAGAAATGCAGTAAAGGATGTTAAAGAGGGATGGTTCCGTCCCGATAGAGAGAAGGACGAGCTCGCACGCGGCCTTGGGAATGAGGAACACAAAGGACGAATGATACGTCTCAAATATCTATAATTTTTGATGTTCCATGTTGATATTATACCAATTGTTACATGTTTTGCATCCACTTCATATCACTTTTATACATTTTTTGGGACTAATCTATTAACAAGATGCCACCGTGCTAGTTCCTATTTTCTTCTGTTTTTGTATTCCAGAAAAGCTATTCTGGAAATATTCTCGGAATTGGACGAAAATTGACGGAGGTCCCTATTTCACCGAGACACACATGGAGTCCAAAGGAGAGACGGAGCCGAGCCACGAGGTGGCCACACAAGGGCTCGGCGCGGCCCCACCTCCTGCCGCGCCGAGGGGTTGTGTGGGCCCCTCGGGGGTCCCAGCCGCCGCCCTTTCGCCTACTTATTCTCCCCGATGCAAAAACCCTAAATACCCGAGTCATATTGCACGAAAAGTTCCAGAGGCGCCGCCGTCGTCAACCCTAGCTCGGGAGGTCCAGAACCTCTTCCCGGCACTCTGCCGGAGTGGGGAATCATCACCGGAGGGCTCTACATCACCATGCCTGCCTCCGGAGTGATGCGTGAGTTTCATCCTATGACTACGGGTCCATAGCAGTAGCTAGATGGTTGTCTCTCCACTTTATGCCATCATGTTTAGTTCTTGTGAGCTGCCTAACATGATCAAGATCATCTTATTGTAATGCTACATGTTGTGTTTGCTGGGATCCGATGAATATTGAATACTCTGATCAAGTGATTATTAATCTATGATACATGTTATTTATGATTGCATGCTTTCCGTTACTAGTAGATGCTTTGGCCAAGTAGATGCTTGTAACTCCAAGAGGGAGTATTTATGCTAGATAGTGGGTTCAGTCTCAGTAATCTGGGCGAGTGAAAGCAACGCCTAAGGTTGTGTATGTGCTGTTGCTAAATAGGGGTAACATAACAATGCTATGTCCACGGTCATATGTACTTATTTACTTTACGCACATTGCTTAATGCGATTATCCGTTGCTTGCAACTTAATACCAACGGGGAACACGGAAGTCAACCTGAAGGTGGATCATTAGTCATAGATGCGGTTGGATAAACGGTCTATGTATTTTGTCGTAATGCCCAATTAAATATCATGGTAGTCACCTTGTATATATATGCATTGTTATGCGCTCAATATTTTATCAATTGCCCAGCTGTAATTTGTTTACCCAACATGTCGTTATCTTTATGGAGAGACACCACTAGTGAACTGTGGACCCCGGTCCATTCTTTTACACTGATAAAACCACCAACTGCAATCATTGTTCTCTTTTACTTTCTGCAATTAAAAACACTGTTTTCCACACCATACGTTCAATCCTTTGTTTTCAGCAAGCCGGGAAGATTGACAACCTTCCTGTTTCGTTGGGACAAAGTAGTTTGATTGTGTTGTGTGCAGGTTCCACGTCAGCATCGGATTCCCTGGTGTTTGCGACGTGCCATAATCGCCATTGACAACCTCTGAAGTGCTACTGCTGCTCCTGGATTAGATAACCTTGGTTTCATACTGAGGGAAAACTTGCTGCTGCACTGCTTCATACCTTCCTCTTGGGGTCTCCCAACGAACGTGTGTTTCACGTCAGCAAGACTTTTTCTGGGGCCGTTGACGAGGAGTCAGCAGACTTCTGCAAGGGGAGTCTCACGCTTCCAATCTCTTTACTTTGTTTTTGTCTTGCTTAGTTATTTTATTTTATCTTGTTTGCTTTTAATTATCAAAAA